>JACMZG010001908.1:61269489-61707989 GCA_018340805.1 Microvelia longipes
CTTATAGTACTACATAGCCAGTAAATCAGTCCACCCTCTAAATATACTATACTAAATCTAATCAAAATCAAGTAAACTAATTACTTATGCCCCTGTGCACCACAATTTTCTTTTATTGCTTATAGTACTACATAGCCAGTAAATCAGTCCACCCTCTAAATATACTATACTAAATCTAAAAATCAAGTAAACTAATAACTTATGCCCCTGTGCACCACAATTTTCTTTTATCTGCTTATAGTACTACATAGCCAGTAAATCAGTCCACCCTCTAAATATACTATACTAAATCTAATCAAAATCAAGTAAACTAATTACTTATGCCCCTGTGCACCACAATTTTCTTTTATCTGCTTATAGTACTACATAGCCAGTAAATCAGTCCACCCTCTAAATATACTATACTAAATCTAATCAAAATCAAGTAAACTAATAACTTATGCCCCTGTGCACCACAATTTTCTTTTATCTGCTTATAGTACTACATAGCCAGTAAATCAGTCCACCCTCTAAATATACTATACTAAATCTAATCAAAATCAAGTAAACTAATAACTTATGCCCCTGTGCACCACAATTTCTTTTATCTGCTTATAGTACTACATAGCCAGTAAATCAGTCCCCCTCTAAATATACTATACTAAATCTAATCAAAATCAAGTAAACTAATAACTTATGCCCTGTGCACCACAATTTTCTTTTATCTGCTTATAGTACTACATAGCCAGTAAATCAGTCCACCCTCTAAATATACTATACTAAATCTAATCAAAATCAAGTAAACTAATTACTTATGCCCCTGTGCACCACAATTTTCTTTTATCTGCTTATAGTACTACATAGCCAGTAAATCAGTCCACCCTCTAAATATACTATACTAAATCTAATCAAAATCAAGTAAACTAATTACTTATGCCCCTGTGCACCACAATTTTCTTTTATCTGCTTATAGTACTACATAGCCAGTAAATCAGTCCACCCTCTAAATATACTATACTAAATCTAATCAAAATCAAGTAAACTAATTACTTATGCCCCTGTGCACCACAATTTTCTTTTATCTGCTTATAGTACTACATAGCCAGTAAATCAGTCCACCCTCTAAATATACTATACTAAATCTAATCAAAATCAAGTAAACTAATTACTTATGCCCCTGTGCACCACAATTTTCTTTTATCTGCTTATAGCATAGCCAGTAATCAGTCCACCCTCTAAATATACTATACTAAATCTAATCAAATCAAGTAAACTAATAACTTATGCCCCTGTGCACCACAATTTTCTTTTATCTGCTTATAGTACTACATAGCCAGTAAATCAGTCCACCCTCTAAATATACTATACTAAATCTAATCAAAATCAAGTAAACTAATTACTTATGCCCCTGTGCACCACAATTTTCTTTTATCTGCTTATAGTACTACATAGCCAGTAAATCAGTCCACCCTCTAAATATACTATACTAAATCTAATCAAAATCAAGTAAACTAATAACTTATGCCCTGTGCACCACAATTTTCTTTTATCTGCTTATAGTACTACATAGCCAGTAAATCAGTCCACCCTCTAAATATACTATACTAAATCTAATCAAATCAAGTAAACTAATAACTTATGCCCCTGTGCACCACAATTTTCTTTTATCTGCTTATAGTACTACATAGCCAGTAAATCAGTCCACCCTCTAAATATACTATACTAAATCTAATCAAAATCAAGTAAACTAATAACTTATGCCCCTGTGCACCACAATTTTCTTTTATCTGCTTATAGTACTACATAGCCAGTAAATCAGTCCACCTCTAAATATACTATACTAAATCTAATCAAAATCAAGTAAACTAATAACTTATGCCCCTGCCACAATTTTCTTTTATCTGCTTATAGTACTACATAGCCAGTAAATCAGTCCACCCTCTAAATATACTATACTAAATCTAATCAAATTCAAGTAAACTAATAACTTATGCCCCTGTGCACCACAATTTTCTTTTATCTGCTTATAGTACTACATAGCCAGTAAATCAGTCCACCCTCTAAATATACTATACTAAATCTAATCAAAATCAAGTAAACTAATAACTTATGCCCCTGTGCACCACAATTTTCTTTTATCTGCTTATAGTACTACATAGCCAGTAAATCAGTCCACCCTCTAAATATACTATACTAAATCTAATCAAAATCAAGTAAACTAATAACTTATGCCCCTGTGCACCACAATTTTCTTTTATCTGCTTATAGTACTACATAGCCAGTAAATCAGTCCACCCTCTAAATATACTATACTAAATCTAATCAAAATCAAGTAAACTAATAACTTATGCCCTGTGCACCACAATTTTCTTTTATCTGCTTATAGTACTACATAGCCAGTAAATCAGTCCACCCTCTAAATATACTATACTAAATCTAATCAAAATCAAGTAAACTATTACTTATGCCCCTGTGCACCACAATTTTCTTTTATCTGCTTATAGTACTACATAGCCAGTAAATCAGTCCACCCTCTAAATATACTATACTAAATCTAATCAAAATCAAGTAAACTAATAACTTATGCCCCTGTGCACCACAATTTTCTTTTATCTGCTTATAGTACTACATAGCCAGTAAATCAGTCCACCCTCTAAATATACTATACTAAATCTAATCAAATCAAGTAAACTAATAACTTATGCCCCTGTGCACCACAATTTTCTTTTATCTGCTTATAGTACTACATAGCCAGTAAATCAGTCCACCCTCTAAATATACTATACTAAATCTAATCAAAATCAAGTAAACTAATTACTTATGCCCCTGTGCACCACAATTTTCTTTTATCTGCTTATAGTACAGCATAGCCAGTAAATCAGTCCACCCTCTAAATATACTATACTAAATCTAATCAAAATCAAGTAAACAAATTACTTATGCCCCTGTGCACCACAATTTTCTTTTATCTGCTTATAGTACTACATAGCCAGTAAATCAGTCCACCCTCTAAATCAGCCCTTCCCAACCCTTGGGTCGCGACCCAGATTGGGTCGCGAACAAAATGTTTTGGGTCGCCAAATTTTTTATTATTAACAATCCAAAAAATTACAAAGCTTTATGTAAGATTATTATAAACAAATTACAGGTTTGCTTAAACAGATATTATTTTTATAAATTGATAATACTTTAAACATGCGATAACAAAAGAAGCCGCGGCCAAAATATTTCTTAGAAGTCCTTTACCGACAGAGGCACCCGCCTTTATCTAATTCTTGCTAACTTTGATGAATTGTTGTACCTATGATAATACTGTGTTTAACAGTTTCTTATTACTTCTTTTAAAGGTTCGGGTTATTAAAATTATATGTGATTTTTTTTTCTTACAAACATCAACGTACGCGTTTAATATCGCGTACAAGTTTTATAATTATAATTGTTTTACCAGTTTATTTATTTTAGCGATTTCCTATATTGATAAAAATATAGGTTAAAATTGACACCTTATTCTTTAAGCGAATTTCCATTGAGAATAAAATTCGCTCATGGGAAAGGCGTCATGGCGGAAGTCGAACCTCGGACCACGACGCAAATCCGTTTCAGAGGTCCCTAATGACGAAACCGTACGTTTCGCGAGACTTATATATACATAAGGAAATGCACCGTAACCTTTAAAGATAACTGACTAAGCTTTAAACTTTTGCGTACTTCTAATTTTAGAGGCATAGTTTTTACTACCAACTGGATAATTATGCGCATTTCCTATGGAAAATACAGACGTAATGAGATACGAGCAGTGCTTGACAACTGCTTAGGTTCTAAAGCATGAACCGGAACCTTAAGCAAGATATGGCTATGGCACGCATTCTAAATAAAATTCGCTCGAATTATTTATTTAGTAGTTATAAACTTATATAATGTATAAAACTAAAAAAAATTATCATTCCAACCAGGAAATTCGCCCGACATGCGGACCACCGCGCCAGAATTATTTTGTAGTTGTAAACTTATATTAAGTAAAAAAACTATACAAATTTTCGTCCTTACCAGAATTTGAACTCAGGTAGCCTGAGTTTGAGTGCTCGGACCACTGCACCAGAATTTTTTTGTTTACTATCGTCATTATTTGATTTTTTCCTTTAAATAATAAATGCTCATTTGTATATTTAAGAATGCTAATTTTTATATTCAATTTGATTTTTTAATTTTTTATATTTTATTGCTATTATATAATTATATAATATACTTCTTTTGAACTCCAATTAGTGTGTAGCTTTCTATTTAAGTATAAAAATCTCATAAAAATTATGATTTGACGATGTCTGTAGGGTCATAACTAATTTGGCAATAAATAAAACGCCTGCAATATTCAGGTTATGCAAAATAAATGCATTTGGGTCGCCAAACTTCAGAAAAGCAAATTATAGGGTCGCGGTACTGAAAAGGTTGGGAAACGCTGCTCTAAATAGTCTCTATACTAAATCTAATCAAAATCAAGTAAACTAATAACTTATGCCCCTGTGCACCACAATTTTCTTTTATCTGCTTATAGTAAATAGCAGATAAATCTATCTATATCTTTTACATAGCCAGTAAATCAGTCCACCCTCTAAATATACTATACTAAATCTAATCAAATTCAAGTAAACTAATAACTTATGCCCCTGTGCACCACAATTTTCTTTTATCTGCTTATAGTACTACATAGCCAGTAAATCAGTCCACCCTCTAAATTTACTATATTAAATCTAATCAAAATCAAGTAAACTAATAACTTATGCCCCAGTGCACAACTATTCCCATTTGTCTGCTTATAGCACTACATAGCCTGTAAATCAGTGCATCTACAAATTAGTCTTTATACTTTTAAGTTACCTTAAAGGTAACTTTTTACTTTAAGTTTTAACAAAATCACTGGAAGTCCGTGTTTTAAAGTCAGTAAAATGATAAAATTTACAAAAATATTCTTTAAAGTCCTTTAAAGTTATTTTAACTACACTTAAAGATTTTGAGACTGGTACAATTATTATTTCCTGTTCGTAAGTTACTTATAGACGTAATTTTATAGAATTATTCTGAGGCCATTGTCAGTTATATTCATTACTTTATTCAAAGTTATTTACTGGCCTAAAAAGCTTATTATAGTTCTAAAATCAAAATTTTTAGCATCAAAATATTGTAAATGTACTGCTCTAAAATAATAGCTCTAGACATGCATGATTTTATGCTCTCCAAAAAGGCGATAATTTTTTAAATATTTCGATGCCCCTGTAGACCACTTTAGGCCCCTAATCATCTTAAGATTCGGCTCAAACCTTCCTTTCACTGTGGATTAATTTTGTAAAAAACTTTCGTGAAAATTCGTTCAGTCGTTCTCGAGTTTAAATGGAACATCGGTAGCGACATTTGAATTTTATTTATATAGATAATATATGTGTGTGTATATATTATATATATATATATATATATATTATATATATATATATATATATATATATATATATATATATATATATTATATATATATATATATATATATATATATATATATATATATATATATATATATATATATATATATATATATATATATATAAAATATATATGTGTATATATATATATATATATATATATATATATATATATGTATGTATGTATGTATGTATGTGTGTGTGTGTGCATTTTTAGCAGATTTTGTAAACATTCTATCTCTCAAACAGAATACAACCCCTTTCTGAAAATATATAGAGGTTCACTATATTTTACATGTCCACCATTTTAATCTGACTTAACGAGGTTCTTGAATGTGTTATGTATGTTGTTATTGTGTTATGAAGAATGTTTTAGACCTTACCCTAAATACCACTGACATTCCCTGAAATTGCACTGCTATACCCCCCTATGACTTTAAAAAAACGCTGGAAACAAACATTTGTACGGACAGATTATTATAGGAGGATGAATATAAATATATAAATAAGTCTTTATTTGCTTGGGTGAACATAATGTAAAAAATTATGACAGAAGCATACGTCATCACAAAATAAGTTAAAATTATCATTAAAAACTATTTAAAATTTTATACATTCCAGTGAATCGAATTTAAGAGAAAATATACATAATAAAATATAACAGACAAACAAGACGACAAGACAAACATGACTAGATAGTAATGGTTTTTAGAGACAGGTACTCAGTAATATTATAAAAAGGATTCTTTAATAAGAATTCCTTTAACTGTTTTTTAAAAGGTAAACCTTTAAAATTCTGTAAAGGTAACTTTTGACTAGTATAATCTTAATACTATAAGCTAATTAATAGTATAAGCTTATTAAATAACTTAATACCTAACACTGAATGCCTAACTTGGGACTTATTTAGCCTGTGCATTGGTACTGGCAGCAAATGTTTGGACCTAGAACCATAACTATGATTGACTTTATTTTTCAAAAATTCAGCCTCATTTGATTTAATATAAAGTAAAGCATTATAAATAAATACATTCATTATTGTTAAAATATTAAGTTTTTTAAATAGAGGTTTGCAGTGTTTAGTTGGTTTTGATCTGGTCATAATCCTAAGCATCTTTTTTTGTTGGATGAGTAATTTTTCCGTGTTTATATTGCCCCACAAAAGAATACCATATGCTAATCTGCTCTGCACCATTGATTTGTAAACAGAAATTAAGACTTGTTCAGGTAAGACAAGCTTTCTAAGCAAAAATAAGTATTTGCCAGTTGATAAGTATATTTGCTGTATATGGGGTTTCCAGGTAAGCTTCTCATCCAAGGTGAGACCCAAAAATTTCAATGGACTTTGATTTCTGTTTCCTGTCTTAAGGCTTAGAAGTAACTGTTGAGTATTATCTTGGTTCATTGAAAAGTTATTAATGATAAACCAGTAATTTATTTTGTTTAAACGGTTCTGTGCTATTCGTTTTAGTTCTTGTTCATCTAAATTACTATGAACTAGATTATTATCATCACAAAAAGCGATAAGGTCCTCCTCAAGGTCAACTGGTTTTTCAAATTCCATATACAGAGCAGCATCATTAGCGCTGATCAGGTACAGTACGGGTCCGAGTACCGAGCCCTGTGGTATTCCACCTTCAACGGGTATCCATTCAGACATGCTATTGTTGTATTGGACACATTGGAATCTGCTTGATAAAAAGTCCTTAATTATTTTTAGTGCGTTTCCTTTTATTTGCATTAGCACACATTTCGCTATTAATATATCAGGTTTCACTTTGTCGAAGGCCTTGGATAGATCACAACTGGTCAGCAGTACCTGATCTCCCTGTTCAAAGTTGCGAATGACTTTTTCAATTATTCCTAGTACTGCATCTGTAGTGGACTTTCCCCTCCTGTATCCAAACTGCTGAGGTGATAATATATTGATTATCTCCAAGTAAGTTACTAACTGCATAGCTATTGCAGTTTCTAATATTTTTCCTGAAATTGGGGTGATACTTACAGGTCGATAACTACTAGGGTTATTTTGATCACCTTTTTAGCGAATTTCCTTTGGAAATTCGCCTAATGGGATAGGCGTCATGGCGGAATTCGAACCTCGGACCACGACACAAATCCGTTTCAGAGGTCCCTAATGACGAAAAAATACGTTTCGCGAGACTTTATATATATATATATATATATATATATATATATTATATATATATATATATATATATATATATATATATATATATACATATATATGTATATATATATATATAATATATATATATACATATGTATTTCTAGACACTTTCTTGTAAACACTCTATCTTTCGAACGGATTAATATTTTTAACCAAACTCGGTACAAAAATCAACCTTCGGAGGACACGAACCCTATTGAAAACCAGGTTTTTGTGAACGTCATTAACCCGGTTTGCTGAGTCAGCGAAATTTTCAAAAATCGGCAAAATTCAGGGTTAATATTTTTTGCCGCGAAAAAGGTCAATATTTATGTTTTTTGAGGCGCTGAATCAAATGAAACAGTCCGAAGTCGATACGACCACTCTAAGTGACCAAAACGTCGAAAAAACCATTGTAAATCCAAAAACCAAAATTTAGGTCAATAAAAAATAATTTCGAGTATGGTGTCGTTTCTATTGTATTTTTGGGCGCTGAATCGAATGAAATCGGTCCGAAGTCGATACGACCACTCTAAGTGACCAAAAAGTTGAAAAAACCACAAAAATTATAAAAAACCAAAATTACGGTCGTTTAAAAATAAATTTGGAGTAGGGTGTCGTTTTCAATGTTTTTTGGGCCTCTGAGTTGAATGCCAGTGGTCCGGAGTCAATACGACCACTCAAACTCAGGGTACCTGGGTTCAAATCCTGGAAGGGACGATAATTTTATAGTTTTTTTTACTTAATATATAAGTTTACAACTAGAAAATAATTCTGGCGCGGTGGTCCGCATGTCGGGCGAATTTCCTTTGGATGCGAGCTCTCAAACCCAGAGTACCTGGTTCAAATCCTAGTAGGGACAATAATTTTTTTTATCGCTTTTTTTACCTAGTATAAGTTTACAACTAAAAATAATTCTGGCGCGGTGTCCGCATGTCGGGCGAATTCCTTTGGATGCGTGTTTCCGTGGTTTTTACATTATATAAGTTTACAACTAGACACAATTAGGTTACAACAATGGTTTTTTCGATTTTTAGGTCACTTAGGGTGATTGTATCGACTTCGGACCGGTTTTATTCGATTCAGCGTCTCAAAAAACATAAATTATTGAACCTTTTTCGCGGCAAAAAAATTAACCTGATTTTGTGATTTTTGAAAATTTCGCTGAACTCAGCAAACCGGGTTAATGAGTCACAAAAAACCTGGTTTTCCAATCAATAGGGTTCGTGTCCTCCCCGAAGGTTTTGATTTGTACCGAGGTTGGTTAAAAAATATTAATCCGTTCGAAGATAGAGTGTTTACAAAAAGTGTCTAGAAATACATATATATATGTGACGTCTATTAACCTCCCGGTTTGCTGAGCTCAGCGAAATTTTCAAAAAATCAGGCAAAATTCAGGGTTAAATTTTTTTTGCCGCGAAAAGGTCAATATTAGTTTTTTGAGACTGCTGAAATCGGAATAAAACCGGTCCCGAAGTCGATACGACCACCCTAAGTGACCCTAAAACGAAAAAACCATTGTAAAATTTACCGGAAAACCATAATTTAGAGTCGATAAAAAATAAATTTTCGAGTAAGGGTGTCGTTTTCTTATGTAATTTTGGCGCTGAATCGAATGAAACCGGTCCGAAAGTCGATACGACTACTCTAAGTGACCTAAAATCGAAAACCATTGTAATTACCCGAAAACCCATAATTTAGGTCGATAAAAATAAATTTCCGAGTAGGGTGTCGTTTTCTATGTATTGGCGCCTGAATCGAATGAAACCGGTCCGACGACGATACACCACTTTAAGTTACCACAAAGTCGAAAAAACCAAAAAAAATATAGAAAACCAACTTAACGGTCGCTGAAAATTAAATTCGAGTAGGGTTCGTTTTCAAATGTTTTAAGGGCCTCTGATTGGAATGGCAGTGGTCCGGAGACAAACGACACTCAAACTCAGGGTACCTGGGTTCACATCCTGAAGGGTCGTATAATTCTTTTTATCGTTTTTTTTTACCACAAATATATAGTTTAACAACTAGCATAATTCTGGCGCGGTGGCCCGCAATGTCGGGCGAATTTCTTTGGGCAGCGAGCTTCTCAAAACCCAAGAGTACTGGGTTCGCAAATCCTAGTAGGGACAATAATTTTTTATCGCTTTTTTTTACCTAGTATAGTTTACAAACTAAAAACTAATTCTTGGCGCGGTGGTCCGCATGTCGGGCGAATTTCCCATTTGGATGCGTTTTTCCGTGCTTTTTACATTATATAAGTTTACAACTAGTAACATAAATAATTCCGGGCGGTGGTCGCTGTCCGGGGCGAATTTCCTTTAGATGAAGGTGTTTCCCGCTGCTAAACAACCCATTTCTTGCTTTAGCAAGAACGCATGCCATTGGGGTTCCGGTTCATACTTTAGAACTAAAAGCAGTTACAATTTGTCGCACTGCCTCGTAACTCAAGTTTGTCTGGTTTTTCCAAAGGAAAATGCCGTCTAAAACCTTTAAAGATAACTGACTAAGCTTACCATAAAGTAACTAAGCTTTAATCTTAGTGAACAAATAGTGCGTACTTCTAATTTTTAGAGGCATAAGTTTGTACAACCAACTGGATAATTATGCGCATTTCCTTTGAAAATAACTGACAAAATGAGTTACGAGCATGCTTGACATTGAGTAACTGCTGTGTCTAAAGCATGAACGCTGGAACACGCAAGGGCAGGTTTCTTGCATAAGCCAAGAAATGGGTTTTTGTTTTAGCACGGAACACGCATTCTAATGAAATTCGCCGACAGCGGACCACCCGCGCCGGAATGTATTTATTTACTAGTTGTACTTTATATAATGTAAAAAGCACGGAAACACGCAACCAAAGGAAATTCGCCGACATGCGGAACCACCGGCAGAATTTTTAAGTTTGCCACGACTCAGCTTTAACCAGATCCCACACTTGTTTATTTTTGTTACTGGCTTCTGTATTTAATTGGCTATAAATCTATCCGAGTTTATTTTGAGCCCTTTTCTAAAGATTTTGTTTTCTTTTGAGTACATTTCCATGAGTTACTAATAATTAAAATAAATTTAGCAATATTTATAGTTTTTTTACAGTTATCCTTTTTATTTTAAATATATACGCATGATAAATACATTAACTAAATTCAGCCACAATAAAAACAAAAACTTATATTTTTTAAATGACACAGAAATTTGAAACAACACATTTTTTTTCTTTTTCGAGCAAAAATAAAACTTTTGGTTTTTTGGTTTGGTTACACAATATTTTAAAAGTTGACAATCACCTTTTATTCTAAGCTAACATTTTAACGAACTGGCAGCCATTCTGATAAATTTAGTTTTCCAAACTGGCGTGAGTTTTTGAGAGGTCTTGGTTTATTATTATTCCATCCAAAGTAATCGTAACAAGAATTAAGTTTAAGATGATAAATATTTTGCGGGGATCTTTCACATTATTGATTGCACATATTTTGTTTATATTATGAACCAATCACAAAACGTTCAGCTTATACATCACTATGAATGCGTAAAGTATAAATTATTTAAATTTAGTATTTATTAATTTTACTCACAGAATATTTATTTATTTTTTTATTATTTTTTTTCCTCGGTTAGTAAATTTGGTTTAAATATTTTAGCATGAATATTTTTATATTTATTTTAAAATCAATAGCACTTGTCCATTAATTATACAGTAAAATCCTAAATGAAGCATAAAATGAGCTACGCATCGCGAGACAGGGCCCTCACTATAGATTCTGCAGAATCTACTTAAAGCATTCACTTGTTGATAAAAAAATATAATTCGTTTAAAAAAACTGTATATAAAATCATGTACTTTTTGTAAAATTGGAATAAATGAAAATATACGGCGGCGTATGTAAATATATTATATTATGGATATACTATGGCGTATGTAAATATATTATACTCTGAATATACTATGGCGTATGTAAATATATTATAATAAATATTTACAATACATTTTTTTAATTTAAATCCTTTATTTAAATTTTTTACGAAAGAGGTTTACACAAAGTTGTTACAATAAAGTACCCCCCGCTTTAGTTCGTTTGAAAGAACTGCGCTGGCAGAGGGGAGATCTGCGCTTGTAAGATACAAACTTAATATTAATATACTTAAAAGGAAAGATTTTTACATTTTTAGTAAATATGAAAATAGTCTAAAATAATAATAAAGAGTGAATTTGAAGAGGGTTACTGATTATTATAAATGAATCAAATAAAAATTAAGTTAGTGGGTTAGCATTTTTGTTAGTGAATTAATATTTATGTTCATTAAAATATTAAACATTGAAGAATTTTTGGTGTGTATAAGTATTTTGAAAATTATTCTATACTGTCCCACTAAAGTATTCCTTACTTATTTTTTTTAAAATGGTCCCAGTTTTAGTTATTTGTTTAAGTTGTGGTAGGAGTTGTTGTGTAGTAGTGCTGCCTGAGACATCCAGTGTCTCTGTCCTGCTGTCGTCTTCTATATGCAGTCCGTAAAGCTTTGGAGTTTCTGTTCTAGTCTTGTTCGTCGTCCGTTGCTGTCTACAGTCCGATAATGTGTGTTTTCCCGGTCTGTATCCGTTCGGCAAGTAATAAGTCATTAGATGTTTGAATCGGCAGTATTTTTAGTCCTTTGAAGAGTGGAGGCAACTATGTTCTGTTATTTTCTTTTCAGCATATTTAAAATATTAATTTTTTGTGCTATAAGACCTGTTTTTTTTGCTGTGTCTGTGGCTGCTCCCATCCACAATCCCGTCTGTACATTGTTCTAAACTAACCATATTATACTGCTTTTATTTGATTTATAGTAGAAAAGGTCTCTTACTTTTTCTGAATATGTATATTATTTGTCGCAGTCGGCGAGTCATATGTTTAATGAGGTTTCCTAGTTTAAATGTTGGTCCTAGTCGTGATTCCTGAAATACTTAGTCTGTTTCGCGTCCTGTGGTATTTTAAAGGCAAATACAATTCTTATTAATAACTTAGTTGTGCATCTTACATTGTCGTGAAGTGATCTAGAGATTTAATGTCAAGGTTGTCCTGTAGGTAGAGTGAAAAAGTTTAGAAAAGTGTTTGTTTATGTTTAAAGTCGTTCGTTCATGTCTAACCAATTCTTTAAATTCTTAAAGGTTATTTTCAATAATTGTTTAAGAATCGGACCAAATGTTTTTGTTGACGCAAAACCATGCATCGTCTGCAAAGCATATAATTTTTAAATTTTTGGCAGCAATCAACAGGTCATTTTTAAATGGATTAAAAAATAAATGTGTCCGGGACATGTCCCTTGAGGTTAGAATATTCAGATAAGTAAAAGCTATCTCCTATAGTTCCAATTTAAGATTTGTTCTGTATATCTATCGCTGAAGGTAACTAACGGAACACACTCCAGCACATTTTCCTGATATCCCAATTTCCTCTAATTTTTTAATTAATAGTCTATTGTTGTACTGGTTGTCAAAAGCTTCCTCTAAGGTCTATTTGTACTGCTATTGGTTTATGTCCTCTGTCTAGTGGTATGTTACGTAGTTAAACATATCAGCATAGCGCTTGTGTATTTTTCCTGTCTGAATCCGTACTGTTGGTCTGATAGTATCTTGTGTCCTCTAAGAAGTCAGTTAGGTGTTTTTTAACAATTTTTTCTAATATTTTTGATACATTGGATATCATTGCTATCGGTCTGTAATTAGAAGGATCGTAAAATATAGAAGCAATGTAACAGTCATATTATGCTACATATTTGTACAACCATAATATTTATTAAATTAATCAAATAAAAAGCCATGACCTTAATTGTATCAAACAAATTAATGAAGAATAATTTGTCCGTAATAATATTTTATTAATTACTTTGAACATCTCCATAGAAGTTAAAAAAAACCTCTATATTATTCTTGTTTCAATTATAAAAAGAATCTTGTTAAATTAAGTTGTAAAAATGAACATTTATTTGCCGGGTAAGGTTAGAGTTACACGGGGGAGTGTCTTCAATTAATTACTGTAACATGGTGAGCGGGGAGTGCGGTGTTAGATTACTGTGCCGCAGAGGCAACGGACGCGGGGATCAGGTTAGAGTCATCTACCGTAAAACTCTAATGGCTTTCCTCTAACCCCTCTTCCCTATCTTTGCACGAGTATATGGTTTTTAATTTTAAAAATAAATCTTCACCAGTTTTAACGAATTTTATGTTTTGTAATTCGTTAGTGATAAAAGAATGATAAAACATTTGACTTTCCTGCGACTCATGAAAGGAAGAGAAGTGACGCTGACTCCTTTTTCGTCCTCACTTTATAATAATCGCCTACAGTCTATCGTTTAGTTTAAATATTTTAACAGGTCAGATTAGACACCACTGTTTCTAAAGAAAAAAAATCCCTACAAGAAGGGAGCGGGAAAAACCTATGTAAACAATAATCCAGGTTATTTTTACCGTATGTTCTTGCGATGTTTTTTTACATTTCTTTTGTGTAGTTTTATTTTAAATATCTAATTTACAGATTTATTTGAAAGTAGTTTCAAAACGATGTAATCAAAAAGAAGAACCACAAACAAGAACGATAGCCGGGAAGAAGGTTTTTTTCCCTACAGCGGTTATTGTGTGTAAGGGGTTTTTTCTCTTTTTAATTGAGAGGTTGGCAGCCGACTTCTCTGATTGGCTCAATCCCCCAAAATATTTATGACCTTAGGGATTTTTAAACTAAACGATAGACTGTAATTAATATTGGTTTACGTTTTCGGCTTCGCTTCACTTGTCCTCAGACATTTAAAAACATCACTTTTATTACTAGGGTTCTCCCATCTAGGCATTAAACTTGCTCGATGCTGCTTAAGATGAGTGATCCAGCAAAAACCTTAGATATAATGCCTTATTAATATGTAGCTTAGTAATCTTATTTATTACATAAGAATACACTAAGTAAATATATTCAGAATAAAATCTGGTATACTTTCAGTGCCAAATTTACTATACATACAAATGTCATACATACGTGTCAAATTTAAATTTGATCCAGATATTTTGCGGCGATTTATAAATTTTCGAAATTTTTACTAATTCATTATTTTTTACTGATAAATTTTTCTTAGACGGTTAACGACGTCAAAGAAAAAAACAAGCACAACTAGATCTAAAAATGGACTTTTGTTGCAAGTTTCAACTTTAGCTTAATTCCACTGAGAGAGATGATAACACACACAGTGATGACTCACTTACATGCAGAAAAATTGCTTCGTAATAACCCTGTCAAAAGTCCTTAATAAAGCCTTAAACGTGATTGTAAGATACGGAGCTAACTGCTTCCTATCCCTCTTTACTTTTCGGTATCAGTTTGATACCGAAAATGAGAACACTTAATTTCATTCAAAACGAAAACTCATAAAAACATTTTCATTTATTTAACAAACTTATGTAAAAAACTGACACCATGACAACATCTACTAAATTTAACAAGAGAGAAACACAATATATTTACAAAAAAAAATTACATAGTGGGGCTGCTCATATACAATCAGTTGCTAAAACACACAGCGTACTAATCAATCACGTTAAACTTGATTAATTAATTAAATAAGTAAAACTAAAGCACTGCTGGTCTAGCCTAAGCTTCAGTGTTCAGGACAGAGATTAAAAACTATAATGCCCAGAATTGTATAGTAGGTATAAAATAAACCCCTAGGCCAATAAAATTATACTTTAATCATAGTTATGCCGCTGTAAAAGGTCTTTTTACTGCTTCTCTAAAAACATTATTATCGTTATTATTATATTATTTTTAGGAAAACTGATTTTTCCTTATGATAGAAATTGTAGACCTTGACGAGGTACTCATTTCAATATAATACTTGTCTATATGGAGGAGTTAGTATCCAAGTGGGATGCCTCGGAACTATTCATTTCTTCGTAGGATTTGCTACGCTTTGCTCCATCAGTTTAAACTCACTTCGCTCGACTTTGGAGTGTGAACAAATACTTTTAATTCTCATCGGAAACCGTAGATAAATCACCCGCGAAAAGTTATAACTTTGTATACTAGTTTATTATAAGAAAAGATACACTCATACAAAATTTTAACACAATTAGATTATTCTTGTCTTATAACGATCTCTTAATGATTTAAAAAGACTATTATTGAGAGGAACTTGGCACGTTTGTTAGTCTATGCAGGAGCCTCATGTGTATCCGATTTCACATCAGTCCTATAATTTACCGTGTTTTACGATTTTTTAATTTTTTTTTCATTGCAGATGTTATTAATTAAAATCCCTTAATTATCCGTAAACCACTTGCAGTCACGATATTTGTACAAAGTTTCAATTCTTTAGTATAAACACACTGGGAGCTACGATGATAGCAGAATCACGTACACACTTACAGGCAGACACATCTTCAGGGCATGTAAATAATTCTGAGGTTCGCGAGCTGGGCCGATTTCTTTGGAATACTGTTTTCTGGTCACCAATCAGTTCTTGCTCAGGGTTCCAGTATATGTTTCCTTGTCGGAAGAGAACACTTTCAATTTTTTGTTACTTTTCCTGGATTTTCAAAGGAAATGCTGAAAACTATGTCCTCTTTTGCTTAATCAGTTTTTCACATCATTTAAAGCAGTCATACATAGCGCATTTTCTTTAAAAAAAAAATCTAGTAAAATCAACTCATAGATAGTGTTATTCTTCCGACTATGAAGCACGAACCAAAAGCATGAACCGAAAACATGAGCATGAACTGGATTAACAAACAATTTTTTATTCTACTTAAAACCATTAAAAAAATATTGGAACGACAACCCTACTAGAAATTTGTTTTTACCGTTTTTGGTATTATACCTTATTTTAAATTTTCTAGTTTTCCAATATGATTTCCTCGACTTTATAGTTATTTAAAGGAGTCGTATTGACTCTGGACCGTTTTTATTCGATCCAGTGCCTCAAAAAACAAGAACATAGACTTTTTCATTGATTTTTTTTTTTTAAATTGCTGACTCAGCGACTAGGTTAATGACGTCACAACAAGAAAAATTCTATAAATTAATACAGGAAACAAATATCTTCACTTTTAGGGACCTGAAAAAATGTTGGCCACTCTCTCTAGTGGCTGAAGTTTACCTGAAGTTTGACTCCTGCTATAAATTATTCCATCAACGATTTTTTTCAATAATTTTACTTTATAGAATCCATCTTCAATAATTATACCTATTATAGAATAATTCAATAATTATTCTATAAGGTATAATTATTGAAGATGTATTTTAAGAGATTTCATTATTGAAGATGTATTCTATGAGGTATAATTATTGAAGATGTATTCTATGAGGTATAATTATTGAAGATGTATTCTATGAGATTAATTATTGAAGATGTATTCTATGAGTTAATTATTGAAGATGTATTTTAAGAGATTTCATTATTGAAGATGTATTCTATGAGGTATAATTATTGAAGATGTATTCTATGAGCAAATGTTTTTTCTCTAGAAAATTTGATAAAAACGCCTGATACAGATAATTCAAATGGAAGTGAAAAGGAAACTCATCACTTTTTTATATATACTATATAAATGAGGAAAATTAAAAAGGTAGTGTATCTATTGTTAATTATATTTTAACTCAGCATAAAAACTATGTAGAAGAAACAACTAATTATAAAGAAAATACGACGTATAGAAGACAGGGAAAACGTTTTGTAAAAATAAAAGCTATAATTTAAAAAGAAAATATTTTAGATAACCTAGTTTTTTAATTGAAATGAAGAGGACTGTAGAGAAATGTATATATTGTGTCTTCATAAAATTCTAATTTAGTCTGTTAAACTTTCTTGATACTCTATATATTTACAAAGAGCTTAATGAAGGAATAGTTAGGTTCGACTTAGTTGTTATAAAGACCTTTTCAAAACCTTATAGCTTGAGGGGCTTCTCTTCTGTTTATTACTCTATACTAATTATTGGTGTACTGACCATTATAATACTTCATGGAGTTTAAAGTATAGAGAAGTTTTAATAGGATATTGAACCCTTATTATCTTTAACTCTTATCTCTTTAACTCTTATATCTTACCTTTATATTTAAAATATAAAAGGTTTCATTGGACTCTAAAAAGTTACAGTTTATAACGACATAAACAAGGTTTATTTTCATTATACCTTTATTTGTTATACATTTGTATAAAAATATAAGGAAATAAGACTGTATAAAAGACAAAGGAACAGAAGAGACTTTATAAAAAATTATAAAGAAGTATAAAGAATTAATTAAAAAGAAGTATCATTAGTTAAAAAGGTACTTTGAAAAAATAAGTGGATCATTATTCCACTAAATGGAATGTAAAATACACTCAATATTAACGGTTTAATGTTCGACATAAATAAGATATAATTCAAAGTAATTGAGAAAGACCATAGTAATCAACGTTAAAAGAAAAAATAAAAGTAAAAAATGAAGTAATGCGAATCAAAAAGTGAAGCCTACACGATAGAAATCCCTTAAAAGATAAAATAGAGTTTTCAGTGAATAGATGAACATTATACGCTGATATAAAGGTAGGTGAAAAGAATCTAAACATGGAGTGATTTGACAAAAGAGCCCTCCATCTTATCTTTTCAAGCTATTTTTCTTTGCTACTCTATATCCTTGTACTTTCGTGGTTTATTTTACTCACGTAAGATTTAAAGCTCGATGTGTGAAATTGGTGTAAAGTTTCACTTCATTTACACTGCAAAGTTTTATAAAGACAACATAGTGGCTTATAAAAGTCACTCTATATCATTGTTTACTCTCTTTTCTTGTCTTATTTACAAGTATTTTGGTTTTGTTGTCGAGGGCTTTTATATCTCTTTAAATTAATTACACCACAAAAGCTGTCTTTAATAATAAAGGTTGAGATAGTTTTTAGGCAATCAGAATAAGTAATTACATCGGCTCAAATATAGCCGTTAAGATAACAATTGTTAATTTTTACATAGTAGTATCTAGCACCTGTTTCGTCCACATTTTTAGTGCTACTCTCCAAAAATTTAATCAGGGCTTTAAGTTTACAGAATTAAAATTAAATTATCTAATTTAATTTTATAAATTAGATAATTTATGACGAATCTAGTCGTATATGACAAATATGACGACTTTCTAGTCGTCATATTTGTTTGAAATAATAGAGATCACCGTTCAATAATTAAACCCTATTTTAGCGGAAGATGCTTAAGGCCTTACAATTCTCCAGAATTAAATGTAAAAGCCGGTGTCCCACTTCCAGTTAAACTTAGTGTGTCAAGTCCTGCCATCTGCCTTAATATTTTCACATCAAACAAAACTTTGAGCTGTCCCTTGAGTTTTCTCATATTATGACTTACTCTCCCTTTTGACTTTCCAACAAATCGGAAAAGCTATACTATAAAGTACACTTACTTTTATCTCATTTTTCAAAATTCTTTTTTATTGTTTTTTTCTCGTTGGAAAATAAAAAGTACTAAGAGTTGTCCTTAAGGACTCCTAAACTAATTTTTAAGGGCTGTCCTTTTTATACAACAAATCCTCTTTACTTCTTTATTTAACTTTAAAGGGTGGGTAGAAATTTTATGTGACCCTTTTTATAATGAAATGGGATCCCTTAGAGACAGATTTTTGCCCTCTGTCTAAGGCATTTTTTGCTTTAGTCTGCATTTAGTATTTTTTGTTTTACTACGATACAGATAGTTTTGTTTTTATTTAACGGGGATATTATAAAATGACTATTTATCATGAAATTTTTATGCACCAACAAAATTAAGTCATATATATTTTTGTTGACATTTCTATTAAACTAAAATTACCGAATGAAGATTTCCTTATTTATCTTCTATATATATATATATTATATAATATATATATATATATATATTATATATATATATATATATATATATATATATATATATAATATATATATATATTAATAATATTATTAAAAATGAATGTTTGTTTGTATCGCAATAATTCTTATTATCAATCGAACTCTGATTATCATAAAATGTTGCTGCATACACGCATCTTTTTCAGAGAGAATGTTTGAAGCAATGAACGAAATGAATCTACGAAGATTTAGGTCTTCCGGTGGTGACCGCGTCAATGTAGATAAAGAATCCGACGTTTCGCTTCCACTGTGGGAGGCATGTTCATGGATATAGGACATCATGGATAAAATCACAATGTACCTCTCTCTCACCTTGTCTTGGATGACAAAGATTATAGCCATGAGAAGAAATAGTAGGGTTCGACGGTCCAGTATGACGTAATCCACTTGAAGGTTGTGTTGAGGTTCCTGTCTGGTTGATATAAGCTGGCTAATGAGGGATTTCCGTTGGATGACATAATCAGTGACTGGGTGCTGCGTGACGTAGTTAAAGGCAGGGATTGACTTAGGGAATTATCTGAAACACGCAGAGAAGAGATAAGAGGTGTCCAGGGGTTGAAAACCTTCAGCCCCGTGTCCCCGTTAATGTTATTCTTGTGCTTAGATATCTCTATAGCTTCCCTGACGAGTCTGTCTTGATATCGATAATCATTCGCTAGTACCTCGGTATTCTCAAAATTAATAAAATGACCAATATCTCGTGAATGCTCTGCGACCGCGGAGCGTCAATCGTCGTCAATAGTGTTTTTAATGTGCTCGGCTAAGTCTCCGATGTAGATCTTTCCACAGCTACAAGAGATGTTATGGACACTACTAGTTTTCCTTGGAAAGGAATCTTTAACACTCCCAAGGAAATTTCTGGTAGTGGAACATGTATTTAATACCCATACCCAATATAGTTACGTGCCAGAACCTTACTGATACTATCCGCAGTTCCTTTAACATATGGTAGATACGCTTTCCTCCTGTGTTCTTGTCTCTCTTTCTCGCTGGTTGATGACTGTTCGTAACGACGGATGGTCCTATTGATGTCCTCTCTCTTGAAGCCGTTGTTAGAAAATGCTTTCTCCTGATCCCAGGATTCATTGTCACTAACATTTCATTGTCACTTGATTATCGATTATCTAAAGCTTAAGCTTTAGATAATCATGCCATTCATGGTTTCGGAAGCGAGTCCGAAATCAATGCACCATTACCTATATTTGGTGTGTATTAACTGTTATGTTATAATTTTTAATGTAAAACAAAGGACAAGTCTAATCTAGTCATGGAGGTTTGCACGCCTGACGAATTCCCTTTAAAATGCGTGTTTCCGTGCTGAACAATTTATTTCTTGTTTATGTTATCGTTTTGTGTATTATAACTATTGCATTCAACTCAAATTCGACTCAATTTTTTTCTGGGTTTAAAAGGAAAGGCGCATATTTATCCCATTAGTATTCACACACGTATGCTCATCCTTCTAAAGTTGCGATTGAATTATTATTTGCACTAATTTAATGTTCCAGTTAATGCTAATCTAAAAGGTTTTAACGAATATCCTTTGAAAAATCTACAACAAATTTAGTAACGTCTAGTAATGCTACTAGACAGAAGAGAAGATGGGTAAATAAAAACAAGAATAATTAGAAATATGAAGCTTACAGAAATATAATAATGATGAGTATGAGGAACGTTAAGAGAGAAATTATTGAGAAAGAAGTGCACAAGAATAGAGATAAGCTGGAGGAATATGAGAATAAACTATGTAAAGCTATTAAAACAACCACAAGCATTATTACAAAAGTAAAGACTAGAAAAGATTCAAGAAATAAACTACCTATAGAAATAAGAAGATTGATAAGAAAGAGGAGAAGACTAAAATGGAAAAATAGAGACAAAATAGAAAGAGCAGAAATATTAAAGCTAATAAGAATAAAAATGAAAGAGTGGAGCGAAAAGAAAAAAATTGATCAGTTAAATGCAGTTATACAAAGCGGAGGGAGCTTGAAAAAAATACTGGAAGTCACAGGCCATAGGGAGAAAAATATTTTAGGTATGAAGATAAAGAAGGGAATATTAAAAGGGAGAAAAAAGAAGTAATAGATATCATTACAGAATTTTACAAAGAATTGTACTCAGATAGAGAGGTAAGTAATCGGAACAATAGTGATAATAAAGAAATAAATAATTTAGGATCAATTGAGGAAGAGAGAGAGGATATACCGGATATAACGAAAGAGGAAGTAGAAAGGGTGGTGAAAAGGTTAAAGAAAGGAAAAGCAGGAGGACCGGATGGAATAACAGGAGAAGAAATCAAGGCGGGAGGAGAGACTTTAATCATTGAATTGCAAAGATTATTCAATTTATGCTTAGAAGATAGAAAAGTACCATCAGCATGGTATGAAGCAAGTTGAGATGCTAATCCATAAGAAAGGTGATAAATTAAATGTGGAAAATTATCGACCAATAAGCCTACTCTCAATTCTTTATAAGCTTTTTTATGAATATAATACATTAAGAATAGAGAGAGATCTAGAGAGAGATATAGATGAAACCCAGACAGGGTTCAGGAAGAATAGATCAACGATAGACAATATTTTTGTTGTAAAGCAGTTAATAAGAAGAGCTTACGACTACAACTTTTCATTAGTTTTGATATTTGTTGATTTTAAAAAGGCATTCGACTCTGTATTAAAAAGATTTGTTATAAAATGCCTGGAAGATAGCGGAATAAATGATGGATATGTAAAAATATTTTGAGAGTACGAGGAAGCCCTGAAATTAGAGGAAATAAGGAAAATTAAAATTAACAGAGGAATAAGACAAGGCGACGTTCTATCTGGAAAAATCTTTATAAAAATATTGGAGATCGCACTGAAACATATAAACTGGTCTGGTAAGGGAGTAAGAATTAATGGTAGGTACCTAAGTATTTTGAAATTCGCGGATGATGTAATAATTATATCTGAGAGCTACGAGGAGGCAGAAACTTTACTAAAGCAACTTGTAATTGAAGCTAGGAAAATTGGACTGGAGATAAACATCGATAAGAAAAGGTGATGTCAATAATACAATCGAAACGAAAAAGAAATCATAGTAGATGGTCAAAAGATAGAGGAAGTAAGGGAGTATGTATATATCTAGGCAGTCTGATAAACATAGAGAAAAAGATAGTGAGAAGGAAATAGGAAGGAGGAGGTAGGACTAGGATGGAGAAGTTTTTAATCGGTACAGACATTTGTTCAGGTCCAGTGTCAAGATGGAGGCGCAAGCGAAAGTTATGGAACGCGTGTGTCCTACCAGTCTTGATATATGCATGCGAACATGGAAATATTCTGAGAGTAGTGAAAAAGATGAGAGTCACGCAACGTTCGATGGAGAGGAGTATGCTGAAGTTAAGTAGGCGAGATAGAAAATCGAATGAGTGGATAAGAGGTCACACTGAGTTAAGAGATATAGGTGAAGTCATGGTAGATAGAAAGTTTATATGGAGCGGGCACATTGCAAGGGTTAAGGATGACAGGTTCACAAAGGAGATAATATCCTGGTACCCGAGAATAAAAAAAGGAGCAGAGAAAGACCAAGCACCAGGTGGACGAGAGATGAGGAAGGTAAGTGACATGAGCTGTACATGGCAGAGGATAGCTTGGACAGAGAGATGGAAAAGGTTGAGGAAATTATATTCACACGTATATTTATCATAAACTAAATTTAATTTAATTATTGTTTAGAGAATGAGATATGGATAATAAAATTAAAATTAAATAAGTTAGATTTATAATATTAAATAAACAGACGAACAAATTAATTAAAATAAATATAAACAACCTTGATTAAAAACATAAAAATTTCAAGTAGTAAAACATCAAATAGTAATATAACCAATAAAGTAATAAAATAAATAAAACAAAATATAATTACGACACAAAATAAAATAATATTTTTGTTAGAAAATATGTAGAATAGTATAGTAATAGAAATAGAATATGTTATAAAGTAAAATTGTAAATTATATAATTCAGAATTATGAAATGATTAAATATGGTAAAAAATTATACGTTAATTATTTAGTTTTTATGTTATGTGTAAATGTAAAGTGGTAACTCTAAACCCAAAAGGGATACCTCGGCTTCTGGCCGATTTAAAATCAGATTGTAAATAAATAATAGATAATTGCATGTTAATTAAGTGTAGAATGTTGATTTAATAAAAGGTTATTTATTTATTTATTTATTTATAGTAATGCTACTGCACAAGTTATAATGAAAACCAACATGGGCCAACATCTAATGAATTGGCCCAGCACGCGTATCTCCGCGCTAGAATTGTTTCGTAGTTATAAACGTATGTATTAAAAAATTATGATTAAAAATATAAATGAAAATTATCGACCTAGCCAGGATTCGAACCCGGGTACCCTGGCGTTGAGTACTATTATGTTTGTAACGACTCTAAACCGTTTTCCTTTAACTCAGAGGTCCACAAAACATTGAGAGCGACATTCCACTCAAAATTTGTAGTTTTCTGTCCATATTTTAGATTTTCTGGTTTTTGCACTGTTTTTTTTACCTTTTGGCCCCTGTCAGAGATTGTATGGACTTTGGACCATTTTCTATAAATTCAGAGCCCTAAACCTTATCGATATATATATATATATATATATTATATATATATATATATATATATATATATATATATAAATATATTATATATATTATATATATATATTACCAAGAATTGGGTTCAAACCCTGGTAATGTCTATAATTTTTATTTATTGATATTAAGTACGTTTCTTGTATATAATTAAATTTTCTATACTATTCTTGTAGTATAACTTTTAAGCCTATTTATAGAGAAGCCTCGTTCCATAATTTAGTGTAGTGCACCAATTTTGCCATTACTTGCCAGCCATATGTACTCCAATAAAAATTATTGTTTAGCTTTAGTTTATCTCCGAACAATGCAGGAACATATTAAATCTAAATTTAAAACAACAATATATTTTTGTCTTGAAAAATATTTGGTAAAACGTGACTTTATTCCAATGTATTTCATGTGCTGCATTACATTAGGGTATAATTTGTGGAGGAGTTATTCAAAATTCAAATTTAAATATAAAGAGTATGCAATACAATAATAAAATCTAGGTCAAAGGTAAAGAAGTGTATAGAAAAATGGCACATAAAGAAAGAAGAATATTTTGCAACATCCAACTAGAATAATAACGTTGTGTCTCTTTTATATGTTTAAAATTTAATAAAACAAATTTATACAAATGGTATAAATGATTCCTTGTATTAAAGCGATTTTGACTTTGGGAAAACTACGTTATTTAGCCTGCTTTTAGAATAATCGTGATCTTAAAGATTAGCTTGCTTTGAGATCTTTATTATGCTTTTTATTTATTTTTTTCCTTTTACTTTTCCTTAATTACACCATTAGTGTATTGGAAAGGTATTGTTTTTGCACTAAAAAGCGAAATCGGGATTACACGGGAATCACCCATTTCAGATGTTTTTACTACCTGAATGTTTTTTTACAAAGGCTTCTGTTTGTATGTGTGTGTCTGCTATCATCGAAGCTCCCAGTGTGTTTATGTTAGAGAGATGGTTAAAAATTCAATTTCTAGGCCTAGTTGTTCATTCCGGAAAATATTTTTTTGTGTGACGTCGTTAAGCTTCTAAGAATTTTAAAAATGGATGATCGATGTAAAATATGACACTCGTTTAGTCATATGTAAGAACAAAGTTTCATGTCATTATAGTTCAAGTTTTATTGACTGCCACATATACGTTTTGTACCTCAGAACTTTTCCTTCCTACCTTGAACTCACTTCACTCGTCCTCAGAGTATAAAATTTGCCTAATTTATGCTGCAAAACTTCTTTGGACTCGCTTTGTTCGTCATCAGATGACACCCAAGTTATCCGTTACAGGTCTCTAAATGTCTCTTAAGACCTCCTGAGTACTTTTCTCAAAGTTGTCTGTCTGTATGTGTGTTTGTCTGTCTGTATGTGTGTTTGTCTGTCTGTATGTGTGTTTGTCTGTCTGTATGTGTGTTTGTCTGTCTGTATGTGTGTTTGTCTGTTATCGTCAAAGCTAACAGTGTATTTATGGTAGAGACTTGAAAGGTTGTACGAAAATTAGTCTATAGACATGGTTGTGCTAAGCGGAAAATATTTTTTACGACGCCATTAATCTGAAATAATGACAGTAAACATTGCGATGCTTATATATACATGTATATATATATATATATATATATATATATATATATATATATATTATATATATATATATATATATATTATATATATATATATATATATATATATATAATATATATTATATATATAATATTATATATATATATATATATTATATATATATATATATATATATATAATATATATATATATATATATAATATTATATATATATATAATATATATATATATATATATATATTATATATATATATATATATATATATATTATATAATATATATATATAAGCATTATCAATTTTTATTAAATGACTTGTGTACGTTTTTTTAAAAAATTGTAAAAAATCAAATTAATCCAATTGATTTGAAATTAGATACAAGTGTATACTTTAACGTAATAAATAAATACACCAAGTTTCATTTCAATACGTCAAGTATATCTATATGATATCTATTGGATCATAAAAGTAGCATAAAGCAGCATTGATGCGTGATTAGTGCTGTATAGGTGACCGCTGAGAATAAAACGGAAGCATTTACTACCTGAGGACAAGCGAAGCAAGTCTAAAAAAGTGTTGGAGTATAAATTTGGCGAATTGTATATTATGAGGACGAGCGAAGCGAGTCCGTAGTAGGAAGGGTGAGCGTAGCGAATCCGATGTGATGAGAAAAAGTTCCTAGGTACAACGAAGATGCAGCAAGTTATTAATCAGGCGTTTTTATGTAATGAGGACGAGCACAATGAATTTAATAAGTTAAGAAAATGTTCGAGGTTCCTTGTATCCGATTATTTAAAATATTAATCTGACAAAATTATTCAACTACTGTCTTAAATTAAATTTCATTCTTTCTTGGTTCATACATTTAAAGGCCAGCTTATGACTTAACCCTGACCATTACTAATTTGAACATGTAATTTTGAACCATCGCTAAATTTACTAATTTCAAAACATGTCAAAATTAAATACTATTAGTTACTATTAAGCTACTAGTGTGTATTAGGCTCCCTGGTACTGATAATAAACTGATATAGGCCAAAAGCTTGCTTGAGCTTAAACCTTGGCCTCTTTTGCTTATAGCGAGCCAAGCGAGACTTCATTATTCTTTTTAAAGTCAAGCTATCCTGGTTTAGTTATAAATTATTTTTCTATCCGCCTATAGGCAGCGAGGCTTTTCTGGCCTCTTGGTCATTAACAGTGTGTAATGAATTCTTTTGACACAAGTTCCTGGTGCAACGCATAACTAGTTTAAATATATTTTAAGTTTAATTTTTTAATTAAGTTATTTTTATGAAAAAATAATGAGTAAGAACCATTCTATTTTTAATAATTTGCCGTGCTAACTAAATCTAACTTTTAGGATTTTCCAAGGGGGTTCAAGTGACCCGTTTGACCCCCCTGCAGACGCCCATCTTGTGAATAAATAATTCGATTTCTTTACTAAAAATACGATCGGACGGAGTAATATTTATTTTAATAACACTATTTGCATGTAATTTAAAAGAACTTATTAAAAGTATGAACAGTTTTCTTGATAATTCCATTATTATTAAGGAAGTGAATATTTTCTACATCTCTACAAGGTAAGTTTCTTCATATATCAACATTTTCCCAGTGCTTTAGACAATATCCTTTCTCTTTAAAAGAATGGGAAAGCTTTATGATGGTTTTAGTTAGAGCATCTGTCAGAAGTCATGAAGTTAAGTCTCTTGAGATGAGCTCCTTCAGAAATATTCTTTAAAAACCCTTTGCAGACTTATTCTGATATGGTTTAGATTTAGAGTTTTATTTCTTCATTCTTCTAAACGCTAAATCTATCTTAAAATGATATATTTTGACTTTTGGGGATTTGTAACGAACATTACGAAATAAAATAATTCATATTTGGTTTACTTCGACATCATGAAAAATAAATATGGTATCATGAGAAATGATTTTGATCCTTTAAACCTCATGTTATACCATTTCTTTTAATCAAAAAGTATAAAAGTAACAACGAAATATAAATTTACAACAAAAGTATATAAAGAAAATTAACTATAAAAAATTGAAATAACATTCATAAACTAAAAATATAAAACACAATAAAAATCAGAATTTCCGGTTTGAAACAATGCCGATCGGGTAGTATTTGATCTTAGTTACTACAATCAGAGGAATAAAATGAATCGCTCCACAGGTGTCAACAAATTATTTAAAATAAAGCATTACTTGTGTATATACTATCTTATTTACACGACAGTATGTCGTATATACTGTGTTTTATCTATGATGAACCTTTAATGTAATTATGTCATGCTTTTAGAGAGGACGATCTCCGGTAGCTCCAGTAGGATAATATTCTTGCTTAGTTGACGCCTTTAAAACCGAGGTTGTATAAGACCTTGAAGATTACCGTGAAGATTTAGGTTTCGCAGCCTTGGTTGTGCCCTTAGTTATTTTTAATGAGAAATGACCATGCGTAAACAATGTTAACACATATCATTTGATACTACCGAGTTTTGCAAAACATGAATAGTTGACACAATATAATTGTGCGAGAGACACCTAGGAAATGTAACAAGCAAAATGCAATGCTACATCTGGGAACTGTTCCATCATTCGACATTCGTCATCATTCATGGCTCGACATAATGTCATGTCCCACTCTGTTTCGTTACGTCTAACTCATCAGGGCGCCGACAGAGCCTGAACTCACTCTGACCTTCAATTAATTCCGTCTCTGGTAAGTACTTCACATTATATTCTTCGGAATTAATTGAAGGTCAGAGTGAGTTCAGGCTCTGTCGGCGCCCTGATGAGTTAGACGTAACGAAACAGAGTGGGACATGACATTATGTCGAGCCATGAATGATGACGAATGTCGAATGATGGAACAGTTCCCAGATGTAGCATTGCATTTTGCTTGTTACATTTCCTAGGTGTCTCTCGCACAATTATATTGTGTCAATGTTAACACACTTGGAGCTAAGGTCGCTTAGAGGGGAAGGTAAGAGGTCTTGGGGTGTATTCGCGATTCAAAGTCCGTAGATTTTTAGCTAAATTGTGTACTAATTTAAAATACAAATTCTTTGTTTTTACTGAAGGTTTATAGGAAAATTAATGTGTTTATAAATTAAAAGCTTCATTTGTTTAAAAGCAGAATTACATTTACTAAATTATCCTTTTCAGTTGCTTTTACTCCTCTTGAGTAGAATTCACCAAGTTTTAGTGAATTTTCAAAGAAAAAAGCTTATAAGAGGTTAGGGTCGTGAAGGGGCTGTGTCAAGGGTAGATTCTTTGGTAGTGGAGAACTCACTGATCAAGTATCAGCATATCAGGCTGAGATATTTTACACATGTACTACTATGTATGGTTAACACAAATACGAAATTACATTTTATTATCAGCATTAGTTTCGGATTTATTGATTGACAAATATAACATAATATAAACAATTCACGTTCTTTCAATTTTACTACATTTGAAAAATCGCTATATCGTGGCAGTATGCCACTTGTATGAACTAGAAATATGACAAAATAATCATGTTTTATCGCATCTTGGGGCCGCGAAGACCTCCAGCGCAGACACCGCGTAGCAGCCAAAAAGATGAAGGCCTCTTCTTTAGTCTGATGTGTGTGTGTCAGTTGTCATCATATCTCCGAGTGTAATTATACTGTAGATTTGAAACTTAATAAAATTTAATTATTTGGTTTTTTTTATTTCCGGAAAATATTTTTTATACGTCAAGGACAGTAAAATGGTCAAACCTCGTAAAAACTATTGTTGATTGTTTTGAACTTTTGGGCATAAATGTACTCATAAATAATGCCAACAAATTTTTACTGTTTGAGGACGAGCGAAGAAAAATGGTGAAAGAAATTTACAACGTACGCCTTACTTTGACTTTTTTTCAATTTAATCTCTATAAATGAATACTTTAATGTTTTATAGTTGAAGGAGAAATATAAAATCGATAGAATCAATTATTTGATGCCTGTAAGAGACTGGTTCTTATCTTAAGCTTACCTTGCTAAAGCTGATTAGAGACTTAGCAGAGACTTAGAAACAATAGAAGTATCCCCTTGTCTTGAAAGGATTTAAACATTTTAATGTGAGTTGTTTGTTATTTCAAATATATTGACGCCTAGAAACGCCCAAAGCTACAAAATGTTAAATATACTCGTAACTATAAACACTTTGTCCGACCTAAATTAATCTTATAAATTTCCACAACCCCATTATTTATTAAATATGTATGACCCCATTATAATAATAATAATTACCTATCATAGGATCTACAATTGCAACAACCATGTGACCGCAGAATGAACAAGAGGCTCGAGGCCTCTTTTTACTTTCTCAGTTATACCTTAGGTATGCAGGAAAAGAATTGTCTTTGCCAAAAACTCCGAGACCGTGATGTAACTTAAATTAACCGTTTCAAGTATTTTTAAGGCCTCCTAAGTGGTTTTAACAAAGTTTTTTTGTTGTTGTGTGTATGTATGTTAACATTGTAGCTTCCAGTGTATTTATGCTAGAGAGTTGAAACTTTGTACGAGATTCAGTCTATAGGTGTAATTGTGTATCTTAAGGAAAAGACTCCATCTCAAGGATCTTATCGATTAACATACATATACAACATAATGTAAGCAAATCACGTTTATTTGATAAATACTTTTGAAAATGTGCTTGTATTTTAACAGTATAGTATAAGTAGCAGGACACATGGAAGGGCGAGAACCGCAAATGTTTATTATTATAAACCAACTAATATAAACGTTTTTTAGTTTGAGTAAAGTGCTAGTTTTGGTATTAACTACACTGAGTCACTTTTTAAAAAATACTAAAATTTATTAATACACTTAACAAGTTGTCACAATGAAATATATAGAACAAATACAAAGTGTTTAACCAAAGTACTCATATTTATAACTTATTCTAGCTGAGGTGTCAGATCTTTAAGATACTAAATCATCATTATATCAGATTATAACTCGCTAAATATGACAGTGTTCTGATTTATTTGATATATTAAATATTTTACCTCTGGCTATTTTTAAACTAACGTAAATTTGAGATTAATTAACACTTGCACGTCGCATTTAGTGTAAGCGTATTTCTAATTAAATTTGACCAAAACTCCCCTCTAATATATTCTTCGTCATCTAAATAAATACCTTTCAAAACGATAGAAACTATTTAATTGAATTCTTTTGTGTTAGGTAAAGCTGGCGTAGATAGAATTCCAACAGTTTAGAGGTTTAAAGTCAGAGATTTAGAGTTATGTAGAGCAGGTTTAATTACTTTCTATTGTAGAGATAACTAATAGGCCTTGTCTCTACATCTCTACACGTTAATATTTCCACACAAACCGTTTTAGAGATAGATTCCGGATTTTAGACCCTTAGACTTTCATTTGTTTGCCACAGAGGTGAAATGGAAGCTATTATTTAACATCGATTTTACATTCCTTGCAAAGGACAGTGGTCAGATCAAAACCTAAAACCGACATATTTTACTAAACTAATAAAGTCGTTTACAACAAATTATTTACGAAAGTGAGACGCTGGAAGACGAGATGGAACAAAATAATAGAATGAATTCTTGGCTCTGATTGGTTCAGCCCATTGCTATGCTAGCTGTGTAAAGAAATAAATATAACTCTCCATGCTTTTGTTCAGTATTCCACCACTCTTGTTAACAACCCATCTATAAATCCACATTTGTTTACCATTAGAATATATTCTCTGACAATTTTAGTCCCGCAATCAGATTCAGTCGTATTAAATAAACCTCCAAGGAGTAACTAAGTCATCGAAAGTGAAGAGCTAGTTATTATATTCGAATTTTTAAAATAACTAAATACTGGGGTTAGCCAACATATTTAAAGTTGTTGATATTATAGTCGGATTAATCATTATGTAAGATAAGTTGTATCATAATATTGTGTCAAGGAGTAATATATACAGCACTATATAGACTTTATCAAGGGGTATATATACAGTACTATATAGACATATCAAGGAGAACAGTACTATTAGATATATTTAATGAGATACAGTATATCTATACTATCAAGGAGTATATATACAGTACTATAACATATCAAGGAGTATAAAAACAGTACTATATAGATTATATTAATGAGTATATATACAGTATTATCTATACTATATCAAGGAGTATATATACAGTACTATATAAACTATATCAAGGAGTATATGTACAGTGCCATATAGACTATATCAAGGAGTATGTATACAGTGCTATATAGACTACATCAAGGAGTAAATATACAGTATATTTATATATACTATAACAATGAATACCGTTTATGTATTCCTTAATAGTAAGCTAGACATGAACAATTTAAGTCTACGTTAAGGATCAGTTACTACTAAGCGCCTGATAACTTGTAGCATACGTCTTTTCATAATTCCCACCCCATAGTTCCTAAAACTTAAACTTGACTCAAAACACGTTTCCCGGTACAGGATACCTCGTAACTTTTCCGCATCACATCGGATTCGCTGCACTCATCAACCCTGCTTCGGACTCGCTTTGCTTGTCCTCAGATAGCATTTATATTAGCTTTATTTCCAGTGGTCACCTATCCAGCCACTGATTACGATCGACGCTACTTCACTTTTATGATCCAACAAAATCATATAGATATACTTGTCGTGTTGAAACGAAACTTGGTATATTTACTTATTACGTGAAGGTGTTAACGTGTACCAAATTTAAACTCAATTGGACCCTTTTTTCAATTTTATGAAATTTTATAGAAAAGCTATTTGATAAAATTAAACTAATGCTGATAATAAGATAAAAATTGACCCATATGTTAGTCTTATACACAGCTACTTGCTTAACATTCCGATCTGCAACTTTTTTTTTCGCGTTTTATGATTTTTCAAAATTTTCGGTGAGTGACTGGAAAGTTTATACCTAATAAACTTACCTGGATAAGTTTTACCTTGGCAATATTTTTTATAATTGACACTGTCTACTTTTATATAGTCACTTTACAGTCTTATAGCATACATTTTTTGAATGCTAGTTTAAATTGTTCATGGACCAATGAGATCTGACGTGTATGTTCGTATGTTTCAGATTGAAAATTTTCATTCGTAATTGTGGCTACTATAGCTCTTGAGAAATTAAAATGAAAATTTGATGGAACATGTTAAGCTATTAGAATGCTTTCTTTTAGGAGATACAGGGAAACAAAACTATTATAAGAAATTGTTTAAGATCGTTAGTTGATTGAAGCGGAAATTTTTATTTAATATGTTTTTGCCCTTTCTCTATGATTTAATATTTGATTTCAATTTAATATAATAACTTTATATACTTCATTTTTATAGAAATAAACGGAATACAACACGTCCTAGAAATTGAAAAACAATAAACACTAAGTTAAAACGATACAAGTTTATTATGTGAGAATGGCGGGCGATTTGTCTCTTTGAAAGATGGAAGGTTATTGGCTGGGTCACGTTTTTGTCTTCGGGATAAATATATCCTTTGAGAGAGACGTTCAACCAATCAGGTTGCCTGTGTTCCCAAGGATGTGATTGCAATACAAGCAAGGAGAAAATAGAGTTTTGTGGAATGTAAAGAAGGGCTTTGGAAAATTGCTTCAGGGTGGAAAAACAAAAAAAAAGATTGAGATAGGGTTAAAAAGTGTAATACGGGAAAGATATACCTAACGATAAATAAATAAACTAAATAAATAAAAACTATGCTTTCACTTAAATTTCAAGCAGTTAAACTATCTGGGGACTCGTTTCATGGTCCCCAAATAGTAAATACATTCGTTTCATTCCAAGCGGTCACCCATCTAGGCACTGAACTCTCTCGATGATGCTTATCAAATCGAATGCTTATGATCAAACAAAAACCGAGGATATACTTTCCTAAATTTAAATTGTAACAAAATTGGAATTGTTTCAAGTCATTTAATAAAAATTGAACTGATGCTCATAATCTAAAGAAACTTGGTACATATGTTAGAATTATATATTACTACATGCTTTCCAGGTCTCAAACCGATCAAAAACATTTTATGCATTTTTTAAATCATTGCTGAGTCATTATTGCTGTTTAACGTCGTCACAGAAAAATTATTTATCGGATAGCATAACCACAACTAAAGATTGATTTTCTTTCTAAGTTTTAATTCTCGAGCATAAATACGCTAAGAGCTCCATATCTGCTAACAGACACCCACATGCAGGCAGACCTGAAACGGATAATTTAAGTGACATTACGTTTTTGATTAAATTTGGAATCACAGTACTTTTTTCATATACCTACAGGTGAGAAAAAGTAAAAAAAGTTGAAGTTAAAAAGAAGTTGGTTTATTTATGTTTAAAAAGTGGCTTGCATACGGATCTCGATATGCTATCTTACTGTAGCGAGTTTCAGCCAGAAACTATGTCTTATCTGTTTTAGTTTATGAGGTCATTATTTTATAAGGATCAGTCGGTTTTCTCTGCCGATTATAATCATAAACAGTCCAAGATTTAATAGGATTTATAAGGATCAGTAGTTTTTCTCTCCCTTATATAAATATAAACAGAAAAAAAAATTGATTAGAGGCGCTAAAACAACGATTTCTTTTCTTAATAGTAATTATGGAATTCTACAAAAAAGACGTTTTCCTCTTAAGAAGTTTGAATTTATTATTACGTAGTTATATTGTTGTTACTTTTCCTTATATATTATATATTTACTTATTATACCTTGGGTGTACAGGAAAACTATTGGGTTAGCAGAATAATAGATGTCACCTGAATAATCTGTTTCAAGTGTTAAGACCTCCTGCGTGGTTTTCATAAAGTTAAAAATCAATCTTTGGTTCTTGTTGTGCAATCCGGAATTTTCATATTACTTCATAAACCAACAATGATGACTTAGCGAAAAATTCGAAAATTTAAAAACCCTTTAAAATATTGTAGATACGTTTAAGATGCGGTTCGCATGAAGTCGTTTATATGACCAACATATGTGCCAAGTTTCATATTTTCTGTTTTATGTGTTTTACTGTTTTAAATATTTATTGTCTGAGGGCGAACGAAGAAAGTCCGAAATATAGTAAGGATGAGCGTAGGGAATCCGATGTTGTGAGAAAAAGTCTTGAGGTATCCCTTACCCGATTTTTTTAATTAGTTAAACTACTGCTGTAATGAGGTTATTAAAACTACTAACTGTTTTACTATTAAAACAGGATATAGTTTTAGAAACTAATCCGCTGAAGCGCACCTGTTTTGGTATTCACTCAGTGATCACGTTTACAATGAAAAAATTCTCTCTACCTCTTACTCAATTTAAGATAAAAGCTATACATAAATAGAATGTGATAGGATTGGGTTTTACTGACTTTAGCAATGCTTGAAATTACGATCAAACAGGAATCCGAGATTTACACTTATTCCTCTAATATTTTCACTTCTTGGTCTAGCATAATTGTAACTGCTCTATTTTAATGCTCTATTTAACCAAATAGAGCTGCTATTTGGTTGAATAAAGAAAGATGAGTTGCGCTGTGCTTGTTTATGCTATAGGATAACCAATACTCAGCTAATTTTTATCTTTTTCATAAAATTTGGATTGCTGCTTCACTGGACTACAGTTTCAATTTCAAAGTTTTCCATTTTGACAGAATAATGGGTAACGAAAGATTGTTTAGAAGTCAGAATAAACATGACTGTCAAAACTGTGTGGAACAAAGGTCCCTTTTTATATTTTGGAAAAGGTTTGAAAGGTGGGGAAAAGATGAAAGGATAGTAAATAAAGCTTTATTGAGATTTGAGAGTATGGTGTGAGGTGAATTTCTAAGAGTAGATGTAAACAAGTTGAAACAGATCTACTAAGAACCTGTTAAAAAGAATGTGATACAAAGAGATATAAAGCTTCAGACGTATAAAGAGATACGCAGGAAAGAATAAGTTAAAAGGACATATTAGTCTCTTACTTAATGGAAAAAGATACTAATTTCATGCCCTTATAAGAGTGATAAATCAGATACATTTATTAAGAAAGGAAATGGAAAATTATTTAAAAAATGCCACTTCACATAGTAAACTTAATCTTGCCCAACATGATGGTATATTGTAAATAGGTGGCATTCAGACGTTTGTGTCAGACATTTTAAAGGTACTGTATAAACAGTGCTGCAGCATCAACATGTTTTGTTGATTATTGATTATCTTTTCATTAAAACAGCACGAAAGAAGGATAAATGAAGTGTTTTAGTTCCTGGGAAAATTCCCTCCTAAGTCGTGTATAAACGACTTAACATCTTATCCAAATCCAGAATATCTTTATATTTGCACTAGCCTCCGACTTTATCGACAACTGTTACAATAACAAGAAAAAATTTCCAATTTCCCACGTTATTATATTTTTTCCCTCCCGTCTACTATTTCTTTTAATATCGACGGAGAAACGTTTCGTAAAATCAAGGCTGCTAAGGAGTTCTCTTTAATAATGCCTTCTGAATCTTCATCGAGAAAAGAAAAACGTAATAACTTAGTTGAGAAGAATAAGAGGCTATAAACCTCAAGAGAGGGAAACGTTTCCTTCGTTCTTCTTGATCAAGATGTAGACTGAAAATTTGTTCTTATTTTCTTTACGAGTAAAGATTTTCCTTAGATTTTCACCTCACGTATCAGGGTGGGGTGTTGGACATGTCGCTCGCAAATAGTTTGAGCTATACTTTCCCAGACTCATCCAATTTTCTTTACCTGGATTATCCTTGGCTTCCTCTACTTATTGTCTCTGCAGTCCAACTCTTTTCTCGTGACCAACCTCAGCTAATTCCTGTCATTTTCTATAGCAGAATTCTTCGAGATTAATTCGAATTCTATTCTGTTATTTTCTATTCGACCTATACTTGGTTGTTTAGTGTTCGGAGTTCACGATTTTGCTCGATGTAGAATGAGTAGTTGCTGACATGTATAACTTGACCCAAGCTTCCCATTTAAATCATTTTTGTACATATGATAGGAAAAACTTCGATGCAATAATTGTAAAAAGGTTGCCTGGGTAGTTTCTTACTTTTTTGCATCTAAGAACGGTCTAAATGACTCCATCGAATTACAATTAAACTTGTCAGAAAAACAGGACAATCAAGACACATAAGATGAACAACTAATTAGATTATGGTGAGAATCCATCATGGCATCTTAAAATAACTATAATTTTAAATTTTACAAAAAATTTAGAATTTAAATTAAATTTTTAGATTTTTAGAATAAAAAAGAATAAATATATAAATTAGAATTAAATAGTTTCCATTTAAATTTCTTTTCTTTCTTTGGTCTCTACTAGACCTTATCCGCATCTTTGACTAGCAAGGTCTCTTAATATATTCAGGCTTTAAAACATTTTGATAGTTTGTTTAACATGATGCCAAAACATAAAAAGTCTACTAGTCATATTAGCATATGCCAAAAATACATGCCCAACCGAAATGTGTTTCTAAACGCACCCTAAAATTTCCGTGTTGTTGTTTTGTTTCAGAAATGGCTGAATCTAATTAGTCGAGAGATGGAGTAGCTGCTCTTCAGTATGTTCTGATTGAAATGTCCTCGGATGGATGGGTCGGTTGGCTCTCTATACTAACACCAGGACTAGCGTCACTAAGTCTTGGTAGCGTTCTTATAGCAGTTACTACTAATCAGTGGTTACTAACCGAAGAAAAGATGATTAATCCTTGGTTTAATGGAACGGCTGGCGATGAATTTTTATCCAAACACACTGTCTCTGGGTTGTGGACACTCTGTTCTACAAATCGTAAGTACTTTTATCATTTAATTATTTATAATACTTGTCTAGACAAATCTGACTTATTGACTGTGGTACGCACTTGACTTCAGCATTAGAGGTCTACCGTTTGCAGTCTATGCTCCTAGAAAACATTACAAGCATTTTTAAAAATAACCTAAATTGATTATTTATGAGAACCTAAAAATAACCGATTACCATTTTTAGTCGCCTAAACTTTAATTGATACTTTGAGCATTGTGGATGCGTTTCACCAGGTTTGAAACGCAATTTTTTTAGGGCCGGATGGACCTAAAACGGGCTACTGTTTCTGTCTAAAAAGTAGTTAATAGACCGAAAGAGACAAATAACAAACTTCCAATTACTAATAAGAGCGTCAACTCAGCATCTCATCCACAGCAACTCTGTCCAGATTAAGCCTGACGCGTAAATTTGGAACACGTCGAACAGGCTACAGCATGTAGAAATTCTATTTGAAATTTTTAATTACTTTTAATTTAAAAATATGTTGAAGGAAAACCAACCTAATAAAGGAAACATTTAGTAAAGTAAATATTAGGGTTGTAAAGAGCCCCCCCCCCCCCCCACCTTAGCTGCCGAGCTAATAATATTTTATCTACCTTTTCTCTTTTACATTAGATTATAATACACTTAAAGTTTAAAAGTCTATCGAAAATATCTTTTATGTGCGCAGGGGTTTGAAAACTTAAGTTAGAATATTGCATCAATTATGCGTGTTTCTGTAGAATCTTTTTATGTTGGTATGCAGTTAACATTAAATCACGGAGTATTTTCATATTTGGCAGCTTGTATTAACCACAAGTTTATCGATTTATTTCATTGAATTGTATAAAATAAAGCAGAATTATTTTATTAATCATAATTGAATTTTAATTTCCCTTTACAATTTGTAGTCCTTTTTTAAGAAGGTCTACAAAACGTGATAAGAAAATTTTAGGGCATAGTAAGAGTTCTATTAAAGGAACAGAAGGTAATAGTTGTTATTGCAACAAGGGTTAAAAGAAAGTTTCACAGCAAAAGTTAAAGTTTCTTCCTAAGGCAAAGGGGCCGAAAGTCTGAGAAAGCTAACTAGTTAGCTCCCGAGGCAAACTGAGGACAATGCCTAAAATTTTTACTCTCCAGGCTCTACATGACTTTTTTCTGTCTTGCGATGTGCTACTAGTTATAATACCCAAGTATAGAAAAACATTTATCATCCGATTTAATGAGGCAGTATTTATAACTTACAATGTATAGAGTACATACCACGAATTCCGTCTTTCAATCCGGGATTAATATGTTCTCATGCATTTTTATTTCTGTTTCAATCTTCCAATCCTCGGATAATCTGCGTTAAGTTGTCATGAAAAATCGATGATGGGTTTAGATAGAAATATGGAACGGAAATAATGTCTCAAATCAAAGTTATAAGTAAAATTATTTTACTTAAATTTTAATATATTAATTAAACAAAATTAGCCTCATCAAACTGTGTGTATATATTAATAAATTTTGTTTTTGTATAAAGTATAGAGACATCATTAGTGCCAGTCAAATGAAGCAATAAATGTCGTAGAGTTTTATTTGATTGGATCACTAAAATTCAATTGTACTCGTTTTAATAGTTTTTTTTTCATAAAAAGAAAACGCTCTTCAGAAATTAATTAAATACGAAAAAAGTTTGCGTTTTTTTATACCTATATCTTGTGAAGGAACAGAACTATGGAAAATTAACTCTCGTGACGGAAATAGACCATGAGTGTGACAGAACTCGGACTATAGCATTTGGTCTTATTCCGGCTCCTTCAGACCAATCCACGTTTATTCACTTTTCGACATATTATTAATAACATCTCTTGTTGTGTGGGTAATAGCTTTATAAAAATCCTAACTAATCCCTAACACTTTACACTAATCTTTAAATCTCTAAGACCGTCTTATCGGGGAAAAAGCGGCAATCCCCCTAAAAACACCACTCTATATTTTACTTCTTTTATTGTAAAATACCAAGAGACTTTTAGTTTTTCTCCTCTGACATCGCAGAAATACCGAAAAAAGGAAATCTCAAAAAGGATTCCAAAGATTTTCCAGATAAGGATACAAAGCCGAGTTCTTACCCAGTATCTTTAACAGTTGTTTGCCTTTGCGACAGTTCTTCTTTATCTGATATTTAGTTCTACTTTATTCTTTTAAATATATTTTTTCCTGTTCTTCTTTCTGCTTTTTATCTTTTGGAAATTTTCTTATAAGTTTTCTTTTATACTCTGGTTTATATTTTTCTAAAAAGTTGGCTATCTGACTAGGTAGATTTATTTTTATTATCAAAACTTACTTTTAAGTTTGGCTAGATATCAAAAAGGTTAATGCACAATTTATCAAACTGAGGACAAGAAAAGTCCTGGAGATGGACAGATCGCAGAATATTTTTGAGGCCGATATTAACTAGCGTGGTATTTTGAGTAGTGCAAACGGTCCACTCTTCTTTTACGTATGAGTGTCACTCTTAAGTTGTAAAAACGGCGAAGCGGCTAAGAGGCCGAAGGTCTCCTTGTTTTTTAATTATTTTATAATTATAACTTCTTACATGACTTGTGTAAACTGAGCTTTAAATGAGCGCAAACAGACCGTGTTACTGAATGATTAGCTGAGTTTTGTATTGCGTATTTTATGCATATGCTAATAATATATAAAAGCGCATATTGTACATTAATGCGCATTTCATTATAAAACTAATCTATTTTCTTATTATTAGCACCTCTACCATACTAATTTATTCAGATTTCCCACCCACCTTATTACTCAAACGTCCATATTTCGTATTTATTTTCATTAAAAGATATTTCTTTCTTTTGAATTATAATTTTAAGGTTAAAGAATATTTCAGAAATAAAACTTAATTTCCTTGAAGATTTTTTCAAAGGATTCCAAGGAAGTCGAAATAAATTATAATTAGAATATTAAGTAGAATATTTCTCCCGAGGAAACAGTTTAAAGCTAATGGATTAACTTGTAACGCAAAAAAATTAAATGAATAAGATTAAAAATTCTTACTTTCAACTTAAAGATTTAAAAATCGGGTACGGGGTACCTCGGAACTTTTCTTCCTTACATTGGACTCGCTTCGCTCGTCTTCAGAATATACAATTTGCCAAATTTATACTGTATCATGTCTTCGGACTAGCTTCGCTCGTTCTCAAACAGTAAGTTCATCCGCATCATTCTCAGCGGTCACTCATACAGCACTGACCACGCTCGATGCTGCTTAAATTTTATGATCCTCCAAAATTCATGGATATACTTGTCATATTAAAAGGAAACTTAATACGCAATCTCGCATCATTTCTTTCTTTTATAGCTACTTTACATTTCGCATCAAACCACTCCGCTCTACTCATCTTCTCTTTTAGTTCCAGTATATCCTCCATAACTTTCAAAATCTCATCACTTAGCATTATCCATTTATCTTCATTGTCCTTGTTCTTCCATTCTTCCGCTTTCAAATGTAAAGCATTATCTAGCGCGCTTTTGAAAGATTCTGACACCTCCGATGAATTCGGCTCGTCAATATTGAGCCTTTTACAAGGATCCCCCTTTGCCTCCCTCACTCTACTAATATTTTGCCGGTATTTTATTCTTACCATAAAGTGGTCTGAGTGTATCTGCTCCTCTGTTTGATCTTATCCCGTTAATATCAGATGCATCTTTACTGCTAATTAAGACGTGATCTATTTGGTTATTAGTGATTCCATCTGTTGAAACACATGTGACTTTATGAATATTCTTTCTAGGGAGGCATATACTCTTAACCATAAGGTTGCATCCCATTGCCAAATTCACCAACCGTTCTCCATTATCATTACATTCCTCGTGCAAATTATGAAAGTCTACAGTCCTACGGTAAACCTGTTCCTTACCAAATTTGGCATTGAAGTCACCTTGTACCAAAATAACATCATGTTTAGCAATCTTTCCTATGATCTGTTCCAATTGATAATAGAATTCATCCTTCACTAAATCCTTTGTTTCCTTCGTTGGTGCATACACACAGACAAGCGTGACAATGGAAAATTTGGGTTTCATTCTTAGAGTGCATAATCTGACTGATATTGCATTAAATCTAAGCACCGAAGCTATCATAGAATTATGAACAATTAAACCAATACCTTTTGTTCTATTTAAACCACCACTATAGAACAAAGTGTAACTACCTGTTCGTATTGAACCTTCTCCTAGCCATCTAACTTCCTGTAAAGCTGCAATCTTTATCCTGTAAGTCTCCATTTGATCCTTTAAGTCTGTCAAAGATCAAGCCCTATTTAATGATCTTACAATCCACGTTGCCAAATTAACATCATTCCTTCTATTGTTCCTTTTAACATTCTTGGTCGTAAATCCATTAAATCTGTCCGAGTTCCAAGACACACTTGTTGCATTCATAACATGTAAAATTTTACTAGACATGGTTGTTAGCCATATGCTAAACTCCTAACCTGGAGGACCAGGTAATTTTTGGTCAAGGTGTTCTTCCTCTAGTCCTTGACGATCCAACGCCACTTACTACAAGTCAGCAGTGCCCAGTTTTGGTCCACCCCGGGTATTTTATTTCCCCGGTACCCATCATATCTGATGAGCTTTCCTTTATCTGCCCCCTGGGGAGATGCTTGGTTGGTGCCTCACTATCTAAAACTGAAAACCATTTAATACTGCATATCTTAAGTCACTAATTTATATAAGGATATGCATAAAACTATGACATATATTGTTATTCATTTCTTTAAGACGTCTGCTTCCAGCTCCGATGTTGCATAGCGGTGGAGGTGCGAAGTGCCGAGTTGTAAAATTAAAGCGAGAAGTAATTCCCACGTTTTATTCGGTTCTTCACAAGATTAGAATCTCGCCATGTATTACCCATTAAAGTATACAAAAACTTATGATTTAATTCTCTAAAATATTAAACTTAATTTACCTTTCAAGGCTATAAAAGCCATTGAGGTTTCAGTAATAATAGAGAAGGCCTTTATAATATAAAGGAGCCTCGGCCCTAATATGATTCCCATGGGGCCAAGAGGATACTTTGCAAAATTCTCTCTCTAGAGAAACTCTTATGAAAATGTATACAACTTTATATTATTAATTACGCTACGTTGGCGAGTACCTATCAGATCGATCAAACCGCAAAGGGCCGATTTCAGATTGATGTTTCCGGTTAGTGGGTGGAGTTACTTGGTGGGCGTGTCTCAGAAATTAAGGTGGCTTTGCTGATGAAAGCGACTGAAATAAGGTGGGTTACTTGACTCAGGTCTAGTAAAATTGTTGTCAGTTTTACCAATTTTTGTTTGTTATCAGATTTAGTTATAATGGGATAGAATAAAGCTTAGAGTTGTAGACTTATTGCTTAAGTAAGATTCATAAACATCAACACCAGACAAAGACAATATTTTAAAAGGAATGACGAGTATATCAAAGCGTAAACTATGGCAAGCAGGTTACCTACAGCTGATCTCAAGAATAGATCAGATGAGTTTTCCAACTTAACTCTGGTCACTTAGGTAGTAGAGGCAAAGTAGCCGCCATGACACTAACCAATTCCTATCGATCGGTAAACGTTCGCGAACACACTCTTAGTAACGCTATCTTACGACTTATCGTTAGATAGCTAAGGCATAAAGAACTACTAGTATGGAGTTTTGACTAGTAGTTCTTTATGTAGTCATTTGCATTTTTAAATTTATTGGCAAACACACACACACCACACACACACACACACACACACACACACATATATATATATATATATATATATATATATATATATATATATATATATATTATATATAATATATATATATATAATAATATATAATTATTTATTATTCTTTACCTCAGAAAAATAGTATACACCACATGACTGTAAATTACTTTTTTTTGCCTCATCTCCTTTAACTGGCTCGCTTTGCTCGCAGGTAAATATTGTTGCTTCGGTAAAAAAAAGATTAATTTTACTGCCTATTTTTTTTTAAATCTATCATTGCTTAAATATTCTTAAAAATATTTTGTCTAAGATAGAAAACCTTTATTTCTTAATGATGAGTCAGCAAAAAGTTTGAAAAATCATAATGCCCAGAAAAATAATGCGATCGGATTGAGGTTTGGCACGCGTGTGGCTATGTATAAGACTTATATGTGCCATGATATGTTTCATCTCATTATCAGCATTAATTCAATGACTTGTGTACGTTTTTTAAACAATTGTAAAAATCAGAAAATGATTTAATTGAGTTTATATTTGGTGCAAGTGCATACCTGTACTTAATAAATAAGTACACTAAGTTTCGTTCCAATTCAACAAGTATATCTATGATTTTTGTAGGATCAGAGAAAGTAAGCAGCATTGAACGTATCAGTGCTGTTTGAGTGACCACTGAGAATGATACGGATGAATTTACTGTCTGAGAACAAGCGAAGCGAGTCCGAAGACACGATGTAGTATAAATTAAGTGAGTTTTATATTCTGCGGACGTGCGAATCGATTTCGAAGCTAGAAGGATGAGCGTAGCGAATTCGATGTGATGAAAAAAAGTTTCGAGGTACCTCGTACCCGATTTGTTCAACTTTTTCTTTTTTTAGCGAATTTTCATTATGAAATGACGCTTATGAGGTTGTCGGATGGCGGAAGTTGAGGTGGGAGTGAGCGGAATCGGTTCCTATTGGCTTCCAGATAACAAAAATATGTCCCAAAAAAGTTTATATATATATATATGTATATATATATAATATAATATATATATATATATATATATATTATATATAATATATATATATATATATGTATTATATATATATGTATGTAAGAGTTTCTACCCTTTCGTATGGCGAACGATAACTCTTGAAGGCGTTCTCAAATTGAAACGAAACTTTGCAAATCGCGAGATGTTGTGGAGGTTACGAGCCTATTTATAAAAACATTATGACGTCATCAATCAAAGTTATGACGTCATGAAAAAAATTTTTTTTTGAAACTTGAAATGGCTTTAAAACAAGGTATTTCGTATTTAGGTAGACGGCTAGCTGAATCGATTAAGACCAATTTCAGCTCAATCGAACCATCACAAATGGCGCAAACTGTATACATATATATATAATCTTGTATATATGTATACGTCTAGGACAAAGACTCGTACGATATCTGTTGGGTTCAGTAGTGTTAGAGGGTGGGGATATAGTATAAAAGAGGGGCCTCTACCTCTTGCTCCATCCTGGTAAGCCTACTGTCCCAGAGAGACAGGACAAAAATGGCTTCCACTGATCCACGCCGAGCTAAGCAGGCCTGTAAAGAGGAAGAACCTCGAGGTAGTCTTTATATGGTCGAAGTCATTCTAAAACGATTGCGACCGGTTTCAGCTCAATCGGACAATCCTAAGTGACGAAAACGGTATTTTTATTTTAAAAAATCATGAATATATTTTTTTCAACCTAAAGATTATTCTCAAATAAACAATTTGTTTACAAAACAAATTTGACATTTTTCTATAAATTGCATAAACAATAATAAATGTATGTAAGAGTTAATACCCTTTTGTATGGTGGACGATAACTAAAACTCATGAAAGATGAAACTATAATCTTTTCTTACCCTTTATACAAGGTTACTCCAACAGTTGCAACGTGTGGATTTTTTTCTTGTATTTAAATATACTTATTATATTTTTATATTGCTTGTTAACTGTAATATCATTGCTTACTATTAATAATAGAGGATTAATAAAATCAAATTTGTGAGAAAGCCCCTCAGGTCCGCGAAGCGGACCTGTGAAACGAGGCTGTGAAAATTCGCTAAATACGTGGCAAAATGCCATGTAACAAGAAACGATAATGAAACCATACATAATACAAAACAACAACAATGTGGCCGCGAAGCGGCCACAGGGAGGCCCTTGGGCCGCGAAGCGGCCCAAGGGGCCGACGCCGCGGAGCGGACGAGGCGCGAAGCGCCGACCGCGCAGCGGCTACGGCCGAAGGCCCGTATTTTTTTTTTTAGATAGCAACCTTATCTAAAAAGCATTTATTTTATTACATGCCCCATTTAAAATATTACATGTGTTATTCGATAAACACTTCTAAAAGGACGTGAATTTTAAATATTGACTTTTTAAATATATAGTTATGCAAAAAAAGGAAATTCATATATATATATATAATATATATATATATATATATATATATATATATATATATATATATATATATATATATATTTAATGGCATAATTAATTAAATATGTTGGATTATATTAATTAGTATGACTTTTTAGATTTGTTCTACTTGTTTCTATTTATCATGCTACTTGTTAATTTATTTAGCTGCTCTGGGGTTCATAATAGAACCAGAACTGAAGGGCAGTTTGGTAATGAATAACTTATTCCTGTTATCAATCATAGAGATGATACTGTTAAGTGAGGATGATTCATCACTTTTCAAGGCTTCCACCGACACAGAGATAGAACTAGCTGCTTCTTTATGATTGATTAATATTGAAGCAATCTTAAGAGACCCAGGTGTTTCTTGCTTATTCGTCTATTAAACTAGCTTATTAATTATACAATGAAACATAATTGCGAGCATAAATTTAATTGTGATGATTTTATTTCCAAAAAAAAAATGTTCTAAAATATTAGATGTCTTCTTAAAGGGTCTGCGAGGTGTAGTGTTAGAATGCCTGCTTTGTAAGCTCAACTTACACTCTCAACTTGATTCTAATGATATAGTACCTTGTATAGAATATGCATCTAATGTATTGTATAGTATGTGTATGATATAGTATCTAATTTATAGTACTATGTTGTTATAGTTTTTCGTATTGCCTAATTTTTTTTCTTTTCCTCGCCTACCACGATATAGGAAAAGTATTTTTGGAATTTAGTTTAATGGACTGTGAGAAATCTTAATTAGGAAAAATTAATAATGAAGACAGCAGTCCGAGTTTTATTAGTTTAATTTATTACATCAAAGCTTTCGCACAAGCGATGCTTGGCATCCTCAGTGAATCTAATAATAAGTAAACAAAACCATAAACCAATTACAAAAGAACAGAAATAAAAAATACATAATAAAAAATTAAAAGTCGTTTGTGGGGGTTGTAAAATCATTTAAGGGTTGCAAAATGGTTCAGTATATAATAATCAAGTTAAGAGAGAAACACTTTATTTACAAAAATAAATACAAATACAGTGAGGCTGTCCTTATAATAAGGATTGCTTTATAATACACGATAAGGAAGATTGTATCCATTAGGGTTAATAAAAACAAAGATTTTAGAGGGACGTTTCGACCATTCTGGTCATAATCATACCTAAAAATATAAAAATATATTATTATAAAAGTGCATATACAATAAAATTTATGAGATATAAAAAGAAAACTAAAGGCTAACAACATCATATACGAAGTGCAAAAGTAGACTACTTACAAATACTAAAAATAAATTCATTCCGAGGAAGAATTAAGTCAAAGAAAGAAAAAATACAAAAAATAAAAAGACAAAAAATTAGGAAAAATGAGTGAGTAAGACTAAACCCTCAATACAGGAACGTATTGATGAGGAGTATAATCAAAAAGATTAAACCTTCAACAAAAACATGCAGAATGAACCTGGGTTAAAATACTACCTGGGTTTATAATACACAGCGTACTGATCAATCTTAAAGACAACTTTAAATATTTAAATTAATTATTAATCATAAAAGTAATATATACACTAATAATATATACTGCTCACTAGACTTAAACACAATAGAAAAACTTTTTAAAAAAAATTTAATTGATAACAAGTTACATTGAAATAAAACTTACAACTAAATAAAAAAGGTTTAATAAATAAAGAAAAATGCATTAATAAAATTAACAAGTCAAACGTGTGTTAAAAATAATAATAATTGTGACACATTTTGTTTTAACAAGTTAAAATGCCTAAATCTGATTTTTTTTATAAAGGGGTGGTTTTCACCCCTTAAAATAATAAGCACCCTACGGGCTAATGTCACCTTTGAAGGTAAGGGTAAGACAAGCCTAATTCCAAAATTTCAGGTAAATCGGTTGATAGGCAAGCAAATCGATTTTGATCTTCAATGACTGTACTATAAGTAAGTTTTTTTTTGTCTTGTTTGGTATGTATATTTTTATTTCTGTTTTTTTTTAATTGGTTTATGGTTTTGTTTACTTTTTATTAGATTCACTGAGGATGCCAAGCATCGCTTGTGCGAAAGCTCTGATGAAGTAAATTAATCTAATAAAACTCAGACTGCTGTCATGGGCGTAGCCAGGGGGGGGGGGGGGCGGGCCCCCCCCCCCTAGCCGAGCAGGGTTGTTGCAAAAATTATATAAAAACTATGGTTCAGGCAAGGAAAAACATTTTTTTTATAAAATTAATTTAAATTTTAATTTATAAAAATAATTAATTAATTTTATGATTTTTATTATAATAATTTAGAGCTTAAAGGTAGCTTTTGTCTTAAAAATTAAATTTGTTTTTTAATTCCACATATTAACTTGGTTTTTATAATATTAAATAAAACCATATTTAGTTCAGTTCAGTTCAAAAATAATTTGTATTTTGTTTTAGGGGATTGTTTTTTGTTTTTCATTAAGACTATTTAAAAAAATTGTTTTGATTTGTCCTCTAAGAGCTTTGTTTTTTAGCGAATTTCCTTTGCGAATAAAATTCGCTAATGGGATAGGCATCAGTTTCTTGTAAAAACACTATCTTTCGAACGAATTAATATTTTTTAATCAAACTTGGTACAAAAATCAACCTTCGAGTAGGGTGTCGTTTTCTATGTATTTTTGGGCACTAAATCGAATGAAACCAGTCTGAGTCAATACACCACTCTAAACGACCAAAAAGTCGAAAAGCACAAAAAATTACTGAAAACCAAAATTACGGTTGGTGAACAAAAAATTTTGGGTAGGGTGTCGTTTTCTATGTATTTTTGGGCGTCGAATCGAATAAATTCGGTCTGAAGTCGATACGGCCACTCTAAGGTTAATGCAGGAAAACCTAAATTTTGGACCCTAAATAACATATTTCAAGTGGGGAGTCGTTTTTCATGTTTTTTGGCCTATGTGTTGACGGCATGGTCCGGAGTCGATACAATTACTCAAACTTTCTCCTGGGTTTAAATCCTGGTTGCGACGATATTTTTTAATCGTTTTTTGCATAAAATAGTTTATAACTACAAAATAATTCTGGCGTGGTGGTCCGTATATCGGAAGATTTCTTTTGGTATGCGTACTTCCTTGATTAACAACAATCCTGGTAGGAACGTTAATTTTTATTCTTTTCTTACATTATATATGTATATAACTACTAAATAATTCTGGCGCGGTGGTCCGCTGTCGGGCGAATTTAATTTAGAATTCGTGTTTCCGAGCTTAACACCCATTTCTTGCTTAAGGTTCCGGGTTCATACTTCAAACCTAAGCAGTTACTCAATTGTCAAGCACTGCTCGTAACTCATTTTGTCTGTATTTTTCAAAAGAAAATGCGTAAAACCTTTGAAAGATAACTGACTAAGCTTAAAGATAAGTAACTAAGCTTTAAACTATTTCAAATAATAGTGCGTACTGCTAACTTTAGAGGCATAGTTTTGTAAAAACTGGATAATTATGCGCATTTCCTTTAAAACATACAGACAAAATGAGTTACAAGCAGTGCTTGACAATTGAGTAACAGCTTAGGTTTTAAAGCATGAACCGGAATGTTAACCAAGAAATGGGTTTTTAAGCACAGAAACACGCATTCTAAATGAAATTTGCCGACAGCGGACCACCGCGCAGAATTATTTAAAAAAAAACATAAACCTTACATACACACAGACACTTTACACACACACACACACACCACATATATATATATATATAATATATATATATATATATATATATATATATATATATATGATGGGCCCCCTCTAAAGGCAACCCTGGCTACGCCCATGACTGCTGTCTTCATTAATACTTTTCCTAATTAAGGAAAGTATTTTGTTCGCCCTAAAGATCTAAACTATGATTGTATCAAAATAATTGTAATTTCTGTATTTTTATGACGTTCTGAGTAGTTTTTATCCTGCTCTCTGTCTCTCTGAGTATGTCTCTGTGGGCAAGTGTCAAGCATGATTCCCTCTTTGTTCAGGCAAGAGTTTTGAAAGTTGGACTAAAAGTAAGAAGTTTTGTTATGTTGCCCGGTATGGCGTTATAGCATTCTAGACATTGGGTTTACTTTACTATATCATTAGTTGTTTTGACAGAGATTTTGTGGTATATGTTAAACATGGTTAATATTTAATACGGTTAGAATTTGGGCTTTTGTCGGTTTTTAATGTTCTTTTAAAATGGTTTGTTCTTACTGACTTAAACTATGTAAAATGCCTCAGTACCATCTTCCTAAAATAGGAAGAGGTCGACAGTAAAATTGGAAATAAGATCGAATATAACTGGATCTCTCAATTCAAATCCATACTTTCTCTAATAGGTTGTCAACAAGACATGAAACTAGACCTGAAATATTTCGCCTCAGTTCGCAATGCTCTAATAGCAAGATTTAATAATCATACATTCTCAAAGGACGTAGATAAAGTCCTTAACAGTACTTACTCTCCAATTTACTGACATATTTCATCCTTTTCATTTCTGGGAGAGATTTATCTCGGTTTAGATTCAGTCATAGGTAAACACAAAATAATATTACAAAATACGACTCGCTAACCCAAAATACTGTACCATAAATTTCAACAGAAAGTATTACTTGTTTAATAAAGGGGAGACATGTCCACTATGCTTAGGAAGTCCAGATTCTTTACAACATTTTATTTTTGAGTGTAAAGTAATTGAGAAAACAAAGTATCAATTTTTTATTTTACTCCCAACATACGCTCATTTCGGAATGGAATTTTTATTTTCTAACATTAATAACCATAAACAAGTAGATTTTCTTTTTTAATCTGGTCAGCACAATGCTTTAGAAAGAGACAAATTTTAATTTAATTTCATTTTACCTTATTTTGCACAGCTTATTATTATTTTTTTACTTTCCACAAGTTCCTTTTCTTTTTCTTCTTTTCACTTTTTCCTACTCCAAAAATATTAATTTTAATTTTATCATTTTCTTATTTGAATTTGTATTCGACGCCCCTTTGTAAAAAACATGTATGTGTTTTAAGACAAATAAATATATTATTATTATTATTATTAATATTTAATACACATGAGTTTAAAGGTACTCTGAAGATGACTAATTAAGAGTCAAAACCGGTCAGTTTTTCTTTTTTATGTATTGCGGTTTACAATTAAATATATATACATTTTTTTTAAACTCAAGTGTATTAAATATTAACCATGTTTTACTTTATTATACTAAGGTCGAGTAATACAACTTTAAGGTTTTGATAATCATGATATAATAAGGACGAGCGAAGCGAGTCTAAAGATTTAACACCTTAGACTTTGGTTCACTATATTATTCTGCGCTTGAGCGTGGCGAAAGACTAAGTAATAATACCCCTTTAAGTATTGGGTAAACATGACATTGTGAAAACTAGCAAAGCGAGTTCAAAGTCGTGAGGAAAAATACCGAGATACCATGTACCCGATTTTTCTGTATTAACTAGTTTATGCTATTAACTTTACGCTATGACTGATTGATTGGCTGTTAATAGATTAATCATGTGGCAATTAGCTCACCTATAATCCTTATTACATATCCTGATGTGCTATTTCCTAGACTCTACTAGGACACAGACGACTAAAGAGTGGATTATAGTAAAGAGTATAAACTAAAATAAAATAAAATAAATATATAAATTTTCTTTTATGAGTACAACAATAATGCGTATAAATCAATCGTCATTTTCGGATTAATCTTAAAACTACCGTGATAATTTAAAAGAAACAAATAAATATAGAAATAAATATCATTTTGATACTACTGAGTTTTGCAAAACATGAATAGTTGACACAATATAATTGTGCGAGAGACACCAAGGAAATGTAACAAAAAAATGCAATGCTACATCTTTGCTAAATACTTCATATTATATTCTTCGGAATTAATTGAAGGTCAGAGTGAGTTCAGGCTCTGTCGGCGCCCTGATGAGTTAGACGTAACGAAACAGAGTGGGACATGACATTATGTCGAGCCATTAATGATGACGAATGTCGAATGATGGAACAGTTTCCAGATGTTGCATTGCATTTTGCTTGTTACATTTCCTTGGTGTCTCTCGCACAATTATATTGTGTAATACAAATAAATGTACAATATAGCACAAGACAAACACACTGCAATATAACTTATAAACATGTTTGTAGTAACTTTTAAACGCAATATATAACATTATTAACACTAATATTATGATAATATAATAGCATAGTTATTACAATTGCCCTATAGCCTATAGTGCATTTGTAACGCATAAAATAAAGTTCCATATAATAAAATAAAATTATTATTCTATTTAAAATATTATACTATTTGCTGAAACGTCTAACATTATTAAATCTGAGATATTTAAAACTAAAAACTATAACAAAAACAACAACAAACGAACTAAATAAAATAAATACTTTCTATAATAAATAAAAAGTTTTTAAGGTTTAATAACTATATATGTATAAAGACTGGAGTTGTCTAGATAATAATTGTACACCATTTTAATCTTGTACTAATAATAAATAAATAAATAATTATAATATATAATAATTACAAATAAATAATTAATAAATAACAAAAACTATTTTCCTATATCTAGATAAACTAATAACTTATAAGTAATAACCACTAAACTGATTTTTATAAAGCTACCTCCTATCTGTTTAAAGGTTACAAGCCTATCAGTATCTGAATAAGGATATTTATCAATTCACATCAACAGACCTACTTACTGCATCTAATTAGGTTTTGTACCTATCTTCATAGAGTTATATACTAGAAGGGGCATAGCCTATCTCATTACATTGAGAGGCCTGAAACATCTTTTTAGGGGCTCTCAGGGGCTCTGTGTAACCTCATTGAAACCTCCTACAAGAGTAAGTTCAGGTTATAATAAATCAATTCATTTCGGCTCCCCCGTATATTGTTTGTGTTTTGATTTGTATTTTTAACGTTTTACTGTATAAGTAATAGTAATTTTGTACTGATTATTTTATTTTATTTATTTATTAGCCAAGGTGGCAGGTTACTTTTCAATGTTTCTCAATTTAACCTATAGGGCACCTCTAGTAATAATAACTCTATGCCTATCTGTATTAGTTACATGTTTAAGGTTACCTATAATACCTACCTCCTATAAGTAGTAAGGTCATACCTATTAGTATCACTGTAACTTCATACCTATTGAACCAGAGTAAATACTACTCGCTTCTCAAAATATTATTGGTTGAGTTTATAATAATTTGTGTGGAAAATCAGTAATGTGCTGTCAGATAACAAGTATAATATTCTTCTTCGTATTTTATGTTTCTTATTGTTATTTTTTTAAGGTGGCTTTCAAACAACTAAAGTCGTCTCCCATTGCCAAAGGACAACAAATAATCTTTAACAACTTACTCACTTTAATAACACTAAATACTAATGAAAACCACAAAGTTGTTATTTACCCAACAACAAATGATTAAAAAATAAAAAAAGAATCTCATGTAAATTAAAAAAATACAGGGGTTGACTTTCTTAGTTATTCAGTTCAACAAACGGTAATGCCAACTTAAATTTTACTTTTCATCTAAACGCAACACTATTTTTTTTAAAAAAATTACCATCCGAGCAATAAAAACATTTATCAAGTAATAATATAAACATTATCTTAGTTATATTTTATCTATATCTTTATCTTTCTTCTTTTTGATTATTCATAAAACAGTGGTTTTAAGCCAAATTATAACACTGACAAACAAAATTATTTTAGACTAAAACAAATGAAATGAAGAAACAAAAGAAACTATTTGTTTTTTACTTTTGAATTCATAGAGATATTATTATTAGAGGGGCCCTATAGGTTAAATTTTGAAACATCGAAAAAGTAATCTGAAAACCTTCACTTATTAATATAGTCAAATAATCAGTACACAATTACAATAACTTATATAGTAGAACGTTAAAAATACAAATCAAAGCACAAACAATGTAAACAAGTGTCTATGCAAGTAGACACTTGCTTAGAAATCTAAAGATTAATTGTTCGATTGCAGCCCTGGAAGCTTTTGTTTTTATTGTTTAATGCATTTTTATTTTTTTATCGGTTAGACAACCGATTTAGCCGAAAAGTTAGGCGAAAGTAAATCTCTTTTAGGCCTGATTTTTGTTCCCTCTCTTATATTTACAAACTGGTTGTAATACGGGTTTTTCCTCCCTAGGAATAAAGGCGAAAGTTATTTACGTACCAAGGAGAAAACATAGTCATTACGCCCTAGCGTTTATGTTGGTTCCAAAGGCGTCAGCCGTGGGAACCATGAAATTTAATCCCGAGGCGAAGCCGAGGGAGTTAAATATAGCGGGGTTTAATGACTAATTTCTCCCGTGGTACGTACAAGGTTTCTCCCCTAGAAGGAAGAAAATAAACAGAAAATCAACAAAATAAAGGTAATTTTATTATTAATATATTGAAAAACATAACATGAATATGTTTGGAAATGAAATATAAATTAAAAATGTACACCAATATAGCAAGAAAGAATTATACAACTAATAATAGTTAATAACAACAAATCTAAGAAACATAGGCTAGACCACAGCGTTGAAGCTACTTTATTTTTTGAAAGATTATCAAAATAAACAAGAAGGCTATCTTCATTAACTACTTTTATGTTTCTATCGTCACGCCACTTCATAAAATCGTTGTAAACTTTACTATATCGTTATCTTGATTTTAATGGCATTAAATTAGCTCTTACAATACTTTCTTCATGTGAAAGATCATTTGACGTTGAAACATTATCATCCGAAGGAAACAAATCGTCAAAATCTACAATGTTTGAATCGTCTTTCTCAACATTCATTTTAGTAAAATAATGAAAAAGATACAATATATTTAACGGTACCCGTTATAAACTACAACTGAATGTAATATGGATGAATGAATTCACGAAAAGTAATAAGGCGCGGTCGAATATCTAGAACGTTGGATCACCAACAAACTTTTTTTATAATTTTTTTTTCAAAATTTTCAGTAATTAGCCGGATTTGTGATAAATGAAGCCTATTTCCGTAATTTGCACGCTCTTTTGGTTAATCTCAAAGAGTATTTACATTCACTTAACGATTTATTTTTAATCTAACTTGGTACATACATAACTACTGTTAGACGTCAATGTTAACAAATATGACATGTCAAAATATAACACAAAATATTGACGTCTAACAGTAGTTATGTATGTACCAAGTTAGATTAAAAATAAATCGTTAAGTGAATGTAAATACTCTTTGAGATTAACCAAAAGAGCGTGCAAATTACGGAAATAGGCTTCATTTATCACAAATCCGGCTAATTACTGAAAATTTTGAAAAAAAAATTATAAAAAAAGTTTGTTGGTGATCCAACGTTCTAGATATTCGACCGCGCCTTATTGTTTTAATTAACTGATAAAATAGGTAAACAAATCTAAATTGCAAATAAAAGAGAATATAAAACAGCTGTTATTGCAAAGTCATGGAGGTAAACAGAGTAGCCAACTTAATTTTCGTTAAAATCCAGGCAACACTGATACATTTTAAATAACAACAAAACAAATTAATTTTAAATATGGCGGCTCTGAAAGTCTTCAGTATTTAAGACTATTTCTTTGATTATGTTTATAAAATAAACGTTTTTTTTTTTTGTATAATAAGCCAAAAATAACGTGTAGCTACGTATAAAAAATAATTAATTGAAAGAAAAAAATTAAAAATCGCTAAATGAATAAGTGTAAATCGATAAAAACAAAGTGCGTTTTGTTGGAATTGAACCATGAGATTTTAATTAATAGCCGAGTGTGCTATCAAAGGGCTAAATAAGCCGGGAAACATGAAAGTTCATGTTTCCCTGGAGGGAAACATGAACTTTCATGTTTCCCTCCTTTTTAGAATTGGGTGTAATGATGTACTTTTCGCTTAAAAAAATAGGGAGAAAAGTTCACTTTTTCTCCCTTCTGGGGGAAAAGTTATTTTTTCTCCCTTCTGGGGGAAAAGTTATTTTTTTCTCCCCTTTAGAGGAAAAATTGTTTTACTATAATATTAAAGGTCAGTCTATTCAGCCGCCAGCTGTCTCTAATTTAGTTGATAGCCATGTGAACTCTACTGAAATTACTTTATCATATCTGTACCGGTGACTACTGGTCAGAGTTTTTGAACACACCCTAATCTATGAAATCAAAAATATAATCTTTAAATTAAATCAAATAAATGAGATGTATAAAAGCTTCATTTCTCAAGTCAAGATAACTGTTAATAGAATATTTTATTCATTTTCCAGTTTATTTACTTTATACCTTTTATTAGCTTAAAATGAAACAGACTTTACTTTAGAAGAAAATGAAGATTGGCTATAATATAGCTGTCTTAAATTCTGCTTAAATCTCATAATCTTCGTTTCTATCTAAATAAAAGGAAAGAAGAAGGTAATTTAGGTAGGTAATCTTAGTTATATTAAGGTTATTTTACTTCTCATTCATCAAGGTAATCTTGATAAGTCCACAGCTTGAGAGCCAAAGAGGTGATGATAGAAATGAAGTACTATTATACTTTTCTTAAATAAACAACATTGAATTTTATTTTAATTCATCACGCACGCAATGTCATCTGCTTTACCAAGTCTACCTCTCCCTCTTTTATACTTCATAAAATCTGAGAACAACGGGTTTAGGGTACCTATGAACTTGGCCTCTCCTTATCGGGTTCTCATCGCTCATCCTTATACCTTCGAACTCGCTTCATTCGTACATATTATGAGGACGAGTACAGCGAGTTCGAATTCTTTATTAAGTACATCTCCGGTGTCACGTTACTCATCTTCAGACAAAAAATCATTTCTGATCTCAGCGGTCACCTTTTCGCCTTCTGACAACGGTCAACATTCTTTAAGAAAAGTTATCCTTCAAAAACTGTATATATACTAGCCGTATATAATGATAACGTTGTATTCTTGTGTATTATACAGAGAAATACATCCATGCTAAGTTTTAATTCCATTAGTAATTTTTACGAATTTTTAGAAAACGTCATTCCATAAAATTATTTAGTTTTTTAATTTTAATTTAATTAATTATTTATAGTTAAAATTATTTAGTCATTTCATAAAATTTAAACTAATTTTGATAATAAGATGAAACTTGACACATTAGTTGGTCTTATATAGTACTACAACTGCGCTAAATTTCTAATCGATCCGATCATTTTTTCCTTTCTTTATGAAGTTTTGAGATTTTTTCTGTCTTTAAAGACAGTTATTGTTGTTGTAAATATTTTTTGAATAGCTTAACTAATCCTAAAAATTTATATTTCTAACAAGTTTCAACTCTAGAGAATAAACATAATGGTTACATTTATATTACCCACAAATACAGGATTACTAACCCTTAGAGACAGACAACTTAATAAAAACCTCTCGGGAGGTCTTTAACTCAGCTGAAACAGATTATTTAGGTGACATTTCGGTTTCATATTTTTAATGCAAACAATACTTCTCCAATATACCTACGGTAAAATTTTGAAAAAAGTTAATAGTTGATCCAGATATAAGTATGTATTTGTATTATAAAACCTGGTTTGGTAGGGCACTTAATTAACTTATACCTCTAATACGTCATTAAAAATACCCCCTTTTCAATAATTATGTCTACAGTTCAAAATTTAAACGGTTTTCTTGTTTTATTCTTAACAGTATAATCGTTAAAATGACTCGTGTATGTTTGTGATTTATGAATCGGCAGATAAGATAAATTTTGATAAAGTAAAGGACATTATTTTCTTTATCTACTCCGTAGTGCGTAAAGAAAAGACTTCTAAAGGTCCAGATAGGTTGGAGTGTATAAAGTATTTTCCTATCAGAGGTAAGAAAAGAACCTTTTACTCTGTTGTATTAAACCCGTGTTTTCCTCCCTAGTAGAGATTACAGTGGTCTCTAAACGTAGTTAAATTTACACTACAAAAGCCTTTCAAATCTTATAACCTGAATACAAGTTCCTAAGTTGATATATTTATTCTGAGCAGTTTTACATCTTCTTTTTGGCAACCTTTGCAAATCTTGGTTTAGGTTTAATGTGACTTAATAAAGAATTTTAATGGCGAAGCGTTGGCAATGTTCTTTAACAAACACATTGTTTTGTAATTAGTCGTTTTTGGAAAAATACTGTACGTATTTCAACACTGCACTTCGTTTTGGAATTAGCTGTGTTAAGTAGTGCCTCTTATCATTATTAAAAGATCTTCTGCACCAAGTTTGATCAAAATCTGAGTAACCTCTACTAATAAACTGAGGTATTATCTTTAACGAACAACTATCAAATTATGCTATGTATGAACTCATGAATAAACAAAATTGATGACTTGTGGAGTCATAAAAGGCATGAAAGTCCAAGAGTTTCGAATGGAATTATCATGATATTGGATTTGTTGTTGTGGTGGAAGATGGAGCATCCTAATAATAAATTTTTATTACAAGATTCCCTTCTTATAATTTGTTATTAAATTACACCATGTGGAATATTTTACATGTAATGACATTAAGGGAGTTGCATTTATATCGCTGTAGGTGTAAGATCGTGTCCGCGGAAAGTTAATAGTTTCTTAGGTTTTTTGCGCGATATTGTTTTCATATTTTGCATACTTCAAAATTATAATAAGTGCTAATTTATTTTTAAATTTCAAAGATATTCATCGAGCCGATATCTAGTAATTTAGTTTTGAAAATAATGCAAAAATACACGTGATTTAGTTGTAAAAGCTTTGAAAATATAATCCTACTCAACTAGAGCAGAGAGGGGATTTTGTAAACAATCTTGTAAGAGCAACGATTTTCGCGCGATTGTTTTGATTTTCACCTGGACTTTCTGGTTTGTTAAGAATAACTACATAATACTCTTATCAAGAGAAATATAAACAAAATTTATTTAATAAAGTCGCTTAGTATTAAATTGATAATTATAATACATTTTATTTAACTTAAATAAACTACACAAAAGGTAACAAATTACTTCAATAAAGTAGAATATCCATTAATATTAAGTAAATATAATTAATAATTAAAATAGCTAATATGAGTAATAAAAATATAAACAGCTTAATAAAAGACTTCAAAGAGTCTTTTAAAAATGAAGTTTTAGATTTACTTAAAGAGTTGAGGAACCATATAAGAGAAGACATTAAAGAAATTATTGAAGATCTAAAAGTTAGTATAGAAAATCTGGAGGAAAGAATTAGTTATTTAGAGAGGCAAGTAAACATGAAAAATATCATAATTTACGGTTTAAATGACGTTGAATCGGAGGATTTAGAAGAAGCAGTGCTTCATATCTTTAATCAGGTAACAGATAGTAATATAAAAGAATCAGATATCGAATGTGTACGAAGATTAGGCAAATGGGAGAACAGGATGAAAAATCCTGTCCTTGTTTCGTTCCTAGCATTAAAAAAGAAAAACCAGATCCTAGAAAACAGGATTAAGCTAGAAGCACTTGGCGCTAAAATCAGCATAGGCGAGGACTTCCCTAAAACCGTGAGAGAGAAGAGAAAATTACTTATCCCTAAGATGCTAGCTGCTCGGAAGAGAGGGATGTACGCAGTAATTAAGTATGATCGCCTTATCATCAAAGAATTCAAGAGAGATAAATCAATGGTTTGTGATCTTCAAAAAATCAAAGTAGATTCGATAAATTCAAAAGTGCGAAAAGAAAAAATTGAATCGAAAGGGCAGTGATCCAGAATGTTTAGCAAATAATAAAAAGAAAAAAACAAGTTTAAAAATGTTTACAAAGCAATATTTGGAAGGAGAATCAAAGATAACACCTGGAACATAGAAACAGTAGCATAACTATTGTATTAAGTAAGGATTAACTTACATAAAATTACTGTTCTTAAAAATAAATTTAATACTTATATATTTGATAAATATCAGCAAAATCATTCAAAATAAATTAAAACCAACTTTGTATTTATTACAATTCAACAAGGTTTGTTATTAAAACAATGGTTATAAAATTATTACTTAAATATAAAATACTTTAAAATAATAATAGTAATAAATAATGCAACCTAAAAGGATAAATTTAAATTATTTAGTATTTATTTAAGAATATAAATAAAATATTAAAAATAGATAATAAAATCGATAACATAAGTTTTAATAGATATCTTTAAAAAATATATTTAATAAATTAAATTTAAACATTAAATAAAATTAAATAAGTAATTGGAAGTTATAATTTAATTTAAGTTAATATACAAATAAATCCTTAAACGTAAGTTTATTAAAAATTTAGAAAAAAAATGTTTAGTCTAGGTTTATTATAGTTATATAAAAATAATTCACCTATACTTATTAAAATAAAATATTAAAATTATATAATAAGCAACTCAGCAGACCTCGAAAGAGGTAACCACGGCGATCCGCCGATTTGCAGGTTATAATTGTATGAATCCTTTTAAGTAAAACCATGTTAAATGTTGTAAAATATTCTGCAATAAATGGTTTATTTATTTATTTATTTATTTATTTAATGACATTAAGTCCATTTGTTCCAAGACCGGACCTGAATAATAAATAAATTTAATTAAATAAATGTTCTCTTCATGTTTCCCACTCAACCTACAGGGATCCACTTATTGCGAGAAAACTTGAATTTGTGCGATTTTCTAATATTTTGAGTGAGCGCATTCATATCCAGGGCTTCACTCTGAATATGCAAACTATGGCTCCTCCTTCATAATTTAATGCATATTTTCAGAAAACGTTTGGTTTGATGTAGTACAAAATGAGTCACATAGTTTAGGCCTGGCTCTTAGACTGTTACTATGGATCTTGAGATTAGAAAAGATCAACTTAAAATATATGATATTAATAGACCAAGAGCCCAGGGGTGTTTTGTTAATAAAAAGTGTAATGGCTGGGACCGGTCTCAATTTTTCGTAAATACCTTCCTGAACAAGGATCTGCAATTCTGCCGACTCGTATCGGATGGGTGTCCCAGGCAAAACGCACTTTAGGGGTCAAAGGTTCTGCCATTACACTGTTTGTTAACTTGGGTGGTAAATTTGACCTGTAAAGTGCATTCTGCCTGGGACGCCCATCCGATACGAGTCGGCAGAATCGCAGATCCTTGTTCAGGAAGATATTTACGAAAAATTGAGACCGGTTCCAGCCATTACACTTTTTATTAACAAAACACCCCTGGGCTCTTGGTCTATAAGGAAAACAATCTAATAAAAAATGACATCAGGGTTTCAGTTTTGCCAGTTGTTTGGTTCGATCCGAAGAAACTTGGCAAGTTTCAATTTTATTAAACACTAATTTTACCAAACAATATCAGGGCGCTCTTACTTCAGTTCTTGAAAATTCAATATTATTTCTATTTTAGAGATAAATAGAAAAATAAGTAAGGGAAATTTACTTAATAGAAAACTAAGTTAATAATATGAATACTTCAGGTAAACAAGGTTGTAAAAATATTTCCATTTACTAAAGAAGGTTTTAAACGATATGCCTACGTAATATTAGCTTTTGAAAAGTTTTTGATCTAGCGAAGCACCCACTCTGAGATGTTGGTAGCTCTTTCTCAAAAAGACCCCTCCCTTTCAGAAGAGTGTCTGCAAGTTTTCATCTTGTCAACAAGTCTACACAACTGTCTTCCAAGTCAAACTTATAATGAAATTTCGCTCTATAGAAAATGTTTCTTTTTTATTTACTTTCTTGTTTATTTTTTATTCAATAAATGTTGCGTAAAGTTGTCTAGATAATGTCAATAGGTTCGTAAAAATTAGATTACTGGGGCCTGTTTTTTTTAAAAATATTATATCACATTTTTTTTATTTTTCTCATGGGGTTTATTTAAGATGGAATCTTAACTATTGAAAATAATACAAATATTTCTATAGTTAGTAATTCTTAGGGGGTGCTAAAAAGAAGCACTCCCCCCACTTTCTTTAGTTATAGTGAATTTTAGTTTATTAAAGCAATTTCGAACTTCGAAATTGGTGTCTTTTTTTACTTTTCCTCATTTATACCAAAGGTATGTTGGAAAAATATTGTATTTGTACACTGGAAAGGAAAAAGGATCATCAGAAAAAGAAATTTCACACGAATTACCCATTTGAGGGTTTTTTTAAGACCTCCTAAGTGATTTTTACAAAGTTGTCTGTTATTATCGTGTCCTGAGGAAAATTTCCGAAGTACCCCATACCTAACATTTTCTTTTTACCTGATTTACCCCATACCTGATATGTCATTTAAAATACGATTCTTTAAAAAATGGCTTTTAGGTTTTTAATTTTATTATTAACTATTACTTTGAAATTTAGGGGCTAAAGAATTTTAAATTAAAACTTCGATAGATGCGATTCCTTAAAGTTTGTCAAAACCTAAGCTCTCATTTTTTTAAAATATGTTCCTACTATATTGCGCTCTGTATGCGCACACAAAATTAGCTTTCCCGTCATGACTTAATTTTTGGTTTTACTGTAATGCCATCATCATTGTGAATATATCTATGCTGAAACAATTTTACGAAAGAGGCACCATGACCTTCTTGTTTAATTTTTGTTATTGTCTATCCAAGAAATATCCCAGATAAAATATATTTATTTATATATAAAATATATATATTTTTATCCCGGATAAAATTTAATTTTATTCGATTTTCAAAAATCTGTTACTTAAAATAATTTAAAACTAAATATACTTAATGAAATAAAACAGAGTCTCTCCACTAATGATATATATTTTACATAGCCAGCTTTCAATCTTAACAGATCATCATCAGTGCCTAACCAACAAAGTAAAAAATATATTACAAAAAATACTCTAAATAAAAATAAAAATAAATACTAAAATAAAAAGAAATTCCCGTCACTCAGCTACAAACCTCTAGAAAACTGTAACCGCTGTCTCCTAACTCTTTTTCTTCGCTGCTCGCCGGTAGTATTTTTACTTTTATACATTTAATGTTTTATATTTTAATTTATTTCGTTTACTTTATTTGTTTTTATTTGGTCTATATTTTTATTTTGCTTCCCTATTTTATTTTAATTCATCTCATTATATTGTATTTCTTTTTATTTTAATATTTATTTTTATTTTTATTTAGAGTATTTTTTGTAATATATTTTTTACTTTGTTGGTTAGGCACTGATGATGATCTGTTAAGATTGAAAGCTGGCTATGTAAAATATATATCATTAGTGGAGAGACTCTGTTTTATTTCATTACTTGAAACTCCACAACTCATTTTTCCTTAAATATACTTAGTTTTTCCACGAGCTAGCTCTTTCCAAATTCTAAACCTTTTATAATTCACTTGAACTCCACTTCAATTCGCTCGTACATTCCTTATCATTCCGTCATATCCCTGATAACCCTCCTAAAAGATTTAGAAGGCGCTTGCCTAGAGACCTCTTTAGTGAGTAAACAATATAGAAATGCCCTCTGTCAACAGACAGTTTTTCAATCAGTCAGAAATTTCAGAAGGAACTTTTAACTTAACTAAATTGGTTTACCGAATGGACACCGAAGCTATGAAAAAGGAAGTTTGCTCTAAAAGATTTGAGCTTGAAGGATCTTATCTAAATCTTATCGTACTTTTATTATCAGCAAATTAGACGATTAATGAAATATTTCATAAATTTGAGATTTTTAGAGTGAAGTTATTGAAACTTATATTAAAGCCACGGATTTTTTGTATATAGGGTACAAAATGCCTGCGTCAGTGCTCGTATAGAAAAACATTTTTCTAATCTTATGGAATTAGCAAAAGGCCTAACTACTTGGCCTACTTCAGGTGATCCATTACCTCTCCCTAATTATTATCACAAACACTTACGGTGCGTAGGGATTCTAGTGATACATCTGGATCTAAAGATTCTACTGTACGGTTTCCTCACCGCTTAGTTGCACACCAATAGTTATAACAGTGGAAGTTCATTTTTAACCAAGAGAAGGTTTTAACTGTATTGCTGCTCAATTAGAATGAAATTTGAGCTAACGAAACCCTAAACATTATCAAGGTATTTACTGATAACATTGTCATTCCACTGTTAAATAAACATTTTGATTACAAACACACTCCAACTTACAAACTTACTGATGTTAATTATAATTTTGGTTATAAAAGTGACTGATAAAGATAAAAGTTGTTTGAAATGTTTTGACTAGCGATAGCTTTTTACACCCCGATGTAGTTGTTATGTACGATGTAACATGGAGCAGGGAAGGCTATGTTGTTGTTATCTTCTCTATGTTGTCAGTTAGACGCTATTTTGAAATTAACAAGTTTATATGTCATTCATTAATATTTTAATTAAGTTATATAATGCACTTTCACTGAATCGTAACAAAGAATGATGAAAAATTAAAGTTATTTCTATTTATTTCATTGGATTGGATAAAAATAAGATGAAAGCTTTTGAAAGTTGTATATTTTTCAAAGTTTTAAAAGATAGATAGGGTGAGTGTTTTTAATTACCTCGACACTTCAAACCGTATGTGGATTAGCAATCACCATAAAATACTTCATTTGCTTGCCTCTCTAATACTCTACAATGTTTTTGCATCGTAAAAGCATTTTTTTGTCTCTTGTAACCATTTTTCACCTTTGTTGTTTCGAAGTGTAATCTTACTCCTATGGAATTATCGTTTTTACCATTTTTACGACCATAACCGTACATTTATGGTTTGAAACGTACTCGTTTGGTTTATTCAAATTGCATTAGGTGTGTTTAATGTTTACTTTATGCATAATTTTTAATATGTATTTTTGAAGCAATACGACGTACTAAGCAAATGTTGTCTTGAGACTACAAGTTTAACTAAATCTAATAGTGCTGTTATGGAATCCTGGATGAATTTTGGATGACAAAAAAAATAGCGAATGTACTTTATTGTTATACTACATTCCCCCTCGACCAAGACGCTTATAAAGAGGAGTATAATATCATTAAGCAAATAGTTGAAGTCTATGGTTACCTTAAGAGCTTAATAACTAAATTAGTCCATAAAAAGAGGAATAGAATGGTCTGATATTACTGAACAGCTGGCTGAACAACCTGTTAAATGGTGTAAACTTCCCTTCATTTATGGTGTAAGTAATAAAGTAGCTAACGTCATAAAAAGCGAGGTTCGTGTACCTTTCAAAAGTGATATTAACTCAAAAAATATAATCTCTAAGGTCAAAGACCCTATTCCTTGTGCTGAACGTAATGGGGTTTATAGAATACGATGTCAGTCCACCTATACTATACAGGTCAAACAGGTTGCTCTCTCTCTACCTGTGTAGTGGAACATAAATCTAGCTCTAGAAACATACATATGTTTTACTAACATATGAGAGATAAAAACCATTTCAATGGAACTCGCGAAGTTGATACTTTATCGTATGAAAATAAAGGGCCTAGACTGGATATTCTCGAGGCCTACGAAATTCTTAATGGTGCCTCTATTCATTTTAAAGATAAAGGTTAGAAAGCTTTAGAACCGAGTCATTGGCATCAACAAGCGGAGTACGCCTTAACTGTGTAGGAATCGAATCACTTGTTTGTCAGTGCACTATAAAGATTGGAAAGTGATTCTCCACAATGATCGTCCTAAGCACTCCTAACAATGATATGTGTTTATCTTCTCGCCGATTTATAAATTCTGTTATTGTTTGTTTTGTATTTCTCCTTTTTGCTTTGTGTTATTCATTTTCTATTTTTAGTTTTTAATTACTTTAAGTTTGTTGAATTTTCATATGGCTGAAAATTCATATGAATTCAAATTTCATATGAATTACCAGATGCAGCAGAAAGTTAACTCTCATGTAAATTTATGAATAAACGGTTTAGTAGAGAGACTATTTATTTATCTATGAAAGTACTTTTATTAAAAAAAATATCTTATTGTGAATTTATTATACCTTCGATTTGATTAGTGTTGTATTATACTTTTCTAAATAAATAATATAAACAGGAAATTTAAGGTATAGAGTTTAAATGTAACAATGAGTAACTAAGCTTCTCAGCTTTTAGACTATTATTACTATTATTATTCATAATAGGAATAAAACTTATTTCCTTATAAATGACGGCATAAGCCATTATGGTTTTTATTAAAAACAAGAGGTTTCGACCTCTTGGCCGCTACGTGGCGTAGCGGCAAAAACCATAAGCGCTAGAGGCCTATGGTTTTTGTCTTGTTGCAGTTCGTCGTATTTGTTGTTATGTAAGTGACATACTGCCACGATATAAGCGAATTTCCTGGTTTATTTGTCAATACGCGTAATTTGTTTTCATAAAGTTTTACATCTCAAACAATAAAATCGGAACTAATTTGTTTAATATAGACAGTTGTGTGTGTATTTGATTTAAGCTTCATCAGATAACGATTTGCGGTTGTGTGAATTTTCATAATTACTCATATCACTAGGCGGTTCTACCTATTTGTTTGGAGACCAATCAGAAGACAATTGTGTTGTCTCGGCGATCTCGTACAGGCAAATACAAGAATATATATAGGTCTGACAGATATTATAAGGCTTTGGAAAAATATTGTAATCATAAATTACTTCGAAAAAGATTGCAGTTCAACATGAGCTGACCAACCATAAAGTAATAAAATGAAAAATATCAAGATAGCTGTGCTGTCATTTATGGGGATGTGTTTTGAAAACTACCCTTGGTAGCTAAATACATAAATCCTTATAATGTATATTTTTGTTGCGATCTGCCAACAAATATTTACTTCAAACTAATGTGAATGCAATGAAATAAATATATGTCTGTAATATATGTCTACAAATAAATATAAAGATATGCCTGTATCCACTCTTCTTTGTTTAGATCATATTAATCTATTGTTTAGGTATAAGAAGAATTAAAATAATGTTTATGGCCAAGGTTTCAGACTGTAAATTATGTCCCAAGATCTTAATATAACGAAAGCTGCATCAGCATTGATCATCGCCAGCTGATTTTATCAAGTGGATCGTATTGTGTTAGTATTGTCAATTCTAAGGATTAAGTAAAATAAGGCCCTTCTATTGGGCCAAATTTTCGCTGTTTTACCGTGAAGACGTGTCAGAATGTTCCCAAAAAATATTAAAACTATAAAATCCATGATAAAAGCAAACACTAGGGCAAATATTCCAAGGCCCAATAACATAGGATTTGGTAAATGTTTATCCCTTTGCATAAAACGTGAAGAAATAACCATATTACACCACGGTAAAGTTTAAACCGGTTCCAATTTCTACCCATAACAACCCTCTAACAGTATTGCCTGGAAAAATAAAAGGCTTTTCCGTCCATATGTGACCTCTCATCTTTTTATTTTATTTATATTTTTACGAGAAACGCATACTATGTAATTTTTATTTGTTGCACCTTTACTTTGTAATTTTTGTTTGAGTTTCTACTAAGCGTATTTTTATAAAATATTATTTTCATTTTTCCTCATTTATATCGTAGGTATATAGGAAAAGTATTGTTTTTGCAAAAGATCCGAAACCGGGATGTCACTGGAATTATCCGTTTCAGGTGTTCGTAAGGCCTCCAAAGTGGTTTTTACAAAGTTGTCAGTCTGTATGTGTGTCTGTTGTCTGTTATCATCGTAGCTCCTAGTGTATTTATGCTAGAGAGTTGAAACTTTGTACAAAAATCAGTCTATAGCTGTAGTTGTGCTATCCGGAGAATATTTTATGACGTCATTAACCCTGAATAATGACTCAGCAAAAATGTCAATAAACCATAAAACGCGGAAAAATGTTGAGATCGGATTGAGATTCAGGACGCATGTAGCCATGTATAAAACTAACAAATGTGCCAAGGTGCATCGCAGTATTAGCATTAGTTCAATATTTATCAAATGAGATATGTACGTTTTTTAAAAAATTATAAAAAAATCGGTTCCTGGGAACATTTCCACATCAGTTTGGATTCGCAACGCTCATCCTCCCTGCTTCGGATTCGCTACGCTCATTCTCCCTGCTTCGGACTCGCTACGCTCATCCTCCCTGCATCGGACTCACTACGCTTATCCTCCCTGCTTCGGACTCGCTACGCTCATCCTCCCTGCATCGGACTCGCTACGCTTATCCTCCCTGCTTCGGACTCGCTCCACTGGTCCTCAGATGATAAAATTTGTCAAATTTACACTGCAGCATGTCTTCGGATTTGCTTCACTCATCCGCAGATTGTAAAAAATCCGCTTAAGTCTAAGCGGTCATCCATACAGCACTGACCACGCTTGATGCTGTTTAATTTTTATGATCCAACAAAATCATAGAAATACTTGTCGTCTTGATACGAAACTTGGTGGACTTATTTATTACGTAATGGTATACTTTTGTATCGAATTTCAACTCGATTAGATTATTATTCTGATTTTTCTCATTTTTTTTAAAAAACGTACACAAGTTATATAATAAAAATTAAACTAATGCTGATAATGGGATGCAACTTAGCATATAAATTAGTCTTATACATGCTTGCCAAATCTCAGCACAATTATAGCTGTAGACTGATTTTTGTACAAAGTTTCAACTCTCTTGCATAAAAACACTGGGAGCTACGATGGTAACAGACACACACAGGTTTTTCGATTCTTTACTGTTGGTTAATGACGTCATAAAAACATCATTTTCTAAAGAACATAATTAGATGTGTAAAAAATTAAAATTTAGGTCTGAACCTAACATTTTCCTTTTTTTTACAAAATTTCAACTTTCTGCCATAAATGCACTGGTAACAACAATGATAACAGAACACATACGCTTATAGATTGAAATCCTCTCAGAGGTCTGAAAAGGCCTCAAATGGGTAATCAAGTCGAAATCCTCGATTCGGTTTTAAATACAAACACAATACTTTTCCTATACCATACCCACGGTATAAATATAAGAGAAAGTAAAATTTTGTTTCTTCTCGATTGTAAAAACAATAAAAAACCCAATTACCCCCCGAAGAATTGTAATGTTCTTCATTTTATAAATCTTTTATTCTGTTGTAAATTCAAAACACTGTTGTCTCCAATAAACTTCACACTTATAACTCGAGCTATAACTTTTTCTTTCTATTTAACAACCCTGCTTTTGATATGATAGATACCAAAAGTTTTTTTTTAGTTCTTTATTGTATTTGATGTTGGTGAAACTGTTTTTCCCTCATGTTTATTGTATTATATCCAAAGTATTTTTTTTACTTTTTGCATTTTTATTTGCTTTTATATTGACTATCAATTCAAAGTTTTGTAAATCGCTTTTTAAAAAAGATTTTTAAAACGTGATGTTTTTATTAAAAATATATCCAATGTATTTGTTTCATACATTGTGAATTTTATATTACTAAGAATTTTTTAAGGTAACATTGTATTACACACATACATATATAACATTATATGTATAACATTAAACATTAGTAAACATTATATATATGTATTTATTTATTTATTTATTCTTGACCATTGAGTCCCCTATTCTAAAAAAATCCGCCTCTCACCACTCCTCTCCTCCATGACCCCAACCTCATAACCTAATTTTTTTTCTTCGAAACTTTGCTAAAAATATATATTAACCCGCAATAATCGAATATTGACTAAACGCGATGATCAGCTACAACAAGTGGTGAAAATGAATAATATGGCTATAAAATAAAATATTGATAAATGAAGACGAAACTGTAGACTGCTCTGATCCCTTCTGCAGACTGCTTTGGTCCCTTTTGGAGGCTGCTTTGGTCCCTTCTGCAGACTGCTCTGATCCCTTCTGCAGAATGCTCTGGTCCCTTTTGCAGACTGCTTGTCCCTTTTGCAGACTGCTTTGGTCCCTTCTGCAGACTGCTCTGGTCCCTTTTGCAGGCTGCTTTTGGTCCCTTCTGCAGACTGCTCTGGTCCTTTTGCACACTGCTCTGATCCCTTCTGCAGACTGCTCTGGTCCCGAACTTGCGACAGGGTTAACGAGGGTAACAAGGTTTCCCATTCTCTATGCATACATTATATGTATATCTATATACAAACTTTTTGTGGCGCCACAACACTCATCGTCAAGATCGCAAATGACATAATACCACGTTTATATTATAGGAAAAGGCAGAACTGGAATGAAAACATATGTTTTAAGTATAACTTATCGGATGCAGTCGTAAGAGGGTTGAACGATAACATAAAAAAGAGAAATGATAACAACCAACAAAGATTAAATACAAATAACCAACAAAAGATTAAATACAAATGAAATAACAACCAACAAAGATTAAATACAAATGAAATAACAACCAACAAAGATTAAATACAAATGAAATAACAACCAACAAAGATTAAATACAAATGAAATAACAACCAACAAAGATTAAATGCAAATGAAATAACAACCAACAAAGATTAAATACAAATGAAGAGCGAAGAAGCAATAACAGATGGTAAAAAAAACACATTTACACACACGTGGAAAACCTGATGGACTTACTGAGTCAGGACACAATTTATATTAAAACTAAAGTCTTACAGCGATCATATGTGTGTGTATGTATTCCTACTTCCCGCCATAAAAGCCACCTAATTACTGAATTCTTTTCAAAGAAAATTCACTAAAAATTACTTATTGTAAGATTAGTATTTTGGTTTTAATAATATTTTTACTTTTCCTTAATTAATCCGTAGGTATATAGGAAAAGTATTGTGTATGCTAAAAAATCCGAAACCGGGATGTCACTGGAATTATTCTTTTCAGATGATTATTATTATTGAATTATTCTGAGTGGTTTTAGCAAAGTTGTCTATCAGTATGTGTGTGTCTGTTATCATCGTAGCTCCCAGTGTATTTATGCCAGAGACTGCAGTGCTAGACTGCAAAAATCAGTCTACCGCTGTAGTTGTGATATTCGAAATTATTTTTATGACATCATCAGCCCGCTATAATGGCTTAGCTAAAATGTTAAAATATCATAAAACATGGAAAAATGATGCAATCTGATTGACATTTAGTACACATGTAGCCATGTATATGACTAATATGTGCTAAGTTTCATCTCATTAGCAAGATTACTTTAATTTTTATCAATCGACTTTTATATGTTTTTTAAAAAATTGTAAAAATCGGAAAACAATTACATTGAGTTGAAATTAAGTACAAGCATACAACTTTACGTATTAAATGGGTACTCTAAGTTTTGTTTTAATACTACAAGTATATCCATCATTTTTGGTGGATCATAAAAGTTAAGCAGCATCGAGCGTAGCGAATTCGATGTAATCAGGAAAAGTTTCGAGGTAAACGATTTTTTTTGTAAATAAGCAATTTCACTTTCATGGGTTTATTTTTAAAGATATTTTGGTGGAATTAATATTGCATACTATATTATATAGATATAGATATAGATATCATATAGATATAGATTATATTATATGTTAGATTCTATACTATATCTATATTATATATTATATCTATATTATAGACATAAGAGCGAACACAATACTTTCTTATATATCTTAGGTAGTGATAAGAGGAAAAGCAAAAATGTATAAATGCATTCTATCTTAGCGTAAGAATCAGGGGACAAATATTTTATTTGTTAACAATAAAGAGGTCCTCTTTTTCTTTGCTTAGGTTCGGAATAAAAAGTCGAAGGGTCTTCAAAGTTTTCTTTTTCCTTACATTTAAATATTGGAAAATTACAGAACTTCACTCAGCAGTTAGTTGGAAATGGTTTTTACTTTACCATAGACAGGGATTCAAACAAATCAAATTAACTTTATAAACTTTTTATGAAATATATATATATATAATATATAATATATATATATATATATATATATAAAGTTTCCCAAGACGCATTTTTTCGATGTTGGGGGCCTAAAACCGGATTTCGGATACACTTCCGGGTGCCCACCACATCCATTAGCAAATTCTTTTCCAAGGAAATTCGCTAAAAATTCTAGAATTAAAGTATCTTGACATTAAGCGTGTTGGACCTTAAAAGTGAAAAACACAAAACTTTATACGCTTCTCCAATACTTTTAACTCTATATGGGCAAGTTGTCCCATGCCCATCTATTGTCTTTGAAAACCATGGCGACACTTTTTGGCTTTATGATCCCCCTGTTTCTCCCACCATAAACATTTCTAGTTTCTACTCCTTTTTTTTAAACAAATTCTTTATTGGCAAAAGTATACAATATTTATTTTGTGTTAACCGGAGGGATATTTTATTTATTGATTTGGGGTGATTTGTGCCTCTTTATTTTTATTTTTTTATTAATTTTGGTTATTTTTTGGGGTGTGAGGGGGTTTATTTGGGTTAAGGATAATTTCCAATTTTTTGGTTTGGGTATTTTAATTTTTTTGCAGGATTTGTAAAAATGATATTTTTAATGGTGTTTTGAATAGGTTTGTATTGTAAAGGGATTTTGCAGGAGTGTCAAAGAGGGTTTCCTATGCAGTCTGTGGACTGACTTTTGACAAATCAACCTGGCATTTGCCTGTAAAATTTAGGGAAACCACAGAAAACCTCAATTAGGTTGATCGGACACTCGGGTCCTGGGTGTAAAGGTTATATTATTTTTTTTTTTTTTTTTTTTACGTTTGGGGTTTAGTTCTTAGTGTTTGTTTTCTAGATTTTTTTAGGCTAAAGTTTCTACTCCTTAAAATATAACTATTCCCCTTAACCCTAGTCATTTAAATTTAATTGTTTTCTTACTCTTATGTTTAAATCAGGTACGGGGAACATCGATACTTTTCTCTTCTCTCAAATTCTGACTCGCTTCACTCGTCCCTAGAATGTAATGATTATCCAAAGTTTAAGAAAGTATTACTTCGGTCTCGCTTCGCTCGACAGGGTGTCTACAAACCTTGAAAATCTCAAAAATTTAAAAAAGCCTTGACTTTCGTTTAATCGGTGAAATTCTTGCAAATTTTAAATTTCTTTTTAATTTATTTTTTTTTATTTCAAAACAAAGAATCTTGAAAACATGGACATGAAAGCCTTTTCGTAAAAAGATGCTAAAATAAATATAATGTATGAATCCTAGATTTATACATTGGATCGAATCCTTAGATTTAAATTTATTGTAATCCTTAGTTTTGATTTTATCGTTTGGCATGACATATAACTTTAAGTAAACAAAATTTGTTTACATAAAAATAAAAATGTTTTAAATAATTTGAAAATTCGCTATTTTTTTTTTTTACGCTTTAACCCGTAGGGTCATTTAGCGTTTTCTCCTCACTCAAATCTCACTTAACATTAACCTCTGAGTTTGTACACATCCAATCATCTAGGAAGCACGCTCTCCGTACATGGTAGCACATATAACCAGTTCACAGCGTATCCAGTTCATCCAGCCCAACCAGACTCAACCAAACTCACTGCTCTGGCTAGTATCTGCGACTAGTTCACTGTGTGCTTGTTTCATCTAGTCTTACTAGCTTCTCTGATCACATTAGTCTCACTTGACCTTGTCCTTCCAGTCTCACCAATCTCATCAGTTCCACTAGCATCACCAGACTCTAGCTAGGCTCACCGCTCTGGCCAGTCCAGCGCCACCCGACAGAGAACTCTAGCACCCTGATGTCAGCGTGTACAAACTCATTCTATAGCCCTGACCTGAAAGTCAAAGCTCCGCAGTGCTATTAGGAGACGTCTGTCTTCAAGAACCGAGCACTTCGTTCCTAGTCACTTACGTTACTCGTGTCGCCGCCATCACTTTCACTGACTAAGTTTTCGGACATACAAAGGCTCAGTATATCTTTCCGACCTTCATCTCCCCCAGCCCGCAGAACATTAACTTTTCGTGAGCTGAGACAACGGAAACGTGGATCCAGACTTGACTCAGATGAAACTAGATCCAACCCCGCATTTGCGTATTAGTAGCCAAGGAAACCACGTAAAACCTTGGCTGGGTTGGCCGGCCTTGAATTCAAGACCTCCCGAGTGTACGGTACAAGGGATAACCTCATATTGAGGTCCTCCCCCGGCTGGATTTGAACCCTCGACCTCCAGGTCGAAAGGCGAGCGGTCTACCACTGAAAATTTGCTAATTATGTAGCAGTATAGAACTTTCAACACTACTGATACGACAGACGCAACAGGAAAACAACTATGTGGCCGTGAAGCGGTCCTAGCATCGACTGCAAGCCTCTTTGGTCAAGAAGGCATTTCTTTTTCTAAATTACAAAGATTGAAAAAAGTTGTGTTTAAAGTACGAAGTGTACAAATTATTCTTATAGATTTATTTTGGTAAAGGTTAAATGATTTAACTACGTTATTATTCTAATATATTCCCTAAGTTCTTATACCATTGTTTCAGTTCATAAATTATCTTTTAATTAAAACTTAATTTTTCGTTTTAAGTTTGGTAGACACTTTGACTCGACCTCAGAATGAGATATTGATCCATGGCTAAAGCTTCGGACTCGCCTCGCTCGTCCATCGTGTCATAATGACCCATAACACAGGCTATACTGGGTACCCTATAGTCTTGATTAATTCCAATTCTTTAAATGAATATATTCTGTATTTCTTTATTCGATTATATGCTTTGTAATTCGATTTTTTTTGTGATTAACGTTATGATTTTGACCGATGTACACAACCTTTTTCATATTATTTCAAGTATCACACATATTTGGCTACATTTTCTTTTTGACTTCATGAATAAATATAATAATTTAATATGATTCTTTACAACGAATGACACAAAAATGTTTATCCATATATAGAACTAAGAAGTTACGTATACCAATTTTTATATCTCTTCTTTTCTTTATATCTTCTTTGGGGCAAATATTTAAAAATAAATTTATAAGTAAGTTGAGAATTTTTGATAAATATATCTGTTAAAAGGGAAGGAAATAAAATCCCATTTCTTTCACTTTACACTGTGCAACTTGATATACAAAAAAATATGAAAAATAGGTTTGCAGAAACGCTAAATTTTATCTCATGACAAAGCTTTTCTGCCTTTAAGACGAAGGAATGGAAAAAAGAAAAAAACTTGGCTGATGGTCTCAAATTTTCCCTACGAGTGAGAGAAAGAAGGAATTCATCATAAAGAGTTTGTGCTGATAAATCTAGATAAATTATTCATATCTTTAGACAGAGAGGAATGTTGTGTAAGGTAGAGAAGTAAACCATGTTAGGTCGTTAAAGGGAGGAATAAGTTTAGGAAAGGAATACCCCCACCCTTCCTTTTTACAAGTCCCCCACTCGATCCTAACCCTGAACTACGAGCCATTAACTTACTGTTTTATCATATAAATTGATTGTATTTCTGATTTTCTTATGTTTTCTAACAATAAAACCACGTGTAGCAACATGTTGACACAGATTTTGTTCTGTGGGAGGTTGGGGTGGTTAATATTAGTGTCGAATTAATTTTTACAGGCTGCAAACACATATTAGCGAACTAAGTCTATATTTATTCAGTAGCCAAGTAATGATGATGATGATGATAATAATAATACCCGTTTAGAGCCTTGCGGCTCATCAGGAATAACCTCTGCGGAAACCACCTCAAAGGTAGAAAGGTAGTGATAACCATTACGCTCAAAGTATAGTCTAAAGTTTGCGATAACTTATTTAAACAAAATCTTTGTTTAATTAAGAGCGTAACCTGTGATGTAAACTCCAGACGTGCGTGGTGTAAAAGGTCAGTATAAGTAGTATGAAGCTTTTAGGAACTCGACCACAAGGTGGCTTGAAGTAGTTGAATAATGTATAATTATTTTTCTGAGGTCAGTAGTTTAAGTTTACTTAATTTCCAGCTGTACTGAACGTGAAATGCAAATTTGTATCCACTATAAATGATTTTTTTTTTAAATGGCCTACAAAAATATTTTTTTACACCTGGAAGTTCATCTATTTGCCGCGAGGAGCGCTGAAGACTACATTCTTGTTATAATTTAGTTATACTTTTGCTAAATAGCAACAGTGTTTTAACAGTATAACATTCTTTCCGTTGTCTATTTTTGTTTTTTTTTACTATAAAAATTAAATTTATTTTAATTAAATATTTATATTTATTTTATATTTATAAAATTTTATATTTTATATTTAAAGTATTATTTGATAGTGATTTAAATTTAAGTGACACTAAGTTTTCAACCCTACCAAAGTTAACAACTTTAGTGATTATAAAGGTAAATAATAGTTATTTTTGCACCAAGGGAGTAAAAAATGCTCTTCTTTCCCTGAGCAGTTAGTTGGTTTCTAAGACGTAAGCCGAGTCGTTTTATCTCATTTTAACACGTTTTGTTGTATTTTATTCTAATTTTTATTTAATTTTTTTATTGCTTTAAACAACTTCTTTTGACCTGAAACAGATTTTACGCCTATAAAAAAAATTTGGTTGGATCCTCCTAATAACTTTTGGGGGTGTCACCCCCGGGAAAATTACAAAAATTTATCGGTCACCTGTATAAATTTAAAGAAATACCACTCCCCTAAAAATTGATATAATTGGCTCTAATCACCCAATAATAGGAAACCCTATTTAAAAAGTAACTTTTTCTCCCTTGGGAGTGAAAAGTGCTTCTTTACTTCCTAAAAAACTAGTCAATTAACTTCACATTATACACCGTCTGGAGATAAAAGTGTTTTGTAAATGTTATTTATTTTAGTATTACTCTTTACCTCAGAAAAATAGCATAATACACAGCCATATAATGACATGGCTGTGAATGACTTATTCTTACCTAAGCTCCATTTACTGACTTACTTGCTCCATTTACTCACTTCGCTTGCAAGTTAGTACTGTCACGTCGGTAAAAAATAGATTCATTTCACAGCCTAGTAGTATAGTATAATATTAATCATAAGAGCATTTATATAAATGTGCTAAAAACCTACACTCGCAAACTAAGTCTTTGATTCCTCTTTCTCTTACAAAATTCTAAAAACGGGTTTCCGTTTTAAGCTTTTCGTATAATGGCTACAAAATTTTAACATGTACTTAAGTCTTGAAAAAGTACTAGAGTTTTAACTGTAACATAAAAAAGTTTAACATAAAATTATTTGAAGCGTTCGAAGTTTACCTTTTTTATAGCCTCGCAGTAAATGGTTTTTATTTACTTTTTACAGTTTTTTTAATAATTTCGTAAAACTGAAGATTTATATAATATTTACCTGCTTCTGTTTTTAAGTTTTAAGTGGTTGTTTATATTGAAGGTTTTATTATTAAGTTATATTAAGAAGTTGTTATATTTTTAAGACCGGGAGTATGGACTAGAGCATTACCAGTCATTGAGTGACAGGTACTTTTTTCAGGGCTATAAATGACCTGCTAAGCCTTTTAGACAGATCATTTATAACCAGCTTGAACTGTCTCATTCCTACAGGATTAAACCTCAGATTACTAAAGTCTCTAAGCATAGAATCTTGAAGAACTATTTTAACAGTAAAGCGAGCAATACCTCGCTGTTTAAGGCTCTGGAGTAAAAGGAATGGAATTGGATCATCCTGGCTAGCAGACCAGCATGCTCATTGTCCTTAACACCAGTGTTTTGGAAGCCATAGTAGTATAACCTCGTTAGTCTGCCCAAGAGTATTGAGCCAATACATTCCTTAACCATGCTTTAAAATTCTTTGATGGCAGCTTGGCTGTCAGAACAAATATCTGTGACACATAGTAGGTTACTTTCAGTAAGACTAAGGGTAGGATAGAATTGCAAAAACCTCAGTTTGAAAACTGTGGCACGTCTGCCCAAACTCACGCTGGTTTTAGATCAAGGATCCTGCAAGATTTAAAGAGAATTTAGTTCAGTGATCATTTTAGTTCTTTAATTTTAGATTTTTTCAAATATTGCTATTCAAAAGTATGCTATGGTTAAACTTGGTCGCATTCGTATGTTTTGTTATACAAAACATACGAAGTGGTCGCTGATCACGAATAAAAAAATGTAGAGGCCATTAAAAACAAGTAAACATATTTATTTATATTTTTATTAAAATTTGGGTTAGTTTTATTAGCCTCATCATCAATTATATATAACACATACACACACACACACACACATATATATATATATATATAATTGATCTCAAATCTCAGGAAATTATATATTATATTATATAATATATATATATATATATATATATATATATATATATATATATATATATAATATATATATATATATATATATATATATATATATATATATATATATATATATATATATATATATTATATATATATATATATATATAATTGATCTCAAATCTCAGGATTCGGTTAATAAACTACCAAATCCTGAGATAAACTATTATATTACGGCCTTGATAGCTGTTGTTATATATATATATATATATATATATATATATATATATATATATATATATATATATATATATATATATATATATATAATTGATCTCAAATCTCAGGATTCGGTTAATTAACTACCGAATCCTGATATAAACTATTATATTACGGCCTTGATAGCTGTTGTTATATATATATATATATATATATATATATATATATATATATATATATATATATATATATATATATATATATAATATAAAACTATATGCTGCCAAATTTTAAATTCATCCTTACATATATCAACTTTATAGTATTTTCGAAAGTTTTGCTAAGCCATTAAAGACGGTTATTGACGACTAGACAATAACCACTATACAAAAACTAGACCTACATATATTGGGTTTTTATGAAGTTTTAACTCTCTATGATGCTATGATGGTAACATTCACACGCACACTTTTAAAATTCATTTTAAATCTCGGTTTTGGATATTTATTTCAAACAAAATATTTTCTCTGGATACCTACCGAATAAATGGGGAAGAGTAAAAACCCTAAAGCACTTTCGCAAGTTAGAACAACAAAATAAGAAATTTTCGTGTTTTTAGTTTCCAAACAACTGGATAGAAAAGTCAGGGAAATAGGCCCCAGGTGGCTTTGTAAGTAAAGAATAAATTTTCTAAACGGGAGAGGGGGAAGGATATCGACAAAAAATATCGTTTGGGGTGGGGAATGATGGATTAGTCAGCCGTTATAGGCTATGTAAAGCCGTTAAAGGCTGGATCACAAACGTCGAAGTCCCCCCCCCCCCAGTTTAAATGGAGATACTTGTTTTTGTGAAAATATAATGTCCGCCTACATTTTTTATGTTTTTGTTCAGTGCTTCGAGTTGGAATAAAACATTTGCGTTAGAATTGATTGCAATAACTTGTCTTTACAAAGTTTTTGTTTTGATTTCAAACATAGGACAGGCACTGACATTAAGTTTACCTTTGATTTCGAACTTGGGCCGCACACGCGCAAACATTAGAAGGGAACATACTGTTAAGGGATGGAGCTATTACTCAGTATATAATTTATCAACTAACTCAGTCAAATGTTAAAAGTGGCTAAGGCACTTAGCTCTATATTATATTAGCAAAATTTGTATTACTATTTAATTATTACTATTCGTTGCTAGATTTATAAATGGACACATCTTTTAAGATCCTTATTAGGAAGACTTTTAAAATTCTCTTCTCACTTAAACCCATCCTAGTTTTGTTCCTAGACGTTTTTATTGGACACAATAAATTGTGAATACTTTCTCAAATCGAAATGAAACTTGGTACGAAAATCTACCTTGTTATTGTCCCAAAACCTATAGCTTATAAAATATTTATGACGTCATTAACCCACAATAATGACCCCACAAATATTTCAAAAAATAACAGATCTTCAAAAAGTGTTAAGATCTGGTTGAAATTTTCACTTTTCCTCTTTTATCCCGTATATAGGAAAAAGTATGAAATTTAAAATGAAAAATGAAATTTGGCACGCATGCAAAGGACATATATGCCAATGTTATCTAATGACTTCTGTGTTAGCTGAGAAAGAAATGGTTGTATTTAATATCTGAAAATCAGCGAAGCGAGTTCAAAGACGTGCTGGAGTATAAATTTGGCGAATCGTATATTTTGAAGACGAGCGAAGCGAGTCCGCAGCAAAGAGGATGAGCGTAGCGAATCCAATGTGATGAGGAAAAGTTGCGAGGTACCCCATACCCGATGTTTTGCCTTATACATTTGGAAATTTGCTTCTATCGTGACAGTATACCTCTTACATAAACTATTAGCATGTCAAACTGATATATGACAATAAATATGTGGCCACGAAGCGGCCAAGAGGACAAAGGCCTCCTTTTTTTCATTCAAATTATTAAATTTTCTTTTATCGACATTTAGTTTGAACATTATCAAAACTATTTCACTCCACCCCTGCTTTTCTGAAGTAAACAAGACCAAGAAGGTTAAATAACTAATGATAACTCGATCCAATTTCCAATAATAAATTAAATATTTAAACGTAACTAAAGTAAATAAACAGTCCTCTTCTATTGGCATGGTTTGAAAAGATTAGGATTAAAGTATATAAGTTTAGTAAAAAAATATACTTTTGTTGCTAAAAAAATGTTTAGCGACTAAAGTTTATCCGTTGTGTATTGGCTTTCAAAATCCTGTCTCTACTTCAGCTCTTTTGCTTCCCTACCTCCTAAATGGAAGAGAAAGAATTGCAATAGCTAAAACCGGCTTTTTCATCAAATGTAAACGTTTCAACGCCGACAGATCCCAAAAATCGATAAAAAGGTATCTCCTGTATTTATGTATGAGTGAGTGTATGGATTTGCACATTTCTTTGATGTATGGATGTGCACTGATTAGATTTTGGGCTTAATCCAACATGTCGTATTAAAATGGCGTCACGTCAAACTTTTAAACATAAACTCATAAAAAATACGAAAAAACGTTTGAAGTTTTCTGAATAGAAAGGAACCTCAACTATATCTGTCGCTGGGACAGCCTTGGCCCAAAAATCCAGTCCTCTGAGGAAAAAAATAAAATTTTTGATTTGGGGGTTAATTCAGCTTGGTGTACCAAAATGGCGTTAACTAAAACTTTCCGGGGTTAATTCCACTGGGGCTACCAAAATGGCGTTACTTTAAGCTTTTGGGGTTAATCCAACTTAGGGTACTAAAAATAGCGTTACTCTAAACTTTCAAAAAGTATAAGTTTAATAAAAAATCTTTCTAGTCATTCAAAAAATTTCAAAACATGTTTTTGGAATACTAAGAGACCTAGGCCCGTATTCAAAGACGTTTTCCTAACATTTTCCTATTACCTAACTTTTTCCTAACATTTTCCTAAAATTCTCCTAACATTTTCTTAACTCCTAACACTCACCTTAGGTTTAGGTAAGGGAAATGTTTTTAAGCCACGAAATTTAAATGATCGTTCCCGTGTTTTAAAAGTCATTTAGAGGCTTCGCATGATTTTTTTTAGTAAGAAGCTAAGGTAGTTAAGTCAAAAAGTGATACTATTGTAAATAACGTAATATATCGCAAAATATCAATGTTATTAACTTATTACCTGGATTTACGACACACTTTGTCGTATTAATAACTATCTACATAAATTTACATAATACTGTTAATCCACTTACCTTACTATTAGGGAGTTTACCCTGAAATTCTTTTAACACAATCAGATTTTTTATTTTCTATGGTCTGTTTGTGGCGGGCTATCCATTCAAAGAGGAAATTCAGTTGGTCCGGTGTGAATAATTCAGCCATTATTATACCAAAAAAATTTTACACAAACAAAAATGAATTTGATGACAAAATACGAAAAACAAAATTGTGTAAATGATTTAGCAAAATGAAAGCAGTGTTGCACTGATTAACAGGTCTTCATTTAGACACCTTTGGATTCGTACAACCTGGTCCACGTTCAAACTTCATGCGAAGCCTCTAAAAGACTTTTAAAACACGATAGGAGAATGTTAGGAAAATGTTAGGAGTTAGGAAAATGTTAGGAGAATGTTAGGAAAATGTTAGGAAAATGTTAGGAAAAAGTTAGGAGAATGTTAGGAAAATGTTAGGAAACGTCTTTGAATACGGGCCTAAATATTTGGTTCTCTTATTTAGTAAGTTATACATTCTTATTCCTAAATTACTGAATCCAGTCTTGGACTTGCTTAACCTATGAGATTTAAGTACTAAATTATCCTTATATCTATTAATATAACTGTAGGATTAATAAATAAATAACATCGCAAACAGTTTTAGAGATCACGTGTATTCAGACATGAGAAGCGAACATGGAAAACAGTGAGGTTACATAGATAAATATAATCATATATATATAAGCGCAACAGCGCATTACCGCAACATCCTTCCTATCAAATTTAAAGAACTTAAAATACAATAAAGCTTAGAACAGAAAAATAATGTAAATACAAAATAATATTCATTTTTAAAAGAAAAATAAAACAATTTAAATTAGTTATTATAAACTTATGCTAATATTATTGCTTAACATAATCTGCCAAATAGGCAGGACGCTTTTTAATCCTAGGTTCTCTGGTTGGCATAAGAACTTTACTTGGAACTTGAATATTAGGTGAAGAGGAAGGAAGGGCTGAATTTCCCTGACTGTTAGAAGATATTAACTCAGTCTCACCACTTTTAGGGGGAGAAAGTGCAATGGGTGTCATAGGCTCCAAATTTGGACTAGTTGAATCTGCATGACTACCTGGGGGAAGTGAAACTTTTTGTTTACATGCAGGAGTATCCATTTTCTGAAAACTCTCAAATGAGGTTTTTATAGGGGGCAAGTCCTCAAGATGTGGTAGGGACTTTTTATAATTATAATACGGTGCTGGTATAAGGAACCAACGATTCCTTCTATACATTCTTTCATTGACATTTACAGTAAATGATCTAGGCTCTGGGCCTATACCAGCTATAGTACCATACAACCTTAAATCGGTTATCCAAACAGAGTCACCTACTGCCAAATCAGAGAGTTTATCAACAACTTTATGCCTAGCATTATACTGCTCTCTTTGTTTTTGTTTCTTTCTCTGTTCTTTTTCAGCAAAAGCTGTGGTATCGACAGCTTTATTTAATTTATCAGGTAAAACAGGTAAGCAGGTACGGATCTTTCTATTAAACAAAAGCTCAGCAGGACTGAAACCATTATCTAAAGGAGTGGATCTGTATGCCAAAAGTGCTGAAAACAGAGAACTAGGATTTTTTTTAATTAATTTTTTGCCGTTTTTACAGCAGCCTCTGCTGCTCCATTTGACTGAGGAAATAATGGTGATGATGTAACATGAACAAAATTATTAATTTTTGCAAAATGCTTAAATTTCCCTTGAAACTGGGGCCCATTATCACTTCTTAATTCTTCAGGGATACCCCACCTAGAAAAACAATCTTTCATTTTTTGAATTATAGTTTCCTCATTCAAACTATTTAAAGGGTATATTTCAAAATATCTAGAAAAATAATCAACGATTATAAGATACCACTGGTTTAATTTGAATAAATCAGCGGCAACTCTTTGCCAAGGCCTGCTAGGAATGTCTTCACAAAAATGAGCCTCTTTAGGATTAGTCCTATATTCAACACAGATAGGACAATTTTTTATCACATTTTCCAATTGTGAAGATAGTCCTAACCACCATAACGACATTTTTGCTCTTTCTCTACATTTGGTTAGGCCTTGGTGACCACAATGAATAAATTCCATACACTCAACTTGTAAAGATGGTGGAACAACAATTCTAGATCCTTTCACTAAAAGAGAATTAGCAATAGCAAAATCGTACCTATATTGATAATAATTAATTAATTCAGGTGGAACCTGAGACCGTGCCGGCCAACCACCACTCACATACTGTTTAATAAGAATAATAACGGGATCTTTACTTTGTTCCACCAATATTTTTTCTAAATAACTGTCTTTAACAGGAATATTTTTTACAATATTATTAACAAAACATTCTACTTCAGAATCTAATTCCCTAGATTCCGTGTCCTCATCCACTGGGGACGGGTTTCTGGACAAAGAATCAGGAATAACCAGTTTGTTCCCTGGGCAATAAATTACCTCATAATCGTATCGCATTAAGCGAATGCGATGTCTCATGAGCCTAGGAGACAACTCGTCAACCGGCTTTGTCTTCAAAATCTGAAGCAAAGGCTTATGATCTGTTTCCAGATAAAAATGTATGCCTATAATAAATTCTTTAAATTTTTCTGTAGCCCAAGTCAAAGCAAGGCTTTCTTTCTCTATTTGAGATAGAGATTTTTCACAAGCTTTAAGAGTTCGAGAACAATAAGCCACAATGCCTCTAACACCTGTCTTATGACACTCCTGCATGAGGCACCCACCAAGCCCATAAGACGAGGCATCAGCACTAATAATAATTTTTTTACCCGGATCAAAAAAAGATAAAATTGGTGCATTAGAAAGCAAAACCTTAATTTTATTAAAAGATTCTTTTTGAGGTTGATCCCAGATAAAAGCTACATCTTTTTTTAGTAAACTATTTAAAGGTTCTAAAACCGAAGACTTATCTTTGACATATCTACCAGCAAAATTTATCATGCCTAAGAGTTGCTGAACCTCTGTTTTATTAGTAGGCTCGGAAAATTTAGTATAGCCTCAGTATGCTTAGGGTGTACTGAGATACCTTTGTCTGAGATCATATGACCCAAATAATCTATATCAGAAACACCAAACTTTGACTTGGTAACGTTAATAGTTATTCCCTCTTTATGAAGCCTAGACAAAACTTCTTTTAATAATTTTTCATGAGTTTCAAGATCAGGTGAGTATATAAAAATATCATCTATGTGAAATACTATATTAGGAATGCCAGAAAGAACTTTAGCTATCTTAGAACTAAAAAGTTCAGGGGCACAAGATATACCAAAAGGTAACCTTTTAAAAAAAAACCTTCCAAAAGGGGTTATAAAAGTTGTCAACAGCTGGCTCTCCTTGTCCAACTTTACCTGATAAAAACCCGAGTTAAGGTCTATTTTAGAGAAAACTTTAGCTCCCTTGAGCTGTGCTAAAGTTACTTCTACTCCATTGATAGGAAAGTAAGGTCTCAAAACATATCTATTGAGTGCGGTATAGTCACAGCATAACCTGACCTTATCTCCTTTAGGAACAACAACAATAGGAGCAGTCCACTCGGTAGCTCTCTCTATTCTTTCAATTATATCAAGCTTTTCTAGCCTATCCAGCTCATTTTTCACCTTTCCTAATAAAGGTATTGGTACCACACGAGGGGTAGATTGGATAAAGGGAACATAATTATCTCTGAGCTCGATTTTAATTTCATCTTTGAACTCTCCAACACTCTCAAAAATTCCGGGGAACATATTCCCAACAGCCTCTGTGGTAAAGCTAAAATTCTTTTTGACATTATTTATAGATATAATACCAAAATTAGTACAGTCCCCGACCTAAAATAGGCCTCCTCAAATATTTTAAAAATATACAATTTGACAGGCAACATTTTACCCTTGTACCTGATATTTGAGGTTATATAGCCCAAACTACCTAAAGATTCCCCACCTGGACCTGATACCTTACTATGATCCTTAATGATGTTGATATGAGAAGGAAGCATAGATGACGGCAAAGCAGAAATGTCTGAACCAGAGTCTATAAGAAATGAACATTTATTCCTTAAGCGAAGAACTTCCATATCCAGAGTCCACTGATCTGTAGAACATTCATTGATCTGACCAACAAAGTGCTGAAGAGACAATTGAGAAACATCCATTTTACCATCATCTTCTGTAGTTTCTGTCTGATTTATCTTCTTGTTACCAGCTTGTCGGCAAGCATTAGCCCAGTGACCACGCCGTTTACAAGATCGGCAAACACTTTTCCTGGCTGGGCACTGAGACCTGTGGTGTGGAGACCGTCCGCAAAAAAAACACTGAGATGTACCTGAGGTTTGAGAAGAGCCTGAGGCTTGCGATGTACCAGCTGACTGAGGCCCGTTCTTATTAAACGAAGAGGGTCTAGAGTTAAAAGATCGAGACCCCTTGAGTGGGTTTGACCTAACTTGGCACACCTCCTGACCTCTCATAACCCGAGAGCTCTGAGATTGTATCTCAGCCTGCCTCGCTGCTAGTATTGCATCATCCAGAGTGAGATTATCTCTCCTCTGAAGCTTCTCTGAACATGAATGATCTAGCATTCCAACAAGAATCTGATCCCTGATCAACTCGTCTTTAAGATCTTTGTAATTACAATACTCTGCCATCTTATGAAGATCGGTTATAAAAGAATCTACTGCCTCCCCAGCAAGCTGCATTCTTTGTCTGAACTTGTACCGCTCAAATGTAACGTTCTTTTTTGGGATAAAGTACCCATCGAATTCCTTGAGGGCCGCATCAAAAGTAGTAGGTTTCGTAGAAAACTGATTAAAAATAAGCTCTGCCTGCTCACCCATACAATAGACAAGCAAGTCCAATTTTTCCGCATCTTCTTTCTTTGAATTACCAGAAACTGTAAGATACCTTACGAACCTGGTCTTCCAGACATCCCAACCTTGAGGGGCTGCAAAATCGAACGCACCCGGCGGCTGCACAAAAATAGGTGCGCTTGCCTGAGTCGTCGACACCGAAGTACCGCCACTACCTTTTGTCATACCGGACTAAGTAACACAACCGGAACTAATAAATCCAAATTTAACATTAACCGCTGCCACCATGTAGGATTAATAAATAAATAACATCGCAAACAGTTTAGAGATCACGTGTATTCAGACATGAGAAGCGAACATGGAAAACAGTGAGGTTACATAGATAAATATAATCATATATATATATAAGCGCAACAGCGCATTACCGCAACAATAACAATGTACTCTTTCAAACTGAACAAACTTGTAACAATTAACATGGACATACTAAAGACACTGATAAATAAATAAATTATAAAAAGTTATAATTCTTAAATCTTTAAATAAGTCTTTACAATGATCATCATATTCAGCACCAGCTGTTATGATGACTTTTTCTGTTTAAGGAAAATCTTTCCAGCTTCATCATAATCCCACAGCGGAACTCATAAGCATAAACCTCGCTTCACAGAAGCGAGGTTATTTGTAGCCTCACTGGCTGCCACTGGGATTTTTCCCGACATGATTCATTAAAATCATGTCGTGAAAAATCCCAGGTAGAAAATATATGAGATAATATAAAAAAAGATAGTTTGTAAAGATATATATGTATAAGAAAATAGTTGGAATCAAGTGCCAATGAATGTAGAACTACTGCCGTAGTAATATGTTCTTAACTTACGTATGATAATAAATATAGACAGGTGATTTGCAGATAATAATCACACAAAAACATCAAATAGACTCAAAATAGATAATTAATAAACAATTAAATTGAGAAAAAACGTAGGCAAGTAAGAACAAATAGTTAGCAGCAAGCAAGCTCGAGCGTTGTGATTATGAACGCCGGTAGAAGAGCCTGAGGTGCAACAGTGCGTAAGCGCAACAACAGGAAGAAAGTCCGAAATTCTTCCTGTGTGACGTCATGGGATGACAACGTATGCAACTAGTATCCTTGGGATTTGCCCAGACAGACCGGGTCGCCCCCAAGGATCTTGAATAAAGGGGATGACGCACTAAGTCGATTTGCCATACAAACAAGTGACCCTATCGAAAACCAGAAAATAGAGAGAATTCAACACGAAACACACGTCAAAAACCAACTGCACATGCTTAGTACTAACTGCGCATGCTTACAATTCTTAAAACACCGCAGGTCTTAAAATTTAGAGGCAAACTTACGTCACAATGGTTTCCATTGTTTATTGCTTGAGAAGGTTATAACAAAACACGCTTAAATTATCACTCACTGAAGAGGCAAAGTATATTCCAAAATTTAAAATTATATAAGCACAAATGACTTAACAAGCACCACAAATGTAACAATCACGAGAAGCACAGAAGAAAGTTGAGAAACAAACTCGACAACCTTCCTACATAACCTGCGTTTGGCGCATTTTTCATTATAATCAAGGGGAAGGGGTAAGTTTGCTTCTAATTCTCTATCTCATACAACTTCTATGGGGTCAGAAAAGTTCCTTAATGCGTCATCCTCTTTATTCAAGATCCTTGGTTGCCCCCAGGGTCTCGACACTGCGTAACGTCGACACATGTGTCGATCTTACGCAATATCAGGAAAGAGGTGTCACGTGACTAATTTTTGTTCTGTGCAATGTTGTCGTTATATCGACACATATCATGGTTTAACGATGTCTCGACAAGTCATAGTCTCGACACTACATAACATCGACAGACGATGGCAAGTTCTCACGTAGTCTCGACACCACGATGTCTCGACACTAAATAACGTCGACACATTTCCTTGGTCTCAATATTCGTTTGTATCGACACTTTTTAACCTCGACAATTTATTTGAATCATGTGTCGATGTTATGTCGTGTCGAGACATCGACGTGTCGATACAACACAGAATCCTGTCTGAGTGAAAATACACACACCCACACACACCACCCTGATGTACCAAAACCCTATAACATCGACACCCCCTCCACTTTTGTCTGTCGATGTTATGTAGTGTCGAGATTATGACTTGTCGAGACATCGTTAAACCATGCCATGTGTCGATATAACGAAAAAATTGCACAGAACAAAAATTAGTCACGTGACACCCCTGTTCTGATTCTACGTAACATCGACACCTATAATAGTGTCAAGGGTTTGTAGTGTCGGTACCCAAACGGGTCTGGAAGTATATTTTTTAATATTTTCACTCTGGGAGGATTCTGCGTTGTATCGACGCGTCGATGTCTTGACACGACGTAACATCGACACATGATTTGGTTAAAGTGTCGAGGTTATGAAGTGTCGATACAACGTAAAATCCTGCCACGAAAAGTGTTGAAAAGTGTAGTCCTCATATTTAGTTACGGTCATTAAATTCGAAATAAACAACAAACGAAAAATGTTGACCTTATGAAGTGTCGAGACATCGTCGTGTCGAGACTACGATGCGGTACCAGACTGACCGTTTCATTACTGAACAGTCAAGAAAACGGACTGCCGGACCCCCAGGACACGGCTACATGTTTAACGAAGGAAATTAGGAAAGTAGCACTTACGCAACTGAAAATAACTATCGCGAAGCACGCACAGAGCACTCATACACCATAGCGCACAAAAATCACAACCGCAAGTACACTACATCGCTACTAACAAGAAGAAATTTACGGAGCACCTAAGTTCGACATGTTAACCCTAGCGCTGCCGTAACCTTCCTCTCATATTAGGTATACTCTAGACGAAAGCTTTGTCTACATAGAGATATATACTAGAGGGAGCATAGCCTATCTTAATACATTGAGAGGCCTGAAACATTTTAGTGGGGCTCTCAGGGGCTCTGTGTAACCTCATTGAAACCTCCTCCAAGGGGGAGTTGAGGTTATAGTTAATCAATTGTTTTGGGCTTCCCACAGATTGTTTGTGCTGTGATTTGTATTTTAAACATTCTACTATATAATTTACTTTACTGTTTTTTTGTTCTGTTTATTTGATGATAATGATAATCGAATGTGGTCAGGTTACTTTTTCGATGTTTCAAAATTCAACCAATAGGGCCCCTCTAGTAATATATCTCTATGTTTGTCTATGTCTGCTTAATATGTTCTTTCCAACTCAATTTTGAATTTAAATGAAAACCAAGGAATTTAATTACCTGAGGTTCTAAATCTTTTCTTAGTAAGAAGTTAATAACTTGAGTTTTTCTTCTTCTTAAAGGAAGTCTTAGTAATATTATGTTTACTATAATCCTTCCAAAACTGAAAATCAAACATGTTCTTCTAACATTTTTATTTATTCAATCAAGTTAAGTAAGACTTGTTTCGTCTTCGAAAAAATTAATTAAAATAATATTGCTGAAAATCCCCTTCTAGATTAAACTTGGATTAATTAGTTTGCCTGTGACGTCAGGATGTGCTGAGACTGTGGAGTGTAATAAGATCACGTAGCCCAGCCTCTATAACCCTAACAAGACTCACATCAAATTAACCAAAGAAAATGCTTTTCCAAGGTTAGAAGCCTTCCTATTTTGAAAATGTTTTTCTTCGCTTTATATTTAGGGAAATAATTATATTTTTCGAAGTGGTAGAGTTGAAGAGTAGAATAATAATAAGCGTTTGTTATTCATATTATTTTGTAAAATTTGTCTTGAATTTTTACTTTTTGTAATCATAAAATTTCTTTGTTAAGTGGTTATCCTCAATTCCCTAACCTTCCTAGATGGTTTATTTATGTCAGTTTATAATATTATTATAGCGTCAAATTTAACTAGCTATCATCTCTAAAATATAAGTTTTAATATGTGAAATTTATATAAATATACATATCTAAAACATACATCTATAATAGTTGTTTATGTAATTAGTAAGGAAAATGGAATAATCCAGATTAGTTTAAAATTTTGCCTCCGAGCTGAAGGCGAGAATAGGCTACAGAAATTACCTGCTGAGGTGAAGTAGAGGAAGGTAATTTTTTTGGTCTTGTCCTTTTCTGAATCAAACCCTCCAAAAATCGGTAACAATATATTTTCTCCAAATTACCTTTATTGACTTAAAACGGATTTTGAGCAAATACATTTTTTTGGTCAGTCGCTTTCAAAGTTAGGGGGGGGGGTCTTGAAATTATGAATCCCCGACCCTAAATAAATGATAAACTAATGTTAACAAAAATGCTATTTCCAGCCAAGGGAGTCTCGAGATATTTTATTGTGTTTCACTTAACCCGACCTATAACTCCCTTGCCTGGTAAAGAAGCTGTCATTCATGACTAACATGTCTTTGGTTATAAATCTAGAAAATGCTACGTTCTCCTGCTGTGAGAAGATGAAATTTTTTTTTAACCTTCAAGTCCTTTATTAAAATTGTCCGCTAAAAAAAGTCTTGTTTTATGCATTTGGATCGCTGAATCGAATGAAACTGGTATGGAGTCAATGGAACTATATTTTAAGTGACCAAAAAGTCGAAAAAACTGTGCTAAATAACATTTGAGAAACAGGTGCATTTCATTTAAAAATTTAGGAAAATTAACTAATAAGTTGCAGTGTTAATGTTAAGACTATGAACCATTAACCGAAAACCTGTAAAAGAACTGGATTGCTTAGCCAGGAAGCAATCATTCCAAACAAACGCATAAATAAACAATTACTTTATAAATTTTGACTTGGTTTGATAAAAAACCTGCTGTATATCAAAAACCATTGCCTCAGATTTAAATTATAATTAATCCCAAAACGTATAATAATTAAATCTCAAATCCTCAAGTCCAAATACAGGAAGAGATTTGTCAAAAACTGTTTTAATGAAAAACAGGTATACTGTTTGAAATGGGTTTGATAGAATGAAATGTCCCAAGACGCTGTAATCCTCAGGGATCAACTTGACGAGACCATTTCCAAGTTTTCCACTTGTATTATAATATACTCTGGAAAATCATTTATTTAATATATTATTTCATTATTTAATAAATTTATATCTGGACGGGTTGTTTCCCACTTTACTAAAACTAAGTTGATTTTTCAAATATAATCCTTTTCCCAGCCTTTCACCTCTTAAATTGTAGATCAAACTGACTTTATAATCTCGTTAAGCCTTTAAGACTGGAGACGTCTTGAATAGCAGAGGTGACACATGTTGGAAACATCTGGTATTTTACTGTCTATCATCTCGGACTCAACTAGCGCTTTAGGAAATTAAATTAATAAAGGCAAACTTCCTAAAAAATGTGTTTCTAAAAACATAATTCTCTTGGAGGTTAGAGCGAAAGAGGTCTTACGGATATTGTTCATAAAGTTATCGTACCGTGTGATCTTGGTGCTATTTTTTACTTTTCCTCATTTATACCGTAGATACATAGAAAATTATTGTGTTTACGAAAAAAATCTGAAACCAGAACGTCAACGGAATTATCCGTTTTAGATGTTTTTAAGACTTCACGAGTGGTTTTTGCAAAGTTGTCTGTATGTGTGTGTGTGTCTGTTATCATCGTAGCTTGCAGTGTATTTATGCTAGAGAGTTGAAACTTTGCACAAAAATCAGTCTATAGGTGTACTTGTTTTATTCGGAAAAAATGTTTATGATGAGTAAAATTAGTTGGACGTAATCCATTGTCAGTACTATTTACAATTAACGACGTTTCGGGAGCAGGTACTTCTCCCATCATCAGGTTCGTCTTGAGAAAGACGGTGTGTGAGTCAAGTGTTGGGTGTTAGGACTTTAACCTAACTTCGTAGGCAGGTATCAACGACTTTGTTATGCACTTTGAAACCTTGTCTACGATCGTATCCCATCGTATCCTGATGATGGGAGAAGTACCTGCTCCCGAAACGTCGTTAATTGTAAATAGTACTGTCAATGGATTACGTCCAACTAATTTTACTCATAATTCACCATTGACACAAACTTTCACGTCTAATGTTTATGATGTCAATAACTCGCAGTAATCACTAAGCAAAGATTTCGAAAAATTATAAAACGCGGATAAAACATGCGATCGGATTGACATTTGACACGGCTATGTATAAGACTAACATATCTGTCAAATTTTATTTTATTATCAGCATTACTTAAATTTTTATTAAATGACTAGTGTTAGAAGTTTTATAGGTCTCAAAATTCGTCAAAATTGTGATGTTCGTGACAAATTTTTTTTTTTGTAATTTTTTACATTATTTTCTAGGTAAAAACAATACTTAACCACTAACTAGACACTATGAACTTATCATTATGACCTGAAATGATCTTATTTTGTACCTACTCTCATATTTAATGGTAAACAAATATATTTTTTCTGAAAAAATGTTCAAAAAACATAATTTTTTCTCTACACTGTTATGTATAACTCATATAATATGTTTTTTGTTATCAATTTCATTGGCATATTATGTTTTTTGTACCTAATGTGTAACATACAAAGCACTGTCATCATATCTCGCAGTAGGTGATTTATTACTTACACACAGATTAATTTATTTAATAAAATTAAGCGTTATTAAAATTAGTAACATTAATTAATAAAAAGTATTCTCAAAATAAAATAAATATATACAATATTTACAATAACGAATAATAATAATGTTAATCCTAGCCTAATTATATTTTTCTTTTTAGTGCACTATTGCTTATTTTTAAATCTATAGCCTCGTTATTGACTAATGATTGAATAAAATGCAAGTCAGACATTGGGGCCTTACTCGCACTTGTAGCACCAAAAATATCGGAAAATGTTCCGATATTTACTCGGTTTTTTTAAATTATTTGAATTTTTGGCGGAAATTTGTAATATTGACAAATGTAAACAAACTTTTACGTTTGACAAAAGTGTCGCATTAATTAATAATTAAGTTCGCTTATAAATTTTTAACTAATTAATAGATTTTGATCGGAGTTTTTATATTTGTTCCTATTTTTTTGCGGTTCCAACGACGTGTTATATGTCAAAAACACGTGTATCCTTTTGGTATTATTAAGCGTCAAAATTTTAAATTTCAAAAGTAAATAATTTCAAAATGGCGGCCAATATCAAAACGAAATTCGGAAGATTAGTTTGTTATATTAATAGGTATATTCCTGCCAAAATTCAAGTTCACCAGGTCATTTTTCGATTTTTTACGATTTTTTTAAATTTTTGCTGACTAAGCAAAAAGAGTTAATGGTGACATAAAATTTTGATATTCCGGGCAGCACAACTAGACCCAAAGACTGATTTTCGCACCAAGTTTCAACTATCTAGCATAAACACAGTGGGAGTTATGCGTGACACAGACACACACACACAGACATCAAGCTGAAATCGGTTCAGATGGTCCTAAAAACACCTAAAATGGATAATTCAAGTGAAATCTCGGGTTAACATTTTTTGGGTGAAACCAATACTTTTCCTCTATATACCTTCTGTATGAAGGTGAGGAAAAGTAAAAATGTTAATTTTTCTCATCGAAGATTTTTCTTTAGTAGACACCTTTTTTAAACAATAGATCGCCTTCGACATTACTCTTGCATGGCTAATAGCACCTAGATAGTCCACCTCTGGGAGTCATTAGTCTAGTCCACCTCTGGGAGTCATTAGTCTAGTCTACCTCTGGAAGCCATTAGTCTAGTCCACCTCTGGGAGCCATTAGTTTAGTCCCCCTCTGGGAGCCAATTTTCTAGCCCACCTCTGGGCGCCATTAGTCTAGTCCACCTCTGGGAGCCAATAGTCTAGTCCACCTCTGGGAGCCATTAGTCTAGTCCACCTCCACTAGAGTTAAAAAGTTTAGCGATTAAAGCGGTAAATAAACTAATTTGTAATTTTTTTATCATGTTGCAGCTGGTGAAATAGAGATGGAGTGTGAGAATATCCAGTATTTCCCGAAAGAAGAATACAGTCCAGATCCGAATGATTCGACTATGGCTATTCCTTGTGAGTTCATACCCGTTACTTCTTAGTTGTTGAATCACGTTACGTAATGAGCGAATTGGAATACAGCTTTTATTATTATTTTATCGTGTGTGTGTGTCTGATATCATCGTAGCGCCCAATGTATTAATGCTAGAGAATTTCAACTTTGTACAAAAATGAGTCTATCGCTTTAGTTGTGCTATTCGGAAAATATTTAACTAAGTTATGACGTCACTAACCCGCAATAATGACTCAGTAAAATTTTCAAAAAACCATAAAACGCATAAAAATTATGCGATCAGATTGAGATTTGGCAAGCATGGATCTATGTATAAGACTTACATATGCGGTAAGTTTGATTCTATTATCAGCATCATTTCAAATTTTATCAAATGATTTGTGTACGTTTGGAAAATACGGAAAGTAATCGAATTAAGATAAAATTCAGTACAAGTTAACTTAACTGTACTTTTACGTAATAAATAAGTACACCAAGTTTCGTTTAAATACGACAAGTATATCCATGATTTTGTTGGATCATAAAAGTTAAGCAAATTGAGCGTGCTCAGTGCTGTATGGGTGACTCCTGAAGATAAAACGAATGTATTTGATATCTGAGGACTATCGAATCGAGTCCGAAGAGGTGTTGCAGTATACATTTGACGAGTTGTATATTCTGAGGACGAGCGAAGCGAGTCCAAAGTAGGGAGGATGAGCGTAGCGAATCTGATGTGATGAGGAAAAGTTCCGAGGTACCCCGTACCCAACTATTTATAAATAGTTCATATCTATCTTACTTTATTTTAAATATACATTAGACTATATAATGTATATTTTATTTACATCAATATTTTTGAGTATACTCAAAAATATTTTAGTTTTAAGAAGATATTGATGTTTCGGATGTATAATAATTATTTTTGAAGTTTGTCATTATAATTATGTATTTTTTAATAAAGGGAATATTAAAAAAAAAATTGGAATTGCCGAGGACTGGTAGCTCAGTGGTAGGACCGGTACCTCTTCCTTGAAGAGGTCAAGGGTTTAAATATATCCCTTGTACCGTTCTCTCGGGAGGCTTATGATTCAAGGCCGGCTAACCCAGCCTAGGTTTTACATCGTTTCCTTTGGCTGTTACGCAAATTTGGGGTTGGATATCGTCTGAGACAGTTCTGGATTTAGGTTTTCGTTGATATAGGCCCGGATATAACTGTGACTGTGGTCCCACGACTAGCTTAGATGATTATGGAATATGTTTTCGATTCAGGAAGATGCCTTCTTGTGATCTGCGGAACTTAAGCATTTAGGTCAGGGCTATGGGAATGGGTTTACGCGCAGCACACTAACTTCGCTAAATATAAACTGGTGAGACTAGAGGAACTGGTGAGATTGGAAAGAAGTAAAGACTATTGAGATCAGAGTAGCTAGTGGGACTATAGAAAATAAACTAGTCAATCTGTGAACCTGGTCTCAGATGCAGTCTCGTAAAGACTGCACATACATTACTTCAGTATCATATACAGTATGTGCAAATTTAAAATGAAGAATTCATGAAAGTGTACCACTAAGAGAAAAATATCTTCAAGTTGTTATTTTTAAATACACTTACTTTGTGTTTATTTTCTGATTGAATCTTGGAACATCAATCTTGTTCTCTTTCTTTTACTTATTTATCTTATGACGACACCCATCGCCATTTATTTTATCCAACAATTCGTTTTTTAACAAATCTGGTTACATTATTTGAATCGTAACAAATTTGGTTACACTTTTGTGTACACAAACAAATAGGTTTTTAGCAATATTTTATTATACTTGACCTTGCTAACTGCTAACCAGGTATAACACTACAACTGTAGTGCTATTCTTTAGGTTATCCAGAAGTTTTTTAAATTTATTTATAAAAATTTATTTATTTATATAAATCAATTTATTTATACATTGAGATATTTTTTTATTCGAATATTTAAAAAATAAAAATGTTTGTTACTCTTTTTATTAAAGGAGGTAAAAGTAAGAGTAAAATTTAAAATATAAACCGTATTTGAAATAAAGATTAAAAGTAAACTAGTCTAATCCAGGAAAACCTTTATCTTCGGTTTCTGAGAAACCCAAAGTTTAAAAACCCCATTTTACGATTTTTTCCGCATTGAGTATGTTTTTTTGCTTTATTTTAGTCGTTTCCTTACCGAGGTGTTTCCACGTATTTCCCAGCTATTTGCAACCAAAAAACCCTCTTTTATAACCCTACTATATAATTCAGATGGGCTTTAAAAGCTGTTAAAAATAAAAAAATATAAGGTTTCTTTTTAGTGGCTCCTCGGGGAGTGCTTTGTGAGTTTTAAGATTTTTGGAGCTTTTTTTATTAAATTTTAATCACAAGGGTTTTATAGGAAATGTGAAAAACGTTATATTCACATTTATTAAAAAATCGTTACTGCTGGTAAAAAACCAGAAATTTTAAAACCAGAATTAATACTAGGATTCTAAACTCCACTTCATTTGAGACTAGTCTAGTTTATCTCTTTATTCCCTTCTACCAAAACTAATCTTGAGTATTTAACACTTTAGCCGTCGTAAAATTTCATAAAACAGTGATATTATTATGTCCGCTGCTAATCGCAAAAATAAGCATTAAGTTAATACGTTTCTCGATCATTTATTTCATTTTATACTGTTCCCTATTAAAACGCAAATCAGTTATTACTATGACGCAAATTATTATACTTGATAATTTCATATATTACTTTTAACATCTATTAAAAGATAAGATTTTTTTCCACGAAAGCTTTTGTAGCCTTTAGCATAATTGTCCAAGAGTGAACCCTGAAAAAACGTGAATCATTTTGTACTGTTTTAAACCAAATTATTTAGAAAATATACCTTAAAAGTTGAAGAAAAAACTTTGCCTGTATAGAGTTGGCTCAACTCTATACAGGCAAAGGCATTAATTATATGAATGGCTCATTCATATAATTCCCCACGCTCAAAAGTTTAGAAAATCGCACAAATTTTAGATTTCTTGAAATAAGTTGTATCGTGTAAATAATTTTTGTGCAAAGGTCGAAGAGAAGATTTTTTATAGCTGACGAAATTTCCAATTAATCGTGTATTTATTCGTAAAAATCAGATTACTAGAACCTAAGTTATAGCGTTTGCAAAATAATTTAATAAATGCAGAAAAGGTAGACATTTTTTAAAAAGAAATCTGCTGAAAATTTAAATAATCCATTTTTTTTAAGTTATGCCAGTGCCATAACTTCAGTTGTACAGTCTATCGTTTAGTTTAAAAATCCCGAAGGTCATAAGTATTTTGGGGATTGAAACTACTTTCAAATTAATCATTAAAATGATATTTTAAAACAAAACTACACAAAAGAAATGTAAAAAAACATCGCCAAGAAAATACGGGTAAAATAACCTGATTTGTTTACATAGTTTTTTCTCGCTCTCTTCTTGCAGGGATTTTTTTTTCTTAAGAATCTGTGGTGTCTAAACCGACCTGTCAAGATTTTTAAACTAAACGATAGACTGTAGTTATCCCATTTTGATGAATAAACACTCGAGTTAAAAGAAATTTAAACCCTTTTTAAGTTTTGCACACAAATACCAGGGAACTGCTTAATTCAAGAAACCTAAAATTTGTGCGATTTTCTCCATTTTTGAATCGTGTGCAATCATATGAAGTGCTCCAGGCGAGGAAGACTATGTTTTTTCTTCTTCATTAAAGGGTTATTTTCAAAAAAGTTTGGTTAAAAGCAGTACAAAATGAGTCACGTTTCATCAGGTTTGGATCCCTGACTATAAGTGTAAATAAAAATCAAATAAATCACTAGTGGAAACACTGTTATTTTACTTTGCTTGTGATTGGTTGTTGTACAGACGCAGTTACCAGGTCGGCAGTTTTCTTCATCGTAGCAACCCTTCTGCTTTTCTTAGGAGAATTTTCTTGCATGTACGGGCATTTTAACAGGACTCGCAGGATATTCACGTTTGCATCTGGAGTAGTTTTTATTGTATCAGGTATTGTAGAATCAGTGTCATGATAACTCATTCAGTTTTTGTTTTAAAATCAATTCAGCAGTTTAAGAAGGCGATTTGAACATTTGCTGATTCGTTTAAATTCAGAGATGCTGTTGCGTTTTGATCTTTTGTTTTGTTAGCCTTAAATTCTCTTAAGGCTTTGCCGATTGCTTCTGCAATTCGAAATATCCAGTTATTTATTCTATACCAGGTAAATATGATTAGTTAGTGTTTCTGAATGCATCTTCAGACCATCTTTCACCAAAAGAACTGTATCAACTTAAATCGTTAAATTTTAAGACACTTTTTAGAGGCACCTCTTTATAATTTTATTTTAAAACACTACGCATTTGCTCTTTAAAAAATCTTTTTAAACAATTCACAAGTAAATTCTGAATTTAGATAATGAGAGAATTTAAAATAAGATTCTTTTTTCGTTACGTCGTCTAAATAAACAGAAATCTCAAGGAAATTAAGTATCTTTTTTTTTGTTTGCTGAACTCTCTGTAGAATATTATTTCAAGAATAACTTTAACAGTAAATATGTGTTCAAAATATTTAATAAACTATGTCTGTTTAAATTTATTTTGTTTTAATGTTGCAGGGTTATTGATGTTAATAGGTTTAATAATGTATATATCTGTATTCAAAGCTGAAATCGGCAGCAAACTCAGACCTAGATCGCTTCTGCAGCCACCTATGTTCACTTTCGCTTACGGATACAGGTAATTTATTATAAAAATGTTATAACAATAATAGTTACTGACTGGTTTGACAATGTTCAGATCTAGGAATGTTCTCCATTGTGTTGCGTCATAGAATATATAGTTACTAGAAGTGTAGGGTAGATCACCAGGCAAAGCAGACCTCGTCAGCCAGTTAATTTTTGGGTACTATTTAGAAAGATGAAATAATAAACCCGTTTTTAGATTGAAATTATGATTACTAAGAATTATCACCATTTCATCTTTCAACAAATTTTCAATGAGTGTTCCAGCGAAGTGCCATAATATATTTTTTTTCTATTGTGCAAGACTTACCATTTATTTCAAAGTCATTTTCTATCGGGGTTATCATTGTTGCAATATCATTCTGTGCTATTTAATTGCAGTTTTTATTTCTGTTCAAATCTTTTGAAACATAACTTTTGATATGAGCAAAAATTGTGTCTTAAGTGAATTAAAGTTTACTATCACCTTCAGTTTTGATTAGCAGCGTTCGACATAATTAAATGATTTGTTTCAGTTTTATGTTATACGTTAGTGGGTTTATGTCAACCGAGCTAGCGGGCACATGCGCTGTTCTACTTTATATCTACCGTCATCAAAGAGACTGGACTAGAAAATCCCTAGAGATGATGGCTTTAAATCATCATCCAAAGATGGGACCTTCTTCTGTTCATCTATTGGCCGATCATCATAACATGTACAACCATGGTAAGAAGCCTTCTCCATGAAGTTAATGTAAGAAATAATAAGGCAAATGAGGAAAGATGTTTCACATAGAGAAGTAAACCCAGTTATAGATTTATGCTTATAAAAAGATAACTTTTAAGTTTTAGGTGTAAATCAGGTATATGTGTAGATGTTGATGCTTCGAGATATACCTAAATGCGTTATTAGATTGCTTTCATCCTCATATTTCTTTCTTATTACAATATATAGCTGCTATAACCCAAAGTTGGTAGCACTAACTGATGATAAGGCCTAAAAAACCTAAATCTATTATATTCCATCGATTAAAGTAAATTTATATGAAAATCCTCATCATAAGCAATAGGTCGTGAAGATTTTTTTTTGTGGCAGACATCACAGTTTGCTGATAGTTAGCATTGTTATGCTATCTATTGAAATTAGTTCAGTTTCGTAAAGCATGGTGTTTTCATCCGTGATGTCCTCCATACCTGAAGATGCCTCTCATAGTGGAAGCGAAACACTGGAGTGCTATGTAATTGGGAATTACCTTAATTCCTAGTTGTGCCGATGTTAAGATATTCTATCTTATCTTTAAGATATTAAGAAAGATTAAGATATTTGTTCGTTCTTTAATAATTTCCTAAAAAGAGTTTTTGCACAGCTGGGTAAAGACATTATCTATTTTGTAAATTTGTTTTTTATGCTGCAGCGAAGGAATTCAGGGTAAATATGGTTACGGGAAAAATTTTCTTTTCATGGCATAGTAGCTCAACATACATACTCTGTTTTGGTGTTAATAGTCTTCAAATTATTGTGTGACCTTCGATTAGAATCCATTTAAGTATTCTTGCATTCTTGTGTATTTTATTCTTAAATTGTAAAATAGGCAATATGTAAATAAATACTTTCTTCTGTCCCAGGTCTATATGGATGTCGAAGACACCACCCTGTTGGAGGTTACCCTATTGGTAATCACGTTCTAGAAGGAGTTGATCCTAATTATCATCAGAGAAGATTTTATCTAGAAAATTACCATCACCATCCTGATGATGCATCCATGCCTCACACTCCTAAACAGGTATTTTACTATATCCTGTTGAAGATAATTAGTTACATTTATTGACAGCAACTCTTGTGAGAATTGTTTCTGATCATTTGATAGCCCACCCAAATTCAGTGAGGTTTGGAATTCTGTTGGTGTAAGCTCCATCCCAGGGAGCTAATTCATCCAGAGATGCACTAATTTTTGTGTTTGGGTAATTACTTAAATAGAAGTGGCCTACAAGTGACAGGAGTTCAAGAACTATATTTGCCAACAGGATAGACTTTGACTGCAAATGGTTTTAACTGGTACAGCCTTTATCGAGAGCACAGGCAGGGTCGCGTGACTACGGATGCTTGATGTTATGAACTATAAAAGTCAGTTTACTTTCAGATAGAAGTGTCATCTGCTGTCATATATGCTGAGTCAGCTGAATGGAATGAAGAGCCAGTTTTTCAAGAGAAAAATACGGAGGGGTGGTGTAGTACCAACCTGACGAATCAAACAATTATGATAACCAATGATATGGTTACTTTACTATGTATTGATCAATAGTTCTTTAGGTAGTTACTCCCTAGTTATTTGACAAAGTATGCATGGGCTTATTGGTTATAAATAAGATCAAGTAAAACCCAATAGAATCAATATTCTATTGGGTTTTACTCGATCTTATATATTAGATCCACAGGTCTATTATATTGGTCAAATTAAATTGACCTGGTCAAATTATTATGACCTCTGGATATAGTTTCACTAAATGATCAGCAACAAACTAAACAAGTGACAGAAATTTTGCAAATTGATTAAAGTTGTAATAACCGAAATGGACACTTGTTACCATAGAGCATACGTGTCAATTGAACGACTTCCATATTCAATTGAAAAGCGGAGCTAGTCCAAAGTGATGACTGTTTGGAAAGATTATCCCAAGTTTTTTGAATTTAATTTAATCCAAGTTAATTTGAATTATGTTTATTTTTATATTACGTTTATTTTTTTCTTGTTTAGGGAGTATGCGTTAGTAATTGTATACCACACGATCAAGAGGTAATTATTTGTTTATATTTCTAGAGACTAGCTGTAATTATGTATGTAGAGCTAATGTATTTCCTGAGGGTAATTATTATCCTGGTTACTACAGTCTATCGTTTAGTTTAAAAATTTTGACAGGTCAGTTTAGACACCACTGATTCTTAAAAAAAAATCCCTGTAAGAAAGGAGCGGGAAAAAACTATGTAAACAAATCAGGTTATTTTATCCGTATTTTCTTGGCAATGTTATTTTACATTTCTTTTGTGTAGTTTTATTTTAAAATATCAATTTTAAGATTAATTTGAAAGTAGTTTTCAAAACGATGTAAACACAACAAGAAGAACAAACAAAGTAAACGAATGCCGGGAAGAAGGTTATTTCCCTACAGCGGTTATTGTGGTAGGGATTTTTTTTCTCTTTTCAACTGAGGGGTTGGCAGCGGCTTCTCTGATTGGTCAATCCCCAAAATACTTATGACCTTGGGGATTTTTAAACTAAACGATAGACTGTAAACAGCTGAATGAATGATTTTGGCGTGTTTATCTACAAGAATGGCGTATCTTTATTAGTCAATATGACAATTTAACAAAGAGATGTCAATTGAAATGGATAGCTTTTTGCTAATTCACCTATCACTCAATAACTTGGCAAACAATACACTGGGTCCCAAAACTAAAATATATTATATTATCTTAATCTATAAGTGTAACCTTTTTAAGTAGTTTAAGTTTAGTAGCTACTTATGAAAATTTTTAAAATAATTAATAAATGATCTAATAAAATGTGTGAATTTTTATTACTTATGATCTGAAAAATAAATAACTAATTATAATGGTCAGTTTTACTTCTCATTCACATTTTGATGAAACAAATCAGTGGGCTGCTCTCATTACTACTTCTATTAATATCACTGTAATGAATTTAAAACAGTATATTATAATGTAAGTTCTGGCACTCTATTATACAAAATAATGTTTTTGGCCAGTATCTACTAAGTTCAAGTTAGTTAGTTTCTAGTTTGTTTTCAAGTTAAATTGTAAGTTATGACATAGTTATAAAAAGTTGCAGAAAGTGCCATACTTATTTTACTACAAGCAGACTTAGACTTAATTTGTTTATATGACCACATTTTAGATTTATGTATATTTATGGCAATATACATTATTGTAAATTGTTGCAGAGGATGTCTGGTATGGGAACATACTATGCTTATCCAAATGCTTATCATCCCTCAGAACTAGATTCCGAAGGTATAACATGGGGAGTTCGCCGCGATGTCACAAGTCAAACCATGTCTACCACAGCAGATATTGTCGCTGATGATGAACATCCTGACTTCGTTACTTTTGATCTAGACAGGATGGGATCAGTCCGGTCCATGGATCAAGCTCTGAGATCCGAACCATCAATACACGGTTCTTATCATGGTTCATCTATGCACGGATTGAACAGATCATTCCGATCCAACGACACACTACATAAGACGACGCCAGTATAGCCTCCACAGACTTTAACTCTGGCGCTCAACTGCTGTGTTCTTTTACAACCGCCAGACGCTATGTCTCCTAATGAACTTTAAAAAATTGAATATAATTGTTACTTAACTTTTGAGTATAATAGCAAGAATATCTTATACGATGCATTGTCAAATCATCCTTTTACAGTCACCCTTTATTCAGCTCTCAATGTACCATAAGTCTAATATGACTGTTTTATCCTGTCATCGGTTTTGCCTACAGCCTTCATCGTGTGGTTCTCTTATGATCTTACAATTTATGCTGCATTATATGCTAGTCTTGTGGGGTTGTTGCAAACCTCCATTTCTCTTTATGATAAATTCGACTCACACCATGGTATGTGACTTCGTCAATTTCTCTAGTCCAATGTAAATACTTATAAATTTGCCACTCCTTATGGCTGTATGATCTTTGAGTTGACCTAACCAACTCACAAAAAGAAGTACTTGATTTTTTCTAATTTGTCACTGGCCGATTCTAGCCTGTGTGAATTATAACAATTAATACTTTATCCCGACAAACTTTTGTATATGTCGTTTATGTACCATATATGTGTACTACAGGTTTACTAATCCTGCAATTGACATGACTGAAGTTATGTTCTCTAAATGAAGGATTTGAAAAAAAGTTAATAGAGTATTTGCACAATTTTTTTATTGCATTATCTTTAAATACTTCATATAAAAGAACCCAGTAAAATATTAGAATGAAAAAAATTATAATTTTGATGATATAGCAAAAAGACAAAAAATATATTTGAACATGTTCTTATGGCGGGACTCGACTACTACTACTACTTGTGTGACGTCAGACGTATAAATACCGCCGTGTAATTCAATTTTCACTAGAGCAACACTCATAAGAGTTTATTCTATACTGTCAACAAGATGATACTGACAGCTGTGGTCATCACGTTCCTTAGGCATTGTATTACCTGGAACACAGAAATGTTTTGTTTCAGTCTTCTTTACATTCTATTGAACAGTAAGCAACTGTTGACCTTACGATATTTCTAACTATAACTCCCATATGTTCCTTAAACGACCCAACCTTAAGAACATTCCGTTTTCACCCCACTCTCTCACCCATTCCTCCTCTCCTCTTCTTTAAATACTTATTTCGACTATTAAAAATTAAATCAATTATTTTTTTACAGCCTAATATTTTATATTTTTTAAACAGATTTATGAGCAACAAATTTTTTTGGAAAAATGCAAATACTTTATTCAATTTTTTTGCATTATTAAGGTAAATATTTTAATTAGGAAAAGAAATAATGAAGACAGCTAATAATAGGTAAATATTTTATTTTTCACTTTTTCTCATATATACCAGTGGTATATAGGAAAAGAGATGTGTTCGCACCAAAAATCTGAAGCCAAGATTTTAAATAAATTATTTGTTTCTGTTAAAATCATAGCTCCCAGTGTGTTTACGCTAGGTGAAGCACAAAAAATGACTGAATCGATTTTAAATTTAGCACGGTTGTAGTACTATATAATATAAGACCAACAAATGTGCAAATTTTCATTTTATTATCAGCGTTTGTTCAATTTTTTTAAATTAAATGCATACGTTTTAAAAAAAATGTTAAGAAACAAAAATAATCCAATTAAGTTGAAATTAGGCCTTAATGGCCTTATTAAATACTCTCATAATTTTTACGCCTATTAATAAGGAAACCTTGTTACATGATTGCCAGCTTGTTATTTATTGATAAAAGTCAGTATATCTATTTAATAAAAACATATTCTATAGTATAAAGTGTTTAGAGAATGTTTGTTGCTGGAACACAAAACCTTCCTCATGCTGGTCATCAGCAGGTTAGTATTGTTCAGCTGTCTATTTTTAAATATAGTAAGTATAGTTCCATCCTAGTGATCTGAGTAAAGGAATGAATATTATAATTATTATACTCCTGAATTGTTCAAATATAAATCTAATTTCTAAAAACAGCTGTTTGTCAAGTTATGTTTAAAATTAGCAGCAGTGCCTATAGATAATATAACCCTAAACGGCAAGATTGCCAACACCCCTCTTCATCTATCTTTGACAGACTACTAGTGCTGGTCCCCTAAAAAAGGATTAAAAAAATGGATACACATGACACTCTCACCCATTTTTTTGTACAAAATTTTACTGGATATTTTGGAAACTAGACATATTAGCTATTTGAGCTGTACTAACACAGCGTAGCATACTTTCTGTTTTATTTTTGTATTAATAAAAACTATGCCAAAGGAAAAAATGTTGCACTACTGAGTGAAAAACTAGGCACTCTGCTGTATTTAAAAATGTATTGTATTATAACCGACAAGCTTATTATTTCCTCAGCTACCTTGTGGAACTGGGGCTACTAAGAAACCACCAAATTGCTGAAGCTGGACCTGGCAGTGCCAACTTAAATTTTTGTGAAGGGTTATTATAGTTACAAATATTGGTTTATTATAAATTTTTTTAGTATTTTAAATTATATTAAAAAATACATTATAACTAGCCCTGTAAACTTAATGTAGATTCTTGTACTCTGTCAGCCTTTTTATGTTCTTGCTACCAATTTTAAGTTTTTAAAATTGAAAAAAAAACTTTTTTTATTAACAGACATTTATTAACTTTTTTTAAGGTTGTAACTCTACTTAGTTCCTCCTGAATACTTGGTTTCATGTTATCAGTAAAACTCTATACTGTTTACGATCTTATGCTTCTTACTCAAGTATTATTCTAAGATGTCTCACCTGCCTGTTAAATAAGAGACAAAACAATGGTGGTAAAAGGATATGTGTTACCTTGTTTTATCTTTATAAATAATTTCAAATAATTTTCATTTAATATTAATTTTTTAGTTTTTAATCATTTTAATCCACTTCAATGAAGTTTTTTGAATGATGTTTTGTAAACAATTGTGCCAATTATTGATAAGAAATAGATGTAAGAAAAAGTTGTACATAACAAATTTATGATTGCATGCATGTGTACAAAGTAAAAGTATGAACCTACATGAAAATAAATATTTTTACTTTATCCACTCAAATTATTAACATTTATGTATAAACATTCGTATATAATATGATTTTAAGTTCAAATAACTAATAAATAAATGTTTATAGAAGAAATGATTTTGTATGGTATTTATATACACGTAAATTAATTCAGGTGTAAATGAAAGTAAATAATTATTGCAAGAGTAAATGAAAAAAAAAAAATAATTAAAAGTATATATGTAATTGTAATTTAATTCAAACGTACATGATAAAGTGATAAATAGACTTAAATTTCATAGGTATACAAAGTATTTAAACGTATGATAAATATATTACTTTAATGCACAGAAATAAATAATTATTGGACAGGTAGGTAAAGGAAAAGATGTAATTAAGAAAAGTAAATATGTAAAAACATTTGTACCACAATTTTAATAATTTTAAGTTGAAACATAGAAGTAAATAAGTCAAGAAAACTAACGATAAAGATTGTTTAAAAGAGATATAAAACACTGCTTTATATATTTAGAGGTGTGTAATTAAGTTTTAGGACTTTTTCTGAGCTGGTAAAATAGAATAACAAACTTTAAATTGTTAGCAGGTGGGAGATGAGTTATTGGATTGTTTGTATACTTTTTTCTTCTTAGAAACTTGTTCTACAGTTTGTCTGTTTCTGGTTGATATTACCTTAAATTATTTATCACTTTTTTTTAATTTATTTTCTAAATTTCTCTAAATGAAATTTTTGTCAGTTACCATTGATTAAAATGTTGAACTGGAGCTCATTTTCTGCCAATATTAGTTGTAAAAATAATATTATTAAACAGAATGAAGGCTGAAAATGTTTTAAACTAAGTGTAAATAACTATCTGTAATCTTACAATATCAAATCTTAAGTCATATGCTCAAACAAATCTTCAATAAACATAATTCATTTCATATTGCTAAAGTAACTAATCTAACCAAAATATGTATTTTTAATTAGTTATAATACCATAGTTATTAAAGCATTATAATATTAATACTTTTAGCAATCACATTAAATCCTTAGAAATTAGATGCCAATAACTCCATTTTACTCTAATTTTTCACTGAGCATTGTTAGGCTTACATTACAGATTTTTGTTAAAAATTACCATCTCTTTGATTTTGCTCAGAAATCTGGGATATATGTCTTACAATAGATTGATGAAAAATGACAAGAATACGATGATGGCATCAAATTACTTAAGATCTAATGCAATTTGAAGAATAATCTGGTATGCTCCCATTTTACTTATAGAAGTTACCAAAAGTGGTAACAAAATTACCATTTTTGGTAATAGTAACCCAAATAGTTTGGTAGATTGAAGTTTTTACCTCATTACAAATAGTCCAAAAACCAGGCCTAAAAATTTGACTCATTTTGTACTACTTCAAACTAAATTATTCAGACAATATACCTAAAATTATGAAGGAGAATCGTAGTCTGCCTATACAGAGCTCTTCATAGGAATGCATTCGCTCAAAATATTAGAAAATTGCACAAATTCTAGTTTTCTTGCAATAAGTGGTTCCCTGTAGGTCGTGTGCAAAATATGAAGAGAACATTTTTTAAAGCTGATAAAATTTTCAAAAAAAAAGAATTTACATAAATTAACAAATTTTTTTGGTGTTTTTGAAAGAGACATAACTCTAGTCGTAGTCATCCGATTTTGATGATTGCACACTTGTTTTATAGAACATTTTATCACCTTTAAATAATTTTCTCTTCATGGTTTGCACACGACCCACAGGACACCACTTATTTCAAGAAAACTAGAATTTGTGCGATTTTCTAATATTTTGAGCGAGCTCATTCATATGAAGGGCTCCTCTCTTGATAGGCAGACTAAGTTTTTTATTTATAATTTAAGGTATATTTTCTGAAAAATTTTTGAATGAAGTAGTACAAAATGAGTCACACTTTTTAAAGTCCAGCTCTTGGACTAAAAGGATTTAATGTTCTTACATATAAAAATATTCCACATGGTGTTATTTAATAATAAATGATAATAAAAAAAGTAATTCTGTAATAAAATTGTATTATTAGGATACTCCATATTCCACCCCAACAACAAAGAAATCCAATTTCATGATAATTCAATTCGAATGCAATTTAAAAAAAAAAGAAAAGAAGAGTCTCCACTAAAATAATGGATTATTGGCAGAGCTTTTTCGAATTAACATTAGGCAATCATCAGTGTGATAAAGTAAAGACAAAAGTTAAAAATAAATAAATAAAAATATTTTCTTTCATAAGATGGTTACAGCTCAGAGAGTTTTTCTCCTGAGTTAAGACTCTGGAATAAAACTTAAAGACTATACCATCTGGAAAAATAGTTGTATATTACTCATCTTTTTTTATAGCATTGAAAATAGCTTTATGTTAGTTAAATGCACTCTGCCAATAAACCATTATTATAGTTATTATTTTTGGGGAGAGACACTTTTATTCTTATCCAAATAATAACATGAGACAGCAAACTCATATTGCTACAGAAACGAACACTTAATTAGTTGAGTTTGTAAAAACAAGAGAAAACTAGACACAAAGTAAATCGATCCATGAGATTATCTAAATAATCAAAACAGTATTATATTATAAGTTTTGAATTATTATTATTATTGTTTCTCATGTTTATATTTGTTTTTAATTTATGTGAAATTAAATTTTTTTAAAAGTGAATCAAGTGTGAGTTCATCGAATTAATAAATAAAAGAAATAAAAATTTCTTCACAAACTTTTAGTAAATGTTAACTTATGGTATACAGGATGAAAGTTTGTTAGGGGACATTTCATTATTTTTTCTTTGGTCAATAGTTATGGTCTCTTGTTATTTTTTTTATAAATTTCTATACAATTCCATTTTAAAAATTTATTTATTTTAATTGAAATTTATAATACATTTAATTATTAATCATAAACACCACGGATGGTTTTCAACCTCATAAGTGGCCATATGACCACCTACAACCTCATATGATTAAGAAAGACCATTGAGTAGAGTAGAAAAGCCTCTAGGCTGGTGTTTTATTGAGGTTCTAAGCAAAATACTGACTTGTCAAATAGTTATCAAGTTAACTTGCCTTGCGGTTTATTTAAGATGATTAATCAATATCAGGGCCCCTTTTCACGAAAGTACAAGTCTTGTATACTACAAGTAAAAAGCTACAAGTTTACTAATAATTGTAAGAAATTTTTTTACTAATGTACAAGTGTAGACTGGTAATTACTAGCGGTTTTTATACAATTTTATTAAAAAACACTAGTAGGTTACAAGTTTTATCTTAGATCTCCTAGGAAACGAGCATATTTTTTGTCAAACTCCAATCAAATTTGATTATCTCCCCTTTAAATCTTACAAACTATTGTAAAAAAAAACGTATAACTACAAGTGTCAAAATTAAGCATTTCACTAATATCATTACAATTTATTGTAACCTACAGGAGTTTTCATAAACAATGTTTCAAAATAATATTAAACCCAGCCTCGTTCATATAAGTAAATTATTTCGAGTGCAATATTTTTAAAATACGAGAAATAATATTTATAAAATGTTTTACAAACTCATATTGAGCACTAGATAAACTAAAAGTTGGCGATAAAAACTAAGTTTTGTATTTATAAAATTAACTTGTAACCCAGTCTACCTAGGTTCGGAATTGGGTAGAAATTTTACAAGAAATTTAATAGACAAGCAAATGTTGTTTACCAAATAGAAAAATGCTATAATTTTCCAAGTGTATCCTTACAAGTAGTTTTTTTACAATTTTTTGTCACTACAAGACTTATACTTTTGTGAAATGGGCCCCAGGTGTCAGATTCTAAGAACTGTTGGTTATAATGGTTAGAAGTTTTGTTGAAATTTCATCTGTATTGGAATTCATGCTGGAATAAGAGTAAAGGGAATCCTGGTGAAATATTAGTTAGCACAAGACCATGCCACTCAGCAAGCCCTGGTTCAATCCCAGTGAAGGCTACTAAAATTATTTATTAGAGTAATAGAAGTCTTTACCTAAGCTGTTGTCTTAAAACAGACTTAGTGGTTCCGATTCTGTGTGGTGACTAGTACTAAAAAAATTCCTTATCTTAAATGAACTTGAGTTTTGCTAAATTCAAGACCATGAGAAGTATCTCTTTTAAAAACAAAAAGTCTACACTTAGTCAGTCATAAGAATTAATCAGTTGTAAGGCACAGGTCACTAGTATTAGTACCTAACTTCGAGTCTATACAACAAATAGGGATTGAGCCATTTAGGAAGTGCAAAAAAGAAGCTTAAAATAATGAACTTAACACTAGATTCACCTTTTTTTATCAAATTTTCTCATTTCCTATGTAACATTTTACTTGCCATGACCTTAAAACCTATTAAATAGAGTATATTATAAATAATTGTTAATTCTAAGATAAATGTATTGTTATGTTTGTACGTTGAAAACCTGAATACTGTGTATTTACCAAGTTCAAATCCTTTGTATATAAATAAATTAAATTCTACTTCTAAGCGATTCTAATAATTCTTGATTATTTCACCAAATGTGTTATAATAACTAGCTTTCCTACAGCTTTGCAACAACTACTTACTGCCTTTTTTCATTGTACTATGGCTAGCTTTCCTAAAGCTTTATTATGGTTGCTTTGACTAACCCCACTTTCATAAAGACATGCAGGAACTGTTTTTTTATAATTTTATTAGGGAGTCACCCATGTGGTGGTTAAGGTATGCGGCCAATACACAGAATGAAAGGACTTTAAAACTTCTGAGTTTATTTAGTCATGGGTTCAATCCCAGCACAGGCCCCTCTGGGATTTTTATGAGAGGGATAAAAATTCTGCGTACCCACGCTCTTCAGAAAAGACGTAAAGCCGGCGGTCTCAAGCCTGTGTGTTGTCTCGTTAAAGATCCCTTACCCTAAATGAAAATGGGTATAGGCAACATTTAGGCCCTCAGTAGAGTAGATTCATTATAATACTATAGTGTGTCTGCCTTGTAGTTTAAAGTCTATGGAGGTTTGGTTTAACAGTGAGGGCACGTATTGTTCCTAGTTTTCACTAGACTATATGAGTCAGTGAAAATATGTATGATTGCTTGAAAAAGCATGAGAGGAACCATAGAAATTCATGGCTCTTCTGTCTAGATTAGATGAAATATACCTACCCTTAAAATTAAAAGGAGTAGAACTCTATCTCAGGGAGCTGGCAAAAAGGGCCCAACAACGTGGCCTAATTGCCTGGTAGTTACTACCACTCCCCCATATTACTACTACTAATATATTATTATTTAGTATCTTATCTATAAAGATGCAGTTCTACAACCCTTGAATATATTAGTCTGGTATTATAGAATCTGTGTTTTGGTAGATAATGTAAATAGTCTATTATTAACTTGACATTAAAACACACAGTAAAACAGATCCTGTTAAAACATGCGTTTTACTCCATTGAGGAATTTGTAAATTGTAAAAATCTTAAATGACTGAGGTATTTAAGCTATTATGACGTTGTGATGACCCTATACCAGGGTTTACCACAGAATATCAATTTATTTTATTTTTTTATTTTCATTAATAAAATTATGCAGTATATTTAATATTGTTCTCTAAAATACGAAAATTTTTCAAATAATTAATTTAATATTAATGATATAATAAATTAATTAATGGTATTATTATATTAGCTTAAGGGATCTAATAAGATAAGCCTTGCTGCCTTTTGGAATTGTATTATGTCTAGCTTTTCTAAAGCTTTATTATGGTATGGGACTAAAAAACTTACTACGAATGGGGCTAACTTCCCTTTCGTAGTATTAAGCAAGAATTGCTATTTTATTATTGTTTCTTTAGTGCCTTAGCTATCAAGACACAGATTCTACAATCCCTGATTATATTAATCATGTATTATATTCTTAAGACGAGAAAAGCGAGTCAGAAGTAGGGATGATGAGCGTAGCAAATCTGATGAGATGAGGAAAAGTTCCAAGGTGCCCCACTCCCAACTTTTTTTTACATAGAGTTAAGAATAAGAGTTTCTATGGATGATATTAAAATAATTGAAAGACACGGGACTTATCAGCATTATTTGTGGAGCATTCGAACAAAATTTTAAGTCTACAAAAAATAGGAATGTAGCGGACGCTTAATATATTGCAAGCTGAGTTGTTAAGGATCTGATCTCCTTGCTCTATAAGGTTTAAAAGAAAAGTGAACATACTACGTCCATCATTACGTGCAGGCATCAAGTTTTATTATTTAGTTTTGGGACCTGAATGTACTGCAATGTGGATGAGTATCACATTGCATACCCTCTTAAATAGAAAGATAGAGAAGTAAAAAGGTTTAACAAAAAAATAAAAATACAATTTAACAATACTTACTCGTTTATTATTTACAAAAATTAAATTTTTACACATATAGCGATTTCTATGTTCACAGCGTATTTCAGTAAATATTTCCTACAATTCGTTTACTATAAAACAATAATAATAGGACTATCAGTGAGAATTGGGTAACCAAAGATTATATGAACTAGTCTAAATAATCTTTTGAGTCATCAAAGATTTTATAAACTAGTATAATATAAAACATTTTGTATAATCAAAAATTTCAAGTTATTATAATTTTGGGAGATATCAAAGATTATTATATTAGTTTATACTATCATTGGTATTAAATATTATATAAACTAGTACATATTATCTTTGATGCAATAAAAAATTAAATTCAAGTATTAAATATTAGGATGTTATTAATGATTATATCAACAAGTAAATACAATCTTTGGCAATATCTGTTTTTCATGGAGAAAAACTTTTTTGTGTTTTCATGTAGTATTTATTTAAATTCAAGTGATTTGAAGAGGGAGGAAGTAAACAAAATTTAAATAACCTCTATATTACTTAAATTCAAATTGAAATGCTTTAAAAGGCAGCATGCTTAAACAATAATTAAGTCTGAGTGAGTCTCATGGATAAAAAAATAAAAGTATCTAACATTTGTTTTAAGATGTAAGCCTCACTAAAATACATGAGATATTGTAGGGTAGGAGTCCCTATCAACGGAAAGTCAGAAATAACTGAAGCCGAGAATTTTCTTCATTGCTAGAATAAAAGAACAATAGAGAATAACTCAACAATGAAGAGAACCCCTAAGTTAAATGGAATGTCAAATTTAAATGCCATTTCCATATTAATATCAATTAAGGCCATCCAAGCCAACCGCTAAGAAGCACTAAATTGTTAAACATTTTCAGTTTTAAGCAAAAGTATAGGATTCTGGATGCTACAAGACATTTAATTTCCACAATAAGATTTTAGTGGATAGATTTTGTGTTCTTTTTGTTGAAAAATCAACTTAATTTGGAACATAACTGAAAATATTTAAATTCTGTCTTAGGTATATACATGTAAGTGAATCATCTATACCCATAATTATGAAGTTGGGAGACTTGACAATATAACAATTTTTAAATATGTTTGAGACATTATGGATCTTACACTCAATCAAACAATACATCATATGTTCATTTTTAATTTAAGTATGACTTGATGTCATCTATTGAGTATTTTTATAGATAAATATGAGATGTCCAGTTGTTGGACTGAGTAGGATTTTGTCAAACCTTGGATTGCTAACAAATTTGATAATTTAATTCATTATGTAAATTCTTTTATAAAAACACAATGCATCTTAATTCAAAAATAAAAAAAAAACATTCAGATTAATATAAACTTTTTCTTACAAAAGAAAAATTAATTCAATTTTATATGAATTTTATTTTAAATATTTAGTTAATTTATTTGTTATTATAGGACTTTTGATTCCATCCCGTTATTGAACTTATTGCACAGATTATTTTTGTAATGTAGAGAAAGAACAGAGACTAAATAATAAAAATTAAAAAGGTTTACATGTTAGGTAATAAATAAACATTTTAGTGAACCTTAAGCTCTTTATCAAGACCTTAAGGACATCTGGAAAATGTAGCTTTCCTACATTTCCTAGAAAGTGGATAAGATGGGGAAACAACAAGATGACTTAAATACACAGGTGGTATCAACGGAGCGATATGCAAAATAAGCAATATGTATTTACATATTTATACAGTATTAGTTTATGTAAAGACAAATATTCCCACCTATCCTGTGATTCAGCATAGTTATGAAACCAAAAATAAAAACATGATAATGATACCAAAGCATAGACTTAACAAATCTATAGTGGGTAATAAAGTTTTAGGAGTAAAACTGTATAATGCTCTAAATAGTAATATTAAAAATTTGCCCATAAAAAATTCAATAAAGAATTGAAAACTTTTCTCATAGAATTTTTTTTTATAATATGAATGAGTTTTTTGACATGTAGAGTTTAATTTCCTTTGTGAATATTTGCTTATTAACAAGAACAATGTCACTTTAAGCAGTGATCTCTCTTTATTTATTTATTATTTATCAGCTTTCCCAAAATACTTGGGGTTAGTCTTCCAATAATGTAATCTTTACGAGAGTAGCATTCCCAATAAAGGACTGGTAATATTATAGAAAACATTAAGTAAACTCAAATGCTTCTAAACCACTCATGGCACATGTCCATGATGGAAATATCTTCTTATCCTAACTTTTTTACATATTTAATAATAAAGATGAAAATTTCAATTTCAAGCAGAATATGGGCGTTTTCATCTTTAAGACTATTTTCATATTTAAATAACAGATAGCAGCACTGGCAGATTTTAGTCTTCCTGTGACATGTTCACACTGAGAAGCTACTGTTACTTTTTTCCAGATTCCAGAAATAAGTTTAAAAAAATATAAACATATGTTGTTGATAGGTAATTAATTTAACAAAAAAAGCATAACCAATGAGAAACAGGTTTTAGTCTTGTACTTTATTTGATCAACTAGACCCTTGATTTATTAGAACTTGTATATATTTCTATAAAAAAAATCATAACAAAAACAGGCGTTTTAAACTATGAAATTATTACCTAACACATAACCTAACAATCTATGCTGAAGCAGTAAGCTTCTACGTTAATAACATAAAATACAATTAACAACATAGACAGAAGAAGGCAATGTAAACCTAATATAAAATAGATGCTAGTTGATTCAGATAAAACATGATTCTTCCATACTATTTTTCTTACTGTTATTTTTGTCACTGATTACACGATATTTGAAAAACAGATCCACCTTAAAAAATTCTTTCTACTATAAATCAAATAAATAAAAAAATCGAAAAGAGGGGGATAATTTGATGATTTATTACTAGAGGAAAAAATACAAAAAAATAATTCAGTAAAAAAACAAAATTCAAGACTAGGGGGGAGCAGGAGGGTTTATTTTTTTCAAGATGGCGGAGGTTGGGGCTGCTGAGACGGTGTGGGCTTCTTGGGAGACACCTGCGGGGGAGGTATGGTATCGGCAAGTTTAGGTTTTGCAGGTTCGTTCCATCCTTGTAGACCCGGTGGTAAGGTAGTATCTTCCTCAAAACTACCTGTACCCTTGACAAAGTCTTCGTAGGTTGATTTCTCAGGGAACGGACGAGCTCCAAGCAGTTCTATCATGTCTTCCCTACTCAGGATTTCTTGTTTTAGTAATCTCTCAGCAACCTTAAAACATGAAACAATAAGTTAAAAAACAATGACAAAGGGTTTATATGCTTCTCTTTTACAAAATGGGAACAGGTTTTTTACGTGATATATTAAATAATGTAAATTTTGTTTAACCAGTGCAAAGCTGTTTGACCAGTAACATGTTTAGCAAATAGTGTCCTGAATTCACAAAAACATTCATACAGACAGAAACAGACTATACTTTTGTGTTTTAGGATGTAGGAGATGAAATGCAGACACAATAAAAAATCATAGTTAATTTTTGAAAATAAAAGCCTAGTTCAGTAGTAATTAGAATTAAATAATGCATTACAGGATCCAATAAGGAGAAGATAATGGTGTCACATTTTGTCTTATTGCAAAGCTTTCCTATCTTATAGAAAATTCTATAAGCAACATTTTATAGCTTTTCATAATAAACTCAAATCTTTGTTTCATATTAATAACATTATAAAATTATAATTTAATATGTTTATAATTTAATATGTATTATAATTTTAAGCCGCGCACAAGCTCATGCTTTTGCGGCTTAAGGTTTATTTTTTCTCTTAAAGAGTTTGATAGTTGCTCTATTATAAAATTATTTTTGAACATATGTATCTTGCATCTAATTTTGTATTTATAATAAATAAACATTTTATTATTATTATTATTATTATTATTATAATGACATATTGTAAGAGTTCAATCAAATAGGATCACTTCCTTAAAAAAAAGTCAAAAAGCAGCTCAGACTCTAATAGTATTTCAGATGAGTAAAACGTTGTTACCTTCTCAATATGCTGCTTGTGATCAGTAAGTAGCTGAGTGGTGTGTTTATGAGCCCCGTCTATCAGACTCCTGACCTCAGAGTCAATCATCTGAGCTGTAGACTCAGAGTATGGCTTTTGGAACTGCATCTCTCCTGGGGCTGGCAGGTTGAAACTAACATTACCTACCTTCTCATTCATACCATAGTGGGCAATCTATAATCAAATAGCAAAATCATACATGGTTTTCAAAATAATAATATTTATATAAAACAATCTAATTGCACTTAAGTACATGCTTTATTTCTTTAAAAAACAATTAAGGATATATAACTTTAATTTATAATTTCTACTAAATTTTAGTCATCATTTAATTCTAAACAATAGAGAATAGACAGAAAATTACGAACAACAGAATACTTTAAATCAAATGGCCGTATCCAATTCCAGACACTTAATATAATTGCAAATGTAAATCAAAGAGTTTTAGATAACTGTCTTAGACAAAGTTATTTAATGAAGAAATAAATACTTGGAATTAGTTTCATTCAGATTGAAAACTCAAGCCAAAACCAATCTTAAGCTTCCTAAATAACTTTTTAATAACATTTATATATAAAGATAATTCTTTATCAATATTTAATCTCATTTGTCATCTTTTATAAGGAATGCAGTATTATCAGCAAATCTAACAAACGTATAGTTGTTACCTCTTATAAGGTATGCAGTATTATCAGCAAATCTTACATACTTATGGTTGTTATTTCTTAAAGTTATGCAGTATCATCAGCAAATCTAACAAATGTATAGGTATGTCATCAGCAAATCTTAAAAGGTATGCAGTATCATCAGCAAATCTAACAAATGTATAGTTGTTATCTCTTAAAAGGTATGCATCAGCAAATCTAACAATGTAAGTTGTTATCTCTTAAAGGTATGCAGATTCACAAATCTAACAAATGTATAGTTGTTAGTCTCTCACAAGTATAATCATCAGCAAATCTAACAATGTATATTTTTATCTCTTAAAAGGTATCAGTAATCATCAGCAAATAACAAATGTAAGTTGTTATCTCAGTATTATCAAAGCAAATCTAAAAATGTATAGTTGTTATCTCTTAAAAGGTATGCAGTATCATCAGCAAATCTAACAAATGTATAGTTGTTATCTCTTAAAAGGTATGCAGTATCATCAGCAAATCTAACAAATGTATAAAAGGTATGCAGTATCATCAGCAAATCTAACAAATGATAATAAAAGTATGCAGATCAGCAAATCTAACTCTCTTAAAAGGTTGCAGTATTAATCTAATGTATAGTTGTTATCTTTAAAAGGTATGCAGTATCATCAGCAAATCTAACAAATGTACAGTTGTTATCTAATAAATAATAATAATAATAAATTTATTTGTTTTTAAAGTATACAAACTTCATACAAATGGTTCACAATTAGATAGTATATAATAAAAAAAAATTAAATTAAATGTTCACATCTTGGAAAGTTAGAAAAAAATAAAAAGTTAAAACTTAAGTTGAAGAGCGAAATTAAATTTAAAATAAATGACCTTATTTAAAACGTTAGAAGAAATAATAAATAGAAGAGGGCCTCTTCTTGACGGGATGCCTAAAATTGACGCTATATTAGTATCATCAAGAGCATTGGCTACTATTATATTGATGGTAGGAAAGTCTCCTTTGCGGTTTGTAAATAGACATCTAGCGTCAATATGAGCTAAATTCTCATTTTCTTGCAATTACAGACTGTGCACAATTCATTAGTTTTAATTTTATGTAAAATCCTCTGATAGTTACTTAATACAACCAATCCAACCAGTACGTATTTGAGCAAGTAGTTTATGATGGGAATAAGTTAGCTGAGTATCTGGATTTAAGTAACTTGTGTCTATATGGTGAAAACTATTCAGTATGCGGTAGATGGAAGTATAACTAGAGTCCTGTATTCTGTCAAAGTCCTGTTGTTGTAATTTAGTAGCGTAGCGAGTAATTAGTCTTTTCCTGGTCTCTTTAGTGATAGGCAAAGTTAATATATTTGAATTTACGTCGTCTATCTCAGCTAAAAGCTGTTTTACTAGTGAGAACCAATTAATCTGATCGAATTAGAGGGTACGAATCCAAAAAGCTAGGCCCTTAACATTTTTTAACTAAAGTAGAATCGTCTAATTCATGATATGGTTTATAAGTTTATTAATTGTTTAAGTATTTTATTGCAACATGATCTAAGTGAAATTCTTTTCTAACAATATAATGGGGAGTACTAAACTGAAGAGAGGAATAGTTTTTAAAAAAATAACTTTGTCCAGATTCGAGCTGATCTAAATATCTAGAGACCAAACTGTGAAGCATATAATAAAGTGCTGATAACACATGCGTTATATATCTGACAAAACCGCTGTGTAAGAATTATCGAAGCTCTCGCTAACGTTTCTTAACTACACCGGAAGCGGATCTACATCTACTTAAAGCTTGATTAGTAGCTCTTCAAATACCCCTCTTTTACTGAACCAAACCCTAAATAATTAAAGTAACTTACTTCTTCTAAAACTTCCACATTATAGTAACATTTTGGCCGATTTTGGAAGTCTTCCTTTTGAAAAAATCATAACTTTGGTTTTACTTGTATTTACAGTCAGTCCGTTAATAAGGCAATATTCATGTAAAATTTGAAGAGCCCTTTTAATTTAACGATAGAGTCTGTTAAAATAGTAAAATCGTCGGCATAAGCCAAGATTAATATGGAAGTCAATTCATCTAGACTAAGTCCTTCAAACCCTCTTTCAATAAAGAAGGTTTCAATATCACAAATAAAAAAATTAAAAATCATATCTAACACAACTTATGGTTATTATCTCTTACATCTTATCAAAATACAAATTAGGGGTCTTGAACATCAGATAAAGAAAAAAATAAAAGTTTTTTGCATACCTGTGCATAAGCAGATTCAGTGACTTTCCTCAAATCATCCTGTGCACCAGTAGTAATTCTTCCAAAGAAAATCTCTTCAGAAACTCTTCCACCCAGTGTCATACACATCCTATCAAACAACTGCTCTTTGGTGTACAAATACTGCTCTTTGGGTAAATACTGTGCATAGCCCAACCCCTTACCTCGAGGGATAATGCTAACCTGAAACACATACCCTTATGAATGTTCCTCAATATAAAAACTTATGATTGATGTTCAGACAAAGAGCATGCACTACAGTTTGAGAGATCACTTCTTTAATTCTGTTAAAGGAATGATTTACTCATAGAGATATATTACTAGAGAGACATTACAACAATTCAGGATCCCGTTAATGAAAAATGCCCTATTGGTTGAATTTTGAAACATCAAAAAAATAACCTGACCACCTTTGACTTATTAATAATCAAATAAACAGAACAAAATGACAGGGAATTATATAGTAGAACACTGAAAATATAAATCAAACACAAACAATGTAAAGGAAGCCGAAAACAATTGATTTTTTATAACCTTAACTTACTCTTAGACGAGATTTCATTGAGGTTACAACTGAGCCCCAAAATGATGTTTCAGGAGTCTTAATGTATTATTTATTTATTTAATGTGGTGCTTAATTAGACATTATTAGCTCCACGCAACAACTATGATTAACATTGATAAAGCAAGGAAAACAACGTAAAGGTAAAGATTTTTTTTTTTTTGGCAGTTTTTGATGTATTGAGATAGGTTATGCCCTCTCTAGTATATATCTCTATGGATTTATTACTTTGTCTATTTACTCATTGGTCTTACTAAGAAAGAAGTGTTGGCACCAGTAGTATATGCTATATATATATATATAATATATATATATTAATATATATAATATATATATATATATATATATATATATATATATGTGTGTGTGTGTTGTGTGTGTGTGTGTGTGTGTGTGTGTGTGTGTATGTATATGCTCCCCAATCCCCACCCTACAAGATAGTCCAATAGAACAGTAGAGGTCACTGTTCTGTTTGCATACATGTTTTTTAAACATATGTGCGTCCTATTTTTTACCAGCTGTTTATGACTCGTCACATTTGTATCGTGTTTCTTTAATTATTTTTGTTAATTTATTTTGATTAAATAATTACTAAAACTATAAATAAAGTAAACTAATTTTGCTATAAAATATAATGAATCAGAATAACAGTGTACAGAATAAACATAGACATATTGCTGGCATTGAAAAAATACTAGACCAAACTCTACCTGACATTGTAAGTGTTGCAACAACTTCAAAGCAATATTTTGTAGCAAGTATTTAAAGACCTATTTCTTCTCATTCATTTATTTAAGTTACAGTTTCTTATTTCAATTTAATAAGTAAATGATTAAAATTAAACGTTACATTTATATTTTCTGCCATAAGTAGATAAAATAGTATATGCCAGCAATTACCAGGATTGGCTCCGCCTCAGCACAAAATTTGCCCTTAGGCCTGCCTTGTCAGTCAAATGGGTTAATTTGACTGACAACAGCCTTGGCTGATTTATTTGATTCTTATTATTAACAAGGATTTTTAATCTACAAATAATAATGATATGATTAACTTCAGTAAGCGCAGTGGAATTTTCTTCAATAATAACAACACCAACGTCTTTCCACTAAATTTAAACTTTATTGGGCAGAGCCGGCTTTCGGCAATAATGCCATCTACAGTGCCGTGGTGGGATGTTGAGTCTTTCAGTCTGTCAGATTCCATGAGCCGAAAGCCGGCTCTGCACAATAAAGTTTAAATTTAGTGGAAAGACGTTGTTGGTGTTGTTATTAATGATATGATTCTTCTATGTAACATTTACTCATTATAATATTCATTAATTCTTTTACAATGAAAATTAATATTAATTCATTTTAATTTCTAATAGAGAAGACTACATACCTTGAGCAGAGGATCGGCATGCTCGAGGAACCAGCCAGCAACAGCATGTCCAGCCTCGTGATAAGCCACTGTTTTCTTTTCCTCGGGCTGTAAAACATTGGTTTTCTTTTCCATTCCAGCCACCACACGCTCAATAGCCTGTTCAAAATGTTTGGTACTAATAGCTTCATTTAAATCTCGAGCTGCTATAAGAGCAGCTTCATTACACACGTTAGCTATGTCTGCACCTAATCAACAATGTAAAATAATTTATACACAACAAAATCAAGATAACATAATGTCAAAGATGCTCATTGTTTTAATGAAATAGTTATTTATGACCACTTCATAAGTTTATACTTATAGATGTACTTATAGGTTTATAAGTACATCAGAATAATTATACATAAAAACCATGATTTCATTAAACCTAGGAGCACAAATTAAAAACAGAATACGGTCATAAATTAGTAACAAACCAAATTTATTATAAATAAATCATAAATTACCAGTAAAGCCAGGAGTAAGAGCTGCTAGCCTCCTTGCCAAACCATCCTTGTCTAAATTAGTTTTAAGTATTTTAAGATGAACTTTGAATATAGAAGCCCTGCCCTTGATATCAGGAGCAGGTACAAATATCTGTCTGTCAAATCTGCCTGGTCTCAATAAGGCTTTGTCCAGGATATCTACACGGTTTGTAGCTGCCAGCACTACTACGTTCATGTTAGGGTTGAATCCTAAACAGAAAATCAATAATAATAATCTTCTGAGATATAACTGAACTAAGTATAGTCTGTTGTCAAGATCTATTATGTAGTTTAGACAGATAATCAATACAATATAATATAAAAAAAAATTTACAGGTTTATATTTAATTAAAAAAAAGGGTACGAGTTACCTCTGAAATTTCCATGCCAAATCTAAAATCTTTCAACAAATTTTTCCTTGTTTCATGTATTTTCAAATTTCTTGCTGTCATTATTGCAGGTTTAAGACGTCATAAAAAATAATTTCCAGATAGTACAACTAGACCCTAGAAGATTGATTTAAACTCTCTAGCTTAATACTCTGGGGGATACAATGATAACAGTCACTCACATACAACAGATTTTTTGCAAAAACAATAGTATTCCTATACACCTATGGTATAAGTGAGGACAAGTAAAAACCTGTACGAAATGGCAGCGCTGCACTCCTTTAGAGTTCTTAGTGGGTCATAAGTCATTTTGTTTTCCTAACTTCAACCAGGAAAAGGAGGAAACATTGTAATAGCAAAAAATGAAACACCTAATTTTTTTTATCAATAGCAATTAGCTACATCATTATGATTTGAAACCTTGAATTCTTTAAAAAATGTATGTACTGTACCATCAATAATAAAATAAAAAGTGGATTACATTTCAAATTTTTCTTGGAACCTTTAGACCCCACTTACAGACAATATATTTTTGACTCTGGGATTGACAATGAAATTTATAACTGCTTCTAGTTTTTACAGAAAACCAAAAAAATATAAAATAACAGAAAAGAAGGAAGAGGTGGGGGGGGGGGTCGTAAATTTGGACCCCACTAAATTGAGTCTATACCTGTTGGAAGTCAACTTTAAAAGAAACAGAACAATTGGGGACAAACATTACCGTCCATCTCGACTAAGAGTTGATTGAGAGTGTTCTCTTGTTCTGAATGTCCTCCAAAACTTCTTCCTCCTCTCTTCCTACCCACTGCATCTATTTCATCAATGAACAAGATGCATGGGGCGTGCTTGCGAGCCATAGCAAACATATCCCTTACCTAGACACATATCAACAGTTCTAAAACACAAATTATAAAGCATCAGTTTTAAAGATATTTTTTCCCAAAGTACTAATAAAAACCCAAGCAGTAAAAATTTTCTTCAACAAGTAATAGAAAATTTTCCCAAACATTGAATATAAAAGTTGTTTTCTGCATGCCATATTTTCTTTCTTTACAGCACAGTTGAGTAGTTTTGCCAGATGTCAAATCATTTTTATAATTGATATTATAGATTTTCTCTCAATAGTATAACCTTAACAGAATAAATGGCATATGCAAGCTTAAAGTGAAATGAAAGTATAATTTTTGCATATCAAAGGTGGCATAATCCTCTGGTAGTAGGTATCTCCAGAACAGCTGTAAAATGTCATCATTTAGAAAGTATAGGATACTAATGGATAAAATACTTACTCTAGATGGACCAACACCAACAAACATCTCAAGGAACTCTGATCCAGATACAGATATAAAAGGTACATTGGCTTCTCCAGCAGTTGCCTTGGCCAACAGAGTCTTACCTGTACCAGGGGGACCTGCAAACAAAGGTAATCAACATCACTACCTTCTCATACCAATGGCACTTTATCTCCTATAAGCAGAGGAAGCATCAGGATAGCAAACAACTAAGACACACACTTTTTTTCATAAATGTTTCAGTAACAGTTTTTTTTTCAATTTTCAAAATATTCCAAAAAAATGCTCAGAAAAAACCAACCAGGAACTCGCTGTTCACAATTGTTGTTGTATTATTCAATAAATAAAATAAAAAAAAAAAAAAAAAAAAAAGAACTCGCTATACTAATTACGACAAGTTAGAAATGTTTTGAGTACAACTAGACATGAGTAGCAAACAAGTTAGATTAATATGTTAATTTAGTTTTATATTGCCTACTTCATTATAGTTACACCAAAGTTAAATGGTTCATTAGTAGAGTTATTCTGCTAATAACACAAACTTATTCAGAGTGGAGTGAAAAATATCACAAATAAATTTGAGTAATAGCCTAATAAACAATTCTAACAGTAATTCAAGCTTCAAAGAAGCTAACCCTTTAACATATGACTCCTTTGCCTCTATAATTCAATATACTATGCTTTCATTTAATGTTTTTATAACCAATGGACAAATAAAAAGAAAATTGAATAACTTAATATTTCTAGTACATATTAGTCTTTAGTCTCCATGATTAATCTCCCACTTGTGTCAAAAAATCAACAATAATAAATTACTCAATAAAACTCAAATCTTTTAAACCTAAAAATTCTTAGGAAAACAGATTTTTTCTATTAATAATGATTTTTTAATTGAATGAAAAATTAAAAACTGATATCCTTAAATTGAAACTAATTTCAACAAAGAGATTTAGCTAGATCAGTTTGAATTATCTTATTTATTTTAGTTAGAGATAGTTAGATGGTTTGAGGTAGGTCCAACTAACCATCTTTTTCTTCCTTGTTCTTTTTTAAGTTCTTCACACTGTGATTTTTTTAAATACTACAATGGACAATAGCTGATATAATGAAATGGATAATTTTCATTCTATCTTTTCCTTGTTCTAAATAAAGATTAAGGAAAAGAAGCTTATCTTTCCTTGCTCTTTATTTAGAGCAAGGAAAGATAATTATTCTGTTTATGTATTTTTCCTAGATCAAAGAAAAATTTATTTGCTTTCCCAACAGCTTTATTGTTGATAAAATAAGCTATTCATTATTTTCTTTAAAGCCCATATAAAAATAACCCTTTGTAGAGTACTGCAATGTTTCTAAGACAAATAAAAGTATTATTATTTTATTGGGCAATGTATATAAAAGTTTAATGAAAAACCAAATGATTGCAAATTGGTTTACCAGTAAGCATGGCTCCCTTGGGTATTTTAGCACCTAACTCAACGTATCTCTGAGGATTTTTCAAAAAATTAACAAACTCCATGATCTCTAGCTTGGCTTCCTCGCAACCTGCTACGTCCCTGCAAAGTAAATAGCATAATATATTAAAGATGGCGAAATTAGGAAGAAAGCCCTACTCGGACTACATAACACATATAATAAAACCCATCAGATAACTTCCATCCCATCTGATTAGTAGCCGTAAATTACAGTAATACAGATGACAGTAAGTAGATTACAGATAAAGACCTCTGTTTTAGTCCACTATGCACCACTGAAGCAAGTGAAACAGATACAGTCTTAACTATGACACGAACCGTGCTGTATTGTGTATTAAATTCTGTCTTTGACTTTTGCTTAAATTGCTTAACTATCCATATCATAAATGGGTAAGATACTGGTAATAATCAATGGAAGCAGAGACATTCTTCAAACAGCCAGCTTTTTGAACCTAATATGAGGCGTATTAGGTTCAAAAGGCTTTGCCAATATTATGTATGTGAAGACTCTATTGTTCATTTCCTCGTATTAAATAATTTTTATATTGTCAAAAGAGATTACTTAAAATAAGATACAAGAGCAGATGGAATTAGAGAGTTGGTTTAATAGACGAAATTAAATCTCAATACTGTTTTCATATTGAATCTAAAGAAAGCATCAACTCAGACTACCAATATGCCCAGTCCACCATTATGCTCACACATGCCCCAACATATTGGCCAACCTTTCTGGGTGTGTATGACCCCTAAAAATAGTATAAATAGCACATACTTGAACCTGACTCCAATTTCACTAGAGTTAATGAGTTTAGCAGTAGATTCCATGACTCCGAACAATCCTCCACCCCTCTTGCCCCTTCCTCCCATCATGTCTGCACTTCTCCTCATCATGTAGATTAGAAACCCTACACAAAAGTGAGTCATGCTATAGACATTTTTTCAAAGTGAATCTAAGTCATCTTAAATTATTATATTTACAGTAGTTAGCTATAGTACTCATCTTGCTCAATACTGTTTAATAAAACTGATCCGATGAACGTACAATAGTTAAGGAGCTGGTACGAAATTCAAACTTTACGGATTCCCTACTCCCTTGTCACAATCACAGAAGATAAGCAGCATCAAGCGTGGTTTGAACTTGAACAGGTAGTCATCCAATATTTGTCACATGGTATAGGAGCAAACCTAGAGTCGAGTTGATATGATTCAAATTAAGTAATTAACATGTCTGTATGTTATTAAAAGACTAATGCAAAAAAAGCAATTACTTTGCAATGAGAAAAGTATGTCCATTCCCAAATGTAAAGGGTTGATTCCCCTATTTCCAACATTTTTTAAAAGAAAGTGTTAAAAAAGTTAAAAGGTTTTTATAATAAAATATTATGAAGCTTGGCATTTTTGTTGTTCTTATATAGGAGAACATCCATACCAAATTTCATCTTGATTAATTATTTTGTTGATTTTTAATGACTTTTAGCTGAGTCATTAAAGAAAGTCATACATTTTGTTATTATTGAACAACAAAACAAGACACGAAGTTTCAACTCAATAGCATAAAAACATAAAGAGCTATGATCTTAATAGATACAAAGAGAGCGTAGTAAACCCATAATTTTTTTATTAGTGTCATCACAGGACCTTTCCAATATATCTTTGGAGACAGATAAGGAAAAGTAGAAGTATCAATGATTCATCATTAGTACCTATGATAAGTATGGTAGGTAAGAAGCCAGTCAGGCTGCTTCCCTCTAGCTCAGATTTATAAACAACAGTTGTAAAATTAGCTGGCTCTATGTTCATCTCTAGTTGGGCGTTCTCTAGATTCCTTTCAAATGTGTCTACACTTCCTATGTTGAACCATAGTATGCTCTACAACATCAAAACAACATTGCATAGTGACTCTGAAGTTCTCAAGTAGGGGGTAGAGGTGGGGGCTATATTTGTTGAAAGAAGGGGACTCACTGGTCAAGAATATATATATGTATGTGTGTGTGTATGTATGTAAGAGATTTTTGTTCTTATACGTTTCTGTGGGACACAATAATTTTGAACTTTTTTTTGGATCAAAATGAAACTTGGTGCAAAAATCAACCTTGTTAATGTCCCGAACCCTATTGTTTATCAAATATGTGCATATCTTCTAAAAATATTTTGATTGGACTGCAATTTTAGACACATGCTTAACATGTGTAATTTTAGACATACTGCTAAGCATGGTTAACAAAAATACAAAGTTATTTTTTATTTATCAGTATTAGTTCCAGTTGCATTGCTTGGCATATATACAATGGTATAAACAAATCACATTTGCAAATTCACTTATATCATGGCAGTATGCTACTTATATTAACTAGTATTATGACGAACTGGTATAGGACAACAACCACAGGAAAGCGGGGGGAGGGGGGGGGGTAAACGACCCCAGGCCAAAGCGAGAAGCACCGAGGCCAAAAGAAATTAAGTAATAACATATTTATTAAAATTTGGAAAAAGTTTAAATCCTTCTCTAATGGACAACAGAAAAAAATAAACAACAAGAAATTTTAGTGAACAATAAATACTCACAGAGGCATCAACATTATTGCCAGGAGTAAGTTTAACTCGGACCCATTTCTTATTGACTACTTCTAACTTCTCTACTATTCCTTTAGACAGATAACTGAAAAATAAAATACGAACAAATTATTTCATCGCCAAGATCAAAATAAAACTGACCAAGATTTAAAAATAACAGTATCAATCTGATGACAAAATTTACTTAGTAAGATATATAATATGTATATGACTAAGTAAAAATATTAAAGGATCTAATTTAAAATAACATCTAATTTGTGTTAGTTACTCTCACAATACTAGTCCTAAAGAGACAGCTTCAGCACATAATCTAATGAGATAAGCACACAGCATCTGTATTATCTCCATGGCTAAGTTCTTTAAGCCTAAATACACCGACTCAACAATAATCAAGACACACTCCACCAGTGCAATAAGACAGACACAGCCATATCTATGTTTTTATATATCTATGCAATTCGCATAACAAGAATAAGTAACTGATCATTTTGTAGGAATATTTTATGTTATGTTCATGTCATGTCCCTCTGGAGCTCCTATGCAATTGTTCTCTGATCTTTTAAGTTGCCTCCTTTCTTTTCATCAAAAAAACGAGATTTAAACAAATACGATATAAATCTACTGCAGCAATTCAGTGGATAAAATTTTACGCCTGAAAACAATAAATGATCAAAAATATGTTTCATCTCTGAAAAGGTGTCCCATACAGGAAGCAAAACATCACGTTATGATCAAAACAACCACAATATAACTGAAAGCCTATGCAGTTTAATATCAAGCTCAGAACTTCACATAGCAAACCCAAGAGGGACCTTATGATGTCAACACCTTGTCTAAAAAAACTCACTTGTTAATGAACTCCTTCCAAGTAATTTCCTTGTATCCCATCTCATAGTAAGCTAACAGAGATATAACAGACACAGCTCCTATTAAACTCATTAATAACCATTTTTCTTTGTCTCCTTCGCCAGGAAGCGGTTTTCCTCCACTTCCACTACCTCCTCTGAAAATATAAATGAATAAATATGGTAAAATGACTAAATGGGTTTTCAATATACCAGGATAAATATGGCGTTTCAACCAAATGCATGAAGAATTGTTTATAAATTGGTTAAATTTAGACAACCAGTCACCTTTAAATAGTAATAAAAATAAGAAAATATTAATGATTTTAAGATATACCTAACTATAATCCTGAAATAGATGGTCAAAAATACTAGATTTTAGTGTTATTTCTGTTTTTCATGTTCTTAACTTTTAAAGCACTTTAAATATTTGAGTAAGAGCATTCTTTGTAAGCAGGAAGCTTTTTGATCAGAAAATTTGATCCATACATCCTATACTGAATCAAGCCTGGTTTGAAATTCAGATTTTTTAAATGTTTTATGGATTTCATGCTAAATGAAATAAGTGGGTGTCAAAAAAACTAAAAATAAAGTTAATGCTTTCATTTCCTACTATATGAGATACTCATATAGTATGCTCGTTTTGAGCATTCTAAAATAACATTACATCATATTGTCACATATAATGGAAAAAGGTAATTCAATAGAATAAGATGTGACACACTATCCAAATCCTTAAAGATTCAATTGCGTAACTTGACTTGCTTATCATGTCAAGTACGTTCATCGCTTGTGATTAACAACAGGTGATGATTTTACAAGTAAATTTAAACTTAGCCTGTTGTTGATCTCATGTGTTGGAAAGTAAGACGCATCACAATTTGTGAATCAACAGGTTGACAGCTGACAACTTAAATGTCTATCTACAGGTAGACATTTATGTGAATTACAACAAATATGTGAATTACAACAAATATGTGAATTACAACAAATATGTTGTAATTCACAACATATGTTGTAATAATATATGTGAATTACAATTCACATATTTTAATGTGTCAGAAAGTCAAGATTTTTTTAATGAGGTACAATTCAGGTGTCCTGGAAAACATTAGTCTAGTTTAATTCGTTGTTTAACCATTAAAGTAAATCTTATTATTTAAAGCCAATCAGTCTTTTTAATATCATGTGTTTTTTTAAACACATGATATTAAAAAGACTGACTGGCTTTAAATAAAAGGGCTTTTGCCCTGACTCATTCAATATTCTCTTTGAATGACATAAAATATGACAATAGGTTACAAAAAATTGAATGCTGCACACCTGGTTCCCCCAAACATGCCGAAAGACCACTGCTGGTTGGATGGCTTGGCTTGCTGTTCAGGTTTCTTGGGTTCTTCTTGTGCTGGTTTGGGTTCATCTTTTTTTCCATCAGTCGGTTCCCCTGAAGATGCAGGCTTCTTATCTTTGTAATACTTTTCAAAACCTTTAGGTGGGTTATCAGAGAACACACGACTCCATTCATGTAGAGTCGGAGCTCCTAAGGTTCGAGCAAAGTGAGAAACTCTACTGCTTACCTGGTAAAAATAATCAATAATAGTATTATACATAAAAATAAACAAGATATTTTTATGAGGTAATGGTCAGATAAATATAAAAAACACAAAATTTGAGCTTTCGGTCGTAAATTAAGCCATTCTTCAGAAGTAATTTTATTCCAAACTGAATCAGATAACACATAAAAAAAAGATTAGTTATATTAATCTAACAAGATATTGTTTTTGTTGAAGATAATCATTGCTCAACCTAATATATAATATGATATATGTCACACTTTGTGACATATGTCTAAATACAAAATTGACTTATAAAATTATTTTTTTAAAATAAAGTTAGTTCAAGTTGTCTATCAGTTGGGCTAATATTATTTAATTTATAGAGAAAATTCAAAAGTTTTAAATTATTTGTTTATTATCTAGCTATTAAAATTATCTTGTTTAAATAGTTCAGTCAATAATTTTATATTAATTTCATATCAATAAAGTTCTTTAAAAGAAGTGGACTTTTTCCTTACTTACAATATAATATTTTGCTCGCTTGAGAAAAATTAAGTTAAGGTGGGGTGGGAATGGAAAAGGAACTCAGCGTCGGGGACCTGACCTGGGTTCCGCTTTTATCCACTAGAATGCGCTAGAAGAGAAAACTACTCTGTAGTATGAAGAGGGGGCGTTCCTTAGTTGGGGGTGTGTGGAGCGCCTTCTCCCCACTCCTACCGCGCCTTACCCGATTATATTAGACTTACTTGTTTGTCTCGAGATGAGACTATTTTCTTACACGTATAATACTGTACTTATTGATACGAACTAAAAATTCGTTCACTTATTAATATATGTACACAGTTATTCTAGTAAAATATTTTTTTTAAAACAAAGCATGTTGTTAGGATTTCGAAGATAATCTTCGAAACCCTTATACTTTTCTGTCGAGCGTCTGTTGTCCGATTTCTCATCTCGGGAACTCTATAGCTAGAAAGTTGAAATTTGGTATACATCTATTTTATCCAACAACAGGAAAAATAGAGCCAACAATCTGGCATGCGCATTTGTCGATTTATAAGCGAATGCTCACATTCGCAAAAAATAAATATTGTTTTAAAAATCATGTGGGGTATCCTATTGTAGGTATTGATGGGTAGAACACTAATATGCATTTAAATACTGGTTACACACAAATAGAGTGTATAAATACACATATTTACACACTAAAAATGTGTAATATCGCTTTTTCAAAATGCAAAACCCACCAAAAAATTGTCCCCCCTCCCTCCAACTAACCCATTAGGAGGAGCCCTAAAAATATGAAAAAATGCTCAATAAAAGCCCTATAAGGCCATTGAAATTTCCTTCGGATAAAAAAGTTTCAACAGTTAATTTTAGCATTTCACAAATTGCACATACGCGCACGCGCAAAAAATAAATATTTTTTTAAACAAAATGTGGTGTATCAAATTGCAATGAATATTTATATATCAGGTTGGAATGAATATATATTTATTTTTCGTGAATTTGTAAAACTACACTACTCCTAAATACAAGTATTGTCACTATACGTAATTTTATTCGTGATATTCTATTGTAAGACTGAGAATATAGTAAACTATGCATTAGTTTAGGTTGCAATAAATATACTAAATATTTAGTGAAGTTGTAAAATCCTACTATTGCTATATTAATTATGAATATAATGAATCAAGGGAGTGAAGCGAACAGTAGCCTTTTTTTATCAAATATATAATGAAGCAATTTGCGAATGCGCAGTGAGCGTTTTTTATATACTTTCAAATATATTTATAGCAATTTAGTGAGCGTAGCGAGTCATGTTTTATACCCTCACGAATATATTTATAGCAAACTAGCGAGCGAAATGAGCCTTTTTTAGTGTACCTAATTTTACACTTCACTGTTTTGCGAGCTTAGACAGCCTCTTTTTAAATATAGCTTTTGCATTCTTGCGACGAAGAGAGCCCTTTTAATGAATTTAATATGTTGCCTCTTGATATGAGCCTTGTTATCTTGCGAAGCGCCTCTTTTTATACGCTCTTGTATATACTTATCTTACCAAAAACCATTTATATGGTAAAATATTCCTGCCTAGTCCTTTGTTTCAAAAAGTAGGGAAATCACCTTTCCTGTCCATGCACCAAGTCATGTCCGTATTGGGTGGAGACTCTCATAGGCGTTTCAAAGTAAAGCTGATAGGTTGACAATAGTTAAGTGCCCTGTTTAAATTAAGAGGCAATCACCCGCTTCTTCTCCTTGGCGGCAAACCAGCTGTGTGAACGAGTGAAATATCAAACAAATTCAGGTGTTCATGGAGATTAATCATAACAGATTTAGCAGTTTCATAATTGCAGCAGTTTTTACTAACCTGCAAGATCCAGGCGTATACAAAAGAAATTAATGAATAAATATAATCAGGCACTATATCCTATTATATATATATAGGTATAGAGTATACCCTTGCAAACACTACCTCTAAAGGTGATGATTGAAGGAAAGAAGCTGATGATTGCCTCTCAAAGTAAATAGGCCCTTAACTATTGCAACCTAGAAATTCACTTTGAAACACTATGAAACTTGGCCGGGACAGACAGTTGATTTCCCTACTTTTTTGGACCAAGACTTGGAGGGAGTATTTTACCACATAAGCGGTTTTTTGGTAAGATTTAATGACTTTTTGTACGGCTCCTGTTTATGTAAAAACAGACGTAAACATAAATACGTGTAGTAAATAAAGCTGTAAAGAGTGTCAAGGTATTAAATATACCACTCTCAAGCTTTGTTTTCTGCGGCGCGTACAACATAGGATTGATTAATTTGGGATTTATTGATATCAGAATGTTAAAAGGCATAAAAAAATCCAAAAAGTCCTCAAACACCAAAATCCATTCATTAGTAAGAGTGCAGATGGTCAACTTAATAAAAGTAGCGTTTGCTAGCTAAGTGTCTAGCTCCGTGTTTAGCACAGGAATGTTGAATTTGAGATTTTATCAAGGTAAGACAAATTCAAAAAAAGTCACCACATATCAAAATGTGTTCAGTACTCTTGGCTGCAGGCTAGTTTTTTCGCTCCGCGTTAAGCGTAAAAACATCGATTTAGATTGAATGAGGTAGGAATACACACGAGCATAAGAGAAATCTAAAAAGTCTTTACACATCAAAATCCGTTCAGTAGTTTAGGCTGTATAGGTGCATAAACATATTAAACTATCGTTCGCTAGCTTAGTTTTCGCTCCGCGTACAGCTTAGGAACGTCGATTTAAGATTTTAGTAGGAATGGACAAAAGCATAAGACGAATCCAAGAAAGTTCTTATAATGTCAAAATCCGGTCAGTAGTTTAGGCTTAGGTGCGTCAACAAAAAGTGCAGGAAGGGAGGTTTGCAAAATATAATTTTCAAACGAATTTGGATGATTTTTTTTTTTATTTTGATCTACAAGGCACGCCCTTTAAAGATATTATATATTTATGTACCTATAGCCCGTTTACGCTACAAAAACCCTACTTGTTGCGTACAGTAATACTATGTAACACTGGCAGCTTAAGTGTTTTTTGACTAAGCGGGGTATTTTTACTTTTCTTCTGACTTGCGGGGCGGAACGCTGCTGCGTTTCTAAATAGCAAAACTTGCGAGCATGTCATTGATTAATTTTATTTTATGTATTCCACTTACGTGAGTTCCTAATATAACCCATTACTCGTTACATTTATTGCATCATTTTTTGCTCCAAATACATTAAGACACAATTACACGTAATATTAATTTATGCAATCTCTAATAAGACTAAAAAAACATAGTGAACTATGCTATGCTTTGGTTGCTATGATAAATGCAATACGTAAAAAATGAAAGAAATAGCCAATTCAAATATTTTATATTTTATACAAACTTTATTTTGATTACTAAAAGTTATTCATATTTTATTAATAAAAGTAATTTAAATCTTGTTTAATTTATGCTTTCCATAACAATTAAATGTTTCGCAAATACTGATTGTAAAAAACTAATAAAAACTATTTCAATTTATGTGTTAAAGACTTACTAGTGTCAAAATGTATGTTTTTTGATTTTATTGATGACATATATTGTAATGTTTATTGTATATGCCTTGTTATTGTTGTAGTAGGACGATAGTTTAATAGGACCTTTTACAATCCAAACTATATTTACCACTAAACTTATTGAAGCATTTTAAACACTATAAATAAATAATTGTTGTCTTCATTTTGTAAATCATGAATATACATAGTGTCAATATGATTTTTAACTGTAAATTGATTGACATATATAATAATATTTAATTATGGTTACATCGGAAAGACCTAGCCGACTGAAAAGGGCGAAGGTAGCTCCGCCTACTCCTGCTCTGACGTGTACAGTAAGTTCGAGTATACCTTAAAAACCTGATGACTGAACATCTATCGGATAACGCTGGAACTAAAATCCCATTTTACGCGTTATTTTCGCCAGTCTATTACGCCTTGAAAAAATTGATATTTTATATTGAAATTTTGGTTTTGAGTTCTAAGTCACATGATAAAGGGGGCCTAGTAATTACATTTTTAAAATTTTAAGTTCAAAATGAAAATTTTGATTTTAACCAGCGCGTACACGCTTGATTAAAAAAAATTCAAAAAAATAAAAACTAGGTACCCTTTGGCATTTTAAAAGTTTTAAATTAAAAAAAAATTACGTCTCTATCTTAAAAATTACGTACGGGAGACGTGGGAAGCATTTTAAGTTCGCGTTCCACCCACCCTTAAGGAAACAAAACTTTTCTAAAGGACTGTAAGGTTTTGGGGTCTAGGCAGAGAGATAAAACAAATAAGTGTCTCTTTTAAGGAAAGAGTAACTCACCCCCTCTTTAAGCTGATGTATTAATTTTATACATATAAAGAGGACGCATATTTTATTAATCTTCTTAAACTCATCTTTCAACCCGCCCCTTAAGTAAATATCAAGCCTCATCTAATAACTTACTAAGTGAATCAAAGAGAATATTGAATTATTATTACTCAAGGTTCTTAAAGAGTATGAGGGAGTGGACTGGATTTCATCTCCCTAGTTCTAGGGTATGGGATTGGATTCTCTCCGCATAAATCTGCAAAAAATAAGGTACTGAATATGCGCAGATTAGATACACTGCATAAATAAAAAAACCATTATCTGAATGGTAGGACAAATATGTGTGAGTAATCAACTAATAAGGATTCATTCCATACACAACAATTGTTAGCGGTGCCCAATCTTCTTAAAACTCTATAAATAGTGATCGTACTTCGACAACTAAAATACTCGTTCCAGTTCATTAAAAACTTATTGCAGGATTGCAACACCATGTTACATAAGCCATTTTAAATAGGCAATCACTCTAATCTAAATATGCATCAAGATCACAAAATTTAAAGTTCAAATTGGTAGAAAAAATGTAAACAAATATACATACAAAGTGGGGATCGAGAGATCCGTGCAGTATTCCACTTCGAACAAACCTGTCCAGTTGACGGGCAGTTAACAATAACTTGTGCGCCATAATTTCCTACAAATATTTACTCAATAAACAAATTATTTTTTCGAATTTCTTATTAAAATATTTACATACTAAAATAAACTATAAAACATGATACAAATTAACTCTCTGTGCTTGATTAACAACTTCCAAAAAATATTTTCGGTATAACTAAGGTTATTCAACTAATAACAGCTAATAAAAAAGAAACCTTCCCTTCATAAACATAATAAAAAATTTCCCTACAATATTTGGTTTTATGATCTATGAAATTGAGTAGATAAAATATAATGAAACAATGTTAATTAATAAAAGTAAATAGATTTTATAAAAAGTAATTAGTTTTATTTAGAAATAAAGTTTTTCTTATCGTTCAATTGTAATGTAAAAGAAATTGGAGGTGTTAAAAGAGAAATTTTAAGTTTGGAGTTTTATGTTTGCGACAACACTGGTTATAATTCAGCTGTCAAAGTGACTTGTGACTTTAAATTTTGCTGCTCATTTTTGTTAATTTTTAATTAATTAATTGTTATAATTTAATAATTTGTTATTGTTTTAGTATCTTTAGGTTTCATATTTTTGAGAGATGGTAAGTTTGGGTTGATAATGTTTAAACTAAATTTTATTTTTATTAGTTAAAACTCACGATGGAATGACTGGCATAGTTGAACTCTTGGAACCTTGTTGTTTTTGATTTTTATTAATTTTCTGTAAAGCAATAATGATTTTTTGGTATTATCTTTGATGATGTTGTGTGCAGAAAAAGTATAATTGAAATATTTGCATTTTTAAGTCGTCAAACTTGAGTTAAATGTTGCCGGTTTTGTAAACGTGTGGGATGGATCCAAAATCATTTAGTACGTTTACAGTATTCTAAATCCGCGGAACTAATTAAGTGCTATAGTGAAATACTAAAGTGATGTAGAAATTCATTCAGTAGGGGTGGAGGCGCGGGACACAGTGATCCAACTTCCTGGTTTGAGGTGGTCTTAAAAAACAGGGGTTAGTTGCATCAACTACCACACCGAGCGCTAGCTTTCACATTGTACAACTGTTATCAATATTGTTATCAGTTTTAAATCAAGATGTCTATAAACTAGAATGTAAACAAGACAATTTTTATGAATATTTTTAATAAGATAAATTTAGCATTTTTCCATTAAAAAAACAAGTAAAAAAGCAATAAACACACTAATTATTTTTCATTTCTGAACATCATGGTTATTATGGTATCAGGTCTAGTTAAAAATAACACAGCGTTTATATTTTTTAACATTTTATGAAAATTATATATTTAAAATAATTAATAAAAAATTTTAACATTGTTAAAGATCCCTTTAAATAATTTAAATCCTGAAAATGAAGAAATAATTATTTTATATATGCCGTACAAGGTGAACTGACCTGCCTCTAGTGGAGAAACAATGAACTTAAAGTAGGCCCATCAAAAACAGCTTATTCCGGTGGAGTTGGACCACTGTGTCCCACACCCCACCCCTACTGTATGCATTTCTACATCACTTTCTTTAATATTCTGTAAGAACCATCAGGGTAATCTAGATTGATCCCTCGATGTGCTGTACGTATCGTTATTGGTGATATTACTTAAAATAATACTTTCTAGACAAACTATTTGTTCACTTAAATATGGCCGTTTTTCATTAAATTTCTTCAAATATTTTTGTTTTGTGTAACTATTATTATGCAAAGAAATCACAATTTAGTTAAAATTTTGAATTTCAATTTTAACAAAATTGAAATTAAAAATTTATTTCAAAAAAATATTTTTTTCTGAAATTCCTTATAACCTAATTGAACTTTCACAATAAAAGACGTAGTGTTTTGGCGGGATCAGTTATGACTTCATCTGACTGGAATGACTAAACAAATATGCTGCAAGATGTACTTACAGCATACTAAATCCAAAATAGTTAAATTAATAAACCTGTATTAGCACACTGGTTGCAAAACTATTTAATCTCTGTTTATATAGGTATCCCAATATTTAAGCAAGTTTATGTGCATTTTCTCTTCTTTATGTGGTTATTCCCTACTTGTTTGGATCCGACCCAACTAAGTATTGTTTATTTGCATTAATTTTAAATGTCTGTATGGTTCAATTAATTATTGGCCCTTAAGGAATTTATATTCTGCAATTATTAAAATTTTAATTAAAGTTAATAGAATATATATTTTTATGATATATTTTACTTTATTTCAGGCCAGAAGGTATGATTCAAGGACAACAATTTTCTCTCCTGAGGGTATGTTCTTTTTCCCTTTGTTTTTTACTAATATGTTGTTTACTTGTTTAAAGCATTGAGGTTATGTAGCAATAACCTTTACCAGAACTACTCACGTTGTAGTACCATGTAGGTTGTTCACTTTAGTTGGTGATGATTTCTTTGTTCAACGTTGAATACATTTTGTGAGCGTGACCTGAAATCCTGGTAAATGGGGACCCTACAGTCTAACACTCAAATAGCATTCTATGTATTAACTCTAATCATTTTCATTTCATTTGAGTCATATTATTACTAAACAAAATTTGAATCGTCCATCCTTTTTTATCCTTTAGTAAATTAGGATCCTTATTATCATATCAGGAAAGCATAAAAACTTCAAAAGAGACTCAATGATGCATGTTTAATTCTTAAAAATATTACACAAATCAAATAATCAGCAGAGTTACTGTAAGTAGTGAGCTTGACAGAAAGCTCCATCTCTCAATAATATTTATTTTTCCTTCCAGGGTATGTAGGGCCTTAAGACTGACGCTTTTACAACCTTTGCAGCAGAGACCTTTAATACTAATATACAAAAATATATAGAACATAGAATACGTTTCTGAGCTTCCTCCTTAGTTATATAGAAAGATTACTGAGCTATGAAGTCTCTATAGTCTTAGGCATTACAAGTCTTGATAACAGTGATAACTTTACATTTGGACAATAATAATCACTTCTGATCTTTAATTATGTATTTCTTAGATGAAATTCTGTTATTTGTTTCATTATATACCATAATTGTGCAGAAAACATTTTTTTACCTTTTCAAAAAAAAAATCATAAGGCACAAAGTCAACCAAAAATTGTTTACTTCTCTTACAAAAGTTCTTTTTTTGATTTTATACTTATCTGGGAATTTATTATATGCTTCTCTCTCAAAAATTAATTTTTATTCTTAGTATTCTAGGAGAGGTTACAGTTATTAATATAGTTTTAACTTTTTTTTAAAAGGTCGTCTGTACCAGGTAGAATATGCTATTGAAGCTATAAGCCATGCAGGAACTTGTCTTGGTATTCTGGCTAAGGATGGAATAGTTCTTGCTGCAGAAAAGAGAAATACTAATAAACTTTTAGATGAGTCACAATTCTCTGAGAAAATATACAAACTTCATGAGTAAGTTTTCATTTATTTAAAAATATAGAGTTAAAGAAAAAGGTGATTGACTTGGGAAAACTTCTTGTTTGGGACTTTTTCAGAACACTATTTTTGGTATTAAAGCACTAAATAGTGATGAAATAAATAAACAGATGGTGGCAAAGAGACTAATACTTAGAGGAAGGATACAACAGCTCTTATCATTCCTTGGGTAGCTAGGCGCCATAACTGTACATTGGAGACATCATTTTTTGATTTTTCATAATAATTACAGTTTTTTGTAATAATTATATTATTTTTTTAAATATTTGTCTTAAATTAAGTAAAATGAATTTTAAATAAGTTTTATTTATTATCTAGTGCATATTGTTTTAAATTCTCTGTGTTAAATAAAGTGGTTTAATGTGTCTGTAAAGTGCATGCTATGATAGGAGTAGATGGGTGAGGGAGTATCTAGTCTTAGGGGTAAGTACAGTTATGGTACCTTTCGGAAACTTTCTTACTTCACGACCTCTTATCACTGTGTTATTCGGGCTATGTACTCCCTCTAAGTATTAGTCACTATGAATAGTGCCAACAGAAATAGAATAAAATTGTCACTGAAGACTGTAGTCCGTCAAGTACTGCAACCTCTTATTTAAGCATAAACAGGTGCCCTCGGTCCCGTTTCATTTTTCTGACTTGATGGTTAGTTCCTTGACTGCTCTGCTGCATGGTGATTTCCCATACTTTTAGCCTGCGTAGAAAAAGTCCCTTGTTATTATTTAGTATTTTGTGTTGTTTTATTATTAATTTTTAATACAAGGCATTATGCAATAAATTTAGGGAATTTTAATAGTGCGGGCCATTTCTCTTCAGAGACCTGCTCTGCTGGTCATAGCCCCTTTGGGACCACAATAAGTCTCTCCCCAGGAAATATATATCTGTAGAGCAAAGCGCTTTTTAACTTAGCAAGAGGCCATCATCAGTGCTAGCAGTTGAATAAAGAAAAAAGTGATAAAACACCCCTAAAGATCATATATCAAAGACAGATTCAGTGTCTTTGATATTTGATCTGTTGAACTCATCTATTATCAGATGTTTTTTAGACTTTTATTCAATCCTGCTTTATTTTGAAGTACATTAAGTTGATGCTTTGTTTATTCCAGGAATTTGGTGTGCAGCATGGCAGGGATCACAGCTGATGCCAATGTATTAACTAATGAATTAAGAATGATAGCGCAGAGGTATTTGTTGCAGTATGGAGAACCTATCCCTTGTGAAGGCCTTGTGTCCTGGCTTTGTGATATTAAACATGCGTATACACAGTATGGTGGTGTGTATCTTTTATTTGTATTTATATTATTCTAAATTTTTATAAATGCTAGTAAATGTTTGATATAGTCAGAAAGTCCCTGATAACTTTTTACAGATGTCAGCGATTAGGCTTTTATGTTAAATAAATAAATAAATAAATACTTTATTACCATTAAATTATTAATATAACAATAGGCTGCGCCACATAACAATAAGACATACAAAAGAAAAATGTGTAAAACAAGATAATTACAAGAAATTGAAACTGAAGTATTCTTCTAATTCATAAAATGGATTGTCTAACAACGTCTGTTTCACCTGCTGTTTAAAATCTTTGAAATTAAGGGACTTAATATGTTTTGGCAACTTATTGTAGAGTTTTATGCCCAAGACACTGTGGCCAACTTCTGATTTCTTCAACTTATGTCCAGGTAAGTTAAGTTCTTGTTTTTTCCTAGTATTATATTGATGATGAAAATTATTAGTTTTGAAAATTGTATAGTTATTTTTGACAAACAGTAAGGCATTATAAATATACAAATTGATAATAGTCATAATTTCAAGTTTTTTAAAAAGAGGTTTACAATGTGCTAGAAAAGCAGAGCTAGTCATGATTCTGACAATTTTCTTTTGAAGTAGAAGCAGAGCTTCTAGATTAGTATGTCCCCACAGTATTATACCATATGCAAGTCTACTCTGAATCATTGACAGGTATACAACTCGTAATATGTTTCCAGGTAAGCATTTTTTTAATTTTCGGATTACGTAGGTGAAACTCGATATTTTTTTTACTATGCAACATATCTTTATGAGGAGACCAGTTGAGTTTAGTATCAAGCATTATTCCTAGAAGCCTGACAGGTTGAGTATATGGAGATGAATGATTCTTAAGACTAAAAGTTAAATATTGCGTTTTATCAGTATTAAGATTGAAATGGTTAGCAGAAAACCAGTCATTTATTTTATTTAAACGTAGTTGAGAATATTTTCTAAGATCAGGCTCATTTTTACTTGTATGTAGCAAAGAATTATCGTCTACAAAAGCTATTAAATCTTCTTCAAAGTCAGATTCTTGTATGTCATTCTCAAGTCACTCTCGAGTGACATGCTCATTACTGAGATATTGGTCCAGGTCATTGACCTCCATGAGGAAGGCAAATGGACCCAAGACCGTCCCCTGTCCGGCTCCGGCTTCCAGTTCAAGTAAACTCGAAGCTTGGCCCTCGTACTCAACATACTGAGGTCTCTTATTATAGTATGAATCTAGCATACTGTACGCATTACCCTCTATTCTCAAAAGCTTAAGTTTACTCTTAAAAATGTTATGGGGAAGGGTATCAAAAGCTTTGCTTAAATCTATACAAGTTAGCTGAGAATGCTTGCCTTCTTCAAAACATTTTATGACCCCCTCGACAACTTTAATAACAGCTTGAACTGTAGATCTACCCACTCTGTATCCGTACTGACTATTACTTAAAAGTTTGCTGCTTTCCAGATATTCCACCAATTGATTTTTAATTACTTTTTCCAAAATTTTTGAGTAAATTGGTGTGATAGAAATGGGCCTATAGCTTGATGGTATAAGTTATACTATACAAAGAGACTAATACTTAGAGGGAGGATAGAACAGCTCTCATCATTACTTGGGTATCTTAGTCCCATAACTGTACATTGGTGACATCATTTTTTTGATTTTTCATTATAATTACAATTTCACATAAATATTACATTACTTGTCAAATATTTTGGTTTAAATTAAGTAAATGAATTTAAAATAAGTTTTAAATTATAAAGTATTGCATATATTTTTTAATTTTCTGTGGTGTATAAAGTACTTTAATGTGATGTCACTAAAAAATATCTGCCGTTCGTAGGGTACCCCTCTGATTGGGGTTGTAGAGAGGTTGGGAGTCTCTAGTCTCCCTCTAGGGAGACTCTAGTAGGATTAAGTACCATTATGGTACCCAAATAGAACTTATATTTATTTATAAAAATAAATATTGAAACAATAACAGAGCGGAGATGTGAGGCGAGGTGATGCAAATTCGCTAAATACTTGGCAAAATGTCAAGTAACAACAAATAATACAAAACATCAACATAGGTGACGCCACCTAGAGGCTACGGGCTGTAGACCCATATTTCTGAATTCCTGGATGCACAAATAAACATTAAAAGTGAACAAAAAATTCACAAGTCATGGACGTGAAAACAATCCAAATGTGATTAAAGTCAGTGTAGCCATAGCGGTAATATATACGGTGTGAGAAAGTATTGTGTTTGCACTCAACACCCCAAACTGGGATCATGGATTGTAAACGGAATCATCCGTATCAAGTGTTTGTGAGACCTAAGTTGTATGTATGTTCGCGGAGTTAAAACTTAGTTCAAAAATCAATATTTAGGTCTAATTGTACTGTCAGGGAGATAAGTTTACTATAATGTCATTGACAATCATTGTTTTCACAGCTGTCAACATTTCAAAATCTTAAGACACTGAAAATTATGAGAAATTTTATTGGGAAAATTCATACTGAACTGTTTTTTCACCATAAATTAAAAACAAAAATATAAAATTTACACTTTGTTATAATAATGACCCATATCATGTCGTGTCACTAAAATGAAAATACAGAACGGGATTATTTCATAATAATCAGTTAAGAAAGGCGGGAAGAGTGTTATGATAAGTGGGGGAAAAGCAAGGATCTTGAATAAAGGGATGACGCACTGGGTCGTTTTGAAATACAAAAAAGTGACCCCATTAAAAACTAAAAAATAGAGAGAATTCAACACGAAAGACACGTCAAAAACTAACTGCACATGTTGGTACAAACTGCGCATGCTAATTCTTATAACAGGACAGGCTTTAAATTTATTAGAAGCAAACTTACCTCTCAATGGTTTCCTATTGTTCATTGCTTGAGAAGGTTATAAATACGATTAAATTATCACTCACTAAAGTGGTATAGTCCAAAATTTAAAATGAAATAAGCACAAATGACTTAACAAGAACCATAAATGTTACAATCACGAGAAGCACAGAAGAAAGTTGAGAAGCAAACTCGACAACCTGGCTACATAACCTGTGTTTGGCGCCTTTTTTTCATTATAACCATGGGAAGGTAAGTTGGCTCCTATAACGCTATCTCATACAACTTCCATGGGGTCAGAAAAGTTCCTTAAAGCCTCATCCCCTTCATTCAAGATCCTTGGGGTAAAGCAATGATAAGAAGGTTTAGTTTCAGTGCTGCCCGCTAGAGACCAGCACTGGCATCTTCTCCCAAATTCACCCTTTAATCCTGTTTGAATCTGTTATATTTCTTCTGACATTCTGTATTTATCATATTTTTTGATGGTACCCAATGAAAACTTTCTCACTTCTAGATCCCTTATCCCTGTATTTCCTAAGTCGTCGTAATTTTTACCTCTAAGTGTTACTCTCTTTGTTATTAGGGAAGAAGAAATGCGGTTACATAGGAAATTATAATGATCTTTTAGTTGTGACTAAAAAAATGTAAACCAAGATAAGGAGAAATCTTGGTTTAAATTACCCAATTAAAAAAAAATTACCCATTTTAAGGGTTTTCAAGATCTCTTGAGTGGTTTATACTCTGCTTTCTCCATGATATTTATATGTAACTTCAAGTATGTTTATATGTAACTTTAAATATGTTTTATATGTAACTTCAATTATGTTATAATTATGGTTTATACCCCCTCTGCACGAGTGAATCTCAGGGTAGTTTGAGTCTAATTCGCAGTGTATTTATGCTAATATTCATGTGACCATATATTCTATTCTATTCTATTCTATTCTATATATTACTTGACAGCTATTTTATTTCAAGGTTTTTGTTTGTAGGTAAGAGACCATTTGGTGTTTCCATCCTATACATGGGATGGGACAAGCATTACGGATATCAGCTCTACCAGTCTGATCCCAGTGGCAACTATTCAGGATGGAAAGCTACTTGTATCGGACACAATAGTGCTGTGAGTTCATTTTAGAGTTTTTTATTATGAAAATTTTTTTATTCAAAAAATATATTTCACATATAAACTTGTTACATGAATAAACATAGAAAATTACAAAAATATGGTGAAATCCGACAAGGATTGACCCGTGAGTGGGAACATTACTTAACAACTATGTATTCTGGCGGTTTATGGAACAATAAAATACAGATATTTTATAATATAATTAATATGACCTATTGCTGAAAGGGTATTTTTCATAAAGGGGTGGTCATCCAGATGGATAGTAGCAATTAATGGTGTAAGGGTAAGAATGTTGGATCAGTTTACTTGCATGTTAACATTACAAGAAAAACATATAAATCAATCTCATCAGATTCACTGCACACATCATCTCCACTTCGGACTCGTTTCGCTTGTCCTTAGAATGTAAAATTTGTCAAATTTATAGTGTTTTAATTATGTCATTAGTGTTAACTAGAGTGCCTATATAACAGAGTGAAGCCATTGGATCAAAAATGGCGGCGGTCCGACATCTTTAACTGCAAGAGATAAGAAAAAGAAGAATATAGAGCCGCTATATTTAAATATAAAAATCTTTTTTACTTTACTTAATAATTTTTGCATTGAATAGCCGTTGTTATTTATTCTTTGATCTTTTTATTACAGATTTTCATTTTGAAATTATTTTAATAATGCTTTTGAAGAAATATAATTAATTATTGTGTTTAATTAAAATAAAGTTTTTAATATTAAGTATTTAATTATTAATTGTGTAAACAAATTTACGTTTAGCACAATTATTTAAGAAGAACAATGGCAATGGAATACGAATACCACAATGCAACTAATATTTGCAATAAAAATGTCTTTGTTCATAAAAAAAAACAGTTTAAAAAGAAAATTTCACAGCCGATAACAAATGCAACGAACAGGAAACTGAAGCTTGTAGGGTAGAGTAACCTGATGCTTTGCTGCATAACGGTAACCTAAAAAAGGAAGGGACTGATCCAAGAATCGACCAATAGCTTTTGAGTAGCTCTATGGCTTCACTCTGTTATATAGGCATTCTAGTGTTAACTTGTCAAAATCCTATTACTTTACAAAAAGAATCTGGCACAGAGATCCGCAAGCTTCTCAAAATTTTAGCGAGAGTCCTCATCTACAATACAAAAGGTTTTGTACGTAGGGTAGGTTAGTAGTAAGTAGGGTTTGCTATGAAATCCTTTATCTACCTAAGTTTTTACTAGGGTATTAAACTTAAGAAATAACTATTTTATTTGATTAATAGGCTGCAGTTTCTAGTTTGGAAACTGATTACAAAGAAGACATGGAGACAAAGGATGCCTTGGCCCTGGCCATCAAAACCTTAGCCAAGACTTTGGACACCACTAAACTTACTATTGATAAAGGTAACTTTCCTCTAAAAGAGAAGTTAGATCAGTCATTTTCATCACAATTTGACTCAATCGTTACTAGAATAATTTATATTTGATTTATTCACTGCAGAAAAATTAATCATAACTTTACATGTGATAATGATTACTTGCTACTTCACTTGGAAGGGAAAGTTGTATTTTGCTTTTCTGTCAAAAATAAACAGTCTCCTGACTTGGAAGTTAATCTGTATTTAAAATACAGTGGATTGAGCTTGAAAATTGACAACCAATTGTCAATTATGGATAATTCCGGTTTTTTTTTGCAAACACAATACTTTTCCTTTGTACCCACGGTATAAATGAGGAAAAGTTAAAATAGATAAAAGTATGTACTGTAGGGATTTGTTCAGGAATTGAAAAGTTAAAATTTTCTATTATTTTTAAAATTTGCTGAGAGTTCTATGATTAAATGGTTGCCAAAACAGTTCATTTCCTTTCTTTATAAATAGACTGAAGTGTGTGTTCAGTTAGCATTGAACAAATAGACATTGAAGTTTGTTGACTTTTGTAAACTTCTTGTCAACATATTAAGTATTTAGGCTGGGCTGTCTGTTCCTCTTGCTTAATCCATGTTTGTTGTTATAGAGGTGTATGTTTTGAGTTCAGTGTCTTCTGGTGCTTGGAAAATCAATTTTACTTTTAGTTAAAAAACTAATAACGCTGGACTCATTCTAGTCCTAAATAATGTGTACTTTAAATTTATAGAATTCTGTAGATTGGGGAATAAAATTAAATTTTTATTCAAACTCAGTAGGTAAAAACAAGACAACAAGCTTGATAATTCTTGACTATAAGTACTTTAAAAAATGTTTTTTTTCCTTCTAATAGTGAAATTACTGTTTCAACTAGTTAATTAATGTTATGTTTTTTTAGTTGAGATGGCAACCTTGACACGAGTAGATGGTCGCACTGTAACGAGAGTGTTACCAGCTAGTGAGGTAGAGAGTCTAATTAAAGACCACGAGAAAGCAGAGGCTGAAGCAGCTGCCCAGAAGAAAGAGAAACAAGCATCCATACCTAAATAACAACCTTAATCATTTTTACTTATATTTATATAAATCTATCTTTAACAAAACTATTTGTAAGGGTTTCACTTATTTGTCTTATTTAATTAAAGAAATTTTTATAACTAACTAACTTTTTTCCATAATTTCATGTCACCTTCTCTGGGACTAAAAGAATCTTTGAAGAAAAAAAACAACCTGTTAGAGAAATACACTGACCCACTGATAAACAACATTAACATAGATGGTTCACTTCCGAGTGATTTAGGAACACTCAATTGACAAGTTTGTGGTGGGGGTCTCATCACTAAAGTCTTGAAGAGCGCTAGTAGTAAAAATATATTTCCTCTATTTTCTACTAGATTGTGCTGTAGTACTTTTTAAAAAAAACTGTGTTCACGTCCTACTGACCTTTTTCTATATTATATAAGTCAGTGCTAGGTTAAAACACAAAAACCACTGGATGGATTTGCTTAAAAATACTTAGTGCTCTGTAGTGTGTTCATTTATAGATTTTTTCATGATACATTGAGGAGCAATTTTGCTATTGTATAACATAATTTATATGGATTGAGTAATTTAATCAATCCAGGAGAAAATCATTAGGTATACATGAGGTATACAAATTTACTGGTCCACTTCTTTTGATCGCCTTGTTGGCAAAAAGTTTCAATTTGTGCGGCGTAGTTTTAGTGTGAATCACTATCCATGATTATTAAAACACTTGATAATAAATAATTAATAACTCACTTTCTGAGAATAACCCAACTTTGTTTACAAAAACGTTCGATTATTTATTTGATAAACAATAAAGTAAGAAAAACAAAGAAAGTAATATTACCTTGTAGTAAACTACTAGCGCCCACCTAGAGGAACTTCGCCAGCAATAATAAAAATACTCTTTTACTGTCGCTGACAGTAAAAAATGAATTTCACAAACTTTTTTGAGGATGTTAAGTGCTTACTTTACTGCCAGCAGCCATAAGAAACACATACATTTTTGCATGTATTTTAACTTTATTTAACCAATTATCGTGGAACACAAGAGAGGGCTTATTGGCAGTGATGACTGGGAGATATATAAAAGTTTCCAATTAGTCAGTTTATAATCCTAGTCTATATTTTAATGAAAAGAGCTGCACTGCTTTTCAAAAGTAGGTTATTCAACTTTAATTCAACTAGGAAAGGCCTGCTCTTCTAATTTTTTTTATGCTTTAACCTGTAGGGTCATTTAGCGTTTTCCCCTCACTCAACATTAACCACTGAGTTTGTACACATCCAATCATCTAGGAAGCACTCCCTCCGTACATGGTAGCACATGTAACCGGTTCACAGTGTGTCTAGTCCATCCAGCCCAACCAGACTCTATCCAAACTCACTGCTCTGGCTAGTATCTGCGACTAGTTCACAGTGTGCCTAGTTCATCTAGACCAGCTAGATTCTGGCTAGGCTCACCGCTCTGGCTAGCGCCGACTACTAGTTCACTGTGAGCTTGTTTCATCTAGTCTTACTAGCTCCTCTGATCACATTAGTCTCACTTGACCTCGTCCTTCCAGTCTCACCAATCTCATCATTTCCACTAGCATCACCAGACTCTAGCTAAGCTCACCGCTCTGGCCAGTCCAGCCCCACCCGACAAAGAACTCTAGCACCCAGATGTCAGCGTGTACAAACTCATTCTATAGCCCTGACCTGAAAGTCAAAGCTCCGCAGTGCCATTGGGAGACGTCTGTCTTCAAGAACCGAGCACTTTGTTCCTAGTCACTTACGTTACTCGTGTCCCCGCCATCACTTTCACTGACTAAGTTTTCGGACATACAAAGGCTCAGTATATCTTTCCGACCTTCATCTCCCCCAGCCTGCAGAACATTAACTTTTCGTGAGCTGGAGACAACGGAAACGTGGATCCAGACTTGTCTCAGATGAAACTAGATCCAACCCCGCATTTGTGTATTAGTAGCCAAGGAAACCACGTAAAACATTGGCTGGGTTGGCCGGCCTTGAATTCAAGACCTCCCGAGTGTACGGTACAAGGGATAACCTCATATTGAGGTCCTTCCCCGGCTGGATTGGAACCCTCGACCTCCAGGTCGAAAGGCTCTACCACTGAGCTACCGGACTCGGTCTAATTATTTTTTAAACAATGTCAATGTTAGTATAATAAATCCCTGTAGAGCGAGTTTTTAATTTTTTTAAACGTCTGTAAAAAATAAATGTCAAATAATGCAGTATATATAATAAAAAAAAACTCAAAATAATATCAAATATAATTTATTTTACATTATACAACTTAAAATTAAATCAAATACTTAAAATCTAAACACAATACATACATTGAGAAACATGACACTGATGATAATGTTTACAATACATTTTCTGTTTAGTATTAACAGTGTAGTATTTGTTATTTTCATAGAGACTGAACATGATCAATACACTGACCATGTTGCAATCCAGATAAGTAAAATTTTTTTTTTGTATTTTACAATTGTTTTTGTAAATTTGATAGAGTGGTTTTTTGATGAAATTGAATGTCACTTTCCTCAGGAAGTATAATGGACTGATTAATGACATGATTCACTGAGTTTAGTAGCCAGATTGAATGGTCACACAGAAAAAAATAATCAATGAACTGCCAATTCTGTCTAGAAATATTTTAGATGAAATTGAGCACTGGCAGAGTCAAGTCACCAGCAATAGTTATTTGATAAATAAATCTGAATCAAATATTTATTAAAATACTAAACAAGATTTTTTTAATAAATAAGAATATTTTGTAAATAATTTGTTGCTGTAATTTTGGTAAATACAAGTAATTTTTATTATTTAAAGAGTAGCTACTTTCAAAGTATCTCAACCAAAATAAAAGCAAAAATAACACAATTCAAGAAGAGTGTACTAATTGGAAACCTCTTACAAAAATATTTCAAACCTAATAAAATAACCATAAAGAGTTGTAAGCATAACTTAAACATTGTAAAAAAAACTTTATAAACAATTATATTTAATAACAAAATATACTATTATTATTACATAATAGTAAAGATAATGAAAATTAGGCAGATTCATAAATTAAACCATCAACAAAACTCAACAGCATTTGTCTTTCTACAGTGATATAATTTTAGTTATTAATTATAGTCTAAAGCCAGCTTTTGACATTAACAAGCATCATCAGCGCCAGAGAGATGAGTCTAATTCGTCCTGACTGGTTTCTTAGGCCACAGCTTAGCATACTCTGATATAAGCCGTAGCTTAAGAAACCACAAAGTTGGCTTCTTATTCTTATAATGAAGTCTGCTATAAGCTGTGGTCTAACAAACTGGTCAAGAAAAATTAGACTCAGCTTACCAGCACTGATGATGATTATTAAGGTTAAAAGCCGGCTACATATATTAAGCCGGTTAAACTATATCATTTTGGAAAGACAAATGCTGTTTAATTTTATTAGAACATTCCACATCCAAAAATTATTGTATTCAACCATCAACCATAATGCCTACACAACAAACTAAGTTTTCATATCCATCATAATTCTAGAAGTCATAAACTTTTTAAAAAAACTCACCCTACGTTAAATAAATGTAAAACTAATTTAATCCTGTACATAATCATTGCTTTTAGTTTTTTTTAATCAAAACGTTATTGCAAATTATTTACAATTTAAAAAAAATTGTAATTCATCAATTTTTTTTTAATGTAATAAATAAAATTAGACAAATACTATAAAATAGTAATATAAATAGAATAATGTACTTATATCTTGTCAAATTAAAAAAACAAATCATCAAATATTAATATTTACTGTTTCTAAGATTACTATATTTACTGTTTACGGGCTCTTCACTATTTGAATGTGACATAGTCAGTTTTTAGTCTTATCAAAGCCCAACTATAAAGTTAAAACAATTTATTTTAAAATATTACCAACATAACTGGCAAAATAAATGATTTACAGTCTATCGTTTAGTTTAAAAATCCCCAAGGTCATAAGTATTTTGGGGATTGACCAATCAGAGAAGCCGCTGCCAACCTCTCACTTAAAAAGAGAAAAAAATCCCTACCACAATAACTGCTGTAGGGAAAAAACCTTCTTTACTCGGCAATCGTTCACTTTGTGGTCCTTCTTTTGATTACATCGTTTTGAAAATTACTTTCAAAGTAATCTTAACAATGATATTTTAAAATAAATCTACACAAAAGAAATGTAAAAAAACATCGCCAAGAAAATATAGGTAAAATAACCTGATTTGTTTACATAGATTTTTCCCGCTCCCTTCTTGCAGTGATTTTTTTCTTAAGAATCAGTGGTGTCTAAACTGACCTGTCAAGATTTTTAAACTATACGATATACTGTAGTAATAAGTTTATAATTTATTTTACTAGTTTTGTTTGTTAGGCAATGGTAAAGATTTATTAAGATTTAATGCTGTATAAGATAAAATATACATTTTTAGGGCAAAGACTGTTTTTAATTACTTTGAAAACTCAAAGTGTCATTTTTGCCTTTATTCACTAACGATGCTTGGTAAATTAGTAAAAATATAAGGAATTGATCTTAATTCACTATTCAACTCCTAAATCTCTATTCAAGCAAACAAACTAACTATGAAAAGTTCATTGGTCTTCCGTGTGTCCATTAGTTGATGGACTGTCTTGTTGCTCTTCCTCAGCTAATTCTTCTTGAGTATTATCTACATCGTTAGTAATATCTTCTTCTTCTTCCATAACTTCCTCCTCATCTTCTACATCGTCTTCCATCTAAAAAATACATAAAAGGGTAAATTAATTTGTGTAAAGAGGAGGTTAAGGGAACCACGCAGTAAACTACAAAATTGCTCTAAGAAGCAGCCCTAAAAGTATGAAAAAAATTCTCAATAAAAGCCCCATACAAACCATTGAAATGATTTGGATAAAATGTTTTAAAAGTTAATTTTAGCAATTTCAAAATTGCACACGCACAAAAAATATATTTTTTTAAAAAAACCATGTGGGGTATCAAATTGTAGGTACTGATGGGTAGAACACAAATATGCATCGCTTTTTCAAAATTAAATTTGGCTAATAACAAGCAAGAGCAAGGTGAGCAAAGCGAGCTATAGAATATGTAAAAGTTTGATTCTATAGTTTAAAATTGTTTAGTGTAACAAAGTTGTCTGTGTGTGCGAGTCTGTTGTCATTGTACCTTCCAGTAAATTTATGCTAGAGAGTTTAAACTTGGTACAAAAATCAATCTTTAAGTCTAGTAGTGCTAGCCAGAAAATATTTTTTTATGATGCCATTAACCCCCAATAATGACTTTGTAAAAAATTCATACAGCAAGGAAAAATGTTTCGGTAGACTTGAAATTTGGCTTGCATGTAGTCATATATAAGACCAACATATATGCTTTATAAGTTTCATCTTATAATCAGCATTAGTTTAATTTTTTTTAATGAATTTAATAGGTTTTTTTAAAAAATCAGAAAATAATCCAAATGAGTTAAAATTTAGAACAAGTATACCCTTTCATGTAATGAATAAGTATACTAACGTTTGTTCAAATACATCAAGTATATCTACTGTTTTTGTTGGATCGTAAGGGTTAAACAGTATCAAGCAAGATTATTGCCTAAATGAGTGACAGCTTGCAATAAAATTAATGTATTTACTATAGGACGAGGGAAGCAAGTGCAAAGTCATGTTGCAGTATAACTATGGAGATGTTTATATTGTGAGGACAAGGGAAGCAAGTCCCAAGTATTGAGGATCAGTGTAGCCAATTCCAAGTGTTAAGGGAAAGTTCCAAAGTACTCCGTCCCTGATTTTTTACTATAATGCTAAATTGTGATTGATTTTGGTTATCAAACTTGCTATGTCAAATATTCAAGATAAAAATATTAATAAAACATAATACAATAATAATAGCAAAATTTCAAGAGCGGAGGGAAGACAAAATATAGTTAAAGCATTTTTTAACACAAGTATTTACAGTCAATCGTTTAGTTTAAGAATCTCTAAGGTCATAAGTGTTTTGGGGATTGACCAATCAGAGAAGCCGCTGCCAACCTCTCACTTATAAAGAGAAAAAAAATATCCCTACCACCATAACCGCAGAAGGGAAAAAACCTTCTTCCCGGCAATCGTTCACTTTGTTTGTGGTTCTTCTTTAAATTACACCGTTTTGAAAACTACTTTCAAAGTAATCTTAAAAATGATATTTTAAAATAAAACTACACAAAAGAAATGTAAAAAAAAACATCGCCAAGAAAATACAGGTAAAATAACCTGATTTGTTTACATAGTTTTTTCCCGCTCCCTTCATGCAGGGATTTTTTTCTTAAATATCAGTGGTGCCTAAACTGACCTGTCAAGATTTTTAAACTAAATGATAGACTGTAATTCAGTGTCTTAAAATAATATTATGGATAAACCTAATAATTATAATAATGAAAACAAACCTCTTGATATTCTTCTTCATCTTCTAATTCTTCATCATGATGTTCTTCATCAAATTCTTCGTCATGTTCTAATTCTTCTTCATCATCCTTCTCAATATCTTCCTTATCCTCCATATCTTCTTTTTTATCATCTGAACATTTTTCATTTTTGTCACTATCCTTTGAATCTGATTCCTGAAAGTAAACGAACAAAACATATAAATCACTCAAAATATATTGAGTTAAACCCACTGTCTCAACCAAAACTGGTATCAATGAAAGGAACGAAGAAAAGAGTCTCTTCATAAAACTATAAATTATTCTAAGCGCTTTCAACCAACATGAGGCCATCATCAGTAACAAAGAAGATATTAAAAGAGTAAGGGATTAAAAGAAAACAGCTAAAAGAAAAACATTATATACACAAAAATTAAATAGAATTAGTAATATTCTTCCTCTTCTTTTTCGACCCAATGATGTCGGTGAGCCGTGATAGACTGAATGTGCCGTGATAGCTGTGGTATAATGAATATTGATTACTTTGCATGAATGACATATATAAACCATGGGAATCATTTCTTGAGTAAAGATTACACTCATTTAGAGTTAAAGAGATCGTGATTTTTTACAATCTTAGATTAAGTTTACTCATAAGAAAACTAAAAAAATTGGTTAGAGTGTATCTCGAAACTTTTCCTCCCCACATTGGATTCACAACGGTAATCCTCCCTACTTTGGACTTACTTTCCTTGTCCTAAGATATTCATTACATTAGTTTTATTCCCAGCGCTCACCCACCCAAGCATTGACCTTGCTCAATCCTGCTTAACTTTTACAACCCAACAAAAACAATAGATATATTTGCAGAATTAAATTAAAACTTATTATACCTATTTAATATGTAAAGGGATACACTTGTACTAAATTTTAAATAAATAAATAAATAAATTGATATTCTGTGGTAAACCTTGGTATAGGGTCATCACAACATCATAATAGCTTAAATACCTCAGTCATTTAAGATTTTTACAATTTACAAATTCCTCAATGGAGTAAAACGCATGTTTTAACAGGATCTGTTTTACATAAGCCTTAAACTGCTCTGGGGGAAGGTTGATAATCCCTATATCCAGATGATTAATTAGTCTGACGCCTTGGTGATGAGGTGATAAGGATGTTAGGTGGAGGCGATGAGCAGGTGTGTTGATCCTGTGAGACCTTGTTTCATATGAATGCTTTTTCTCAGCGAGTTGTTGATAGTGAGGCTGGATAGTGGTGAGCAGATTCAAGATGTATATAGATGGTAAGGTGAGAATTTTTTGCTCAATGAAAAGAGGTTTGCAGCTATCGTGCATTTTTTTACGAAAAATAATTTTCAAAGCTTTCTTTTGGCATATAAAAATATCATTACTATGCGGGGAAGATCCCCATTCATTTATGCAGTAAGCTAATCTTGAATGGAATTGAGCATAATAAACAAGCTTCATAATTTTCGTCTCAAACGACAATGCTAATTTTCTCAAAAGATACAATGCTTTAGATAAAGAACCTTTAAGTTTAGTCAGATGAACTTTCCAAGACAAATTGAATTCAAGATGAATTCCCAGCAGTTTCACCGGTAAGTTACTTTCAATTTCATTTGTTTTTTTAAGCGTAAAAAGCAATTCTTGATTTTTATTATCATTTAGAGTTAATTTATTTGAGCTAAACCATTGCTTAGCTTCTTCCATGATCACGTCCATATTACTTTTCAACAACTTTCTGCAATTACACTGTAAAATAAAGGTAGTATCGTCCGCAAACTTTATGCAAAGCCCTTTGGCAGCAGCCAGGTCATTTATGTATAGCAGGAAAAGTAGTGGTCCCAACACTGACCCTTGAGGAACACCATGAGTGGTTTTTTTGTGATCACTGGTTGTACCTTTGAACTCTGTATATTGTGTCCTATTGTCCAGATATGATGTCAGAAGTTCATAGGGGATACCTCGTATGCCATAGTGATACAGCTTATCTAGTAGTATTTTATGACAGACACAATCAAAGGCTTTAGTTAAGTCACACGACAGCAGTAACACTTCTTCCTTGTTTTTCAAACGCCTCGTAGATGTACTCAGTAATTGATCTAATGGCGTCTGCTGTAGAAAGACCTTTACGAAAACCAAATTGGTATTTATTTAAAATATTAAATTTGCTGATGAAGCAAATAAGCCTTTCTTTTATAATTTTTTCAAATATTTTCCCTAGTATGGGTGTCAAGGAAATTGGCCTGAAATTATTAGGGTCATTTGAATCTTCTTTCTTATAAATGGGTATTACCCGACTAGTTTTTAAGCTTTTAGGGAAGACCCCTTCTGCCATAGATAAATTTATAAGGTCACTCAAAGGTTTCGCTATAATATCTTTAATACTTTTTATTAACTTGTTGTTAAAATTGAGATAATCACAAGACGAGGATGAATTTAAATTTGAAATTAAATTTATAACTTCATGTTGGTCAGTAGGAAACAAAAATAGACTGTTCATGTTTGGATTTTTCATGAAGCTGGATGGTTCTCTATCTATATCTTTGAGTTTATTAGAAAGATTCTTACCTACATCTGTAAAGTGATCATTTAATTTATGGGCATCAAGGTTTGAGTTTATTATACTTTTATTTCTACTAGCTCCAGCTTCTTCACTTATGTAATTCCAGATTTTCTTAGGATCATTTACATGCGTGCTTATGTATTCAGAGTTTTGTTTGTACCTTTCTTCTTGGGTCTTCTTATACACTTTCTTCATTTTTTTCAGTTTTTGTTTCAGTATGGCAGACGACATATCCTGGTTTAGAGAAGTCAAGGTAAGTATGCTTTCTCTTATTCTTTTTAAATTAGATGAATGGATTTTTTTGTTCATGTTTAACTCTATTATATTAATTTTAAATTTTAAAAAACATATACAAGTTATTTGATAAAAAAAATGATCTAATGCTAACAACAAAGAGACTAAAACTATTAGAGGAGTACAGGACCCGATTAAACAGTGATAAGCGGTCTGGAAGCGAGACAGTTTCCATAGGTGCCCTAACTGTACTTACCCCTACTATAGTCTCCCTAGAGAAAGAATAGATACCCCTACCCTCTACAACTTCTATTGTAGCATACATTCTACTAACGGCGGACATTTTTCAGTGATGCCACATTAAACCACTTTATTCAAAACTAACAATTAAAGAATACATGCAATAGATAATAATTAAAACTTATTTTAAATTCATTTTACTTGATTTAAAACAAAATAGTCGAAAAATAATGTAATATTTAAGTAAAATTGTAATTATTAGAAAAAATAAAAAAATGACGTCACCAATGTACCGTTACGGCACCTAGCTACCCAAGGAATGATAAGAACTGTTGTATCCTCCCTCTAATAGTTTTAGTCTCTTTGGCTAACAATGAGATGAAACTTGACACATATGGTCAAGACCATATGGTCTTATTTTTTTTTAAATACTTTATTTTTAATAAAAACATACAATATGATTACAAATATTTAACCATAAAAATTACAACCCTACAATGGACATCCAGAGCGTAGGGTTGGAGTCAATATGTACACAGTTAGTATCACAAAAAGGTTATTGTTTTTAATTATTTGTATACATAGAGATATTTCACTAGAGAGGGCATAGCTCATCTCATCACATTAAGAGGCTTGAAACATCTTTTAGGGAATGAGTTTGGATCATTTGGGGGGATGAAACTGATTGTTTATATTTTGTATTCTAAACTTTCTACTATGTAAGTTACAATAGTTTTTCTAGAATATAATAGAAGGTGTTTAGGCTATGTTTCCATGTTGTAAAATTCAACCAATAGAGCCCTTATACATGACTACATCACCGGAAAGGAATAATCCTGGAGACATCCTGGTTTCGGATTTCTTTGCAAACACAATACTTTTCCTACATACCTACAGTATAAAGAAAGAAAAGTAAAAATGGCAAGACTTTAGTACAGATGTTTCTCAATTCTTTCGTTACCTAAGGTGATGTGTTTATAACGCCATGACTCAACATATTAACACATTTCTTTCAAAACATTTCATTGATTTATATAATTTAGTAACTAACATTACCAACAATTTTATCAGTGTTTAAAATTTTATTATTTCAAAATTTAATTTATTTTAGATTTTTAATTTAAAAATTATTCTTAAAGAACTGTTAAGAATCAACAGAACCACTGTTCTGTGTTAAGAACTGTTTTAGATATGTTTATTACTATCCTACATTTTAATTTGGAGGTTAAAAAAAATATTTTAAAAATAATTTCCTCAAGAAACCAGCCATTTAACTTTGAAAATAAAACATTTATTTGGGATTAAGGAAATTATTACAAATGCTAGGATTCTATGCTTTTAGCCTTACTCCTACATAAATAAATTAATGTGCTGGACATAAACATTTTAAATATAATAATGAATACGAAAAAGCCTCACCACAAAGTTAATTAAATAAAATTCAAAACCGGCTTTTAACCTGAATGGTCATCATCAGTGCCGTCTATAATCGTGTGAGTCTATGATATCATAGACTCACACGGTCATCATTAGTGCCGTCTATGATCGTGTGAGTCTATGATATCATAGACTCACCTACATCTATATATTCTTCTCTCCGGCACTGATGATGACCGTTTAGGTTGAAAGCTGGTTTTGAATTTTATTTAATTAACTTTGTGGAGAGGCTTTTTCGTATTGATTATTACAATACACTCCACCTGCGCTTCACCCTAATAACTCATTTTAAATATGTATTCTAGGTACAACTTGGAAATAGCCTAGCAAGATTAAAAGAGAGATAAGAACCACTTGTTAAATCAATCAAACTCCTGTGGTTGACACGTCACATAAATTCCAACAAAATTAGGTTACCTTTTGACTCTCCTCCTCCTCTTTTTTGATTTTATTAAAATGTTTGTGTTTATAGTATCTATCCAGATGTTTAGGGTTTCTACAGTGGTTAGTAAGCGCTTCCTCCAGTTTCCCTGATGGTCTAGTCAGGTGAATATCACACAGCTCACAGTAGTATACTTCCACTTTACGACACAGCTCCGCACCTACACACATAGAATACACTTTGATTATTAATTAGAATAATACAGAAATAAGAGGGGGGGGGGGGGGGTAGTGATGTAGATGCTCGAGCATAATCTTTTAGAGAATATTCTCGAGCATATTCTCGACAATATTCTATTAAGGCGAGCATATTCGAGTATTTTCTTTTGGAGCTACAATTTTAAAAAATAACGTTAAAAAATGTTTAACTATAAAATTAGCTGCTATTTGAGTTGGTATTTAATAAATTTGTCATAAAATCATCATGAGATGAACTAAAAAGTAATAATAACATTTCTCTCTCTTTTCTTTACAATCAATCAAACCATTTTTAAACAAAACAACTCTTTTCTGATAAGTAATCCATTCAATACTACTATCATATTTTAAGGTTGACTAAATAAAAAGAAAGGCAGTGCAATAGTAAAATGTTCACTAGTAAAGGCTTAGTTAATCAAGATTCCATCTTGTCTACTCTCCATTTCCTTACTTACAGGAAATGTATTATCAAATTTAATTAGAATAAATGACTAAACTAAGAACTGTAGAACAAAAAAATATTTAATTAACTATATGCTTAAAGAGGGATATTAAACAAAGAAATGAACAGCAAAATATAATTTTGACGAGGTTTATCAAATAACAATATGTTAATTGAGAAAAGATATTTCAAATTAACTAATATAATAAATATATAACTAATATATATGGTTTCAGTCTTAAAAATAAAAAAGTCATGCGAGACTAGAAACTAGAATAAAGTAAACAATTTATAACACAAATTTTGATGAGGAGTTTTTAAGGATTTAAGGCCACCTTATTTAGTAATGGCACACATCCCACATAACAATAAGTATTCAGTAACTGAGTGCACCTAATTTTTTTTAAAAATCATATTTCAAATAAGAAGAAAGAAAATGTATCAAATAAGTACAAAATAGAAAATGCTCCAATTTTTCACGAGAATATTCTCAGAATATTCTCGTGCTCGGAGAATATTCTTTGAGAATATTCTCCGACCACATCGCTAGGGGGGGGGGGGAATACAGAAACAGTAGGTACTGGGAGCCTCTTCACAGCCCCTGCACTTCCCATAAGTACAACATGGTTAGTTGTACTTTATCAATATGTCATATTACTGGTTTATATAAGTGACATACTGCCACGATATAAATGATGACATTTTCAAATGTCAATCAATGAATGACAAGTTTTGTTTGACATATATATGTCAATAAATAATATCGGAGAACAAATACTGATAATAAAATGAAACTTCATTTTATTCATCAATCAACTTCATTGATAATCATTCAACTTTAATCATGTATTTTTGTGAACCATACATAGTAGTATAGGTGTAAAAAAATGCAGCATAATCTAAACACTATATGAAGATTTATGATATTTTGAAATGTTTGTGAAGTCATTAGTGGGTTAATGACATCACACATTTGGTAAAAACAAAATCTGACAGAAAAATGCTTACCTATGTTGCCGAGTGGTTTAAATTTCTTAGATTTGTCTTCTCCCTCCTCTCCTTCTACTTCCTCTTCTAGAGCACAAGCATATCACACAACAAAATATTATTCAAAATAAACAGAAACTAAAAAATATTTATTTAAGAACTCTTTTAGTTATTTTAATTTAGCTGTGCCAATACAGATAAAATAATCCAATCTCTACAGAAATTCTAACCTAGGACTAAAATAATATATATAAACCTAGCGGGGAAACTCCAATGCTAACCCATGTAAAAAATCCAGACCTGTGTGATCAGTTCATAGCTGACTCAAACATAAAAATAGCTAAAATTAGAATAACTGTGGATGAGTTTTCTAGGATTTACCTTTTTTGTCTTTAATTTGACTTGGCAACACTGATAAAATAAGATGAGTTTTACTTTTAAATGTTGAAAGCTACTTTAAAATAAATTCTATGAAATAATTGTAGTAATAATTTATTTAAAGAAAAAGAGAAACAATAGTAAAGGTAATTCACGTTTTTTTTAAGATTTTGAAAAATATTCCGACAAAAGATTATTGCCTTTTAAATGTAACTTTTAATTACAATAACTATGGTTATATTAAAAAACTTTAGGTTAATAATTCTTAAATTACAAATAAAAATTAATATCTAAAGGAAAAACAATCATCACTGGCAAAATATCAAAAGTTAAGTAGTGCAAACAAAAAATTAAAGTTTCATTAGCTGCTTTAAGAATGACTTAAACCTCTATTGGATGTGACAAAATGTATTTCTCACACAAATTATTAACATATTTTACTTAAAAGTCAAATAAAACTCCATAAAAACTAAATTATCGAATACCATAAATAGTTTTTTACATTCACAAGGATAAAACAAGATGGCTGCGTCCATAGGAAAATTTGAGCAAACAGGGAGTTTGCCACCAGGGAGGGGGACAAAATGAACTACATGTCATGTCTGACAGAAATCACATTTGTTACTACCCAGTACCTAGAGTGACTGATGTCCAATGCTCTATATAAACAGCTTTTATCTCCAGAAGGGTAATAATCAAAACATTTCGGGGCTTGTTTTTATGTAATAATGACCTTCATTATAACCCGGCGGGAAATAATAATTTATTATTTCCCGCCAGGTTATAATCCAGCTTAGCCAACTTAATTATTGAGTAGTTAAAATTACAGATTCAAAAATCTATGTTAAGAATGATTTATTTAGTTTTATTTGTTTTGATTAGACTTGTCATTATAGTTTTAATAATTTCAAAATAGATGTGATATAAAAGATAAATCTTTATTACTTGCTACTATTAAGCTAATAGTTAGAGAAGATACGAAACAATCTACATAAAGAATTTTGAGTAAACAAAGTTATTGGCAGCACTGATTCATTAAATCCCAGCTGTCTGAAAACAAATAATTTCTTCATTAAATCTGTTTTGACGATAAATACCTACTTTTTTACTAAGTTTTTTCTTATCTTTCAAGTAATATTCCTGTTATGTTTATCATAAAAGGATTTAGTGCGGTTGTTTACAATGGAAAGTGATAATGAAATGATAGTAAACGACATAGATGAATTGTTTCCCGATATCCCCGATAATCCTCAACCGTCTTGTATAGATGACGAAGCAAATACGGTTAAAAACAATTTATTGCCGAATAAATCTAAAAAGTTGTATGATAAGGCGTATTATTTAGGTATTTATATATTTTTGTTTATTATGATATTTGTTTGTTATGTATGTATGTGGTTATGTTGTATGTATAATATATTATTCAATGAATTTTTGTTTAAATTGCATAAAATAGTATAATTATGTTTCACTGATTCTATATACAAACAAATACATTTTTTTGTTTCATATATATTGTTTTTCCTTCTGGAGATAAAATGTTGTATGCACCACGTGAATAATGCTCTATTATAACCCTCGTCAAATTATCTCCCTCGGCAAGCCTCGGGAGCTAATTGTAATTAATCCCTCGGCTAAAGCCTCGGGTTTAAAATAAATAATTCCCTCAACTTGCGCCTCAGGATTTATAAATCATGATTCCTTCGGCTTTCAGCCTTAGGAATCATAACAGTGACCAGGGTTATAATGGGGGTCATTATTCACTAGGTGCATAAATAACTATTATTTTAGCTGCCTCAATACTAATAAAATAATCTAACCGCTATACAGATTTTAACCCATTACCTAATGACTGATAATACAATGCTTTAAATAACCAGCAACATAATCTAAAGATAAAACAGGTTAAATCTTTAACCTTTCCAACTTTAAATCTTGACTTTTAAATCTTTTGATGATTTTTCAAGAATTTAAATAGTTTATTTTGAAACTATTAAGTTAAAAATTTGTTTTTCTAAATTTTTAGTCCTTGACAAGATATGCGACCTTAGGTTATTTCTGATGATCATAATCTACCTATCAAGAATCAACCTAACTTACCATCTCCAGAACCTGCAGCATCTAAGACCATAAAGTTATCAGGGTCTAGTTCAGCTTCCTCATCAGCATCTTCTATCTCTATAGTATCACTAGGAACCTCGCGACCCAGTGATTCTAGCATCAATCTCTTCTTCAAGTGCGACACACCACATATGTGAGATTCATACTGACCAATGGTTTTAAATGTTTGAATGTTACACACTTGGCACATAGGAAACATGATCTTCTTTAGCGTCTGCAACAATAGTTTATAGTTAGTTAGTGCAACAAATTTATAGTTTATAGTTTAATTTTGTATATTTTATTGCTTTTGCTGCTTAAAAGCAAACATAAAAAATCGAGTACAGGGAACCTCGGATTTGCTATGCTCATACTCCCTGCTTCAGACCCGCTTTGCTTGTCCTCAGAATAGACAATTCACCAAATTTATGCTACAGCGAGTCATTATATCAGTTTAATGACATCTTAAAAAATTTTTGAATAGCACAACTACAGTAGTAGACTGATTTTTCTACAAAGTTTTAACTCTCTAGAATAAATACACTGGGAGCTACGATGATAACAGACACGCACAGACAGAAAACTTTGTGAAAACCATTCAGGAGGCCTTAAAAACACGTGAAGCGGATAATTCCAGTGACATCCCGGTTTCGGAATTATTTTGCAAACACAAGACTTCTCCTATTCTACCTATGGTATAAATGAAGAAAAGTACCAAATAATTGAATAATATTAAACTTGGTCCAGTTCTAATTACAGTCATAGAGAGATATACTAGAGGGGGCATAGCCTATCTTAATACATTGAGAGGTCTGAAACATCTTTTTGGGGGCTCTCAGGGGCTCTGTGTAACCTCATTGAAACCTCCTCCAAGAGGGATTTAAGGTTATTGTAAATCAATTGTTTTCGGCTTCCCGCACATTGTGATTTGTATTTTTAAACATTCTACTGTATAATGTACTGTTTTTTTGTTCTGTTTATTTGATTATGATGATAATCGAATGTGGTCAGGTTACTTTTTCGATGTTTCAAAATTCAACCAATAGGGCCCCTCTAGTTATATATCTCTATGATTACAGTCTATCGTTTAGTTTAAAAATCTTGACAGGTTAGTTTAGACACCACTGATTCTTAAGAAAAAAAAATCCCTGCAAAGGGAGCGGGAAAAAACTATGTAAACAAATCAGGTTATTTTACCCGTATTTTCTTGGCGATGTTTTTTTTACATTTCTTTTGTGTAGTTTTATTTTAAAATAGCATTTTTAAGATTAATTTGAAAGTAGTTTTCAAAACGATGTAATCAAAAGAAGAACCACAAACAAAGTGAACGATTGCTGGGAAGAAGGTTTTTTCCCTACAGCGGTTATTGTGGTAGGGATTTTTTTAAGTGAGAGGTTGGCAGAAGCTTCTCTGATTGGTCAATCTCCAAAATACTTATGACCTTGGGGATTTTTAAACTAAACGATAGACTGTAGAGTATCATTTGATATGTAATGTAATGTAGGATAAGCATAGTGAAATCAATAAGGTTTTATTTGTATTTATTTTTTTAATAACTTTAGTGATTATTATCTGCAATAAATTTATTTGAAAAATAAAAAAATTGCAAAAATAACAAATTGCTTATACGGATTAAATTGACTCCGCAGGCTTGATACGAGTATGAGGAATCACACAGAAGTGATACTCCTCAGCATGATGAGTAAAATTTTAACATTTTATTGTTATTTAAGAATTTAGCTTGAAAAAGGTTAGTGGGATAGAAGTTAGTTGAATTGAATATTTGAATTTTAGAAATGTTTTTCCATTTTTTCACTTTAAAAGTATTATTTTACTTCTGTCGCAGAAGGTCACACGGCCACTGGTGTCATGGAGGATTAGAAAGGGAATCTAATTTGAAAATACCCCGAACCTAATTTTATACATTACAATTCTTTCCCTCTTATTACAGAAGATACATGTGGTTTACCTTGTGGGCTGATGAGGCCTGGTGCTCAGTCTTCAGACTCTTATACTTGAGTTTACAGATAAAGCAACTAAACGTAGACAACAGCAACTTCCTGGCGTCCATGTCTAGATAAATCTGTTTCTTTCTCTGTTTCATCCTAATGTTGAGTATCTTTCGCTTCCAGCCTATAATCACTTTATCCATTGCTACGATATGATCTTTACTCTTCAGATGAGACATGTAAACCTAAATCATTGTATGAAACACACATGAGATATGTTCAACTACAGCTCATTTACTGTAAGGAAAAACTGACAGTCATGATCATCTATCATTGGCTTAAATGCTAAAATTAAAATATCTTGAAGAATAAAGCTAAGTTATTGAGATACCCCTCTATATGTTTTTTAAAATAGATTAAAATCAATAACTTCAACTCTATCAGAAATTAAAGTTATTCTATGGCCATTTCACCCAACACTGTGGGCATCATCAGGCTAATAAACTTCAACACTACATTAACACTAAAAATAATAAAAACTAAATTAAACATAATTGTACAAGACTAAAAGTAAATAAAATATTACAGATTTACCTAAATAAAACTTAACTTTGTCAACAAATGAATAAAGAGCTTATAAAATTATTTATACTTACTTATAGAATTGAAGTCATTGTTTTTAATTTATTTTAAAATGTGTGAATTCTATCAACTTAAAAGTGAGACTAAGAATAAAATACTCAATATGTTTTCAAAAAAACCCTTTCAGTTATCAAGCTATCTATTTCATAAGTAGCCATGTATTTTTACGTAAGGAAAGATTAAGCCTACAGGGAGGATTTTAATTATCTGTTATTTTGATAATTTTATGCATGTTTTATATTTTTTTTTATACTCTTCAAGAGCTTTAATACAATTTTTTTGCTCAAACATTTTTTTTAAATCGTCTGCCGTATTGGCTGCCATTTGAATTGGTACGGTAATATACGTAAAACAAACAAACATACACGTTGTCCCAAACTTCTGAAATAAAAGAACTTACTGATGTTAGTTCAAAAAGAGAAAGAGACACAGAATTCTAAGCTACTAATTATTACATAGAGATGACACTGCACAGTAGTAGCAGTAATAGGGTGGGGAGGCAGAACTAGGCAAATAGGTCACATAGTTGAGCCCCTCTAGCCAACAGTGATTTCCTCAGTCAAACACCTCTGCCATGAGTCTCTTGGAAAGGTTAAAAAACAGCAAACATATTCCATGTTTATGATTGGAAGACACTGACTCATCACCATTATTTGACAAGTAGCTGTGCAAAATTTCAAGTCTAATTGACAAATAAGAACAGAGCAATCCAGGCATTTTGAAAAAATAGTTTTTTTTTGGGGCAGCACAGCATTAAAGCCTAACAGATAGTAAGAGTTAATTAGAAATAATTAAAAGGATCAGCATAATTCCAGTTAGATATGAATAGCCCTTCCAGTTTCGGCTTAACAACATCATCAGCAGGTGGGCAACACTCGAGCTCTAAAGTTGCATCAGTGAATAACTTTACAGATTAGAGCTCAAGGGTTGCTAACGGTGAAGCTGATGATTGCATTAAGCCAAAACCAGTCAGACATTCATTTCCAACAGCCAGTATTAATGGTCGCTGATCATTCAATGGCTTCTTTAATTTATCGTACAAATAACCTAATTAATTTTAATTAGGAATACTAACATTTAATCAAATTGATAGCTCTAGTTAATTAGAAGTACTAACTAAATCTAATGGATTTGTATGACTAGTTTCACTAAAGACCTACGAGATGTAATACTTACCCTGACATGAGAAGACTGGTAGTGGCAGTGGGGACACTTTAAAACTTGACTCTCATCCTCTGATCCCTCATCTTTATCTTTACTTTCCTTCTTAACTTTTTCCTGATAGCAAAATTTAATTTTATCATATTAAAATATCCAATAATAATAAAAATTGCATACTCATTACTATTAAAACTATATTATGACACACAGTTAAAATCAGTTGAAAGCATGGGAAAATAATTTGAGGGAGCCAATGAGTTTAGTCCTGGATGTGACCACAATTTCATATTAAGCCAGCCTCATAGGTTCCGCAACACTATTTTCCAGGATTGTCGACTGATTTTAACCATGTGTCATACTAAAAATTCAAAAAAGGATTGCTCAAAGTAAATCAAGCTGCCAAAATTGAAACTAAGGTTCACTACCTAGAATTGCAAACATCACTGAAAAATAGGGGTTCTTCATGACCTTATATTTAACCCTTCTAAAACTAACAACATCTATAAATGGGAAAAAGTAAGCAAAAATATTGCTAAAAATAGAAATTTAGATTAAAATTTTACATTTAAAAATAATTACCTTATCAGATTTCTTAACAACTTTGACAATTTTTTTAACGACTTTCTTCTTGGCAACTTCAGACTTGGACTTGTCATCAGATGTTTTATCAGCTGCCTTATCGTCTTGTTTTTCATCTGTCTTTTTAATTTCTTTTTTATCTTCTTTCTCGTTTTCCTTATTCTTAGTAGAGGATGAAGTCTAAAGTAAAGTTATAAAAAAAAATTGTACACAATTAGAGAAATTATAGATTAGATAGCAAATTAGTTTGAAATTACGTAAACACCCTAACACGTAAATTTCCACATTAACACATAAATGTCCTCATTTGTAATTTTTTTTTCAATAATAAAAAAACAAAATAAATTGTAAAAGGATAAAAGATGCCAAGAAAAAGAGTGTTCAGGGAAAGTACAAGATGAGGTGTGGAGAGGAGACTCATATAAAGAAATCTTTTTGCTGGTTTTCTAAAAATTTAACTGTAAATAAAACTGTTAAATTTGCTATTGGAAATTTAACAGTAGGCATAAAATGTAAATATGTAGATAAACTTGATTATTAGTTTAAGTCTAGCTATAAGACCAAACTGGCCCAGGCTGGCGGACCCATTAATATTTAAAAATAAATTATAACTTAAATTAATTAAATTAATTGTTTAAATTGGATAAATTTAACGAACCACTCTGTGGGAATTATATAATTTAGACTTAATAAACCAAAGGACTATTAATTATAAAAATCTCTGTTTCTGGACTATTTCAATTATTTTTATTAATAATATTAGCTTTAATTTTGCTTTCTATTATTACAAAAGTGGTATAAAAGTTAGCATAAAAGTGGTAATATATATTAGACCTGAAGAAGACATCAAGAAAGAAAAAACCAGAATCCAAAAACAAAAATCAAGTAAAACAAGGCTCCTGAAATAATAACGCTTGTATTGTCAGCCATTCCATAAATTGGATAGACATTAAATTGAAACAACAACAACAACAACAATAACAAAAATCTCAAAATAAACAACTCATATTAACTTAAGTATACCTTAACTTCAGTAAGCGCAGTGGAATTTTCTTCAATAATATCAACACCAACAACGTCTTTCCACTAAATTTAAACTTTATTTGTAGAGCCGGCTTTCGGCAATAATGTCATCTACAGTGCCGTGGTAGGATGTTAAGTCTTTCAATTCATGGAATCTGACTGAAAGCCGGCTCAACAAATAAAGTTTAAATTTAGTGGAAAGACGATGTTGATATTATTTAAGTATACCTTTTTAATGGGAGATTTGGAAGGTTTATCCTGATCTTTGTTATCAGCTTCTTTGCTTGATTTATCCTCTTTGTTACTATCTTTATCTTCATCTACTTCCTCTTCTTCTTCTTCTACATATTCTTCTTCCTCAATTTCTTCTTCATCGTCCTCCTAAAAGACAATGATAGAACGTGAAGACATGGTTAAATTGTATAATTAGTTGGTTCGTGAGAGACATCTGTTTCAACTGTTTGTTTCGATCGGATCAGTATCCAACTGTCTAACCATTCAGAATGGATCAGTAACAATTATGTTTTTCTGAAATCTTAAAAATAATAAGTTAGTTGAGTAAGGCAGAAGTAATTGGTATTAATATCAAGATGGCATAGATGAACAATCTGATAAAGAAAATCTAGATTATTTACTCCAGGTCAACCAGTATTTTTGTCAGATTTATCCTCTTATGTCTTCATTTCTCTACAAAATGTTTTAATAAAACATAATTAAAGGTTCTTGTTAATTTACAAGGCTCCAAGAGAAAATTTACAACAAATAAGCAGAATGGATACTTTAATTTGTTGGACTGCCTAAGGCAGGCTTGTGTGCTAATATGAGGCAGATGAAGTGCTGAAACTAGATAGGTCTCTTAAGACAGCTCTCTGACTCTAGAGAAGGTAAATTTGCAGAGAGATTAAAATTAGTTCAAAAAAGTGAACATTTAAGTTAAAGTTAGTAAGCTAACAAAGTCAAAGTCATAGTAGAAGTTTCAGTTGAGTCAGTTGTTAAAGTCAGAAGAGATACTGTATGTTAGGATATGAGCTTTCAAATGAATGGGTGTAAGGAGGATATCGATGATATGCAAGCAATGGTACAATGGTTGCATGATTAAGCAACCATTAAGCTTAATGATTAAGCAATGGTCCATGATTTTATCTAGCTTTGACACACGACTGTATAAAGTGTCCTGATGAGATAGTTCTCATCTCTCCCTTGTCACTTATCATAACCAAGTGTATGACAGCAATATAAGCCATTAACAAAGAATACTTACTCTCATCTCATCATCACTCATTTGTTTGTCATCATGATCACCGTCATCACGTCTAGACCTGTCACAACACATAATTATACCGTTAGTAAGAATAGTTGATCAATCCCGTTCAACATGACATGACAGTAATTTACATTACGGACAGCCTAACTTTGATTCATGAAGGTTAAGTACTTATAATCAAACTGAATCAACTGCCGCAATGTTGCACAAAGTGTGATCCGCTGACCACACTTCGGAGCTAGTCATAAAAAAATGGTAAAATCTGTTACAAAGTATAGTGGTTGTTAAAAAAACGGGTGCCATCAAGTAACTGAAAAATTATCAAAAAGAATTAGCTTTTATAGGATTTATCAGGATTTCTAGATATTATTAATGAAACATGAGATTAATGAGCTTTGCTGCATAATTTTAATCACTAACAAAGGTCTTCAATCCCGAGGCCTCGTATTCATTCTTTTATGAAAATTAGACAGTAATTTTATTATAATCTATATAAATAAAATTCAAATGTCGCTACCGATGTTCCCTCTAAACTCGAGAACGACTGGACGAATTTTCACGAAAGTTTTTTACAAAAATAATCCACAGTGATGGGAAGGTTTGAGCTGAGTCTTAAGATGATTAGGGGCATCTAAAGTGGTCTACAGGGGCATCGAAATATTTAAAAAATCATAGCCTTTTTGGAGAGCATAAAATCATGCATGTCTAGAGCTATTATTTTAGAGCAGTACATTTACAATATTTTGATGCTAAAAATTTTGATTTTAGAGCTATAATAAGCTTTTTAGGGCAGTAAATAACTTTGAATAAAAGTAATGAATATAACTGACAATGGCCTGGGATAAGTCATAAAATTATGTCTATAAGTAACTTAACGAACAGGAAATAATAATTGTACGAGTCTCAAAATCTTTAGGTGTAGTTAAAATAACTTTAAAGGACTTCAGATTTTTTTTGTAAATTTTATCATTTTACTGACTTTAAAAACACGGATTTCCAGTGATTTTGTTAAAATTGGTTAAAGACTAATTTGAAGATGCACTGATTACAGGCAGTTCTATAAGCAGACAAATGGAATAGTTGTGCACAGGGGCATAAATTATTAGTTTACTTCATTTTGATTATATTTAGTATAAAGACTATTTAGAGGTGCACTGATTTACTGGCTTATGTAGTACTATAGATGATAAAAGAAAATTGTGGTGCGCAGGGGCATAAGTTATTAGTTTACTTGATTTTGATTAGATTTAGTAAAGTATATTTAGAGGGTGGACTGATTTACTGGCTCTGTAGTAAAACATGGTTAATATTTAATACACTTGAGTTTAAAAAAAATATATATTTAAATTGTCAAACCACAATACATAAAAAAAAAAAATTTTATGTATTGTGGTTTGAAAATTTAAATATATATATATTTTTTTAACTCAAGTGTATTAATATTAACCATGTTTACATATACCACAAAATCTCTGTCAAAAAAACTAAGGCTCTGTAGTATATAAGCAGAAAAAAGAAATTGTATAAAAAATTATTTACTTCTTTTAACGCCCGTGCGAAGCACGGGTATCTCTGCTAGTTTGTAATAAAGTTGGATAATAAAAATTTATTTATTTTAAAACGAAATGACAAGATTTGCATGAAGTGGGCACGAATGAGACAAAAAATATGGCGATACAACCGTGTATCATCACACACTAATGAATTGATAATTCATTACACAAATTTCTCAATGATTAATTTAGGAGGGTCTAAAAGGATCTAAAGTTAGCATATCCCTGACCTACAGGACCAATTTATGGCCTCCTTTTTATAGCAATCTTGGTTCAATCTACTTGGCATTTGATAAGAAATAGAATACTGTTGGTTCATTCAGAGCCAACCCCTTGGAGTAATCAGTATACAACAATAGAAATCTGCCTCTACAGAGTACTAGAGGACTGTTAACGGATCAGAACCAAAACCTAATGCTTTTGATACTTAGCTATAATAAACAATCATAATATAGCTTTATACGAAACCTTAAATTCAGAGTGTAACTATTACGATTAAAATTACAATTTTAATGAATTTATTTTTATAAATTATTCAACAATCTCTTCCAAGACATACTTATACATAAAAATGACCAGATACAAAAAATACGTACCTTAGAAACAAAAAAACAAAAATACTGGTCATACCAAGCAAAAAAAGCGACCAGGACAGAGCCTTTAAATTGATGTAAGATTCAGTCAGATGTGCTCATGAGTGTCTTTGAAAAGATTCATGAAGGATCAAACGTTGTTTTATCTACCATAAAATATTTACATGTTCGATGTTCAGTAGTAAATGTTTTTCTAATAATGCCTAGAATTTTCTTTATTATAATGTTCTCAATATATAAAGAATGTTGCTATTACATTGGCTTTTAATGATTTTCAAATAAATTTCAGCTCCAATGTCATTATACATAAAAATAATTTTACAAAGGTTTTCTTTTTCAAAAGTCATGAAAAAGTTGTTTTAAATTTGCTTTAAATAAATCAGAATCGTAAACAATTCTTTTGAAAATTTCTTATTCCAGAAAAAAGCTCATCTTTTACTTTAGAAAGCAACATTTTTTCTGTTTCAAGCATACTTATCCAATGATAATCTTAAGCAATTGTTTAGCTGTAACTTTTACTTAAGACAACCCTCAAGTTAGTGATTTTCAAACATTATTTAAACATCCATAAAAACGTAAGTAATTGAATTGAATAAGTATTCAATTCCAAATTCTCACTTTACATAGAGAATTATGACAACTCAGCTTAAAATGTTACAGGAAATGTACATATCTCATTAGTTTTAAATTCAAAATCATCCTTTAACAAAATCAGTGTAGTAAATATCTAAACAAAGCTTTATTTCATTTTTATTATCATATATTTCTACTTGCCTTCAAGTTGTTGGTCATACTAAATTTAAAGCTGCTAGTGTTTGTAAATTATGATTATCTTTACAATATATTTATCTTTAATATAATCTTTACAGATTATCTAAACACATATATAAATATATATCTGGGCTGCAGGCTTTAATAATAATTTTATTATTATTTTTAGGAGCATCACTTTTTTTATTATATGAAACATTGCAGAGTAAAAATATGTTAAAGATTTGCGACTCGACTATCAACAAAGGTTCAGTTTCTTAATAAGAAAGTATTTAGTTACCTTGATCTAACGGAGTTCAGGCGGCCAACATATTCCCTTCTGGAGCTTGATCCACTAAATTTACCAGGGAAATCTCTTCTTTTTGAAATAAAACCAGATTTAGTAGTAAAATCTCTGCTGGAGCCTCCTCTCCTCATCCCTCTCCGCAAAGGCGGACCACTCCGTAATCCACGGGATTTTCGAGGGAAATCGGATCGACGATCTATTTCACTCCTCAAATCTCCTCTAGGTGAGTAATCTCTATAGTTGCGCTCTCTATCTCCCTATATCAGGCCAGGTGGTAAAAAACATAACAGTGCAGCCTCACAATCATAATTGTGCTGACTCACTTCAGTCATTTTCATAGAAGACATTTATACTATCAAATCAATCTGAGACTTGTAACTTGATCTCAATTGTAGTGATGACATAACAAACTCTAGTCTTATGATATTCTCATTTATTTACAGGTTTCTTCAAACAAATGATCAATAAATTATCTTTATACTTCTTTAAATATCCAATCATAGATACAACTTCTCATAATAGACTTTTCTACAGTTTTGTCTTTAAAATCAGTCTAACTCAAAACAAATCCCATACATAAATAAATCAGCTCAGCCTCTTCTCATAAGTCATAAAAATGACAGTAAAAATTGAAAATAGTAGAAATCAAAAAATTTGTCTTTTAATTCATTACCTCCAAATGCAGATATTTAATATTATTGGTAAAAAGTAAGCTTGGTCCCAGTTCTTACATTTTACCGTCTATTTCAATTTAATATTATTATGCATAAGGAATCTCATATCAATTAAATCTATAATATTTTTATGACATAAAGTAACCTCCAGTGACCTGATCTTAAAAAATAAGCAATTTCTTTTCTTAAAAACAACCCACTCAATCTATTTTTAATATTTTATTTCTTTCTTTTTAAAAAAAAAAACAGGGTCAAATTACCATTTTAAAAAAAAATTCAAAAGATCAGATATTTTCTTATTGTTATTAGAATCATTTTTGATAATAATAAAAAATATATATGATAATTGCAATTCAAAGTCCGTAGCAGCACAATTGTCGCTGATAAGAAATTGATAACGAAAGGGTGATCGTTGTTAAGGTCCTTATGGTGTTTTTTTGGTTTTTCTTATTTGTGACGATTATTTCTTTGATTTTTTTCTCAAAGTGCTTTAATTTAATTAATTTTAGGGAATATGAAAACAGTAGGATCACTATTTCTTTGAAAAATGGAGTTTTAATGGGTTGTCACGAGTATTTAAATTGACTGATAAGAAGGTAAAACAATATAGTGTTTTATTTTATTTATTGTTCATTAATGCTACTTTTAAATAATTTTAGTTTGCAAAAACACACAAAATCACCTTTTTATTGCATTAAATTAGTTATAACAGGTATTTAAATTAACTGATAACAAGCTGATTTTCATCATAATGGTGTTTTAATTTATTAATTAATTATATTTACACACTAAAATTATTAATAACTGAATAAATTCACTTTTTTATAAAATGTTTGTTTAAATAATCCGTTTATGTTTTTTTTTTTTTTTTTTTTTTTGGGTTAAATCATACAAATCCAAGTCTGTAGTGATAAGAGTCTGATTCTATACTTAAAATCCTGGAATATTGAAAACAATTTTAGCACCGATGGTCGTTCTATTAATTTTAACAAATTAACTGACAATAAAGAAATAAAAGAAGACTTTTTATCGGCTTTCAAGCTAATCCTATGATAAAAAAAATTTGATCACCCTTTCGTTTTCCCACCATTGGTATTGCCAACCTTACAACTATCTCTTTGAATCCCAAATAGTGCTAACTGTATTCTTTACAAATTGTATAGAAATAATACAATTTTAAATGTATAGGAAATGAATTAAAATATGATTAATGAAATAGTTATTTAATGGTCTTATATACAGCTAAGTCTCTGTTCAATTCATTTCATCTTAATAACAATTCAAAGATCTTGCAATTCCACAAATATCATATAGGTTAAATCTAAGATTAAGCCTGATTACAAAAAATAGTTATAAAAAGATTTCCTTTTTCCAAAAGAATATTCTTATATAATGTATAGTTTGTAGTGAAACACAGGGCTAAAATCAGTTGACAGCTCGCCAAAATGTCAATACTTTCAACCCATTCTTTAATTACCAAACATATTCCCTACTCTGGCAACACTATTAAGTCATGTTATGTGGTCAATTTTATCATTTGATTTTAATTTATACCGCATTTTTTCATTTTAAAAATTTATTTATTTGCTTTAAAGTATAAACATTTTTGTAACTTTTAAAGTTACCAATTAAGTGTATAAATAAAACAAAAACCAAAACGCTGCAATAATTAGATGAATTGAACAGATTGAAATGAAACAAAACAAACTCGAACAGATCAAAATGCACAATGAGGGGAAAAAGCGATGCAAGGTTACTCATTTTTAAAACCAGTGTGGCTTTTAATGATTTTATTAACAAAAAAAGGTAATTTTTTGTACTGAGGTGGAGGGGGAAGGGGCGTGGTTCGGTTTGAACTAATAGAATTATTTTCTTCAAAGATTTTTGAAAAGCTGTCAACTCATCAGCAGCGATTCTTAACTCTTGTGTGGTGACAAAATGATTAGTAATAAAATATTTAATATCTAAAAATTTTTAAAATATGTAGGTATACTTTTGAAATAAAAAAATGTTTATAAACTTTATGTTTTGGACAAGTTAAGAGTTATGATGTAATGGTCAGATAAAATAAAAAGACAAATTTGAGATTTCGGCTGTAAATTAAGGCCTTCTTCAGAAATTCTAAAGAAAAGAAAACAATTTTGAGATGAAAGCTCACATTTGTTTTTATTTTATCTTACCATTACCTCATCACTCTAAACTTGTTTAAATATTTTGGTCAATAATTTTATACTATTTTCGTCTTTATTTTCCAATTTAATCATTAATAAGAACTTAAGTCGGCTATCATCCTTGTATTTGACAGTTGCCTCTCGCTTTTCATTTAATAAATACGGCTCTACATAAGTAATGTCTTTAACTTGTACATTTTTTGGTCTATTGAATTGTTTACATTTGAAGCTGTATTCAGGGAAAGGACAAATGAGGGCAGCTTAAAAATAAAATTGAAACCATAATTTTAGTCTGGCATTAAGCTGTTGGAAGACCCAAATTCAAGAAAAGATCAAAGTGCCCCCAAAATAGGAGATAAAAGCCTATTACAATTCTAGATAAGCAGTACTCTGTAAGTACCTGTTTTGTTGATTTATTTGGCAGTCACATTCAAAGTCTAACAAAATACTAAGCCCACAAAACTTACTCATGTATTAAGTATGAACATTGTGTAGTGTGTAGCTACTATTAAATTGTTTGGGTTGCAGTTCTAAAAGGTTGAGATACGCTGGTTTAGATAAACCTAATCAAATTAATTTAGTAAAAAAGGAAGTAGAAAAAATATTTTTGCTTTAACAGTTAGGCTTGATCAAGGGGACTTTAGTTCTATAAAAAGTTTTGAATGATTTATTCAATTCAATATATTTCGCTTATCATTGTAGGCATCTTCAGAATCAATATCAACAAGCTACATTAATAAACTATTAAAATAAATAAATAAATAAACAATCACAATACATTAATGGAAAGACTAGAAAAATCACAGCTTAAAAAATAAAAATGATATGAAAACAAATTATCTTCTTAATCAGCAAACTGATTATGCAGCAAACTGTCTGACTTATTACTTTGTGACGATAAATCTTGTGATGATTAAGAAGATAATTTGTTTTCATATCATTTCTATTGTTTAAGCTGTGATTTTTCTAGTCTTTCCATTAATGTATTGTGATTGTTTATTTATTTTAATAGTTTATTAATGTAGCTTGTAGATATTGATTCTGAAGATGCCTACAATGATAGGCGAAATATATTAAATTGAATAAATCATTCAAAATTTTTACAGAACTAAAGTCCCCTTGATCAAGCCTGAGATGGAGTTCTATAAACTTTCCAGTGCTACAAAGAACAAACTATTACTTTAACAGTTAGCATTTCCCTTTGTTAAAATACTCTATCACATCACAAAGGGATAACACAAGTTAGTTTTTCTAAAAAGGCTTTAAATGAGAGATCTGTGGTGTAGCAAAAAACCTTAGCTAATTAAGGTTTAAATAAAAGCCGGCTCTGCTTTTATTTAATAAATTCTTTTGTGGAGAGACGTGTTGGTTTTTTGTATACTTAGCTAACTGTATTTTACACAAAACTGTCAAGCCTGGTAAACACAATAACTGTTAGTACGCAATGTCCTGTTGCTACAATATTCTAAAAATAGAAAAAATGCAGTAATATAATGAACAACTGGTATTTTATTAACTGGCAGAATTATTGTTACACAAAGGTTTAGCTGTATTTAAGATATGAAATGGACACTGTGAACATATTTAAGACTTATTTTGAGAAAAATGCGTACTCACCCCATAGCCTCCCGAATCTCCACGGAATCTCTTAGGTGAATTTGCTCTAAACCCACTATCACCTCGGAAATCATCCTAAGCAATAGAAATTGTAATTGATATAAGTTTAACAAAAGAAAATTAAAAGAAAAATGTTTTATTAAAATAATTGTTCCACTAGGAATCCACCAATGCTAGTAGAAAAGTAGAGCTGTGGAGTCCAAAAATGAGAAACAAGTTTTCCACTGATGTTTTAATTTCATGACAGAGCCAGCTTTTAGACTTAACAGTCCATCATCAATTTATTTTTTTACTTCTTCTCATTTATACCATAGGTATAACGGGAAAGTATTGCGCTGCGAAGAAATACGAAACTGGGATGTCACCTGAATTATTCGTTTCAGGAGTTTTAAGGCCTCCTGAGTGATTTTCACCAAGTTGTCTGTCTGTATGTGTGTGTGTCTGCTATCATCATAGCTCCCAGTCAATTTATGCAAAAGAGTTGAAACTTCAAACAGGTGTAAACATCAATCTATAGGTGTAGTTGCTCTATCCAGAGTAATTTTTTATCACGTTGTTATTGTTGTGGGAGCAATAATGACTCAGCGAAATAATAAAATGTAGAAAATGTTATAAAAAATGTGTATCTACGATGATAACAAACACACATACAGACAGACAACTTGGTGAAAACCCCTCAGAAGGCCTTAAAAACGCCTGAAACGGATAACTCTGGTTTCATCCCGGTTTTGTATATTTTTGCTAACAATACTTTTCCTATATACCTACGGTATAAATAAGGAAAAGTAAAACAGGGTTCCAGGTATTTATAAAGAAATGTCAAAGTAAATGGATATTCCTTCTTGATATAGTGTACTGGGACTATTGCATTAGTTAAATTAATAATAAAACTATAACAATAAAATATAAAAAGGATGACTAACCCCACGAGATCCTCTAAAATCCCGCTCTCTGTCTGATCTCCCACCTCCAAATCTATCTCGTTCTGTCAAAACAACCAATAAAATATTAATACAAAAAAAAATAAGTGATTTTTTAACACAATTAAGTGTTATATTAGGCAAAACATCATTGTTTAGCTCTAACTCAAACTTGTAGAACTAAAGCTAACCTAAATTACCTTTGAACGAAGGTTTATCGTCAAACCTGGAAGAACCAAATTTAGGTTTAAAGCCTCCTCTACCTCTGAAGGAATCTTCTCTCCTACCTCTCCCTCTATAACCTCCTCCTCTATAACTCATCTTTTAGACTTTATTAGCTCTTCCTGTCAAAACAAAATATTCAAATACAAAAACAATTACAAACACATATCCTCTACAAATAGAGTATAATGTAGAGAGGGATATTAAAAAATATTGAGCCAGTAAAGTTACAGACACAAAATAAAATTAGGGACAGAAAGCTTGGAGTCAGTTTAGTTCTCCCAGCATTAAAAAAAGTTGCTCAAACAAAACGTTAGCTTAATCCACCTTCATCCATCAAAAATAACAATTAAAATCAGGTCTTCAAAACACCCATATCAAATTAATTGCAAAATATCTTTGATAGATAAGGTCTTAACTAAGAAATAAAACAATAACTAACACTACAGCTATATATTGAGCATAAACATTCACTACATTAACATTAAATTATTAATATAATGGATAATTGTCATGATGTCAGTGTCCATAAAAAATTGATTAAATTAAAGCACTTTAAGATAATAAGCACCATTTATTAAATTAAAGCACTTAAAAAATATCACAATTAAGAAAAACCAACAAAACCCACAAGGACTTTAAAAACTATCACCCTTTCGTTATCAATTCCTTATCAGCAGTGGTGGCGTTGCTACAGATTTTATATTGCGAATTAGATACTCTATCTGTTTCTTTCAGTTAACTACTTTTGTTTATTATTAAACACTTTCTGATGAAGTGTATTCGGTACACTTTAAAGTGTATTTAATACACTTTCGGCTGTATTCTGATCTTACAGTCGAAAGCTTAAATGTTATTTTTATTTATTATGACAAAAATCTCATAAATATATACTGTATTTTATGAATAATCGAGCATTAATTAATAATAGAACATAATAATCCAGCGATCGGAAGTATTGCCAACTTCCTTACTAGAAAATTGTATATTATTACGGTGGCAGCATTATTAGTGGACCGGCTTTGATGTTATCAGTTATGCTCTTTCTATATATACTATAATTTTAAGGCCATAACTATACGGGAATTTGACAATGAGTTGATTCATTAAAATTTATTCAATATTTAGGGAAAAATTTAATGTGTATTAGTTAAATTGATTGTTCTTATATTCACTTTGAAATAAGTAAACTCTAAATATAACTTTCCATTGATAAAAGCCAGTTTATATGAAAAATCCCATAGAAAACTATTTGTGGTGATATGCTATCCATGAGGTAGGCTACAGGTTATGTTTGTCCAGGTGTCTATTTGAATCACTAGGTAATTCCTCCAATTAAGTGTGCTAACTTATTTGACTTGTATGAGCACTATTTCAAATACATATATATTTTTGACTTAATCCATCTTATCAAAAGCCACTTGCGTCGTGAAAAACAAAAAATAGGGATATCATCTTTTCTGTCCTGCCAAGTCATGTCCATTTTGGTTGGAGACAGTCATTGGCGTTTCATAGAGAAGTTGTTAGATTGGCAATATTAAAGGGCCTTACTTAAATTGAGAGGCAATCATCAGCTTCTTTGTGTGGCAGCAAAAGTAAACAAGTTTATAGCTTCTGCTATTTTTAAGATATCATACAATCAGAGGTTTTTGTAGAGATAAATCATAGCAGATTTCAGCAGTTGTAATAATTGTAGCAATTTTATCTCCATAGATCCAGACCATACAAATGAAAACGATAAGGGTATAGTCAGGAACTACACCCTTATATATACCCCTGTCAACACTGCCTCTAAAGTTGAATACTTTTATTTTTGATGCACTCTGCTGGCACGCCGCCAAGGAGAAGAAGCTAATGATTGCCTCTCAATTTATGTAAGGCCCTTTAGTATTACCAACCTAACAACTTCACTATCAAATGCCAATGGCCGACTCCAACCAAAAAGAACATGACTTTGGGGACAGAACAGATAATTTCGCTACTTTTTTAGATCAAAGACTTGGTGAGGAGTTTTTTCCACTCAAGCGGTTTTTGGTGAGATTTCATGACTTTTTGTTGGCTCCTAATAGTTTTATGATTGTTATATGTAAAAACAGAAGTAAACAAGTTATGTGTTGTAGGTAAGGTTGTAAAAGGTGTTGTATATACCACTCACAAGCTCATATAAATAATCAATACATTTGGGATTTATTGATACAGGAATAATTGATAAAGGCATCAGACAAAAACAAGAGTCAACAAAATCAAAATCCATTCAGTAGTAAAGGCTGCTGGTGAGTCAATGGATGTAAAATTGTCATTCGCTAGCTTAGCTTTTTCCTCAGCATAGGAATGTCAAATTTGAATTCATTAAATAGGAATGCACAAGAGCATAAGCATAATCAAGGGGGAATCTAGTTTAACTACTATGCCGCAAGTCAGCAATAGTTGTTCCTCCATTCTGATTTGTTGATTTATATCAGTCGCTAAGCAATGGTTAACAAATAGCACCATTTTAACACAATAACCAATTTAAAAAATCTGCTTGAACAGGTTGTTATAGTTAGTGTAAATTAAAATGATGGAGCGATAAGTACTGCTGCAATACGGAACTAAAAGTAACAGATACTTCGTTAACACGAATAGGGGTCCAATCCTGTGTTCAACCCCCTTGGGGGATGCAACCTTAACTGTTCACATGGTATTTTTAACTGTAACTTAACTGTACTTTTAACTGGTTGAACCTCTTGTTTAATCCCATTCACACGAAACACTGTCGGAGGAGTTGACCCCCCTTGGGGATTGAACACAGTGTTGAACCTCCTCCTGAACCCTCGTGTGAACAAAGTAAGAATTTGCTCGGGGCCATGTGAAGGGTGGAAGTCGAAACACTGTCTCTGTGCAGACCCCTCATTTTTATACACTGAAGTAATAATTGATTTCTTAAAAGAAGAGCTTAAGTTCTAGGTACAGAGTGTTATTTACATTGTTCTAGGTATAGAGTGCTATTTATATTGTTCTAGGTATAGAGTGTTATTTACATTCCCATAATGAATCGAGTTAACTCGATTCCGTATCAGATAGCAATCCGATACGGAATCTGATACTCTCACTCGTTAAAAAGCACTAATTTTTAAAATCATCTTCATAAAGATCATTTTAAAAATTACCAGCCAAATATTTCCAAATTTTTAATACGTAAATTGCGTGCTATACGAGGACGCAACTAGCACAACCGGCCGGGACTAAAACTAGAAGAACACAAAGAAAAAATGCAGTTAATGAATTTCTTACCCCTACAATGAGTAGCTAGCGATTTTAAGCGAAAAACCAAGTCAAAATAATAATAAACAAGCACAATATTAACTTTTACAAATAATTCATTGACAAAAAAGAACACCTCAAAAAGCTTGGGTTCTTCTTATTTTTCCTATTTAAAAAAAGTTAAAATGGCGGTTGTGTTATTTTTTCTCAACGTAACGCAAGATCAAAATATTTTACACTGTTTAAAAGCAACAATGCGTTTTGTCACCAATGTAAAAAATATTCCCGTCTCCTCTTTTATACATTCAAGACCATAGTAAACTCACACCTCCATTTATTTCCTTAATCATAGTCACCATATACATTTATAAATCACTACAAGACAAAAAAATCAAAATATTTGAAGTCCACATATTTAGTTACGGACATTAAATATGAAATAAACAAAAAACTCTTTTATACATACCCAAAGAGACTAATACTAGTAGTAATATTGTAATATGATAAATTGAGCTGTGGAGTGCTATGATAAACAGAAACAAAACTAAACAAGTTTTCGTTTCACCACTCATTATAATTACAAATAACAAAGCCGACTTTCAACCGTTAACGGTCATCATTAGTGCCGGTAAATATTAAGAAGTAGATCAGTAGTCTACCAGTGAGTCTAATGGTACAAACTTGACTTGAGTAAAGTTTACGGTTAAAATTCGGCTTTTTTATTAGTAATTATAATGAGAGGAGAGACAAAAACTTGTTTAGTTTTATTTCTTCAGTAGTACTAATAGTATTAGTCTCTTTGTACATACCATACCTAATAGGTATGCTACCTGGTACTTCATTTAAAAGCCATTTAAATATAGGAACCTCGATTGCATTTTAGTATTACCATAATTAGTTTCCCCGTCAATTTTAATGAAAATGCAGGTTTTTAATTTGTAATAAATAACTCATAATGCAAGCTTAAAAAATTGTGTTTATAATTTATTTTCACAGGTGAAAAGGAAGGGTGAGGGGTTTGGGTTGGGTGGTGCTAAGGAAGGGGATTCTAACTTTTTTGAATAGCATAACTGACTGATCTGGTTCAGATTAAATTTTAAATTATGAATAACTGACAAGATTATGAGGAAAATCCAATACAAAATCAAGAAATGGCAGTGATTAACGAGTCCAACTCAAAAATAATCACATTTTTATAAATAAATTAATTTAACCTGATAAAACCATCAAAACCTCGTAACATAAATTATTCTAGTCTGTTCATCTTGGATTAGGTCTGAGGACCAATAGAATCGTTTTCCTCCTTGGTGTCAGGATATTGGTGCCTTTGATAAGGCTAACTCTTTTATATTATAAATGTAGATAAATAAAATCAAGTTGAGTTCCTGCTTATTTTTTCTCTAAATGGTAGTTCACCCTTAAGAAAGCTTAGCTTTTTAACCATTAATAATGTTGAAGAATAGTTATTTACACGGCAAGGGGGATAAAAAATGTTTACAGCTCAAGTCCAAGTTTTCACATAAGGCAGTTGAAAACTTCATTATCACCCGAGGCCGAGGGAGGTAAACAAGTTAGCTTCCGAGGCCTAGCCGAGGGAGACAATACAAGAGCTGAAATTCTTCAATGCTTGTCATGGATTAAATTTTACCTATGACTTAGATAATAAGTGAAATATATTTCTTATTAATTTTTATAATTATTTAATGACGATAGGAAGGAGAAGTTACAATTTGAAGGGTTGTTAGTAACGATTGTAGTTGGGTTTTCATTTTTTTTGTAGACCTTCTCTTTTTCATTCCTTACATTATTTAAAATTAGTTCTGTGACTTTGATTTTATTTGGCATTGATCACTCTATATAGCCACTGCACTTGATTGCCATGCCTTTTTAAAGTTATCATAGATTGGCAAGAAGGGTCGCTGACGTTCTACACAGGCAATAAATTCTCTGTGTATAATTTAGGATCAGGGAGATTTAAATTGATGTTAGAATTATTGCGTTCATAGGGACGTAAATATGCGTTTTACACCCCTAGGGAAGCGAATATATGTTTTAGGTCCTTTGGGATGTAAAACACATTTAAGGGGTCAGGTCATGTAAAAACCTGATTTACAACTCAAGTCGTAGGTGAAATGATTTTAGGAGAAACAAAATAATAATCATTCGTAAGTGCTAACATTAATTTTAATCATGAATAAAGAAAAATGCTAACATTTAAAATATGTACATATTTACAATGTTAATAAAATTAAAGCAATAATAGCTGATAAATCGATGTAACAAAAAAACAAGAATAATTTCCTATAATCTTTCAGTAACTCTAGGTTTTATCTAACTACGTGGTAAGGGTAAACTAGATAAATGATTCAAATTCAAATTAAACAATTAAAGAAGGGTAACCATTTAAACTGTTAATGGTGTTTTAAAAGTGTTTTTTTACATAACTATTTCGTTTTTTCTATTAATTAGCTAAAAGATAAAAAATAAAAGTTATAATAAAAATATCTTGTAAAAATGGGTACAGTTAAAGACTATTGTTTATCTGTGGTCAGGGTTGCCAGATTTCAGCCAAGATCGAGCGAGACAAATCTGGCAAGCAAGGGAGGAGTTACTTATGCAACTCAGTTGTAAAGAATGAATTTACTCCTGTAGAAATTTATTAATGAGCTAAGTGAGGTAATAAATATCACTTTACAGCCATGTTGCATATACCAGTTTTTAGAGCATAAGCAAATCAAATTCTTCATAATTGATTGATTTTAAATGATTGAAAATATGTTTAGTTTCTAAAAATATAAACTCCTTATTTTAGAATTGCTGTTTTTAACAATATAATATCACAGTTAAAAAATGTTTGCAAGTTTTTGCACAAAAGAAAATTAATTAAAAATTGATAATATTGGGACATTTTTAGTTTGGGTGGGATTTTAAATTTGAGCGGGACAGATGTCACTAACGGAATTGTCCCGTGAAATCGGGACACCTGGCAACCCTATCTATGGTAGAGTAGAACTCTCGGGCAAATTTCATACAGTTTCTTTCAGGTTTTGACAACATTGCTTTAATGGTCTATTTTACTTTGCATAGATGTTATGAATTCTTCATAACTTTTGATTTCTTTACATTTTAGTTGACTTAGTGTATATATTCAAATTAATTCTTAATGGCAAGAACAAATATAACAATTGAATTGTAATATTTTGAAATTTATTGTAAATAAGCAAATATTGCAAAAAAAGGGTTGCAATATTTTACAAAAAATATAATATATAAAAAGTAAATAAATACTATTTTTAACCCATATTTTCTTATTGGCAATCAAATGATATAGTTGAATAAAACTATAAGTATATCGAAAAGATTTTAACAAAGTATCGAGTAATAGCAGGCTACACTGATTGCTAGAAAAAGCATAGGAACATAAACACAAAAAAAATTCAAATTTATACTCAGTCTTTTATAAATTTGATCGATCGATTGCATTGATGCTTTCATGACCTCAACACGGAAGTGCTAAAAGCAGAATACACTAATAGAATTTTCACTTTAATGATTTTTGTAAGCTGTCAACTGATCATAATAATTAAATCTTATAATTGAACAGAAGAAGTGTTGACATAGTTAAATTTATTTAATAAATGAGTTCTTAGCTTAATAATATAAATAATACTAATAAACTGGGTAGGCTTCCGCGGTTATTGTCATGAAGATTTAGGTCATCTGGTGGATACCACGTAAATGTGGATTCTTCTTTGTGTTGGATTCTTCATCTACATTGACGCGGTCACCACCGGACACCTAAATCTTCATGAATAATGCTTTTTATAAATTAGAAAATACAAAAAATACACGACATACTTTGGTTACGTTCAGTTTTTAGCCTAAAGTGGTTGAGGAAAGGGATTCTATTGGTACATTCTGAGAAATCAGGGCACACCAATAGAATCATTTCCTCACCAATTAATTTTACCAGTCAGAGAACAAAACCAAATTATGACAATAGAGCTCAACCAAGAAGTGAAAAATATTAAGAGTATTGTTGTCACCTAGTAGAGTCTGATTTTAATAAAATACTACCCTAAAATAGTTTTTTACTATAATATTTGGACAAATCTTTAAAGTAATCAAAACAGACTATACTGACTGTGGCAATACACAGTGGAATAGTTAAGTCCAGCCAGGAGGATAAACATTGGCATAAGATATATACTAGTTTCTGATTAGTTACACAGATAGTCACGCAGGTTATAAAGAGAAAATTATCAGTGCAACCTATTCAAGTTACATAAAGAAATACACTTTTATATGTAACTGTTTACCCTCCAGACCCATTGTTTATATTCTTGACCTATACTCAGAATTACAAATATACACAAAGCTATAGTAAATAATTGTCTCATATTTTTTCAATTTTTGATTAGCTCCTAAGAGAACAATACAGAACAGTCCATCGTGATAAAAATCCTTTAAACATAGTGGGTGCCATTAAAAAAAATTTGCACATAAATTGCACATTTATACAAAACATAAAAAAAGAAACCATATATCTTATACTCTGTCTCTTGAAAATAGCCATTTCATATGTATCTATAAAGCCAATAAGGGTAGGCCTTATGAATTGTGCCATCAGAATCGCTTCACTGGGGTTTAATGGCAATGATAAGGCCAATTCTGTTCATAAGATGATTTACACTCATATTTTAATTAAAATTAAATCATATTCACATATTCCTTATTAGTTGACAACAGACCAAATAGCCTAATTAACAAAGTTTAAAAAAATATTACCTTAAAAAAAGAAATATATGTTTTTAAAAAGATAATACACTTAAGTAAAGTCATTTGGAGAGGGTGAAGTCTATAGAGATTACTATTTGAAGGGAAACGACGGATTCCTGGCTCTAAAATTTTAGTTTCAATTTTTGCAAGTAGTAAGTATGTTATTATATATTTTGATTAAGTAGATATTTTTAGAGGCCCACCAAGAACTGAATAAAGTGTTCTCCGGCCGCTCGTACACACAATTTTTAACAAAATGTAAACCTGTCAAGTTTAATTATATTAATCCATTTCTACTTCAAAAGACACATTTGTTAAAACTTCAAATAAATAAGGCGCGATCGAATATCCACAGCCTTCTAGAACATTGGATCACCAACAAACTTTTTTTCAAAATTTTCAGTAATTAGCCGGATTTGTGATAAATGAAGCCTATTTCCGTAATCTGCACGCTCTTTGGTTAATTTCAAAGAGTATTTACATTCTTTCAACGATTTATTTTTAATCTAACTTGGTACTTTCATAACTACTGTTAGACGTCAATGTTAACAAATATGACATGTCAAAATATAACACAAATCAGGTAGATAACATAGACGTCTAACAGCAAAATCTATTTTGTAATTACAGAAATATATTCATTCATTCAACAGTAGTTATGTATGTACCAAGTTAGATTAAAAATAAATCGTTGAGTGAATGTAAATACTCTTTGAGATTAACCAAAAGAGCGTGCAGATTACGGAAATAGGCTTCATTTATCACAAATCCGGCTAATTCCTGAAAATTTTGAAAAAAAAGTTATAAAAAGTTAGTTGGTGATCCATGTTCTAGAAGGCGTGGATATTCGACGCGCCTTATAGAACAGGCTATACTGAATTAGCATTATACAAAAATGAAGTATTTACAATTCAATTAGCATTCTAAATTGGGTAGGTATATTTAAAATGCTTTATATAAAATATATACATATTTGAAAAGGCATGTACATAACAAAGAAGGTATTTCATTAAATATATATTTACAAATTTGAATATATAATTGTTGAACTTTTTTTTTGGAAAGTGACAAGTTGAAAAATCTTATAGAAGAGTAATAATTTTAAGAAGTGCAGCTACAAGGCAATTATAAATTAAAAGAGCAAAGTGCCAAACTTTCACTAACGTCCTATCATAAATTAAAACAAAAGACAATCAAATAAGTTTTATAAGAAGATATTTTGATAATTTATTTTTTTTATAATCTAGAGCAGCAATTCTCAACCCTTGGGTTGCAGACAATTTTTGTTAGGTCATTTATTTTATGGTCAATATTTTGGTAATTTATTTTTTTTATAATCTAGAGCAGCAATTCTCAACCCTTGGTTGCAGACAATTTTTGTTAGGTCATTTATTTTATGGTCAATATTTTGGTCATTTATTTTTTTTTATAATCTAGAGCAGCAATTCTCAACCCATACTTAGGTCACAGACAATTTTTGTTAGGTCATGAAAAAAGATTGATAAAACTGTATTATTTTAAATACAATTTTATAAATATGTAATTATACTTTTGAAAAATATTATAAATAAGTTCAATCCAGAACTCTAATTGTCGAACTATAAGTGTACTTGTCTACCAAATTTGTTGGGAGGATTAAAAAATTATTTTACTTTCTTCCTCTCCTAATGACTTCACATGTAAATGGCCTATAACTATGGCCGTTGTTTTAAAGTTCTTAGACACCGTGAAAAGGTAATGTATCATACAGATTGACCCATAGGAATTTAAAAGCAAAAATGTATTTATGAAAAAATGAAATAATAATACTGATACTGATTTGTCTCATAGTAATATAAATTTTCTACTTTGTCTAAATCTTACAAGGATAAGTCAAACAAAAATTATTTCTATATATTACAGAAGATAAATCAGAAAATTTTGTTTTTCAATTCAAAAGATAGCTTTTGACTTGTAGCAATCAAATAATAGAAACTGATTAGTTAAATCCTACTCAGTTTAGTAATTAGCCAAAATTGATTACAATATTACCCCCTCACAGAGTATTGACTTCTGCTAGCAAATGACTTATAATTTGTACGACTAAGTTGAGAGGAACAAAAAAAAAACACTAGCAAATAGATACAAATATTAGTCCATCCATAGATTTTAATACATAAATTGGCCAACTGTTTTTTAAACAGGACATCATCAGTGTCAAATGTTTCTCAAACAAATTTATACCAGCATTAGTATACATGCAACCAAAAGTCTTTACTCTAAACCTAAACCATAATTAATAACTTGAACTATGAATATTATGATTGGTTGCCAAGCAACCATTAATCTCAACCAGTCGAGAAGTGTACCATAAAGAACATGCGGTCTCTCCCAGGGGTTGCAAAACATTCGTTTCAAGTCTACTTTCTCATTGCAGTACGGACATGTTTGCTTCTTTCCGACGATACACCAACCACGTATGCAGAATTCATGGAAAACGTGGTCGCAACTCAACTGACATGTGTTCTCGATGATTCCTTCTTCATCCACACTAACAAGCAATTTATTACCACACACCGCACAAACATCTTGTTCCAATTGCCTCTTAGGTAATCCTTCTTTAGAATAATAACCAATTTGAGAAGCAATTTTGTCACTCGATATTTCAGCTATATCTCTACCCAATACACCATAATAAAGACCGTAAAATATGAGTAACACAGCCGTATCAATACAACTCTGAGGAGATAAATTAAATATGAAATTAATACCGAATAATGCACCTAGAAAAATTAAATAGCCGACAATACCAATACCGTAGCTAAAAAGGTAAACGAAGTAAAACCATTTATAAACAAGCCTCGGAGTTCTTTTCTGGACGGGGCTCTCAAGAGCTTTCCTAAATACTAAACCAGTCACACATGTAAATACTAACCAGAAAAATATAAACCTCCAATAATGATTATTTATAGACAAAACTACAGGAATAATCCACATAGCAAACAAAGTAACCATTTGGTAAGTCCTAACACTTCGTCTCTTCCATTCAAAAAGTATAATTTGTACGACAATCATAGTAAGGAACAGAATGAGAAGCATTTCCGCGTGCATTGCTTCATGCCCCCGATGCTGTAGCTGAATTTTTAATCTCTCCCTGCGGTGTATTTCAGCCGGCGAAAGCATTTCTACAGACTTGTTCATCAGTACGTCGTCCGATTCCAGCATTTTGTTCAGTTATAATCACAGTTTAACTCTAAAATTAACTTTTAATATTATTGAACTAATGACTCTAAAGTGGTTACATAATAAAATATGGTTTAAAACAATTATTTAAACTTATTATACTTATTAAAAGAGTAATTTTTAAAAATCATTAAAAGTAAACCAACCTGAGTTTATAACCTTTAAAACTGTTATCTGTTTATCTGTCAGAACCATGGTATCCAACTTTCTCATCTTAATATATATTTCTATTAGTAGATTTTAAAATTGAAATTCGATTTTAATATCTAAATCGTGTAATCTGCATATCGATATTCGCCTTGTCAAAAATTTACTTCGTCTTCACGGTTAGTGTTTTTGTTTTTAGTAATCGCTCCCTTCTGAGTTCATAAATGTTTGCTAATGCTGTGCTGTATTTAGAAATTCGACCTAACTAGAGTTTTTTATTAGATCTATTTATTATCTATATATTAATACAAATTTATCGTAAAATGTAATAGTTATCTCACTATCTCTATCTAGGCATACTTTGTCAAGAAAGAGACTAATGACGAGGTGGACAAACGGGGACACTTGAACTTTTACAGTCACACGGTTGAGATCAAAGAACCACAGTCCAAGATTCATACTTTTTTTCGGTGGAGATTATCTCCAAGGCACTTATACCTCTTCTGTGGGTCCATTGTACCCGCAAGACTTATACTTAATAGAAGTCATTTTGACCACTGTATAAGAAAAGCCTTTATGTAAGTTTTCTCCGTTTTTGAAGTAACATGCCAAGCGTAAATCGAGAGAACACATAAAAATCAGGAGAACATTACCATATAGTACAATGCCGATGGTTGTCTTAATGACAAAACTGATGCAGAGAGATCGGTTGCATAACGAACTTTCATTAATTTAAGCTTTTTCCTACCAGTCCACTATCCAGTCACTAGATGAGTTTTTTAACTACTCGACGCTAAATAATTTTAATTCTTTTAGCTAAAATGTAGAATATAACTTATTTTGATCCCGTTTTTCATTTTTAATTGCCATTTATGTAAGCCTTAATTTGGAAATAAAGGCCTTATCATGGCCCTGATGACAAGTCAGGGCTGCAAACTTTAAGAATTTAGAACAGCTGTCTCTTAGCTACCTTTAGATATACTATAAACGCAATATCAGAGTGGTATGAAGGTTTAGGCTATATTACAATAAAGAAGGCTAAGTGCTATACCAACTCTCAGGAATTAATTAGTAGTTCTTGAGTGGTGAAACTAAGTGATGTAGCAGCTTTTAGTTCAGTATAGTTATTTTAGTTCCAACCAAAACAGTTTGGTGGAATTAAACAATGATTAGTTTCTGTTTGAGGGAACAAAACTGTGATAAGTTCCTCGTCTGGTTTTACCCAACAAGTATACAGCCAGAGGCTTTTTGTAGCTTTTCTCCATTTCGAAAGTAAAATGCAAATTTTAACTAAAAATAAAACTTAGAAAATGAGGCGAGAATATAAGAACAATGATGAAGATTTTCTTCATGGCTACTAACTAAACTGTGTGTTAGTGCACGACCACAGGTCGCATTAGGCCAGAGGCTTTATACTGAGACCGTTTATTATAGATCAGCGTAAAGCTGTAACACCCTCTTTCAAATACAAGATAAACAAAATTGTTCAAAGGATTGTTTTGTTCGCTTCACTATTTATTAAATTGTACTCCTTCTGCATAGATTTTGTTGCTCGTCCCTTCTCAACTCGCTGATTTGTCTCTATTGTTATACCCTTACACCTGCAAGGTAATTCTGTCTCCACCTCTGCCATATTATGTACTACATTTCCGCCAAAGTAGTTAAGAAAAGATGTATAAGGATAATCAATACAACAATACTTTGAGATATCTACTATTAAAAATATTTAGTATATTTACAAAAATTTACAAATATTTAATCTGATGACAAAAACTTCATTTTTACATTTTAGTTATTAAAATTTCGTTATTGCTGTTTTTTAAAATAACAAATATATTTTTTCCTCCCACTTTAGGGGGGTTTCGCACCACTACAGCGAATTTATATAAAGAAAGACGCACATCCAGGTGACAGCTTGGATAGATGGGGTGTTATATTATTATTTTGTTTAAAAAAAAATAACATAAGATTTATAAAGAATAAATCACAAGTAATTAAAAAAACAAGGACATTTGGAGTTCTGCTTACATTTTGTGTAACATACTTCGATATCGAAACATTTCGCAAAAAATATACCCATGTCGGTTTCAGTAATTTATTTGGATATTCTAGAAAATCGTAATATAAACACTCAGATATAATAAACAATTGCTTTTCAGAAATTAATTTCATAAGTGCATACATATCACCCAAATGAAAAAGGTGGCAAAGCGACATTATAGAACTGAGACCTAGTTCAGTGATATCTCTAAATATCAAGTTGAATCCGGTTTCATGGCTTACTATTACAATTCGTAACTTGTAAATCGCGCATTTTTTATGGGAAGAACATTAATATCTTTGCAATTAGTGAAATGTCACCGCATCGAAGATTTTACTGATAAGGGTCCTAACACGAAGATAAGTACTATCTTCTACTATCTATAAGTACTGTCTATAGTACTTAAAATGATTGGTCGTCTTCAGAGCAATTTTTAGGAAGATGGAAAAAATGTTGTCAGATACGAATGTGTTTTAAAATTCCCTTTCTTCCTAAAATACTCAACTCAAAAAGAACAGGAGACATCTTATTAGCGTAGCCTGGCAATATTCTTTCCATCTTCTCATAAATTGCCCTGAATACGCCCAATCAATTTGACCTATTATTATTGATCATTAATCAATTAATTTTTAATTTTTTTGAATAGAAATTAATTAATTAGGTATCGTCAAATTTATAAAGCACACAAAATAACTTTAGCAAACTTCCATCAGATAATGATAATTAAATAAGGTTTTTGTTTGAGTGTAATATTGCTTTTTCTTATTAAACACTTTCATCATGTCATAATGGACTCTTTTTATAATTTATAACTTGTACTTCTCATTAATCTTAATATATTAATAATAATTAAAACTAAAATTCACAAATCTATACCATTTTGAGCATTTATAAGAAACATATAAATACATTAAGTAAACAATATTCTATTTAAAAACATACTTGAGTTTGAGTAACCCTTACGTTAAACAACTTAATGTCACATTATAGGATAAATCACACCTATTCTCAACTTTCAGTGAAATTAGTAGTTTTTAGACGCAGATAAGAAGTTTGAGCAAAAATCGAAAAAATTGTATCCCCGTTTTATGTTAAGTTATAACGTTAAGTGAATGCAACTCATAATAAACTTTTTGTATCAAAATCTTTCCCAAACTGACGTTAGATCATCAAGCTTGAATTTTCATCAGAAAATGACGCCTTGAAGATTGTTGTAGCCTTGAAGATCTGTATTTTCTTTACCCTTTGAAACATTATTAGTACACACTATCGGTTAAATAATCAATACGAAAAAGCCTTTCCACAAAGTTAATTAAATAAAATTTCAAAACTGGCTTTCAACCTAAACGGTCATCATCAGTGCCGGAGAGAAGATTATATAGATGTAGGTGAGTCTATGATATCATGACTGAGACTTTTTCGTATTGATTATTATAATACACTCCACTTGCGCTTCACCCTAATAACCTATTGGTTGAAGTTTGAAACATCAAAAAAGTAACCTGAACACTCAATTATTATCACGATAAAGAAATAAGCAGTACAGAATTACAGTAACTTTATAATTAAAAAAATAATACAATTTGCAAAAAGCCGACTATGATTGATAAATGATAGGTTACAATGATGTTGCACAGAGCTTCTAAGAGCCCTAAAGATGTTTCAAGCCTTTCAATGTATTGAGATAAGGTATGCCCCCTCTATTAAATTAGTAATACAAATATAAAGTACAAATATTTGTATAATTAGTAAATTATACAAATATAAGTAAGTGTTTACCTTATAGTAAGATTTTTTTTCATTACTCCTATAAGCTAAACCAACAATTTGAATCAGAATGAACAAACATTTCGGCAAACATTTGGAACAATTGGCGGAACAATTTGTCGATTGGATTGAGATTTGGCAAGCATATAGTCTTATATAACCACCATATTGTGAGTTGAATTTGGTACAATTGTATGCTTATTACCAATAAATAAAATAATAAGTTTCATTTCAATATAAGTATAAATATACACTGTTTTTGTTGGATCATAATAGTTAAGTAGCATCGAGCGAGGTCAGTACCTGGAGGGGTAACGACTTGGGATTAAATGAATGTAAATACATTCATTTAATCCCAAGTCGTTACCCCTCCAGATCATAAATATGATCTGAGGACGAGCAAAGCAAGTCCAAAAACGTGCTGTAGAATCAATTTGGTAATTTTACATTCTAAGGTTGAGCGAAGCGAGTCATAAGTAGGGATAATGAGCGGAGTGAATTCAATGTGGTGAGAACAAGTTCCGAGGTACCCCTTTCCCGATTTTAAGTATTTGAATAAAATTTTAGTTTCTACAACAATCATGGAGGGAATAAATTTGGGAATTTAAAAAAATTGTGCTTAAGGACAGCACATCTTTAAGTACGTTCAGTACGTCGGTAAGTTAACTTAATAGGTAAAACAATTGACTTGATTTAGTCTTCATCGTGGGATACAAAACACGATTTAATCTATCTGTCCTATTCTTCTCTTGTTTGGAAACTTCACACACGTAAATCTTAAAATATTTTAGAGTATACCTGTAAACTGCTTAAAAAATGTGCACTTTACTGCCGCTTACTTTAAAATTAATACTAATATGATTTTATTATTAAGGCAATAAAGATTGTAATACAATTATATCATTTATTTCAATTTCAACAGGGTTTACATGACGTAAACGCCAAAACTTTAACCTAACTAAATCTCAGAGTAATTTAACTTAAATATTAATTAAGGACTTAATGGTAAAAAGGCACTATTTTTATAGAGCAATCATGATTGCTATCATTAGTACAAAATATAATAGAGCTTATAATTTACACAATCTTGAGAAAAATCAAAAGGCGAAAGGGTGGTAAAAAGGAATTTAATCCTAATTTTTACTTCTATTTAAAGAATTCGCTAACGATAAATCATTAATCGATCTTTTTGATTTTTCCTACAATAAGAAGTCCTCTTTTGTTTACTACTTTTTCATAAAGTCAGGACTGAAATTTAATTCAATACTGGGACAACCCAGATTGAATATTCAAAAAAAAAAAAAAATAGTATCAAACTTGATATTTATATCATAGAAACGTAGGAATTATTACTCCTCCTCAATCAGCTTTGATAATGAACTCCAATGTGTCATAAAGTCGTGAGAACTTGTAAAAAAAAAACTTTTACATTATTAACGACATCTAGCGTCTTAAAATCTAACTAAAGATACAGCTTGTTAAGGGAAGATGTGTGAGATGGACGATTGACTGGAGATGCTCGTGGAAGGCTTAGGCTGCATGGCAATGGAGATAAACTCCTCGGCTATCTCACGATCTAAACCTGTATAAGTTTTATCCAGTTCCTCTTCTGTAATCTCCTTCTTTTCTTTTTTCTTTGGAGGCATTTTCTCAACGGGTGGCTGGGGTGGACTCTGAAAAATACAAAAAGTATTAATTAAAAAAATAAAAGCATATACTTCTTAGTTAATGGTTAAATATTATTTTAAAACTTATATTTATACAATTTATTGAAATTAAAACTTGTAATTTAACGTATTGCAATTAAAACTTGCAACATATAACGTATTGCAATTAAAGCTTGCAACTTATAACGTATTGATTGCCATTAAAACATTTAACTTATTACGTATTGCAATTAAAACTTGCAACTTATTACAAATTGCAAATACAATATTATCAGTTTTAGATGTAACACTAATATAACATTAAATAAATATTACAACTATAAATATTGACTAAAGCATAAGTCTCTCTCATTTAAGTTAATGTTAAAGTGTTTAACACTTCATCTACAAAGTGTTCAAGTTCTCGAACACCGTTTTTAAGACTTTCCCGGTCAACCTAGGGGAGATTTACTTAAATTGAAAATCAATCAGTACCTACCTAAGTAAAGTACAAAGCGTCTAAGAAATGTTTTGTAAGCAAAATCTACACTTATTAATTTTATCTCCTCTTTAAACTTTTTAACTTAACTTAATACTTACCATATTTGTAACTTAACTTTTAATTTTTATTTATCTTTTTCTATTATTTTTTATAATATATATATATATATATATATATATATAATATATATATATATATATATATATATATATATATATTATATATATATATATATATATATATACATATTATTTGGCGCGCGATAACTTTCGAACACTTTCTCGGATTTGATAGAATCTCGGTACTAAAATTAACCCTATTACGTTTAGGAGCCTAATGTTTATGAAATGTGTATGACGTCATTAACTAACAATAATGACAGAAAATATTTCAATAAACAAACCTCTAAAAAGGATGTTTGCGAAATATAAATGTATACCCTTATACTACTATGTTTCATATTATGATGTGTCATAATAATCCTTTACCCCGGACTAGGGCCCGTATTCAAAGACATTTTCCTTACCTAAACTTAACATTTTCTTAAGGGCTCATTAAGGAATCCTTAAGAAGACCTAACATTTTCCTTCCCTAAACTGTAAACCTAAAATTTTCCTTAAGGGCTCCTTAAGGAAAATGTTAGGTTTAGGTAAGGAAAATGTCTTTGAATACGGGCCTAGGCCTAGGATCTTTTTGACCAGTGATTCATTGGTAGAGTCAAACTTCAGTAGGGTCAAAGCCTCGTCATACTTGGCTTAACTTAAAATTTAATAATTCCATTCTAGCTAAAACTTAACAGTTAACTTACACCTTGCTTGCACTTAGCTTTAACTTAAAAGTTTATGGGGACGTAGCTCCCTTATACTTTCAAAAAAAAACTTTTTATTTGTTAAGATTATTACCTATTTGAAAGTTTTCAAGCATTTTTTTTTAAACGAAATAAGTAAAATAAACATTTTATTAAGTATCTATTGAATACTAACGACTCAAAAAACTTTCTACTTCGGTCTTCTTTGACAAACTTCCTTTGAAAAGTTTCTTAAATTTGTTTTAAAGTTAGCTTGTCATGTTGACAACAGATTGATTCCTCGATTGAATCATTTGTAAATATTCGAAATTTGAATAAAGAGATACTTGAGAGAATAAAAGTCTACTGAGTATATTCGAGCCGTTGACATGAACTTCGCCAGGTTAAATGAAGTTGGTTTTTAATTCGTCAAGTTTTTTCCTTTTCTATGGCCATTTACAAATAACTTCCCAAGTTATTTTTAGAATTAATTAATCGAAAAGAATACAAGGTAAAATAATTATTATCATCCTTTCATTTTATAGATTTTAAGGATAAGGACATCATAAAAAAGTGCTTACTAAAAATATGACTGAAATAAATAAATAAATAACCATTTATTTGCCCATATTCACATGTTTTACACCTGTTTTGCTTATACATATATATCAATAAGTCTTTAAGCGCAATTCGGCATTAAGCCGTGGTGCCTCAATGGAGGAAATAAGTTTTAGTTGATATATCCTATTACTTTTGTAGTAATCTTAAAAAAACCTGGGGATTACATCCCAGGTTACGCTCTCAGTTTATAGAAGATTATTGTTTAGATAAATTATCGCCAACTTGAGAATACACTTTGAGCGTAACGGTTGCTACTACCACCCGAGGTAGTTCCCGCAGGGGTTATCCCTGATGAGCTGCAAAGCTCTAAACGGGCATTATTATTATTAAAAAATATAACTACAGTTAATAAATAAATAAATAATAATATATATATATATATATATAATATATATATTATATATATATATATATATATATTTTAATAATTGAAAATTATTATCACTACTTTTGAGCTTCCTCAATAGTTGGTTTTTCAAAATACAATTGTTTTTTATCGACTTCTAAGTAAGTAAGTAAGACTTACTCTAAAGTTGATTTAGCAAGTATTGAGGACAGCTGTGTGTCTTCAAACGTGGTAAGTGAAATCTTTTAAATTGTATACTTTTTTTGATTCCCCCTAAATTTATCTAGGCTAAAATGAACCTATGAAACTAAATGCTCTTTAATGTAATTACATTTTATTAAATATTTTTTAATCAACTCCTCAAATTGAATTTATGCCGTTATACGTCAATATGGCTAATAGAAAATATTGACAACTAAGTTTCGTCGACTGCTTTAAGATTCCAAGAATTAAATAATTTATGGAATAATTAAGAAACCTCATGGAAATTACAGACCTCGAGTCCCTTCGTTTAAATCGTGTTTACTTTGGTGACTTGTGAAGCTAGGGAAAGTGAGAAAATAAATTTGATACTAGGCTACTTATGAATCATTAAATTTACTAATTTAATCTATTTAATATTATAACGCTAATAGGTGCAATTATTAAGGGAATAGAAGTGCGATAATACATACAACACTTACAGGTCTTCTGGGCCTTCTATCTCTGGGGTCTCTATCTCTGGGATCTCTATAATCTCTATGTCTTGTTGGTGGTCTTAGAGGTGGGTATGGCAGTGTATATACTGGCGTCATTCGCCTTCTTTCTCTGTCTATACTCTGAAAACAGAAAAATTGTTAATTTTACTTCTGATTGATATCGTGTTACTACCTTTCCTTACATACTACCAGGGGCGGACTGGCCATTGAGGGCGAGGGCGGCAGCCTTCTTTGGGCTTCTTGGCCAAAAATAAAAAACAACAAAAATTAAAAGAATGATTAACTTTTATATTCATAACAAAGTCAAAGTGGCCCAATACTCTAACGTAGGGCCTAAAGATTTCTTAGAGACAATTTTTTTTAAGTACTTAAAAATATTCTGAATTCTTTACCAAAATTTAGGTCCTTTAAGACCCCCATTCTTTATACTTGGACCTTTAAAGGTCCCAAACAGAAGACTAGGGGCCCTAAACATACTTAATTAGGGCCCTAGAGAAGTACAAAATGGACCCTACAGATTAAACATAAAATAGCTTGCTTAAAAATGTCATTTAAATTAATAAACTTAAGTTTCACTTAAAAGTTTATCTTATATTACTCATTTATTACAGAGTACCTGGGTTCAAATCCTAGTAATGACAATAATTTTTTGTCGTTTTTTTTACCTAATATAAGTTTACAACTAGGAAATAATTCTGGCGCGGTGGTCCGCATGTCGGGCGAATTTCCTTTGGATGCGTGTTTCCGTGCTTTTTACATTATATAAGTTTACAACTACTAAATAAATAATTCCGGCGCGGTGGTCCGCTGTCGGGCGAATTTCATTTAGAATGCGTGTTTCCGTGCTAAACAACCCATTTCTTGCTTATGCAAGAACCATGCCCATTGCGTGGTTCCGGTTCATGCTTTAGAACCTAAGCAGTTACAAAATTGTCAAGCACTGCTCGTAACTCATTTTGTCTGTATTTTCCAAAGGAAATGCGCATAATCATCCAGTTGTTGTACAACCTATGCCTCTAAAATTAGAAGTACGCACTATTATTTGCACTAGTTTAAAGCTTAGTTACTTATCTTTAATCTTAGTGAGTTATCATTAAAGGTTTTAGCGCATTTCCTTTGGAAAATACAGACAAAATGAGTTACGAGCAGTGCTTGACAATTTTGTAACTGCTTAGGTTCTAAAGCATGAACCGGAACCACGCAATGGGCATGGTTCTTGCATAAGCAAGAAATGGGTTGTTTAGCACGGAAACACGCATTCTAAATGAAATTCGCCCGACAGCGGACCACCGCGCCGGAATTATTTATTTAGTAGTTGTAAACTTATATAATGTAAAAAGCACGGAAACACGCATCCAAAGGAAATTCGCCCGACATGCGGACCACCGCGCCAGAATTATTTCCTAGTTGTAAACTTATATTAGGTAAAAAAAACGACAAAAAATTATTGTCCCTACTAGGATTTGAACCCAGGTACTCTGGGTTTGAGTGCTTGCATCCAAAGGAAATTTGCCCGACATGCGGACCACCGCGCCAGAATTATTTTCTAGTTGTAAACTTATATTAAGTAAAAAAAAACGATAAAAAATTATCGACCTTTCCAGGATGTGAACCCAGGTACCCTGAGTTTAAGTGGTCGTATTGACTCCAGACCACTGGCATTCAACTCAGAGGCCCAAAAAACATTGAAAACGTCACCCTACTCAAAATTTAATTTTCAAGACCGTAATTTTGATTTTTTGATCGAATTTTTTGATCTTCGGACCTTTTACGTTTTAATCGACTTTGTAAGGATATATTTTTTTTAAAATAAGTTTCAAATTAATGACACTGCAGTAATACAAATAGCAAATTTACCAGTTTAGATATTATTAAGTCATTGCATTGTATTATGTCTGTGCATTTAAAACGAATTGCGACAGTAAATTTATTTTATAATTACCAATAATTGTTTAAATAATTATGCCTTCAGATTGATTTCGTACTTCTCTAATCTTTTGTGATCATTCTGTATTCTCAGTTTCATTTCTCTTTAATTTAGTAATCGTACAAAGTATAATAAAAGATATTCAAGTCAAAAGAAAGAATGAAGTAGAATGTATAAGAAAGCTTACCGAATTAAAACAAGACAGTGAAATAAAAAGCTAAACAAAAAATATAAAGAAAAAATAGTTAGAAATGAGATTGTTTATTCAAAATAAGTGTAAGTGAAAAAAAAATAAACAAAATACAAAATGTAAATTAGTCCTTGCATTTTTAAAGCAAAATGTATCATTATGTTCAATTTAATTATTTCCCAAAAAAAATATTTAAAAAATACAAAAGAAAAGTAAAAATAAAAAAATAGCGAATTTTATTCCCAAAGGAAATTCGCTATAAAATAAAGAATCACTAAAAGAGAAAAATGCAGATCTAGACATTTCGAGGTCTTATATTATGCTGAGAAAATTGCAAATAATCTTATTTATTTGTTTTTTACTTGTTAATATCTTGGTTATTTAGAAAATTAATTATTCCATTAATTTTTCTATGCTAATTGTCTGGAAATCCTTCTGCTTTTGCATGACTGTTGTGACAAGAGATATATTTTACGATACCAAAGGTTGTGGTAGTAAGATAGATTGTACTATTGGTACTTGATAAAATATAAAAAAATAGAGGGAAATAAATTTAATGGCAAAATATTTTAAACATGTTACAAATGACCTTTGTTAAGTTCATGGACATACAACATTTTCGAACTTCAAGAAGTTTTTTAAAAACGAAGATTTTTCATTAGATATAATCTATGTGAAACGTCGTAAAGGAGGAAACAGAACTAGTAGCGCTCTAATGTGACAATAAATTGTAATACAAACAATAACACGGTGTATCTGCTTACGTTAACTGAAAAATGAGTTTTTGGACTAGTAGAGTTTGAATTTTTTATTATTTTTTAAACGAACTAAGAAGTTTTTTTATTTTTTTTTAAACTTAGAAATCTATTTTTATAAAGCATTAGGCATAGAACTATTTTTTTAAACTATAAACTTACAACTATACTTAGAAGGATGTTTTTGAGAGTTTATATTTCTTATCTGCGAAAAGGTTTAATAACAGAAGGAACGTATATGACAAATAAATAAAATCACATAATGTGTAATAAATGTCCACCAATTTCAACGTTTACCCCTTAAAAAAAGATGTAACCGAAATTATCCGCTTCAGGTGTTTTTAAGACCTTCTAAGTGGTTTTCGCAATGCTGTCTGTGTGTGTGTGTGTTTGTCTGTTATCATCGTAGATCTAAAGCGTTAAAACTTCGTACAAAAATCAGTCTACCGATGTAGTTATGCTATTTAGAAATTTTTTTACGACTTCATTAACCCGCAATAATGACTTAGCAAAAATGTCGAAAAATCATAAAACGCGGAAAAATGATGCGATCGAATTGAGATTTGACACGCATGTGACTATGTATAAGACTAATATATGTGCCAAGTTTCATTTCACTATCAACATTAGTTAAATTTTTATCACATGAATTGTGAACGATTTTTAAAAAATGTAAAAAATCGGTATATAACCTAATAGAGTTGAAAGTCGGTACAAGTGTATACCATTACGTAATAAAAAAAAAAAAAAATAAAAAATAAAATGCCCGTTTTAGGGCCTTTCGACCCATCAGGGTGTTCACCCTGCGGGAACCACCTCAGGTGGGTTGCATCTACTACACTCTAAGAATTAATTAAAGTTGGCGAAATCTTTTTAATACAAAGACTATTCATAAAATCTTAGAGCATAGCCCGGGCTGCGAACCCCGGACCTCCGGTGCCGAAATCGAACGCCTTTACGATCACGGCCACGGAGGCAGATCATTTACGTAATAAATAAGTAAATTAAGTTTCGTTTCAATATGACAAATATATCTATGATTTTTGTTGGATCAAAAAAGTTAAGCAGCATCGAGCGTGGTCAATGCTCTGAGGATGAAACGAACGTAGTTGCTAAATGAGGACGATCGAAGCGGGTCCGAAGTAGGGGGATAAGCGTAGCGAACCCGATGTGAAAAGTTCCGAGGTACCCTGTACCTAATTTTTTAGCTATTCCTCCAAATTGTATGAAGTGATTTTTAAAAGCTTATATATCTATACAGACTTGTTTTGCTCGTCGTATAATTTTGAACACAACCAACTCTGAAATTAATCGGTGGGATAGGCTTAGTTTTTACAAAATATGAAAAGTTAGGGAGAATGATTGAAATGACATTTTAACGGTTCCTACAAGAAACATAAAACTATGGGAACATGTACCTTCTTCAAAATGACAGTAGGTCAGGTGGATCAAGTTGTGATTTGCCTTGAAATGTTACGCTTTTATTATTATTAAGTTCACAGAAGGCAAGTTATTCGTATCCGACTTTCTAGTTAAGTTTAGATAACCCATACTTATATGTAACATTTACACACCCAGAAACAAAGTAGAATGTTTCTTAAGTTAAGTAATTTTTTATCCTCTTTGAACAGAAATCTTACTTTAAATCAATACTTAAACATTTTTGACTATATTAGACATGATGACGAACCAGGGTCAGCAAGCATAAGTGCATCTATTCTTCATGAAAGTAGTCAAGAGTCTAACAAATGCAGTGGCTAAAAATTACCAAGAAGAAATAGCATATTGCTCTTTAGAAACCGATTTAAAAGCTACTACAATTAGAGTACACAGCAAAATAATAGTTATTTATGCCATAAGGCTGAGAAGTGTGTCTTTATGTCACGGCAATTAGATTTACCGACGAGCGAAGCGAGTCGGGAAAAATTGCCAAGACATAAAGACATTCTCAGCCGGATGGCATACACTATTTTTTTTGAGGTAGCACTCATTAAATAAAGCACTCATTAAAAAAATAAAAAAATAGCACTCATTAAACTGCGCTATATACTTAATTGAAAAAAAAAAACAAACGTCCAATTAACTCCATATTATCGTCGTCATTAAATTCATCCATAGGTTCACACTTTTACTCAAAAATGTAAAAGCTTTACAAATAAACACACAAAAATTGTCAATTAGAACACCTTTTAAAAACAAAAAAAAATTAGTCTACGAACAAAAACACAAACAAAATGAACGTTTTTAAAGAAAACTCATGAAGGTTTAACACAGATTGTTTTTGAACACGCTACATCACAGTAATGGCGGCAACATATGAATTACTTTTACGTCCTAGGAGTTTTTTTACATTCATTATTGTCCTCGGAGGTGAAAAGTACTAAATAACCTCCTATAACAATAATGATTGGCTTCTCATCCTAAAAACGGTCCAATAAAGTGCTCAATTACGTACTACCTCAAAAAAAAATATTATAAATTAAAAATATTATAAAATGAAAAAATATTAAACAATAATAAACACAAAAAAGTAGGAAGAAAAACCCTGTTATCAAACTACTATTGTATCAAACGACTATTGTTTCTGATATCTAAAAAGAATTATAGAAAAGAAGATGTAGATTGTTTTAGAAATTAAAATCTTATCATTGTTTGTTTATTAGTATGCCAAATTTAGAGAAAATAAATACGTTAAGAGAGACTTTAAATAAAGAGGTGAGGTGAGGTACCTTTTTTGATGTGAAGGTGATGTCGGGGAGGGCCCTCCAGGAAGAAGAAGTCCAAATTAATCCTGTATAGATATTTGAAAGAATCCAAAACCCAAAAACTGACTAATCTTCTAAACTTAATAATAATGAGTTTACGTAAAATATAGAGAGGTGAGGTAAACAAGGGGTTAAGTAGCGTAACATATAACATACTGACTTGCCCTACACAGTGGCAGAGAGACCCCCACTCAGTAACGTAAACAAGTGGCGAACCTCTTATCTATAATTATAAACTATAAGAAAATCTAAATAAAATAATAGAGCAAAATCCAACATACCCCCCACCGAAACAACTAGTTTCAGAAGAGTACTAAAAGAAACGAAACTTAATTCAAAAGAAAATGAACCTTTCAAAAATTAAAAGACTTGGTTAGTTTGCCGAGTCAAACTAAAAGCGAACTAAGAAAAAATAAACGAAATACTATGGAAGGAAAAAATACAAAAAAACCTAAGAAACAAAGAAAACGTATCTGATAAGAAGGGGAAAAGATAATTTTAGTTTTCTGGAATTAAAGCCAGCTTAACTACTGGCCTACGGTATACTCCTTGAGGTGTACGGACAGTAACCACCCTTACTGTGTTATCCTTTCCTGGGTGAGTGGCAATTACACGGCCTATCGTCCAGCAGAAGGGAGGAGTTTTCCCAACATTGACCAAAACTAAGTCTTTTACTTTTACACTAGGTTGATGTTTCGTCCATTTCTGTCGTTGTGTAAGAGTATGGATATATTCATGCTGCCAACGACACCAGAAAGACTGGGATGCCTGTCGAAGGAGTTCCCATCTTTTCAGTCTATTTTGAGATATTTCGGTCAGGTCTCTTTCGATGGGTGCAGTGAGTGGGCCACCAACCAGAAAATGGCCGGGCGTCAATACATCGAATTCATGTGGATCAACAGAGTTAGAGCAAAGAGGCCTAGAATTGAGAATAGCCTCAACTTTGCAGAAAAAGGTGGAGTATTCTTCATAGGTTAAAGGTCGTTCACCTATTACCTTTCTCATAAGATGTTTGGCGGATTTAATACCAGCCTCCCAGAGGCCACCAAAATGTGGAGCTGAAGGCGGATTAAAATGCCATTTAATCTGCAAATCACTAAAGTGGTTGAAGACAATCTCCTTATTACGCGATTGAAGCAAATAGCGATGAAGAGCAGTGAAGTAGGTACTAGCACCAACATAGTTGGTCCCACAATCACTGTATATGTCGGTGCACAGACCACGACGACTTATAAATCGATCAAATGCTGCTAGGAAAGCTTCTGTCGATAAACTTGTCACTATTTCTAAGTGAACTGCTTTTGTAGTGAAACAGACAAATAAGCACAGGTACACTTTAGAGGTTCTTGATTTGCGTAGGTTACTCTCTTTCATGGTGAAAGGCCCACCAAAGTCAGTTCCGACCACAAGGAATGGACGGGCTTGGCGCACTCGAGATAAAGGTAAATCACTCATTAGAGGTTGAAGATGTGCGGTTCGCATTTTCAAACATGGCAGACATTTACTTAATCTAGACCTGATAGTTTGACGGGCAGAGATTATCCAGAACGATCGCACAATTATGGATTGAAGTGTTCTAGGTCCCACGTGGCAATATTTGATATGAAAATAATCAATGATCATGTTGGTAAGAACACATTTTTTTGGTAATAAAATGGGGTGGCGAGAATCAAAAGCTATATCAGCATGACGCAGTCTACCTCCCACCCTGACAACTCCCACCGAATCTATAAAAGGGTTAAGGGTTTTGAGAGAGTACGATGGTAAGTCACCTCGTTTTAGACAGGATATGTCTTCTTTGAAATGAATTGCTTGCTCTAAAGTAACAATTCGAATGAGCGCAGCATTGAGCTCTTCGGTTGTAAGAGGCCCACTGTGTCGAGGTTGTCGAGTTTGGGAGAGTATGAGTGCTCGAGCAGTGAATCGTTTTAAAGATGTGTAGCTAGAAAACCTAGCAATCAACTCATTGCACTCATGAACTTCAGCTGACTTAGAGTGTAAGGTACTAACAACGATATTCTTTCAGGTCGAAGTTCCGGAAGTTCAGAAGATGAGGTTGCGATCGAGTTTAATGGCCACTCTGTAGATGGTTTACAAAGCCATGGAGGACCATTAACCAAAGAGGATGATCAATGAGGTTTTGAGGCAGCAACCCGCGACTGGCACAATCAGCAGGGTTTTCTAAAGTAGATACATAGTACCACTTGGAGGGCATACTAGATCTAGAATTTGCACAACTCGGTTTGACACAAACGTCTTTAAGAGGAGGTGGAGTCCTGATCCATCCTAGAACAGTTGTTGAATCAGTGAAAGCAAATGTGTGGTTAATATTAATAAATGAAGGGAAAGAAGAGGAAAGAAAGTGAATAAGTTGTGCTGCTAGTACTGCTCCACAGAGTTCCAATCGGGGAACTGTGATGGTTTTTAGAGGCGCAACCCGAGATTTTCCCATAAGGAGGGAAACTGTAGAGGTATTAGTCGAATAGTCATATGCATGGAGGTATGCAACTGCAGCATATCCTTTTTCGCTTGCATCTGAAAACACAAGTAACGAGAGGTCTGTTGGACAATCTGGTATTATTAATCGAGGTAGAGAGAGTTTTGAGAGGAGAGTAAGTTGACTAGTAAGCCTTTCCCAAACATGTTTGATGTCTTCGGGAATATCTGCATCACAATCAGCACCGCACAACCAAAGCCGCTAAATCAAGTACTTGGCTAAGAAGACAACTGGTGCTAACCAGCCCATGGGATCAAATAATTTTGAAATATCCGAGAGTATAGCTCTCTTTGTAAAGCGAGGTGTAACAGCAGAGATAATATAACAGAAAGCATCAGATTTGGGACACCACTGTAATCCTAACACTTTCACTGTTGTGGCCTCATCAGTATTAAAGATAAGGGGTGTTTGTATATCTTCAGATGGGACTTGAGACAGTAAATCAGAATGGCTACTGCTCCACTTTCGCAATTTGAAACAACCTTTGGAGAGAAGTGTAGTGACGTCAGATTGAAGCTGAAGAGCGGCAGAAACAGAGTTTGCCCCGGTCAAAAGGTCATCTACGAAGCATTCTTCTGTAATAACTTGTGCAGCCCTAGAAGAGACGCTCCTTCGTCAGCAGCAAGTTGATGTAGTGAACGTCCTGCTAAGTAAGGGGCAGAGCGAAGCCCATAAGTAACAGTTAAAAGAGTGTATTCTGTGACAGGATCTTCAGGTGAGAACCGCCACAGTATGCGCTGATACTTAGTATCTTCAGGTAGAATGTTTACTTGCCTAAACATCTTATATATCAGCAGTGAACACAATCTGATGACAGCGATATTTTAAAATAATAACTGTGATGTCATTTTGTAGTTTCCCGCCAGTATAAAGCTTATCGTTTTAAAGAGTAGCCAGACTCAGATCTAGCTGAGCCATTAAAGACAACACGGAGTTTTGTTGTTGTACTACAAGGGTTTACGACAGCATGGTGAGGTATATAGAATCCTGCAGCATGATCTCCATCCTTTAAACTCCTCATATGCCCTAGCTCAATGTATTCAGACATGAAGGCACTGTAATCTTCTTTTAGTTTAGGGTCTCGCTTAAACCGACGTTCTAAACTTAAGAGAGACTTCATTGCAAAGCCAAATGAACCACCAAGTTGATAAGTGTCATCATTACGGAGTAAAAGAGGTACAATATAACGGCCATTCTCGTCACGCTTATGTTGAGATGAAAAAATTAACTCAGCTTCCATATCCTCAGGATCTTGAGGTGAGGTAACTGGTGGTTGTTCTGTTTCCCAAAAACTGCGAAGAGTGTCATCTAAAGAAACAGCTGCGGTTAAGACAGATATAGAGGTTGAGTTAGGTATTTTACCCATTATTATCCATCCAAATATTGTGGATATAACTGGAGGTAGGTTATCACCAATATCATAAGTCGACCCTTTAAATATGTAAGGGAATAATTCAGCTCCGATTATTCCATCTACCTGAGCAGGTGTTGCAAAATATGGATCTGCCATTGGGAGATCAGCATATTTCTCTCTGAGTCCATCGGGAACTGGTGAGGCTGGCAGTTTTCCAGTCAAACTATCTAGAATAACAAGGTGAGGTTAAAATAGGTCCTGATAAATTACAAGGTTTATGCAAACATCAGCAACTCCTTTAGGTTTGATAGGAGGACCATTACCAATACCAGAAACACGGATGTTAGTTTTTTGAAGCGGAAGACCAAGACGAGAGAAAAAAAGATGCATAAAGAAATGTAGACTGCGATCCGCTGTCAATCAATACTCGGGCTGTTACAAAGCCACCAACTGAGTCGCGCACGTGTATCATAGCTGTGCTAAGTAAAACTGTAGAGGTAGGTACCTGAGCAGTACCAAAAATCTTATTTTCAGGGTCAGGGAGCTTACCATATCAACTGTATTATTGTTGATATGCAATAGGGTATGATGGGCCAATCCACATTGAAAGCACCGATTAGAAGATTTACAGATTGACTGAGAGTGATTGCCAAAACAATTAGCACAACCTACCGAGCGTGGTTATTTTTTGTAAGCGCTGTTGAGGAGTGATATCTATCAGTTGAGGGCATTTGTAAATTGTATGTTGATTTTTACAAATTGCACATTCTAAATTAGAGGTCTTATGTTTTGCCGTGTTTCCTGAGGCAGGCAAGTGATTAGAAGTGGCTGTAGGAGATTATAATTATGTGATGAACCACGTGAGCGTTGACTGCCTTTTTCAGCAGTAGAAAAATGCATTTTCCTAACATCTTGAGGCTTAGTTGGTTTGTATCGATTTCTAGAAGAACTTGACTTCATCGTATCAAAGTTAGCAGATTCTAGAATTTTACAATGATTCTCAAGGTAACTAATTAACTCAGCAAACGTAGGAATAGATTCAGTACTAGCAGTAGTTGAGGTTGAAGTTGATGAAGTATTCGATTTCTTTTCAAGAAAATGAGTTTCAAATCCTTTTCTAGACGCACCATCAAGATTTCGGAACGCTAAGTGAAAAGAACAAAGTCGTTAAGTTCATTAATATTTAATGCTTCCAGAGCAGCATAATTTTCAGCCAAAATATCATAAAACGAGCGAATTTGAGAGTAAGACCCGTTAGAAAGAGGTTCAAGTTTAAACAATTTTTCTAAATGAAAACTTGCCAAATGCCGTTTACGTTGATATCGCTTAACAATATCGACCAAGCAACTGAATAATTTGCATTGGTTACAGGTAGATGTTTGATTAAATTTAGAGGTTCATCTTTGAGGGTAGACTTGAGATAAACTAGTTTTTGTACTTTTGATAAAGTAGGACTAGTATCTACCAAGCTGAGAAATAAATTATAGTAAGAGGTCCATTCTGATAGGTCACCAGAGAAGGTAGGGAGATCGAGTTTAGGTAAAACATGAGCAGCTGTAACGGATTGCTGAAACGGCGGAAGTTGTTTCTTAGTACTGCTATCATCGCTACTGGGGCCTGGAGTTGGTGTTTATCAAGACCTTCCAGTGCCTCCATTATAGACTGAATCATGTCATCAACTGAAGAAAGAGCAGCATAACTTGGACTCACTGGGGGAGTACAAGCTAAGCCTAAAGTATTAATTTCATCTAAAAGTTCAATAAATTCCCCTCTGGTTTCCATTAGGCCACGGCAGCGTGTCCTGAAATGATTAATATTGGTGTCATTATCCAAGCTTTTTATCAAGTCAAAGCAAACTTGAACTCGTTGATAATAAGTATTTTTCTTGGCAGTTAAAATATTTAGGCGAGCTTCCTCTTTGATACCCATCCTAAAATATTTAAAATAAAGAAATAAAAAAATAACTGTTAAAGAAAAAGAGGTTTAAATTCCTAGAATAAATAAAGAAAAATGTGTTTACGCTATTATTAATCAGAGAGGTAAGAATAGAAAGAAAACTTTATTAATAATAATACTTAAGAAAAATAATATGACAAAAAAAGAGAGTTCAATCAGAAGAAAATCAAAAGAAGGTCTTCAATATGACAAAGTTAAAAATATACCATAAATATTCTTAACAAGATAGTAATACAGATTTTTATAAAATTATTTATAATTATAAGAAAAAAGGATTGAGGACTGTAAAAATAGAAAAAATAATCTGCCCAAAAAACAAAGGAAATACAAATAATACATTAGAGGGTCTAAAGTCCAACTAAGAAAAAATGGGCATGGACAAATGGAAATGGACAAATTTCAACAATTGTAATAAAATAACACAAATGTATAATATTGTACACGATTAATATAGCTTGTACTAGCAAGAAATAACTAACTCTACAATAACTCTGAAATCAACCAAATTCTGACTTAACTTTATAGTATAATTAGTATAACCAGAAGTAAAGAGGCACAATGAAAAATCATAAAAGGCAAAATAAAGATTTTTTTATTTCGTTGCTAGAAATAATAAATTACACCAAAATACGTTAATTAATTCTATAATTTCCTATCAGAATAAATACGTTTTTAATGCAATTATAAAATAACTATAAAATAATTATGAAATAATTAAATAATTAATATTAATAAAAAACTTCAGAATTTGATTGCTCACCACACCATAAACAACTGAATTACTACACAAAAATAAATCAAATTTATTCAAACATAGAGAGCAAAAATTTTTGCGAGCTAGAAAAATAAGTATTTCGAAAACAATTAAATAAATATTATTTAATAAGCAAATATAACGAGTGACATATATATAATATATGTCAATATATAATAATAAAGAAATTAAATAGCGTAAGAACAGACCAATAATTTACTCCAGAAAAATTAAGAAATAATACTAATAAACCTAACTCGAAATTTGAGAAACATCCGACTCGCGAGGACCACAAATGGTTATTAGTATGCCAAATTTAGAGAAAATAAATACGTTAAGAGAGACTTTAAATAAAGAGGTGAGGTGAGGTACCTTTTTTGATGTGAAGGTGATGTCGGGGAGGGCCCTCCAGGAAGAAGAAGTCCAAATTAATCCTGTATAGATATTTGAAAGAATCCAAAACCCAAAACTGACTAATCTTCTAAACTTAATAATAATGAGTTTACGTAAAATATAAGAGAGGTGAGGTAAACAAGGGGTTGAGTAGCGTAACATATAACATACTGACTTGCCCTACACAGTGGCAGAGAGACCCCCACTCAGTAACGTAACAAGTGGCGAACCTCTTATCTATAATTATAAACTATAAGAAAATCTAAATAAAATAATAGAGCAAAATCCAACATACCCCCCACCGAAACAACTAGTTTCAGAAGAGTACTAAAAGAAACAAAACTTAATTCAAAAGAAAATGAACCTTTCAAAAATTAAAAGACTTGGTTAGTTTGCCGAGTCAAACTAAAAGCGAACTAAGAAAAAATAAACGAATACTATGGAAGGAAAAAATACAAAAAAAACCTAAGAAACAAAAGAAAACGTATCTGATAAGAAGGGGAAAAGATAATTTTAGTTTTCTGGAATTAAAGCCAGCTTAACTACTGGCCTACGGTATACTCCTTGAGGTGTACGGACAGTAACCACCCTTACTGTGTTATCCTTTCCTGGGTGAGTGGCAATTACACGGCCTATCGTCCAGCAGAAGGGAGGAGTTTTCCCAACATTGACCAAAACTAAGTCTTTACTTTTACACTAGGTTGATGTTTCGTCCATTTCTGTCGTTGTGTAAGAGTATGGATATATTCATGCTGCAACGACACCAGAAGACTGGGATGCCTGTCGAGGAGTCCCATCTTTTCAGTCTATTTTGAGATATTTCGGTCAGGTCTCTTTCGATGGGTGCAGTGAGTGGCCACCAACCAGAAAATGGCCGGGCGTCAATACATCGAATTCATGTGGATCAACAGAGTTAGAGCAAAGAGGCCTAGAATTGAGAATAGCCTCAACTTTGCAGAAAAAGGTGGAGTATTCTTCATAGGTTAAAGGTCGTTCACCTATTACCTTTCTCATAAGATGTTTGGCGGATTTAATACCAGCCTCCAGAGCCACCAAAATGTGGAGCTGAAGGCGGATTAAAATGCCATTTAAATCTGCAAATCACTAAAGTGGTTGAAGACAATCTCCTTATTACGCGATTGAAGCAAATAGCGATGAAGAGCAGTGAAGTAGGTACTAGCACAACATAGTTGGTCCCACAATCACTGTATATGTCGGTGCACAGACCACGACGACTTATAAATCGATCAAATGCTGCTAGGAAAGCTTCTGTCGATAAACTTGTCACTATTTCTAAGTGAACTGCTTTTGTAGTGAAACAGACAAAATAAGCACAGGTACACTTTAGAGGTTCTTGATTTGCGTAGGTTACTCTCTTTCATGGTGAAAGGCCCCAAAGTCAGTTCCGACCACAAGGAATGGACGGGCTTGGCGCACTCGAGATAAAGGTAAATCACTCATTAGAGGTTGAAGATGTGCGGTTCGCATTTTCAAACATGGCAGACATTTACTTAATCTAGACCTGATAGTTTGACGGGCAGAGATTATCCAGAACGATCGCACAATTATAGATTGAAGTGTTCTAGGTCCCACGTGGCAATATTTGATATGAAAATAATCAATGATCATGTTGGTAAGAACACATTTTTTTTGTAAAAATGGGGTGGCGAGAATCAAAAGCTATATCAGCATGACGCAGTCTACCTCCCACCCTGACAACTCCCACCGAATCTATAAAAGGGTTAAGGGTTTTGAGAGAGTACGATGGTAAGTCACCTCGTTTTAGACAGGTTATGTCTTCTTTGAAATGAATTGCTTGCTCTAAAGTAACAATTCGAATGAGCGCAGCATTGAGCTCTTCGGTTGTAAGAGGCCCACTGTGTCGAGGTTGTCGAGTTTGGGAGAGTATGAGTGCTCGAGCAGTGAATCGTTTTAAAGATGTGTAGCTAGAAAACCTAGCAATCAACTCATTGCACTCATGAACTTCAGCTGACTTAGAGTGTAAGGTACTAACAACGATATTCCTTTCAGGTCGAAGTTCCGGAAGTTCAGAAGATGAGGTTGCGATCGAGTTTAATGGCCACTCTGTAGATGGTTTACAAAGCCATGGAGGACCATTAAACCAAAGAGGATGATCAATGAGGTTTTGAGGCAGCAACCCGCGACTGGCACAATCAGCAGGGTTTTCTAAAGTAGATACATAGTACCACTTGGAGGGGCATACTAGATCTAGAATTTGCACAACTCGGTTTGACACAAACGTCTTTAAGAGGTGAGGTGGAGTCCTGATCCATCCTAGAACAGTTGTTGAATCAGTGAAAGCAAATGTGTGGTTAATATTAATAAATGAAGGGAAAGAAGAGGAAAGAAAGTGAATAAGTTGTGCTGCTAGTACTGCTCCACAGAGTTCCAATCGGGGAACTGTGATGGTTTTTAGAGGCGCAACCCGAGATTTTCCCATAAGGAGGGAAACTGTAGAGGTATTAGTCGAATAGTCATATGCATGGAGGTATGCAACTGCAGCATATCCTTTTCGCTTGCATCTGAAAACACAAGTAACGAGAGGTCTGTTGGACAATCTGGTATTATTAATCGAGGTAGAGAGAGTTTTGAGAGGAGAGTAAGTTGACTAGTAAGCCTTTCCCAAACATGTTTGATGTCTTCGGGAATATCTGCATCACAATCAGCACCGCACAACCAAAGCCGCTAAATCAAGTACTTGGCTAAGAAGACAACTGGTGCTAACCAGCCCATGGGATCAAATAATTTTGAAATATCCGAGAGTATAGCTCTCTTTGTAAAGCGAGGTGTAACAGCAGAGATAATATAACAGAAAGCATCAGATTTGGGACACCACTGTAATCCTAACACTTTCACTGTTGTGGCCTCATCAGTATTAAAGATAAGGGGTGTTTGTATATCTTCAGATGGGACTTGAGACAGTAAATCAGAATGGCTACTGCTCCACTTTCGCAATTTGAAACAACCTTTGAGAGAAGTGTAGTGACGTCAGATTGAAGCTGAAGAGCGGCAGAAACAGAGTTTGCCCCGGTCAAAAGGTCATCTACGAAGCATTCTTCTGTAATAACTTGTGCAGCCCTAGAAAGAGACGCTCCTTCGTCAGCAGCAAGTTGATGTAGTGAACGTCCTGCTAAGTAAGGGCAGAGCGAAGCCCATAAGTAACAGTTAAAAGAGTGATTCTGTGACAGGATCTTCAGGTGAGAACCGCCACAGTATGCGCTGATACTTAGTATCTTCAGGTAGAATGTTTACTTGCCTAAACATCTTACATATATCAGCAGTGAACACAATCTGATGACAGCGATATTTTAAAATAATAACTGTGATGTCATTTTGTAGTTTCCCGCCAGTATAAAGCTTATCGTTTAAAGAGTAGCCAGACTCAGATCTAGCTGAGCCATTAAAGACAACACGGAGTTTTGTTGTTGTACTACAAGGGTTTACGACAGCATGGTGAGGTATATAGAATCCTGCAGCATGATCTCCATCCTTTAAACTCCTCATATGCCCTAGCTCAATGTATTCAGACATGAAGGCACTGTAATCTTCTTTTAGTTTAGGGTCTCGCTTAAACCGACGTTCTAAACTTAAGAGAGACTTCATTGCAAAGCCAAATGAACCACCAAGTTGATAAGTGTCATCATTACGGAGTAAAAGAGGTACAATATAACGGCCATTCTCGTCACGCTTATGTTGAGATGAAAAAATTAACTCAGCTTCCATATCCTCAGGATCTTGAGGTGAGGTAACTGGTGGTTGTTCTGTTTCCCAAAAACTGCGAAGAGTGTCATCTAAAGAAACAGCTGCGGTTAAGACAGATATAGAGGTTGAGTTAGGTATTTTACCCATTATTATCCATCCAAATATTGTGGATATAACTGGAGGTAGGTTATCACCAATATCATAAGTCGACCCTTTAAATATGTAAGGAATAATTCAGCTCCGATTATTCCATCTACCTGAGCAGGTGTTGCAAAATATGGATCTGCCATTGGGAGATCAGCATATTTCTCTCTGAGTCCATCGGGAACTGGTGAGGCTGGCAGTTTTCCAGTCAAACTATCTAGAATAACAACCGGTGAGGTTAAAATAGGTCCTGATAAATTACAAGGTTTTATGCAAACATCAGCAACTCCTTTAGGTTTGATAGGAGGACCATTACCAATACCAGAAACACGGATGTTAGTTTTTTGAAGCGGAAGACCAAGACGAGAGAAAAAAGATGCATAAAGAAATGTAGACTGCGATCCGCTGTCAATCAATACTCGGGCTGTTACAAAGCCACCAACTGAGTCGCGCACGTGTATCATAGCTGTGCTAAGTAAAACTGTAGAGGTAGGTACCTGAGCAGTACCAAAAATCTTATTTTCAGGGTCAGGGAGCTTACCATCATCAACTGTATTATTGTTGATATGCAATAGGGTATGATGGGCCAATCCACATTGAAAGCACCGATTAGAAGATTTACAGATTGACTGAGAGTGATTGCCAAACAATTAGCACACCTACCGAGCGTGGTTATTTTTTGTAAGCGCTGTTGAGGAGTGATATCTATCAGTTGAGGGCATTTGTAAATTGTATGTTGATTTTTACAAATTGCACATTCTAAATTAGAGGTCTTATGTTTGCCGTGTTTCCTGAGGCAGCAAGTGATTAGAAGTGGCTGTAGGAGAATTATAATTATGTGATGAACCACGTGAGCGTTGACTGCCTTTTTCAGCAGTAGAAAAATGCATTTTCCTAACATCTTGAGGCTTAGTTGGTTTGTATCGATTTCTAGAAGAACTTGACTTCATCGTATCAAAGTTAGCAGATTCTAGAATTTTACAATGATTCTCAAGGTAACTAATTAACTCAGCAAACGTAGGAATAGATTCAGTACTAGCAGTAGTTGAGGTTGAAGTTGATGAAGTATTCGATTTCTTTTCAAGAAAATGAGTTTCAAATCCTTTTCTAGACGCACCATCAAGATTTCGGAACGCTAAGTGAAAAAGAACAAAGTCGTTAAGTTCATTAATATTTAATGCTTCCAGAGCAGCATAATTTTCAGCCAAAATATCATAAAACGAGCGAATTTGAGAGTAAGACCCGTTAGAAAGAGGTTCAAGTTTAAACAATTTTTCTAAATGAAAACTTGCCAAATGCCGTTTACGTTGATATCGCTTAACTAATATCGACCAAGCAACTGAATAATTTGCATTGGTTACAGGTAGATGTTTGATTAAATTTAGAGGTTCATCTTTGAGGGTAGACTTGAGATAAACTAGTTTTTGTACTTTTGATAAAGTAGGACTAGTATCTACCAAGCTGAGAAATAAATTATAGTAAGAGGTCCATTCTGATAGGTCACCAGAGAAGGTAGGGAGATCGAGTTTAGGTAAAACATGAGCAGCTGTAACGGATTGCTGAAACGGCGGAAGTTGTTTCTTAGTACTGCTATCATCGCTACTGGGGCCTGGAGTTGGTGTTTTATCAAGACCTTCTAGTGCCTCCATTATAGATTGAATCATGTCATCAACTGAAGAAAGAGCAGCATAACTTGGACTCACTGGGGGAGTACAAGCTAAGCCTAAAGTATTAATTTCATCTAAAAGTTCAATAAATTCCCCTCTGGTTTCCATTAGGCCACGGCAGCGTGTCCTGAAATGATTAATATTGGTGTCATTATCCAAGCTTTTTATCAAGTCAAAGCAAACTTGAACTCGTTGATAATAAGTATTTTTCTTGGCAGTTAAAATATTTAGGCGAGCTTCCTCTTTGATACCCATCCTAAAATATTTAAAATAAAGAAATAAAAAATAACTGTTAAAGAAAAAGAGGTTTAAATTCCCTAGAATAAATAAAGAAAAATGTGTTTACGCTATTATTAATCAGAGAGGTAAGAATAGAAAAGAAAACTTTATTAATAATAATACTTAAGAAAAATAATATGACAAAAAAGAGAGTTCAATCAGAAGAAATCAAAAGAAGGTCTTCAATATGACAAAGTTAAAAATATACCATAAATATTCTTAACAAGATAGTAATACAGATTTTTATAAAATTATTTATAAGTATTAAGAAAAAAGGATTGAGGACTGTAAAAAATAGAAAAAATAATCTGCCCAAAAAAACAAAGGAAATACAAAATAATACATTAGAGGGTCTAAAGTCCAACTAAGAAAAAATGGGCATGGACAAATGGAAATGGACAAATTTCAACAATTGTAATAAAATAACACAAATGTATAATATTGTACACGATTAATATAGCTTGTACTAGCAAGAAATAACTAACTCTACAATAACTCTGAAATCAACCAAATTCTGACTTAACTTATAGTATAATTAGTGTATAACCAGAAGTAAAGAGGCACAATGAAAAATCATAAAAGGCAAAATAAAGATTTTTTTATTTCGTTGCTAGAAATAATAAATTACACCAAAATACGTTAATTAATTCTATAATTTCCTATCAGAATAAAACGTTTTTAATGCAATTATAAAATAACTATAAAATAATTATGAAATAATAAATAATTATATTAATAAAACTTCAGATTGATTGCCACCACCACACACATAAATTACTACAAAAAAAATCAATTATTCTATAGAGAGCAAAATTTTGCGAGCTAGAAAAAATAAGTATTTCGAAAACAATTAAATAAATATTATTTAATAAGCAAATATAACGAGTGACATATATATAATATATGTCAATATATAATAAGTAAAAGAAATTAAATAGCGTAAGAACAGACCAATAATTTACTCCAGAAAAATTAAGAAATAATACTAATAAACCTAACTCGAAATTTGAGAAACATCCGACTCGCGAGGACCACAAATGTTTATTAGTATGCCAAATTTAGAGAAAATAAATACGTTAAGAGAGACTTTAAATAAAGAGGTGAGGTGAGGTACCTTTTTTGATGTGAAGGTGATGTCGGGGAGGGCCCTCCAGGAAGAAGAAGTCCAAATTAATCCTGTATAGATATTTGAAAGAATCCAAAACCCAAAAACTGACTAATCTTCTAAACTTAATAATAATGAGTTTACGTAAAATATAGAGAGGTGAGGTAAACAAGGGGTTGAGTAGCGTAACATATAACATACTGACTTGCCCTACACAGTGGCAGAGAGACCCCCACTCAGTAACGTAAACAAGTGGCGAACCTCTTATCTATAATTATAAACTATAAGAAAATCTAAATAAAATAATAGAGCAAAATCCAACATTGTTCAAATTTGAAACAATTTCTTCAAAAAATTTGAAAAACAATTATTTTCAAATTTGACCATCGACTTTTAAGGTCCATTTTACCGTACTCTGATTGTATATGCACTCTAGGCTGCAATAATTGGAACTTAAAGGAACACGAAAAAGAACTTGAATCCTTAAGCCGGCAGGATTTTTCAGATTTATCCATAAGATAAATACATAGTGGAGGTGGATGATTTCGGGGATGGTGAAAAAATCCAGAAGTGTGGTCTTGATTACTCTCACATCATACTACAGCTGCTTGTGTTGTGTAATGGTCAAATATACTAAGGCTCTTATATTTATTGTCTCTAAGTTGTAAATGGCAATGTCTATTCCAGCTTAAAATAACACCTATTTCACTTTCATCGGTGGCGCATGAAATGCTAATTGTGTACTCCATCCGGAATGAAGTTAGCAATTATGATCCCAATATTGGGCTACTTGCTAGAGTTCGAAATAGTGTATCTATATCCCTCTGCATTCATTTTATTAATAGTTATTTATGCAACAAGGGATGAAAGTAACTTTTACAGTGCAAGTTTAAGTTTCGTCCTAAGGCAGCGCCAAAGGAGGAAACTGCATTAGCTCACGAGGCCGGTAGGCCGCGGGAGATAAACTAGTTAGCTCCCGAGGCTTGCCGAGGGAGTTAACTAACATTTTGGCTCCCGAGGCTTGAGGAGGTAGATAATAAGAGAGCTGAAAACTTTCAACCCTAGTTGCATGTTAAATTTTATCTACGACTAGAGAACTAATACTAACAACTATTAATATATTCTTCAGCTCCTTAATTGTTATTGTGTTAGTTTAGTTTATTCTTACCATGTCAATTACTCTGATGAAGAGAGAATAAAGCCACTATCTTCACATTATTTTATTGTAAGCTGTCAATAGAATAATGTGTAATACTATATTTGCAATTTAAACATTAGCGTGTGTATATTGTATATTCTACCCGTAGTACCAATATAACACCGAAAAAAATCCTAAAAATTTTACTAAAAAATTCTGTCAAGTTGGCAACACTTTCACTTTTTCTCCCTAGGGAGTAAAAGTACATTTACAGTATGAGATAACAAGACTGTATGTAAAATTTGCAATACAAGGAGTAGATAAAAATTATAGAAGACGATTATTAATTACAATCTTAGTAAACATTGTAACCAGGGTAACCTAAAGTTGCTCGTTAGGAAAAATATACTCTACAGCATCTACAGTTTAGCTTTTACTCCAAAAAACAAAATACATTTGCTTCTGGACCTATGACTTTTATAGACTGAACTGCAAACGATACTTAACTAAGCTTCACTGAGGTTGTACGGATCTAAAAGTAACTAATATTTAAGATATACATCACGTTGGAAAGCGAAATACAGATGGAAAGGTCATAATATGAACCTTTGAGTTGCAATCTATATTTATATCATGATATAATTTTAAACGGTACATAACGGTGAATATAATCTCTGAGAGCAGCTTCAGCACATGAGGGTTTGTATGATAGTTTGCTCACGATAGTTTGTATTTATCCCGTCCATACAGACTAAATTAAATTTGATTTTAAATTAATCCATTGATAAGCTTGGAATAAGGTTCCAAGTATGGGTATACACAGTAGAACCTAAGAATAATGAAGCAACGATTTATACTAACAAATAAAATAGTATTATAATTCAACGCCCTGTGAGACAATTAATTTATTCCAGGGTCCCAGTGGGTTGTTTGATAAGTAGAATTGTGTGCAAGGATGGGTGTGTTGATAAAAAAGATGTCCTTAAAAAGAATTAATGTGTTAAATCGCATTATTTAGTTAATTAGCATATTTGACAAAGGTATGTCAATAGAATATGATGTTTCTTTGTCGATAATCCAAGTTTACTAGGACTCTCATCTACACCATTCCTTCTATATAGAAATTATATAGCAGACAAACTAGAACAATGATGTATATAAATACATCTTTGCTTAAACTTATAAATATGTATCTTAACTTAGTCCAAAAGAGTAAGTATAAGTATTTGCAGGATACTATTTAATAATTACTATATTATGAATTAAAAGCAAACAGTCTCACAGCAATAACTTGCAATATTTAACTAAGCCGACTTTCGGTCTTACAGACCATCATCAGTGTCTGAAACAACAAAGTATAATGACTAAGACAGAAATAAAAATCAAAGAAAAGTAAAACGAAACGACATAATTAAATAACTAAATAAGTTGAAAAAGTCGGTGAACAAATAGAAGTAGATGAATAACTTATAAAGAGAGAAGGAAGTTAATCAATAATTTGTCAGAAAGCTTAATATTATACTATTAATTAAAGCAAAAATTTTTTGGACAACTTAGACCTAAACATAACTAGGAACAACAATAACCTAGCTTTCAGTATTTACCGTAAACCTACTACTACTAATACTGTCATACCTAGAGATTCGATCACCCTTGGTTGCATAAATGTCTGCATTTCATTCACTTTTCAATCGACTCATTACCATGCCATTAAATCAGAAGCAGTATTTACAAGAGCTTGCCACTATCAAAAACATAGCTTCCACCAATGGATTCAATGAGGATACCATAGATGTAATTGTTAGGTGTCATTAGAGGAAAGCTGCTTTGCTCCACATTCCTGAGAGAACCGAAGGAACAGGACTACCACAACCGTACAGCCTTGGCATTCTTCCTTACTTAGGTAAAGTTTCCGATAGGATATGTAAAATCATGATGTAACTTTCAAAAATACTAGTACACTTCGTACCATCCTTTCTGCCAAAGATTCTACCTGTTTCCAAAAAATTTCGTCTATGCTATGCAATGTGGGACCTGTAAATCCGAACCGTGTTAGAATTCTGGATTTTCTGATTTTATTAACATACAATTGATGAAAATCATGATCACAAATGCCATGAAGTTGCGTTTTTGGGTTTAATGTCTAAATGGAAACACATGAACTACCTGAAGAATGCTGAAATATATAGGAATATTAAAGCACATCGTGATAAGGCCCTTAATGTCCGAGGAGAGAGTGTCGCTAGTATGAAAAGTGAGGAGTCTCTAGTGTGAGACGCTCCTACTAATTATGGTATGACAGAGTCCTGTAGCCTTAGAATAATACTAATATAGAATGAGCATAGGACCGTAAACACAATGTAATTCTACTGATAACACGAAAGCCGGTTGACTGGTGGTCTTAAGTAGGGGTACCACCCTAACAACAAAACATTATTTTAAATATGAGTCATAACTATCCATTAATAAAGAAAGATCGTAAAGAACAAATATAATAACTTAAAACACCTGCTGAGTATTTAATAAAATCGGTCTTAGATGGCAAAAGGATAGCGGAATATAAGAATCTACATTTGTTGACGAGGACTACTTTTAATATAATTTTAATTAAAAACGTTAAAATACAATTTAAAATGCTTAATTCGAGCTGAAGGGGGACCAGAGTTGGTCCTTAACCTTAACCGAGTCCGGTAGCTCAGTGGTAGAGCGCTCGCCTTTCGACCTGGAGGTCGAGGGTTCAAATCCAGCCGGGGGAGGACCTCAATATGAGGTTATCCCTTGTACCGTACACTCGGGAGGTCTTGAATTCAAGACCGGCCAACCCAGCCAAGATTTTACGTGGTTTCCTTGGCTACTAATACGCAAATGCGGGGTTGGATCTAGTTTCAGCAGAGACAAGTCTGGATCCACGTTTCCGTTGTCTCTAGCTCACGAAAAGTTAATGTTCTGCGGGCTGGGGGAGATGGAGGTCGGAAAGATATACTGAGCCTTTGTATGTCCGAAAACTTAGTCAGTGAAAGTGATGGCGGCGACACGAGTAACGTAAGTGACTAGGAACAAAGTGCTCGGTTCTTGAAAACAGACGTCTCCTAATAGCACTGCGGAGCTTTGACTTTCAGGTCAGGGCTATAGAATGAGTTTGTGCACACTGACATCTGGGTGCTAGGGTTCTTTGTCGGGTGGCGCTGGACTGGCTGGAGCGGTGAGCCTAGCTAGAGTCTGGTGATGCTAGTGGAACTGATGGGATTGGTGAAACTGGAAGTACGAGGTCAAGTGAGACTAATGTGATCAGAGGAGCTAGTAAGACTAGATGAAACAAGCACACAGTGAACTAGTAGTCGGCGCTAGCCAGAACGGTGAGCCTAGTGAGTCTAGATGAACTAGGCAAACTGTGAACTAGTCGCGGGCACTAGCCAGAACAGTGAGTTTGGATAGAGTCTGGTTGGGCTGGATGAACTAGACACACTGTAAACCGGTTACATGTGCTGCCATGTACGGAGGGGGTGCTTCCTAGATGATTGGATGTGCACAAACTCAGGGGGTTAATGTTGAGTGAGATTTGAGTGAGGGGAAAACGCTAAATGACCCCACGGGTTAAAGCGTAAAAAAAAAAAAAAAAAAATGCTTAAAATACTGCAATGCACCGATATTTAGATTAGTATTTTATGAATAATCAATCATTAATTATAATAGAACATAATAATTCAGCAACCGGAAGTATTTGCCAAACTTTTTTATTCGCGATTCAAGAGATAGTTGTAAGGTTGGCAATACCAATGGCGGGAAAACGAAAGGTGATCAAAAAATTTTTATCATAGGATTAGCATGGAGCCGATAAAAATTTCTTCTTTTATTTATTTATTGTTTGTTAATTTGTGATAAATGATAAAATTATTAGAACGACCATCGGTGCTAAAAAAATTGCAAATATTTCATAGATAAATATTTCGATAATTCCAGGATTTTAAATATAGAATCAGGCTCTTATCACTACAGACTTGGATTTGTCCGATTTAACCCAGAAATAATAAAACCTAAACGGATAATTTAAACAAACATTTTAAAAAATGAATTTATTGAGTTATTAATTATTTTAGAGCGTAAATAAAATTGATTAATAAATTAAAACACCATTACAGTGAAAATCGCTTCTTATCAGTTAATTTAAATACCTGTTACAACTAATTTAAACAATTCTATGCAATTAAATGGTATTGTGTGTTTGTGCAAAATAAAATTATTTAAAAGTAACATCAATTAACAATAAATAAAATAAAACACTATATTATGATCTTCATCTTCTTATCACTCAATTTAAATACTTGTGACAACCCATTAAAACGCTATTTTTCAATGAAATTGTGATTATACTGAGTTCATACGCCCTAAAATTAGTTAAATTAAAGCACTTTGATAAAAAATTTAAAGAAATAATCTTCACAAATAATAAAAAACCAGAAAATCCCCATAAGGACTTTAACATTGATCACCCTTTCGTTATCAATTTCTTATCAGCGACGGTGGCGCTGCTACGGACTTTGAATCGCGAATAAGAAAATTGTATATTGTTAGGGTGGCAGCATTACTTAAGACCACCAGTGAACCACCTTTCGTGTTATCAGTAGTGCTCCTTCTATGTATAGTATTATTCTAAGCCTCTAGCTGACTGCAGGTATCCTAGGTGCATTACCTAGAGTCTCTCGCACTAGAGAGACCACTCTAATCATTTGTAAGGAATCTTAATATTAATTAAGCTTCCTTACAAATGATTGACAAACTTCCTTCTCTTTTCACCGGTAATTAATCTATTTCTATTAACTCACTGACTTTTTATTACCTAATTTAGTAATTTAATTATGTTGTTTGGTTTTACTTTTAAAGACTGTCTCAGTCATTATAATTTGTTGTTTCAGACACTTATCTTATGATCATACACTTATCTTACTGATGATGATCTGTAAGACCGAAAGTCGGCTTTGTTAAATATTACAAGTTTTTGTGGATTTTTTTTTTGTTTTTGTGGATCATTGTGGAGACACTGTTTTCTTTAAATTCACATTGTGAAACTCCACACCTCAATTTAATTTACTTCTATGTACTATATTATTTTACACCCTGAGTTTATTATAATGAAGTAAATCTTATTTGTATTTAAGGGTGTACTGACGCTATGTTTTCGTATTCAACAAACTGGCCCAACAACTCCGTCACTGAGACTTAAAATTTCGTACATTTACATCACATTTGTCATTAAATTTGGTAAATTTGATATCACATTATATTAAATTTGGGAAACGTCGTATTGAAACTGTAAAATGAACCCAGGACGTAAATTTTTTGAGGGATCGTATTGATTACGGAACAACTTTATTAGATTCAGCGCCCCAAAAAACACAGACAACGATACCCTATACTTAAAATTTATTGCTTATCCACCGTATATTTATTTTTATGATTGTCGAAATTTTTACTGATCCATTTTGCGAGTTAATGAGGTCATAAAAACTTATGATCCTGATAGCACAACTACAGCTATAGAGTGATGTTTATGCTAAGTTTCAACTATCTAGCACAAATACGCTGAGAGCTACGATGATAACAGACACACACACACATATAGAAAGACCTGAGTGGTTTGTGAAAACCACTCAGGAGATCTTAAAAAACACCTGAAGCTGATAATTCCGGTGACATCCCTGTATTGTACTTTTTGCAAACATAATACTTTTCTAAAGAGTAAATTTTTTGGACTGGTATGATATATGATATGATATATATGATATATGGTATGATAAATAAATTAATATTATTTATAAAGAACTGCAGTCTTCAAGAAATTTAAATTTTATATATAATACTTTTCCTATATAATATCTAGGGTGTAAATGAGGGAAAATAAAAATTTCAATAAAAAGAAAAATTATAATGAATAATTTTACATTTTATGTAAACAAGGGGCGAAAGTCACAACGTAAATTGGTGGTCTAGATCTGGTTTTAATCTTGAAATAAAATAATCAAGGATATGAAATAAATGCTTTGTCGGTATACGCAGATATATGGACGATAAAAGCCGCTCAACAAGTCGAATACTAGTTTGGACTTAGTAAGCGGTATCATGAGGATCAAGTCCCGTTTCACTTGAAGATACTCAGTAAGAAAGAGTATAATAAATTAGGTTCTAAGAGTTCCAACAAGAAATACAAGTTGATAGTACATTTAATTAGTTGCTATATAAACCTTGATCTTACTGCACTACTCACGAATAGAAAAGTTTAAACTAAAAATATCCGAGTTAAAAGCAATTTAAAATTTTATAAATTAATAAAATCAAGTTGTAGTATTTTCTTTTTAAGAATTCAAATTATCTGTGAAATAAAAAAATCTCGCTTTTGATTTGCAAGCTGGGCAAATTTTCTTTAAAAATGCGTGTTTTAAGATCATTAATCCATTTCTAGCTTAAGTAACCGGTATATGCATTAACCGGGAAGATAGCGTCATAAATTATTATTTAATTTTTAGTATTTCTGAAGAAAATCCCATGGATTATACAATGCATGTCGCAGCATTATTTACAGGTATTTGAAGCTCAGTTTATGCAAATTTTTAGCCAATCTTTAAAAAATTAAATAAAATTGCTTTATGACCTTCTCAGCTCATAAAACATGTACTGGTATATCAAGCAAGAAATAGATTGATGAACAAGAACGCACGCATTTAAAGAAAAATTCCCGCCCTGCGAACCTCCCACCAAAATTTTTTTATTTATATAATGAAATCACAAAACTTACATAATTTAAATAAAATTATAACAAATGATCGCCAGAACAAAGATTCAAACCTTGAAACCCTGGCTTTGACTACTTTAAACAGTTTATGAAACATGTGTGACTTCGAAATTTTAAAAAATCGCAAAATGTTAAAATAGCTTTGTACAAGCTGAAATATTATACACATGTACTACTAAAAAAATGCCCGTTTTAAGGCCTTTCGGCCCATCAGAGTATTCACCCTGCGGTAACCACCTCAGGTGGGTTGCATCTACTACATTCTAAAAATTATGCGAACCCCGGACCTTCGGTGCCGAAATCGAACATGTACTACTATGGATGGTAAATACATGTATGAAGTTAAACATTAATTATCAGCATTAAATTTGGTTTTATCGACTGGCATATATAACATAATGTAAACAAATCGTGTGTTTTGAACTAATAATTTGGAAATTCGCTTATATCGTGGCAGTATGCCGCATATATAAACTAGTAATATGACAATCAATAATGATATAGTACAAGTACTGTGTGATCGCGAGAGCCATTGGGAGAAGCGGTGGCCGTGAAGTTTTAAGCAAGAATAACCATGTTTTCAAGAGGTCCAGTTTTCTCTGTAAGAAAAAACTGTATTGCTTCTGAGGTATTTAAGCCGGAGGAGATAAATGACATAGCTCCCGAGGATGCCGAGGAAGTTAACTTCAGTTTTGTTTCTTGAGGCACAGTCGATGAAAAATAAACCGAGAGCAGAAATCCTTTGGACCATTATTAGATTATTATATACCCTTTATTATTCAACCTGTTATAACCTTCTCAAAAACAGCTGATTTAAATCACTACCATCCTTATATAGCAAATTATATCTAAATAATTAGCTATCAATGTTTTTTCGTTCTCTAGGGCGAGAAAACGATTTTCCCACCCTGCTAGCGACATTGGAATAACTATTTTTGATGCAAGGATTAAATAAAATTCCTTAAAGCCTTACATTATTCCGATACTTAAAACATTTGATATGTACAGTGAGTTTTATAGTTAGCAATTAACTTCTGCAGTTTTAAACCATATAAGGAATGCTGTTTTGAATTGAAATAAAAAAAAAGTCTGTGGAATTTCTAAGGAAGGTAGTATTAGAGATTCTCTCTTCTTAATTCCTTAGTACCCTTCTAGAATAAATAGTACTCTTTTAGCATAGATAGTATTATTTTTGAATATATATTGAATTGATAATACTTTTTTTGAATAGATAAAAGTTCGATTTAGCAGGAGCACTGCCATACCGTCGCCGTGCACGCAATATTCGTCAATAGAATGATCGTATTTTCTATAATTAAAAATGCTTTGCATAAAAGATCGTATCATGAAGTATATAATACATAAAACTTACCTAGGATAAATATTGCCCTTCTAGATAAGTCATATTTTCTAGAATACGTAATGCTTGTCAAGAACAGATATAATATTCTGACTAGAATATTAACCTTTTGATAATCAATACTTATATATAGGATAGATAATATTCTTATATAGAATAGATAATATCCTAGGATAATAGAGTAATATCAACAACCCTAGGATATATATAATATTTGTCTAAAATAGTACTTATCTAGACTAGATAGTATCCTCTAAAATCCTTAATTATTCAACCTGTTATAACCTTCTCAAAAACAGCTGATTTAAATCACTACCATCCTTATATAGCAAATTATATCTAAATAATTAGCTATCAATGTTTTTTCGTTCTCTAGGGCGAGAAAACAATTTTCCCACCCTGCTAGCGACATTGGAATAATTATGAATATATGAAATAAATATACTCCATTAAAACAGATAAAATCTCTTGAATATTTATTTACGCAATACGGGATCAAAGCATGTTTCCCCCCACGAGGGTAAGTTTTCTCTGCAGGAGAAAACTGCATTTGATTTGATTTTTTTTGTTTCCTGAAGCATAGCGAATGAAATAAACTGAGAGCGGAAACGCTTTGATCCATGTAGCGTATTCAATTTCAATAGCAATTTTCAATAGCTAGTTGTGGTCATATTTTTTATCTTGAAATTCTAACTCTGTTTACAAAGACTAGTTGGTCAATGAGCATTTGACCTACCTCACCTATTATATTATTTATTATTGACCTTTTATATTAAAGCTGAATTAAATCACCACCAACATAATATAACAAAATATACCTAAATATATACACTTTATTTTGATATCACTGTTTTTTCCTTCCCTTGGGCGAAAAAGTGATTTTCCCACCTTGCTAGCGACATTAGAATATCTATTTTCGATAAAAGGCGTAGATAAATGTGCCTCCATTAAGTAGATACCTCTGCTACCTGTATAATAATATTTCTCAACATATTAGATAATACTAATATGGATATAAATGCTAATATGGTTGTTTATATGGATATAAATACTAATATGGTTGTTTATATGGATATAAATACTAATATGGTTGTTTATATGGATATAAATAATATGGTTTGTTTATATGGATATAAATACTAATATGGTTGTTTATATGGATATAAATACTAATATGGTTGTTTATATGGATATAAATACTAATATGTTTATATGGATATTAAATAAATACTAATATGGTTGTTTATATGGATATAAATAACAAATTTCTTTAAGATAATCTTTTTATAAAATAGATGATTCACTCATCTAAAATAGATAAAGCAGCATAATAAAGATAAATGTAACCATAGAAAATAGAATTATACATGACGAAATAAAATAATTCTTTTAAACCGAACCATCTCAGTGTCTTGACAATTCACCATGTAAGAACTGTATCTTGACTTAACGAAGAATGTATGTTTCCACACAAGTGGGAAATTAAGAGTAAATTATGTGTATTAAGAAAAATAATTTCACTTTCATACAGAGAAGGAGCTGACGAGCTGACCCAGTATTTCTAATAACTTCAATAAACTTTTCCATATTAGACTCCTTCACTTTTACTCTTTATACCTGCTATTAACTCAATCCTTATAATTATCATGTGGGAGGCCTTAAGACGCTACTTCATAATTATTTCTATCTTCCAGAAAATCTAGAGAGGTGAAAAGTGAAATGCCTCAATAGACAAAAAGCCTAAAAGTAAACAGAGAGAGAGATTCAAAATATTTTGACTGCAAATAGTCAAAATTACAGACAGAATACATAAATAACAGTCAGAACTTTGAATAGAAAGACTTAGAACTATAGATGTAACTATCTACAGAGCTGTAGATGTCCTCTTGGTTAATGTTAAACATTACGAAAGGAAGAATTGTGATTGGTTCAAAAATGATTAAGTCAACTTTTGTTAGTTTCTGCCTTACCTATCAAATTAAACTAATATTTAAATTAAAACCTGAGCGAAAAAGATAAATAATTGGAGAAAATAAAAATATGCTTTTTGCCTAATCGTAATTCCCAGTAAGTTCTAGTCAGTATAGTCGGTCGGTGTGATAGTTATAGCTATATATTCTATGGCCTTTTGTCACAAGAATTCGCTTAAAATACCAAATTATTAAGGTGTAGGCCGCTTCGCAACAGCCTCGCAAACCCGTCGAGCGGGTCTAATCGGTTCACAATGGCCCCTTCAGGACCAAATTTGTTAAGTCCCGTAGCAATTTATTTATTTTTCCAAAATGATCCTTAAGCTTTTTTTTAACTTAACTCTCTTAAGATGCTGGTAAGAATATAGTTAGGAAGTCTCAAATGTTCCTATGAAGACCTCGTTGACAAGGGAATCGAAGTTACAGGAATCTGGTTTCTAGTTTTTCAAACATACATTTTGAAGCACACTCCCAAAGTATGTTTCAAGGTGTATTGCGTCGTGTATATCCTTAAGAGTAGAAATGAAAAATCGGAAACTTCAATTTCTACGTCAATGCGATCTTCACTGAAATTTAAACATGTTAACCACGGATGTCTAGGCTTTCATCAACGAAATTAATTACACTAATTTTAAATTATTAACAGTTTGAAAAAGTATAATTTTAAAAGATAAAACTGTAATCCACTGTAATTAAAATAAAACGAAACAAAAATAATTACAAAGCAGTTTTTAAACTGCTTTTTTAACTGATCCTAAAGACCCAAGAAATTAAAATGATAGAATGTACAAGTCATGTGAAGATTGAAGTTCAATTACAAGGTACATTCCTGGCCCTTTTATGATCATAGGATAAAAGTGAATTTTTTTTGGAGTCCTTGAAAGTGTAATTAGAAATGATGAACTTTCTAGAGCTTACTTTTTGAGTTATTTATATGTTCTTAGATGTAAATTATAGGGTTTAGGCAGACTTGACTAAAGGATGATTGGGGATTTTAAACCCTTATTTTGTCTTATTGGAATGTCTATGACAAATAACAAATTGATGTAGAAATGAGGCATTTCTTATTCTTCTATACAAAAAATTAAATAAAATTGAAAGAAATTATTTTCACGTATAGAAGAAAAGATACTATAAGAAGAAAGTATAACAAAGCTGAATTACAATACAAAACAGTCATCGATAACCATTTACTAGATTTAATCGAACATATAAACAAAACTAATTCTTCTAGATACAGGTATTGCTATGTAAGGTAAACTACGTTTTTAACTATTTAATCGATAAAAAGCACAAAGCGGTTTCATCAAGACAAAACCCTTCATTGAGACACCTTCAAAACTCCTCTGCACATCCGACTTCCGGTGAAGTAGGCTGTGCTCGCAGTTTTTACTATTACTGGATTGGGAATTAAATGTAATACCTACTTTAATTACAGCACAGTCGATAGCGAAATACTATTTTCAATGGTAGCTTCCGCAAGGGGCATAACCTAAATGGCTAAAAGTTTCCTAAGCTACTTGCTTATATATTTATTTTTTTATGTATTATTTTTAAAAAAAATAAGTAAACTATAGGTTAGAGTTCTAGTTACTGAAGGTGACTTTGCAGTAACCATAGAAATTTGTGCCTATATTTTTATACATGCAATTGAAGGTTTTAGTAATTTCAAATGACTTATTTAGCTTAAATTAAAGAGATCTTCTTCAAGAATCATTAACCTCACAGCAATGCAGTCCAAGGTGACGATAAATCACAGAATACATTATAATTGTTTATTTTAAACCAGGGACACCTGTGGATTCTCAACTCAAGACGCAACAAGTTAAGATAAACATTTCTCAAGTTGCGTCATCTTTAAGTCTGACAGAAGCCAAGTTCATTTGATCAGTCTATACTTGATTGCGTAAACTGTAACTAACTAAATATAAATATCACACCATATGGCTATATTTTAAACATTTATTTTAAACTATATTAGTAAGGAATTTTCTTATTGTCCTAATGTCAAATTTATTAGCTAAAGTCAATATATATCTGGATTGTATTAGATAATTATGAAATTCAAAGAACGAGTTATCCTTATCTCCCACTGAAGTGATAATATGATGAGGATACCTGACTTGTTACAATATTTTTGCCTCACATGACTTCCTTCGAGAGATTATTCGAAACCATGAATAACAAGCCGCAATCATAAACTTAATTTGTTTTTCTCTTAGGTGATATGATTTTGGTTTACTGAAGCGTACCATAAGTACAAAGATTTTTGGACGAGTCAAACACCAGCCACCAGCCTGTGCAAAGTGCAAAAAAGGCGAAGTCTACAGAGCTATCTCAGCAGAACATCCTTTCTGCAAAATAGTTAAAGACAGAAAGCTTCAAAGAACTCGTATTAAGTCAACATTCACTCTCTTGAGAGAGGAATGGTGTTAACGAGCGAAGAGTAATCAAACAATTCGAAATAAAAAAATTAATAAAAAATTACTTGGAGAAGCTTTTTAATAAGTTTGCTCATTATTAATGCTTATTTTAAAATCGATTAAAGGTAAGTATTAAAATGATTACTACGAGCTTTATACAAAATATGAAAACTAAAAGAATGTGAAAGATAATTGCAGCCACTATCACCCCGTATTTGGGTTCCTGTGGTTTCTCCCTCTAGTAGCGAAATGGCGCAACTTCGAGTGAACGGATTAAGTTAGGAAATCAAGTCATTAAAAGGCTGCAAGTTCTATAGGATTGGGTTCTTAGAAAAATATATTGCATTTCATTGAGAAAAGACGAGGGTCACTCTGCGGCTAGTTTGTGGTTTCTATTTAAAAATAAATATGAATGAATAAATAAGTAGCTTTCTTGTTAGGTCATTGACTTTTAATCGATTTCTTAAAAGTTTGCTACTGAAAAAAATTTAATCAAATATAATATTACTTAATAACGCATAAATAAATATCAATGCAAATCAGATTTTCTACCAGGTTCAATTCTCATCAGAGAGATGGATTTTTCGTAACGTTACGGGTTTTTGATTTGTGCTTTGATACGAAGTCAATGAAAAGAAGATCCGGCTTATTACCGCGAATTAAAATTAGTTCAAAATATAAGTTACTAATGGGACGCTGGAGTAGTTAGTTAAGTGACTAACTGAATACTGTTAATGGTTAGTCAGTCAGCAATGCTTTATGAAGTAATTCTTAAGGTTATCGCGCAGCTAGCTTTGACGGATTATTAAGTGTTGAAACTAACTACCATTTGAAGTTGAATTATTGAAAGAGGAGCGGATCTAAATTGGTTTAAAATGAAAGGAGGACTCAGCGTATAACATACTGCAATAATCTGATGTATTGCTGGTTTATCGTATTACGTTTTCATCACTATCTAAACAAATTATTTGAAAGAATCAACATTGTGGCGCTGAAGTCCAGAAGTCATTCGATTTTTTTTGGAATGGTTGTTGGATTCCTTGCAGAGATACTATAGCTTATTTATATTTTTATATGAATAAAATATAAATGTGCCCCTCCTCCCTGACTCAAGGGGCATTAGCAGTTGAGATAGTTTATAGTTTATTATTCTATTTCATGATTCCATAGTTTTTAATTCCTTTTTATAATAGAAAAACATAAAAGTGTCTGAAACTGATGATTATGATAAAATATCTGTTTTGGAATTGTAGAGTGAACATAATATTCTTCCTATATACCTACGGTAGTAGGTGAGGAACACTAAAAATTTAGCACAGCATAATTAAAATTACTTTTAGTAAAGTGAAAATAAAATAAATTCAGGACAGCTCATTTCATTCAGGAATTCAGCAAAGCTAAATTTTAATTACTTCTTTTAGGCCAAATATAACATTGATAATTTCATACAAAGAGCCTAATTTAAACGACTTCGGATTTTAAACTAACTTCAAGGATGACCGATGACCTTTTAAAAGTTTTCATAAAAAATGGGGTCTGGATAAGTTAATATATTTAAAGATACTACGGCTTTAAAATATACAAAATACTTACAAGAAAAGTGCTGTAAAGTACTTTGATCAAAACCACCATAATTGCATAAAAATATTAATTTTTACTTCTAAATCCTTAAGGGTATTCACTCTCAATTAGTTTTCCGTATATCTCTTTAAATAAAAAGTAAATTTTTTTCTAAAAATGAACAAGTTAATTTAACATTATAAATAAAAGAGTAACAAAATGGATTTAATCTTTTTAAAGTCCTAATAAAAATAATAATCAACTTAATTTCAGACTTAATAAAAACTTGTTTCGATAAGAAATGAAGCAATTTTCCTTGACCCCATATATTGACAAAAATTAGCGAACTACATTAATTCAGTTTTTGACTTGAATGACTTAATTTTTTGACGAAAAAAGAATAAGTTTGCAGTTAACTATGACAATAGTAATAACTCAAATGCTTTATTCTCAACACTCTAAGTATCTAGTACACTAAAGTATCTTAAGTGCTATATACTCAATACTTTAAGTCTTATATCATTTATTTCCTACCTCACAGATGCCGTAACTTACACCTAATATATACTTACATCGTGAGTGTGGACACAACTTAAAACATATAGACAGACTATAAGACAAACGATAATAATATATCCCTTTGATAAACTTAATGCTTTATTATAGTTTTATTTATTTAAACTATTATTTAAACCAATTATAGTTACAATTGGTTTAAAAAATATAAATATCATATATTTGGTAATAATGTTGGCAATAAAAAGCTATTTTAGACAAGAGATATATTTGAATCCATTTATCTTCTTAACTTAGATGTTATATATGATACAATTTGAGTAATTTAAATATGACTACCATCATAAATAAAAAGATACAAAAAAGAATAACATTATTAGCTTCATTCCATTACGCCTATGTTAGATAATAATATCAGATGTAAATAAGTATCGAATAAAGTCATTTCCAAGAAGTCTAATTTGTTAATAAGCAATTAAATTGTAATACACATTAAATATTTATCACTATACAATATAATTTCTACACAAAACGCTCTAATTTAGTATTTTAAAGTTTCTAATCGCGGCAACAAAACAATCAGATTTAAATCATATTTGGTTTGATTAGTAATTATTAGATAATATAGGTAAATTTAAACAGTCATATTAATACCATATTTGAATGATAATTAATTGTTAGGGTGGCAGCATTACTTAAGTCCACAAGTGAACCGCCTTTCGTGTTATCAATAGTGCTCCTCCTATTTATACTATTATTTTAAGGGAGTAAAGAACACTTTGGAAAATCTAGAACCCTGATTTTCCAAATCTTCTAAATAATTTTACAGTTTCCACAATGTAACATGATCAACCTAGTTAAACATGATTTTAAGAGATATTAACAACCACTTTAGCTGATGACGTGGATTCAAATAGTATAGGCATAAATTCCTGAAATTGGTCAAACAAAATTATTTTCTCATGTTAAGAATAGTCAACATTTCTTTTCCCTTATTAGTGCTCTAATAATAGTCTACATTTGATACGAAACTTTAAATTTTTATATTTAGAAGTAGTAACTAATCAAGATTAAAAGGTACGGATTATAGGCAACTTATAAAGTAAAGTTTGTCTAGCATTATCTAGTTAAACCTAGAACTTAAAAAAGCGTAAAACTGTGTTTCACGCAGCTATCTATTCCGAATTAATAATATAATAAAAGGAATTGAAAGAAACAGTCTCTCCACTGATTTAAAAGATAATTTATAGACAGAGCCAGCTTTCAGTTTTAACAAACCATCATCAGTGCCGGCGAGTCGAGAAGAAAGAGTCAAGCAACAGGCAGAATTGAGTTGTCCGAAATGTTGAAACGAACTCTCGATTCGTTCTCGAGTTCTTGAGTTTCGAACTCTCGAATTCGAAAAAACGAATTCTTTCAATTCCTTTTATTGATTGACTCCACAGCTCAACTTATTTATTAATAATATGATACTTTTCACTATACAAGTCTTTATCAAGAAATATGAAGTCGTCGATGCTTGTAACTTAATATGAAATCATTGATGCTTGTAACTTAATTTTAGACAATATCTTGCAACCATGATTTGACCATTGATAAAAATCAGTGAACCAGATCAGGTCAAAGTGGGCAATCCGGCACCTGAACTAGATTGTGTAGCCGAGGGGATTGACGCGTGTCCGGCCCGGATATCTTAGTTTTCCTCGGCTGATATCACACTCGATTTGACCGTTGCTTGCAGCAGTTTAAAACAATAGATTTGAAAAAAAAGGTTATAATATCAAATAAAAATAGCATCTAAAATCAATCAACTGTGATATATATCCTAAGATATTTGTAACTATATACTCTTAGACAATAATTTTATGTCAATTTTTTAAAAAAAAGTTGTTATATTATATTCTAATAATAATATTTTATGTCACGTTTTTTACAAATAATGGAATGAAAACTTTAGTCCCGTAGAACGGAATTTACATTTTTCTATGGGAAGGGCCCCAGGCACAAAGAATGGTACTTTAGGTTTGTTGTCATGTTTGTTGTTGTCAAGTTTAGACCGTGAAGGAAGGAAGCAATGTTGCTAAATTGTGTCCTCACCTCTTATGTTTAAACTCAAAACTTTGAACATAAAAGCCTTTTGTTAAGTTTTAGGGTCATTCATCCAATGAGAAACATTAACGCTAGTCAACACTATGTAGCCCATGTCAACAAAAAAAATTGAGCTAATATCGATTTGGGTCAAGAAGGGGAGTTTGGAGGAGGTCGATTTTTTTTTAAAAAGGGGGTTCTACTTGATCAAAAATATATATATATATTATATATATATATATATATATAATTATATATATATATATATATATATATATAATATATATATATATAATATGTGTGTGTGTGTGTGTGTGTGTGTGTTTGTGTGTAAGAAATTTTTGTGTCCTAGTCCTACGTTTCTATGGGACACGTCCCTAAATAAAATTCGTACAAAAATCAACCTTGTTAATGTCCCGAACTTTATATTTTATGAAATATATCTGACGTCATTAACCCACAAAAATGACCCCAAAAACATTTCAAACAATCACAAATCTTTTGAATCGCAATCATATTTTGTTTGGATTGAGCTGTATGTTTTTACACATATGGCTTACAAACATACAAAGTTTCATTGTATTATCAGTGTTAGTTCCTGTTTAATTAATTGACATATATATGTCCAACAAAACAGCAACAACCATTTTGTTGTTGTCTCCCCCCAGCACCGACGCCGCGGAGTGGCAAAGAGGCCGAAGGCTGCTTTTAGAAACCTAGTTTGAATTTTAAATAGGACATTTACCTATGCATCTAACGACTACGTCGAATGCTGCCTTACTTTCTTGGTCCAACGAGAACGGGTCCTACTGGCCTAGAGGTAGGCTGATTATAATTCATTACAAAAATTAATCCAGGGTAAACTAACCAGCCGCCTCCATAGTCGAGGTCGTTAAAACGTCAATATTTATACTGACCATTGACACTACGTAGGTCTGGAGTTCGTATCCCAGGTTATGCTCTCAGTTTATATAAGATTATTGTTAATATAAATTATTGTCATCTTTAGAATACGCATAGAGCGTAACGGTTTCCATTACCACCTGTATCTGAAAGGTTGTTTCCTAAAGAAGAGAGACCTGATGACCCAAGGCTCTTAACCGGTTATTATAATATGATTACTAAAACTAAATTGGAGTTATTTTAAATAAAATATCCTTTACATCAAGAGCGGCAATTGTTGAATAAAACTAACCTGATTTGGTTCCTCTAAACTATTTTGGCGGATAAAATCATACACAAAATTCGTCTTTTAAAATAATAAAAAAAACTTATTTACTTACAATAAGATAAGGGTGATGAGGAGATGTTCTTGGTGGATAGTGGTGCCGTCCTAACCATGAATCCACCATGTTTCTCTTGGAAGAATCGTGACGGAATGGTGGAGAGGGTGGTGGAGATGGTTGGTGAGTTCTTCTCTTACATGATACAGGTAATGATACTAGCGTAGCTAGCAAGTGTAAGCATGTTGAGACGAGAAGACCAACTCCGCACCACTGACCTGCCCACAGGCCCCAGCCCTGCAACAAAGATAATATAAAATAATAATTTTGCAAGTAATCCCGAATGTATTGTAGATACCCACGGCGTCGGAGCTAGGGGACGCTTCGTGGCCCTTGACGAAGGCTTCTACATCAGCAACTGTTGTCCTATATCAGTTCGTTTTATTACTAGTTCATATAAATGGCATGCTGCCATAATATAAGCGAATACTACTAGTATTAGTGTCTTTGGCATAACCTGAACTCTAGATGGCTCTAAACCTAAGAGACTAATACAACTAGTATTAGTGTCTTTGGCATAACCTGAACTCTGGTTGGCACTAACCCAAAGAGACTTATACTATTAGTATGTCTCTTTGGTATAACCTGAACTCTGGATGGCACTAACCCAAAGAGACTAATACTATTAGTATAAGTCTCATTGGTATAACCTGAACTCTTGTTAGCTCTAACCTCTAAACTAATTGAAAATATTTCGCATTTAATGCCTCAAGCGCAGAGTCTTCTGTGGTTTTTCATCTTATTGGAACTAAAGAAAGTTCGCATTTAAATTTTTGACCTCTTAGAACAAAAGGATAGATATCGGTAAATGCCATAGATGCTGACAGTTTCAACTATAGTTTTGACTCTTTAAACACCACCGTGTCGCATAGGATAACTGATAAGATGCGAACTACTATTTAATTCTTTACACTATTATATTTATTATTATAAATAACTTTTACAGCTAATAAATATAAACTCAACTTCTGGTTCCGCCCACAACATCTTCTCAAATCAGTTCTACGAGGAAGTAATTATCCAAATTCTTTAGTACGGACTTTTTCACTTTCGATGTAGAATAATATGGAATTTTATACTCTATTGTTTTAATTAAGTAACATAATGTTTTCTTTATACGGTCCAAAGCGGTATGAATATTTAACGCGGCACTAATATGGGGGTCATTATATCGCTTGTAATTCTATATTATGGAAACACTTTCACCTTTCTATCTATTACAGCTCTATATTATGTATTTTTCTATATATTTTCTTTTCCACACCTAGTACCGTCGTTATAAAAAAATAATGCTAGCACGGAGGTCCGCTAACCGGGCAAATTTTCTTTAAAGTACGCGCTTTTTTGCATATCAGTCCAATTTTTGCTTATGCTTTTGGAATTACATGCATCCGCGCCATTATTATTTTGAAATTATAAATTTAAATACAAATAGATTGAATATAAAAAATAGCACCGGTACCTAGATTCGAACGTGGTAACCCTAGCATTGAGTAGTCATGTTGACTCCGCACCAGTTTTATTCTAAGCACCCACAATAAACATCGACAACGACCCCCTACTTGGTATATGTTTTGTGCGACCTTACATTAGGCTATCCGGTTATTTACAACAGTTTTTTCGACTTTTTAGTTTATTTTTAAAGTGGTCCTATCAACTTTGGACCAGATTTGTTCAATTCAGCGCCCCAAAACATAGAAAAAACACCCAATTCGTAATTCGTTATTTACCCGCCGTGATATTGGTTTTTTATATGTTTATATAATACATACATACTCACACACATATATATATATATATATATATATTATATATATATATATATATATATATATATATATATATATATATATTACACGAAAAAGTTAAAGTTTTGTTAAGTTTTTAAAGTTAGAGTTTATTATTAATTGTGAGGGTAGGTGTAAAACCTTTTGCACTGCGACTTTGAGTCTTTTGTACAAGTTAAAGTTAGGATAGATATCGAAAAATTATAAAGAGTGTACATTCTATGCTAGACAAACTTTAATAGTATCATCAAGTAACCAATGCTTACTTGATATTATTAATTACTTATTAACCTACATAAATGTAATATCAATTGCTAATGTACATAAATATCATAGGTACTATAGTACTCTGCATTATGACTGTAAAACAATTACAACTAATGTGATAGGGGCTAGAATTAATTACATTACAATTTAATTAATTTCACACTTGATTAATTAAATGGAAATTGATGACCTAAATAATTTCTTTGCAGTTTACTTTCAATATCAGTTGTTTTGACTGAAATATGAGTAATTAAACACTCAGTAATGCTTGTGTACTTCAAACTATAGTAATGGAAACACTTCATTTTACAACTTTACAGCTTTCACTTCAAATTTGCTCGAGTTAATTGAAAGTTTCCTAACTTTCCTTAATATAGAGATGTATAACAAGACAGCCCGTAAACTATCTCTATATATTGAGATGCTTGAAGCATAATTTTGGGACTCTCAGGGGCTCTTAGCATGATAGTACTCCTTTTAGCGAATTTTCATTATGAAAATGACGCTTATGAGGTAGTTCGGATGACGGAAGTTGAGGGTGCGAGTGAGTGGAATCGGTTCCTATTGGCTTTCTGATAACAAAAATATATGTCCAAAAAAGTTTATACATATATGTATATATGTATATATATATATATATATATATATTATATATATATATATATATTTATATATATATATATATATATATATATATATATGGTGTGTGTGTAAGAGTTTCTACCTTTCGTATGGCGAACGATAACTCTTGAAGGTGTTCTCAAATTGAAACGAAACTTTGCAAATCACAGAGCGGACGAGGCGCGAAGCGCCGAGGCCGCGTAGTGGCTACGGGCCGAAGGCCCGTATTATATCTTGTTAAGGTTATAATAATTATAAATTAATCGTTGTTGGTATTTTACACATTGATTGTATTGTGAACGTTCCAATATACAATAAGATGCTGTAATTCTGTATTGTTTATTGGAATCTAATCCATTAATGGAAGGTGTTCAGGTTAATTTGTCGATATCTCTAAGATCGACACTTCGTGTATTTTCCAGCCAAGGTCCAATACCTTAGCTTCAGCTGATTTAGGTCGATGTTTAATTTATATATGTTCAATATGTTAAATTTAACAATTTTAACGTCGGTCATGTTTATTGGAGTTAGTTAGGTTTAAGTTTATTGACAGTAGCTACTGTCAAAACTTGCTTAATAACCGTGGAACTTGCCGTGTATATAAATACACGGTATTGTTGTTAATAAAATACCGTATCAAAAAGTACTGTCAATACTAATATTGTATACTTAAATACAATGTATTTATATGTATACTGTCATACTAATCAGTACCGTCAATACTTCCCGAATAACCGTGGACAGGTTTTGGGTTAAGTAGGCTGAGAGCTCTCGAGCTCTTAACTAATGAAGTTATTTAATGTCATAATTTTATAAGTAAAGAGCTCGGGTGTTAGCCCGCCTGCTGATGATAGCGTTAAGCCAAAACTGAAGCCGGTATATTCATATCTAACAGTAAGTATCGACGGTACCTGACCCTTGTAAGTACTTAATTTATGTTATATTTATAGACAATATTAGATGTTATATTTATTAGTACAATTAATATTATAATTGTAGAACTGAAGTCAACCTTGTTTTAATAATTATATTTATTAATTTATTTACACACAACCAAATATTTTCCATTTTTCCAGAGATTCTGAAATAAGTACTTTAAACAAAGTCTGTTGACCAATCATTACCGGTCGAATTTAATAGTGCGGTCGTATGCCAAATAGTGTCTGTCAAATTGAAGCGATAGTCATTGCTTCAATTCGACTGGCACTAATGCCTATTATCTGTGCTCGTGTTTGTACTAATGCATCTTCTTGATGTTTCTGAACCAACATCGACACTTAAAAAGATCATATAACAGTTTTGTAATTTAATAATAAATATTATTAAATATTGGCCACGTAAAATTAAATTTGAAGGTTAAAACATGAGTATTTTTTGAAGAAGAAAAATAAAAGTAAATATAACCATTATGATGCTAATATCGTAACAAACCAGTTTATATAAAAGAAACCTTATGATGCTAGTTTTAATCTTATTCAACTCTATCGAATCTTTTATAACTTATATTCGTAAGTTTTAAATATAAGCAGTAATTTAAAATTTCAGGGTTGTGATGTAATGTTCTGATGATAGCGTTTTAAATTTGTTAAATGATTTTCAGCGAATATTTTGTTTGAAAAATCTTGATAATTATGAAAAAGTTTTTCACTGCTACCCAACAGCAAAAATGAACTGCATTTATATTGTGTTAACCAAAGCCACATTTTCGTTCGGTGAGCTGATTTGCGCCTCTAAATTGGTAAAATAATTTAATCAAATTTTCTGATCATGCAAGAGCTTGCACTGAGGCAAAATTGTAGGTTCCAATAGTCCTAGATGTAAAGGAATTATTTAAGTCTCAGAAAAGATTCCTTTAAGTCTACTTAGTGGCATGAAACCCCTAGTGGAAGTGAACACAGTATAATCTATTGATTAATGTCATAGCATTAACATCATAGTCCTTTAAGACATTTTTTAAGGTCTCAAAAAAGGGGTTTTCCGACAGTAATCCTATTTTCAAAATAAGACTTTCTTAAGAGATCTTTATTTCTGCTTAAGGTTTTCTGAAGAGGCCCTTAAAATTGCTATTTAAGTACCCGAACGAGTTCTTAATTAAATCCTTGGTTTTATCTCAGGTCTACAGAGGGTTTCTTAAGGATTCTTATAAGTTTATTTAAATTTTTCTTAAATGATCTTTCAGATCTCCTATAAAGTTTATTTTTATAGATTTGTAATTATTTTTTAAACTCCTATAGAGCTTAAATGTTTATTTTGGTCTAACATTAAAGATTTACTATTAGGTTAATCATTAAGGTCTAAATAAAAGTCACCAAAAGGGGTTTCTTAAGGATTTTTAAGTCTATTTAAAGATCTTCTTAAAGGATGTCAGGTTTTGTAAATGATCTGAGCATATCTTTGAGGTTCTACTATTAGGGTTATTATTAAAGTAAAAGTATAAGGTTTTTAAGTTTATTAGGTCTTCTTAAAGTAAACCCTCCTTAAGGATCCAGAGGTATCCTACCTTTGGTTAAGAGACTCTTTAGGTAAAGGTCCAGGTTGGGATATAAAAATGAGAATAATAATACCCCTTTCAAACCTTGCGATTCATCGAGGATAGCCATAGCTGGAAACAGCTCAGGTGATGGTAGCAACTATTACGTCCAAAGAGCTAAGTTCAGCGACAATTATTTATTTGAACAATTATCTTATATAAGTCGAGAGTGGTTTGTACCTGTGGTACGAATTCCAGACCTTCGTAGTGTCAAAGTTCACAGTACTGACACTGCAGAGGTGGCTTTGTTGGGAACAATAGTTAAACAAAACAACAGCATTCAAATGTTAAGTACAATTGTTCAGGATGTTAATTTGCTGGAAACAAGAAGAAATTAATTCTTTTTACGCAGCTTGTTCTATATGCAAATTGTTAGTGTGGAATTAAAGTTCATTTTTTCATTTCGAATATGGGCCATAGACGAATCATCTATAATTACAATTAAAAACTGGGTGGAGTAATCCTGAAGGACACCCATTCACGTGACTGTAGTTGCTCCATCACATTCTCTATAATGATCACGTGACCTGCACCATCATCATAATCATCAATATCCGCATACCTTTACACCTTTCAATTAAATTTAATGATACCTAAACTAATATATAATGTAAAATTAAACCGTCTTTATTGGTAATTATTAATTATTAAACTTTATACAATAGTTATACATTTCAAAACTACCTTTACTTTAATTTAATAATTTAAAAATAATGTCAAAAATATGATTGTCGAGGTGCTTTGAAATATCTCATTTTGAAATAACCAGGTTTTTAACCAGAATATTGAAAGAAGTCATTTGACTGAGACCTTAGAATGATATATGTCGATCAATAAAATAATCAGGGAAAACATTTTTAAAAAAATATCTACAATAGTTATTCTATTATTTAACTAATAATTTTATATTGTAGTGTCAATCCTCTTAAAATATTTACCCTATTTATTTGATTCATTAACATATATAATTCTGAGTTCTGAATCAGAAAGCTGCTTCTAAATTCTAGGACAGTGTTGTGATGTGATAAGCTCATCAGAAAACATACGTTACACGTATGTTTTCACCCTTATTTATTTTTGTTGAGCATAAGTTAAGGAATTTTGGATTTGATCGATGTCTTTTAACATTCCTGTATTAATAAATCCTAAATTCATAATTCCTATGTTGTACGCGTAGAAAACAAAGCTTGAGTGTGGTGTATACAATAATACCTTTTCCCCCAGAAGGGAGAAAAAGTGAACTTTTCTCCCTATTTTTTAAGCGAAAAGTACATCATTACACCCTATTCTAAAAAGGAGGGAAACATGAAAGTTCATGTTTCCCTCCAGGGAAACATGAACTTTCATGTTTCCCGGCTTATTTAGCCCTTTGATAGCACACTCGGCTATCAACTAAAATCTCATGGTTCAATTCCAACAAAACGCACTTTGTTTTATCAATTTACTATTATTCATTAGCGATTTTTAATTTTTCTTTCAATTAATTATTTTTTATACGTAGCTACACGTTATTTTCGGCTTATTATACAAAAAAACGTTTATTTATAAACATAATCAAAGAAATAGTCTTAAATACTGTAGACTTTCAGAGCCGTCATATTGAAAAATTAATTTGTTTTGTTGTTATTTAAAATGTATAGGTGTTGCCTGGATATTAACGAAAATTATGTTGGCTACTCTGTTACCTCCATGACTTTGCAATAACAGCTGTTTATATTTCTCTTTATTTGCAATTTAGATTTGTTTACCTTTTTTATCAGTTAATTAAAACAATTACTTTTCGTGAATACATTTATCCATATTATTTCAGTTGTAGTTATAACGGGTACCGTTAAATATTGTATCTTTTTCATTTTTTACAAAAATGAATTTTGAGAAAGACGATTCAAACATTGTAGACTTTGACGATTTGTTTCTTTCGGATGATAATGTTCAACGTAAAATGATCTTTCACATGAAGCAAGTATTGTAAATCTAATTTAATGCCATTAAAATGCCATTTTTAATTTATTTCATTTCCAAACATATTGATGTTATGTTTTTCAATATACTATCTATAAAATAAGATTCAAATGTCGCTACCGATGTTCCCTCTAAACTCGAGAACGACTGACAAATGTTCACGAAAGTTTTTACAAAATTTCCACAGTGATGGGAAGGTTAGAGCCGAGTCTAAGATGATTAGGGGCATCTAAAGTGGTCTACAGGGGCATCGAAATATTTAAAAATCAAGCCCTTTTTGGAGAGCATAAAATCATGCATGTCTAAAGCTATTATTTTAGAGCAGTACATTTACAATATTTGTATGCTAAAAATTTTAAATTTAGAGCTATAATAAGCTTTTTAGGGCAGTAAATAACTTTATCTATATAAATAAAATTCAAATGTCGCTACCGATGTTCCCTCTAAACTCGAGAACGACTGGACAAATGTTCACGAAAGTTTTTTACAAAATTAATCCACAGTGATGGGAAGGTTTGAGCCGAGTCTTAAGATGATAGGGGCATCTAAAGTGGTCTACAGGGGCATCGAAATATTTAAAAATCATAGCCTTTTGGAGAGCATAAATCATGCATGTCTAAAGCTATTATTTTAGAGCAGTACATTTACAATATTTGTATGCTAAAAATTTTAAATTTAGAGCTATAATAAGCTTTTTAGGGCAGTAAATAACTTTAAATAAAGTAATGAATATAACTGACAATGGCCTCGGAATAAGTCTATAAAAGTATGTCTATAAGTAACTTACGAACAGGAAATAATAATTGTTCGAGTCTCAAAATCTTTAGGTGTAGTTAAAATAACTTTAAAGGACTTCAGATTTTTTTTGTAAATGTTATCATTTTACTGACTTAAAACACGGATTCCCAGTGATTTTGTTAAACTTAGTATAAAGACTAATTTGTAGATGCACTGATTTACAGGCTATGTAGTGCTATAAGCAGACAAATGGGAATAGTTGTGCACGGGGCATAAGTAATTAGTTTACTTCATTTTGATTATATTGTATAAAGACTATTTAGAGGGTGCACTGATTTACTGGCTATGTAGTACTATAAGCAGATAAAAGAAAATTTGGTGCACAGGGGCATAAGTAATTAGTTTTACTTGATTTTGATTAGATTTAGTATAGTATATTTAGGGTGGACTGATTTACTGGCTATGTAGTACTATAAGCAGATAAAAGAAATTGTTGTGCACAGGGGCAAAAGTTATTAGTTACTTGATTTTGATTAGATTTAGTATATAGTATATTTAGGGAGGATGTATTATGGCTATGTAGTAATATAACCAGATAAAAGAAAATTGTTGTGCACAGGGGCAAAAGTTATTAGTTTACTTGATTTTGATTAGATTTAGTATAGTATATTTAGAGGGAGGAATGTATTACTGGCTATGTAGTACTATAAGCAGATAAAAGAAATTGTGGTGCACAGGGGCATAAGTAATTAGTTTACTTGATTTTGATTAGATTTAGTATTATTTAGAGGGTGGACTGATTTACTGGCTATGTAGTACTATAAGCAGATAAAAGAAAATTGTTGTGCACAGGGGCAAAAGTTATTAGTTTACTTGATTTTGATTAGATTTAGTATATAGTATATTTAGAGGGAGGAATGTATTACTGGCTATGTAGTAATATAACCAGATAAAAGAAAATTGTTGTGCACAGGGGCAAAAGTTATTAGTTTACTTGATTTTGATTAGATTTAGTATATAGTATATTTAGAGGGAGGAATGTATTACTGGCTATGTAGTAATATAACCAGATAAAAGAAAATTGTGGTGCACAGGGGCATAAGTTATTAGTTTAATTGATTTTAATTAGATTTAGTATATAGTATATTTAGAGGGTGGACTGATTTACTGGCTATGTAGTGCTATAAGCAGATAAAGAAAATTGTGGTGCACTGGGCATAGTTATTAGTTTACTTGATTTTGATTAGTTTAGTATAGTATATTTAGAGTGTGGACTGATTTACTGGCTATGTAGTACTATAAGCAGATAAAAGAAATCGTATAAAAAATTACTTACTTCTTCAACGCCCGTGCGAAGCACGGGTATCCCTGCTAGTTAATAATAAAATTACCATTTTTTTGTTGATTTTCTGTTTATTTTTTCCCTTCTAGGGGAAAAGCCTTGTACGTACCACGGGAGAAATTAGTCATTACACCCCGCTATATTTAACTCCCTCGGCTTCGCCTCGGGATTAAATTGTATGGTTCCCTCGGCTAAAGCCTCAGGAACCAAATTTATAAACCCCGAGGCTTCGCCTCGGGGTTTAAACATTATGGTTCCCACGGCTAACGGCTTTGGAACCAACATAAACGCTAGGGCGTAATGACTATGTTTTCTCCCTTGGTACGTAAATAACTACTACACCCTCTACAGCTTCATCTTCTAAACGTTTCTTGTTTACAACTGTTTTACAATTAAAAAATAGCCGTACAAAAAGTCATTAAATCTTACCAAAAACCACTTGCATGGTAAAAAAATTCCCCGCCAAGTCTTTGGTCCAAAAAATTAGGGAAATCAAATGTTCTGTCCTGACATGTCAAGACATGTCATTGGCGTTCCAAAGTGAAGTTGCTTGAGAGGCGATCAGCTTTTTCCGCTTTGCGGCGAGCCAGAAAAATTAGTTAACTTTAGAGGTAGAGATGGCAAAGGTTGTAGTTCCCTATTATATAGTACCCTTATTGTTTTTTTCATTCATTCATTTCTTTTATATACTTCTGGATCTATAAAGATAAGTAAAACTGCTGCATTTATGACATCTGCTAAAGTCTGTTATGATTAATCTCCACGAACACCTACATTGTTTGATATTTCAAAATACAACAAAAGAAGCTACACAACTCGTACACACTGCTGGTACGCTGGCTTGGAAAGCCAGAAAGCTGATTGCGGCCATTAGTATTGCCACCTAGCAACTTCACTTTGAAACGCCAATGACATGAATTGGCGTTGATGAACTAAAAAAGTTGATTTCTCTACTTTATAAAAAGTTGATTTCTCCACTTTTTTAGACCAAGGACTTGGAGGGGAGTACCTCGCAAGTGGTTTTTGGTAAGATAGTATATTGCGAATACACTTTTGGTAAAAACAAATTTTAGTAAAGCTCTGATATTTAATTAGAACTCGCGTTACGTTGGTCAATCTATCGGAATGAAGTACTGAATATTTTTTAATAGCAAGTATTGTGTAAAAGCCATGACATATTAAATTAAAAATAAATAAATGTTACGCGTCTTAACACGATTTTTTCTTCAACATGTAATATTCATAAGTACGCATTATCCGCACTGGAATAGGGTCAGAAAACAATAACATTATTTGTTCTACCAACAATAATAATTGAACTTTCTTTTTCAATATCGCCTTACTTACAAATAAAATTAATTTTCAACTTAATTGAATAAGAGAAGTAGAGGCCGAGACGCCAAATGTCTCTTGTTTTAATTTTATTTCCTCGAAGACAAAGATATTTTTAACTTATTTTATTTCAATATACAATCTGCCTCCGTAGCCGTGGTCGTATAGTACTGGACTTCAGCACCGGAGGTCCGGGGTTCACAGCCCGGGCTATGCTCTCAGTTTTTATGAAAAGAATTTGATGTAAAAAGATTTCGCCAACTTTAGCTTTACTTTGAGCATAGTAGATGTGACCACCCGAGGTGGTTCCCGCAGGGCGAAAACCCTGAAGGGCCGAAAGGCCTAAAACGGGCATTATTATTTATTTCATTATACATTCTTAAATTTTATCCTTCTTTAACTTTATTTAATTATATTCATTCTCCTTATATATTCTAATTCATGAAAGAATTCTAATTCATCCTTCTTTCCCTTCATTTCGTCATATTTGTTATTCATTCATTTTATATTAATTTATATTTTTATTCTTATTTAAATTCATTTCATCATAGTCCTTTCATTTTATCACATTGTTACTTTCTTATGGCTTTGACGGATAAGGCTACAAGGCCCTAGACAACAAGTGTTTTGAGCAATAAATTTACAACAATTCTATCAATAAATATTTGATAATTATTCAAAGTAAACTGCCCATACCAGCTTGCTATCAACAGCAAGCTTTACTGTAACACTATGATTTACTGTAACACTATGATTTACTGTAACACTATGATTTACTGTAACACTATGATTTACTGTAACACCTATGATTTACGTAACACTATGATTTACTGTAACACTATGATTTACTAACACTATGATTTTAACACTATGATTTAACACTATGATTTACTGTAACACTATGATTTACTGAACACATGATTTACTGTAACCTATGATTACTGTAACACATGATTTACTGAACACTATGATTTACTGTAACACTATGATTACTGTACTATGATTTACTGTCACACTATTCCTTTTTTTACTATAAAAAACATAATAGGAGCAAAATAGAAACGCATAAGTTCAAAAATCAGGTACGTGGGGCCTCGGAACTTTTTCTTACTACATCGGATTCGCTGCGATTATCCTCCTTGCTTCAGACTCGCTTCACTCGTCCTCAGAATATAAAAGTCGTTAAATTTATACTACAACATGTCTTTGGACTCGCTTTGCTCGTCCTCAGATAGATCCTTTTCATTCTCAGCGGTCACCCATACAGCACTGATCATGCTTAATGCTACTTAACTTTTATGATCCAACAAAATGAATACATATACTTGTCGTATTAAAACAAAATTTAGTGCACTCATTTATAATGTAAAGTTCTAGGGCCAGCAAAAAAAGCACATCAAATTTTTCAATTTTTTATACGATTAAAGTAGTTCTCATACCTTACTTAACCAAATGTAAAAACCACTTAAGTCAAAACTATTGTTAAATAAGATAAATGAGTAAAAATACATTATGACTAAATACAAATTTTTATCAATTTGATAAAATAATTAATAATAATTATAGTAAGTATAATAATTATAATAAATACCACTATACTATAATACTAATTACTACTATAAAATAAGTACTAACTAAGTACTTACTATAATTAATAATTATAGTAAGTATAATAATTATAATAAATACCACTACTACTATAATACTAATTACTACTATAAAACTAAGTACTAACTAAGTACTTACTATAATTAATAATTATAGTAAGTATAATAATTATAATAAATACCACTACTACTATAATACTAATTACTACTATAAAACTAAGTACTAACTAAGTACTTATAATTAATATTATTAAGTATAATAATTATAATAAATACCACTACTACTATAATATAATTACTACTATAAAACTAAGTACTAACTAAGTACTTACTATAATTTAATATTATAGTATATATAATTATAATAAATTACTACTACTATAATACTAATTACTACTATAAAACTAAGTACTAACTAAGTACTTACTATAATTAATAATTATAGTAAGTATAATAATTATAATAATGACTTATGTGCTTTTTCCCGCCGACCCTAGAGTTATATATTTGTACATAATTTTAATTCCATTGGATTATTTTACGATTTTTTAAAAAACGTGTACAAGTCACTTGATAAAAATTAAACTAATAGTGATAATGAGATGAAATTTAGCCCATAAGTTAGTCTTAAACATGCGCGTCAAATCTCAAATTGATGCTAACTTTTTCCCGCGTTATATGACTTTTCGAAATTTTTGCTGCGCCATTAATGTGGGTTAGTGACGTCCTAAAAAAATGTATTCTCCGAATAGCACAACTACGCCTATAGACTGATTTTTGTGCAAAGTTTCAAATCTCTAGCATAAATTCACTATAGGAGCTACGATGATAACAGACAGTAACACACATAGCGACGCAGACAACTTGCAGAAAACCACTCCGGTCTTAAAAAACACATGACGGATAATTCCTGCTACATTTTTTTGCAAATACAATACTTTTTCTTTAAAGCTACGGTATAAATAAGGAAAAGTAATAATAAATAAGTTATTATATTTACTATAATCAAAATGAATACCACCAGTATAATAAAAGAAGATACTTTTGTAACCTGTGACACATGATGAAAGTCTTAAATGATGTATTTCTATTTGATGATTTAATAGTTTTATAACTTCAAGACTAGAAAAGATTTATATTTGAGAAAGATTACAACACATAATATTAAGACGAAAATTAAACTTTAATATTTACCGCAGTGGATTAAGTAACGAAACCTGGGTTAAATGTTAAATTATTTTAAGGATTTATTGTAATGGATTCGTAAACTGAATGATGAATATGACGTTTAATTTATAGTTTATGACGTTTAATTTATGTTTAGGATTTAGTAAGAGAAGATTTGCGAGAAAGTTATGAAATTTATTTCGTTCCCTACGACTACTGTATTTATTAATTTAAATTATTATATTGTATAATGAATGATTGTAAATCATGACTTTTGTATACAAGGACATTTTTAAACAGTAAACCATTTACTTATTATTATTATTTATAATTAAAAAAAAATATTGAAGTAAAATGTTTTTACTTAAATTTGCGGTAAAAATCTATAATAAGTTCTTAATGCTACGGTCCCTTATTTGGTGAAGATTTGATAAAAGAACTTCAAAGGGAACAAGCATAGAGATATATCTAGAGGGAGCATAGCCTATCATAATACGTTGAGAGGCCTGAAACATCTATTTGGGGCTCTTAGGGGCTCTGAGTAACCTCATTGAAACCTCCTCTAAGAGTAAGTTAAGGTTATAACAAATCAGTCATTGTCAGCTTTTCTCGCATTGTACAGGTTTTGTTTCCTGTTGTATTATATAAGTTACTGTGTTTTTTTATGTTCCTTTTATACACAAGGGTGTTCAGGTTACTTTTTTGATGTTTCAAAATTCAACTGATAAAGCCCCTCTAGTAATAATATCTCTATGGGAAGAAGGACTAAGTGTTATAAGTAAAGAACAATTTTAATTTCTTTACATAAATTGTATTCAGCAAACAATTACAACAATTTTTATCTGATTTTTGCAAATTTAGTTATACAAAATATTCAGATTATAATCTGATTATCATAAGGATGTAAATAAAAGTCTATCCACAAATAAATTTCATCCAATGTAATGATGACAAAACCGGCTTTCAACCTAATACAGGTCATCCTCAGTGCCTACAAACAATAGAACGAAAAAATTAAAAAACACGAAAAACAACAAAAACAAAAAATGAAATAAAACTAAAACAAAAAATAAAAAATAAATATAAGACTAAAAACTGTAAAAAGTTTACCGGTGAGAAGAAGCTAATTTTTCCTCTTGTGTCTTGTTGTTAGATTTGAGACTGGATGCAGACTAACTTTATCAATTTGAAGTGGGGAGACGGAACGTATTAATTCTTTGATTAGAACTGAGCAGGCGCATCTCTCATTCAGGTTATCATCACCTAAAGCCTTTTGACTCCGCGCAATTTCATATTTCTCCAGCGAGTCCATTCTTGGGCCTTTAGTATTTCTTGGGCCCATTTTTGGTTGAAATTTATTTGTGGATAGACTTTTATTTACATCCTTATGGTAAAAAAATCCACTAGCGCTTATAATTTAAATATCTGATTATCAGTATTATTTCACTTTCTTCTGCCCTTTGTAAATTAGGGTTTTTTAAAAATTGCTACAAAAATTGGAAACAATATTGGCTTATTAGATCATAAATAATCCAATATATTGGATCCAAAATAATAATATTTTGGATTGGATTATTATTCAAGTGAATTAAATGATCAGCATAGGCCTCATTTGCCGACTTAAAACGATACTTATTGTCATTATTAGAGAGATTCGAGAGGTTCCTACAGTAGTTAGTAAGCTAAATTCAGTGGTTCTTAAAAAGGGAGTCGGAGTCGCGACTCCAAGGGGATCGCGAAAAAATTGAAGGAGGTCGCAGAAATGCATAAAAAAATCAATAATAATATTGATAGCTCATTCGTATCAATACATAATACGTTCATTTTAAATTCAATTTAATTAATTAGTTGATATTAAATTAATGTTGTAACTGCTTTTACACCTCCGTGTGGCCGCATTGCAAATACATGGTTATTTTATTTTAGCTGTTTTTACAGCCACAAATTTACTGTCATAGAGGAACAAAATTAGCGAATTTCCAAATCTATTAGTCGAAGAATGCGTTTTGTTTACACAACGTTATATATGCCAAGTAATAAAATAAGAAATAATGCTATAATAAACAATGGTTAAACAAAACAACAACATAATATAAATAAATAAAAAATAAATAACTGTTTAGTTTCTAAATCAAATGTACATAATTAAGAAGTCAATTGTAATTAAAGGTTCATGTTCCTGATTCACACACAACGCATTGTAATGGGAACAACATGACGATTGTTTTGTTGGCAGCACTGTAATAAAAAATAATCAATTAAACGAAAGTGGATCTAATCATAATAATTATATATTAATTTCCTTGTTTGTGTTGTGGCAACCTGTGTTATTATAGATTTTTTGATCCCTGACTCGAAGAGCTTCAATAAAACAGATAGTTGAAGGAACGTTTCAGAGTTATTTAATTTTAGTTTGTAGGTGATCTTGGAATATTCAACAGTTTGGCAAAAATTTACATATTTTGTGGCCTCAAAAATACAACTGAAAAATGAAAGCCGGTTTTCTGCTAGAAAATATTTCGATAATACATCCATACCTAATAATTTATGGATTTGGATTATTACTTGTTATTGTGTTACATCTAAGTATTCCTTCAGCCTGTATAATATTAATACAGGTAATATCCCGGTTTCGGATTTTTTTCTCCAAACACAATACTTTTCCAATACACCTACGGTATAAATGAAGACACGTAAAACTCTGACCAATAACGAAGAAGACAGTCAATAATGGCAAGTTGGATGTTGGATTGGCGGATATTTAAAATTTGCAGTAATATTTATATTTTCATATACATTTAACATACGTATATTAACAAATTCTAAATATGTGCACGTATATTAAATGAGTAGGAAAATATAAATATTTCTACAAATTTTAAGTATTAATGGTATTGAAGAACTAAGGTGAGCGTTAATGGAGTTCATCTTAATAAAAGAGAAAGAAGTCTCTCCACAAAAATAATTCTTAATAGCAAAGCGCTTTCAACCTAACTAGAGGTCATCATCAGTGCTAGCCGTTGAATAAAGAAGAGGGTGATAGATGAGTCTTATAGATCAGATATCAAGACTCATCATGATCAGGGTGATAAGACTCATCTATCACCCTCTTCTTTATTCAACGGCTAGCACTGATGATGACCTCTTGTTAGGTTGAAAGCGCTTTGCTATTAAGAATATATTTTTGTGGAGAGACTTTTTTCTCTTTTATTATTAATGGTATTGTTTTCCAAATTCATATTATCTTAGAATAATACAATATTGCAGGAGCAATTACTGTACAGCACAAAATAGTACTATTAAATAGTACTAAACCGAAAATAAAACTTTAGGTTTTTTTAATATTAAGGTATTAAATAATATTCAATTACTCATTTAAAAACTAATGTATATTAGTTTATAATAATCTTTTCATTATGTTATATTATATTTTAACATTTTTAAAAATAAAAAAAAAAATAAAAAAATAAAAACACCGGGTACGGGGTTCTTTTCGGGGAACTTTTCCTCACTACAACGGATTCGCTACGCTCGTTCTTTCTACTTCGGACTCGCTTCGCTCGTCCTCAGAATATTAAAGTCGTTACATTTATACTGCAACATTCTTCCGACTCGCTTGGCTCATCCTCAGATACTAAATACATTAGTATTTAGTATTTCCAGCGGTCATTCATTCTGGCACCGACCTCGCTCCATGCTGCAACTTTCATGATCCAACAAAAACAGAGGATATACTTATCGCCATAGAGATATATTACTAAAGGGGCCCTATTGGTTGAATTTTGAAACATCGAAAAAGTAACCTGACCACATTCGATTATCATTTTCATCAAATAAACAGAACAAAAAAACTGTACTGAAAAAACTGAAATTTGTAAATTATATAGTAGAATGTTTAAAATACAAATTATAACACAAACAATCTGCGGGAAGCCGAAAACAATTGATTAATTATAACCTAAACTCCCTCTTGGAGGAGGTTTTAATGAGGTTACACAGAGCCCCTGAGAGCCCCACTTAAAATGTTTCAGGCCTCTCAATGTATTAAGATAGGCTATGCCCTCTCTAGTATATATCTCTATGCTTGTCGCATTGAAGCGAAACTTGGTATACTCATTTTCTACGTAAATAATACATTTGTGCTAAGTTGCAACTAAATTGAATTTTTTGATTTGTATGCGTTAAAAAACGTGTACAAATCATTAAATACCATTGAAATAACGTTGATAATGAGATGAATCTTAACATATTTGTTGATCTTATATAAAACTTAAACTTAAAATGTTTCCAAGGCAACTAAAAGTAGATAAGAAATATTTATACGTAAGAAGACGCGCGTTTAGAGATACATTAAAAATAATGTAAAGGCAAAAAAAAATTTTTTTCAAAGAGATTTTTTTAAAAATATTGCGATTTTTTTAAATTTATTTTTAAAGCAGTGTATTAATGAGAATACTTGTCCTTAGAAAATTTAGGTACTTATATAAAACTTAAACTTAAAATTTTTCCAAGGCAACTAAAAGTAGATAAGAAATATTTATATGTAAGAAGACGCGCGTTTAGAGATACATTAAAAATAATGTAAAGGCAAAAAAAAATTTGTTTTCAAAGAGATTTTTTTAAAAAATATTGCGATTTTTTTAATTTATTTTGAAAACAGTGTATTAATGAGAATACTTGTCCTTAGAAAATTTAGGTATTTTAGCTCTCTAAACTATTGGTCCTTGAAATCAAAATTAATTTAAGCAGCATTAAATGCACCAAGTTTTGAAAGAGAAACCATTGCATAATATTGTAATAAAATTCAACAGGTGAAATTTAATTTGATTTTCGAAATTTCAAATCAAAACTGTCTACATTTTTTAAGAAAAAAATGCAAAAAAATATTTTTAATAGCTTTAGGCGTAGTTACAGATGATTAGATAGTGAAGCAATTTAGGCACATTAGAAAATTTGGTAACATTGTGTTTTGAGTTTATTAATGATAGGTTGGTAAGAATGACGTCATGATTATTATAATATTGAAATGTTGGCATAACTGGACAGGAAGGTGAAATAACACACTTGTTTAACCGGTTTTATGGGTTCAAAAGAGATTTTAAAAAATATTTTGATAATTTAAAAACCACTCTCGCTTTTGTTTTCTTATTTTGTTAAGTCGAACTTAACTTTTGCAAGTTGAACTTGCCTTTCTGAAAATAAGTCAGCTTACTTTAAAAAATATTGTTAAAACGTTGTTTTTAACCCAATATGGTTAAAGAAAACAATAATTAAAACCAAGCTGTCAAATTTGAACAAGTAGGCCTAATTAATTTCCTAAGTAAGCCTCTAAATTATAGTTATAATTGGTACTAATTTTAGCGAATTTTCAAACAAAAATGAGGTTATGAAGTTGGAGTCGTGGAGGGGTGAGTTTATTGATGAAGAATATATACATTTTAGGTATATATATATATTATATATATATATAATATATATATATATATATATATATATATATATATATATATATTATATATATGTAAGTATGTATACATGTACGAGATTTTGTTCCTGACGTTTATACGCGACACGATAACTTTCTCGGATCGAAATAAAACTTGGTACAAAAACCGACCTCATTAATGCCCCGATCTATTTATGTAATATGTGTGAACAAGTCATTAACGAACAATAATTACTAAGCAAAAATTATAAGATAACCACAAAACTTCAAAAAGTTGCTTGTAATGGATGAAATTGATTTCACATGTACCACTATGTATGGTAAAGAGATTTACAAAGATAAATTTTATTATCAGTAGTTTTGGTTTTATCTATTGACATACAATATAATGCATAGAGATATATTACTAGAGGGGCCCTATTGGTTGAATTATGAAACATCGAAAAAGTAACCTGACCACATTCGATTATCATTATCATCAAGTAAACAGAACAAAAAAACAGTAAATTATATAGTAGAATGTTTAAAATACAAATCACAACACAAACAATCTGTGGGAAGCCCAAAACAATTGATTAATTATAACCTGCAGAATGCTTCTGGTATCGTTAGATTTGTTTTAATAGAGAGTAAACAGTGAGTTTTTAAACATGACGGTGAAAATAGGAAACTACTAGCCTCATCGGTATAATGTGCTTAGAACCTGTGTAAAATGTCATGTCTTTACAACAAATAGTAATAGAGCTATTCGGGGAATTCAATTAATCCTCAGGTAGGACAATCTGAAGAAGAGAGGGACTCGGAAGCATCAGCGATGAGTTACAGAGATTGATGTAAAGATAAGGGATTGACATGACTGTGTTTCAATCCGGCATCTCACCATAAGGCTAAGAAAATTATGTCAATTTATTAGCTCTGCTAGAATATGTTCAAGATATCTTGCAAAATTAGCACTGTTTGTATGGATTGGTCGTCTTTGCTAAACACTGGTGGTAGTCAGGTTTCGTCTTGGACTAAACAGGTCAATCTCACCTGTAAGGAAAAACGTCGAAGTCGAAAAACTGTTTCATTTGATACTACCGAGTTTTATTTACACCTAGGAAATGTAACAAGCAAAATACGACGCTACAGCTAAGAACTGTTACATCATTCGACATTCGTCATCATTAATGGCTTGACATATTCAAGCGCTGTCGGTGCCCTGATGAGTAAGACGAAACGACACTGAGTGGAACATGACATTATGTCGACCTATTAATGATGACGAATGTAACAGTTCCCAGAATATATATATATATATATATATATATATATATATATATATATATATATATATATATATATATATATATATATATATATATATATATATATATATAATATATATATATATATATATATATATATATATATATATATATATATATTATATATATATATATATAATATATATATATATATATATATATATATATATATATATATTAATTGAAGAATTGAATATGTTGGTTTGTGAAAGTAGATCCTTAGTTTTTACAGATTACACTATCAATCGATCAACTGTATGCCTGTTCGTTTAAATCATCAGCTAATGTGCTACATTGATTGATTTTCCAAGTCCAAGGTAGTGTGAAGCAAAACCGAAGCAATATGCAATAGGTCAAAGACCAAGAGAAGACAAATCGGCTAGAAAATTTGAATATCACATGATCAATTGACAAAAATAACACCAGAAACTGACTCAATTTGATATGTTTTAAAATATTAAGCATACCTCGTGACGTTTAATGGCATCGTAGAGCAATATGATGAGAGATTTGATCTATAGAGGTTACTATAAAATTCAATTTTACGCTAAACTTATACAGCATATCTGTAAAAATACACGGACTTAAAATACTCATTATTCTAAATACATAACGGTCAGATCACGCAAACAACGTTTGTTTTAAAGTTTTAACTTTCTTTATGTCTAATTTATGTAGATACTATTTTATTATGTAAATTAATAGAAATCTCTATAAAAAGTTTAAGAACATGTTTCCAAACAAGCAAATTCATTCGAATAAATACTCTTCTTAAATTTTCTTTTTTTCTTCTCATTGTTGACAAAAAAAATCGTAAAAAGTTCACGATAATTTGCTTGTCTATTTTTAGAGAAACAAATAGTAGGTACACTACTTTAAGTATGTATTCAATATCACTATTGGATTAAGCGACTCCCCAGCATGCCACTCCTGGACAAAATAATATGAAGATGTCAAACTTCAAGATATCCAAGACAATACTGAAAAAATCAAGACTCTGCGCTTCTCAAAATTAAATTAAAAAATATTATAAATACTATTAAAGTCGTAAATAAAATTAACTATTCCCCTTAGCCTCTAGAGACCAAACCTTAACAGTTAAACCTCCTAACGAAAAAAATAATAATATAACCTTTACACCCAGGACCCGCGTGTCCGATCAACCTGATTGAGCTTTTTCTGTGGTTTCCTTCAATTTAACAGGCAAATACCAGGTTAAATCATCAAAAGTCAGTCCACAGACTGCATAGGCAACTCTTTTTGAAACTCCTGCAAACTACCTTTACAATATAAACCTATTCAAAACACCATCAAAAATATCTTTTGACAATATGAAAAATAAAATACCTAAACAAAAAAATATAAAATTATCCTTAACCCAAACAAACCCCCTCACACCCCAAAAAAATAATCAAAATTTATACCACAAAAATAAATAAATAAATAAATAAAACAAAAATAAAGAGGCGCAAATTACCCTAAATCATTAAATAAAATATGGCTCCGGTTTACACAAAATAAATATTTTATACTTTTACCAATAAAGAACTTGTTTAAAAAAAGTAGGTACTTTACTTAAAAGTAAACGTAGAAATTGAAATTCAATTTCTTCTAAGAAAACAGCTCTAAATGATTCTCAAAAGTATAAGAAAAGAACATTCAAAGAACAGTAAATCTTTGATTTTTACATTTAACTATAAAATAACAACTGTTAAGTTGACACATTTTATCTAAATTTACAGCTATTAAGGTTTTGTCGCTTCAAAGACGTTTAAACTAAGTTACGAGATCTAATGTCGTAAAAGGACAATATTACTAAGTGTAAAAGACAAAAACGATTGGGACGCAGCTGTAAAACAGTTGTTTTTATAACTGTTACCATAGTTAACCTACTCCAACCCAATTCTACTTCATCTCTGTGGAGTCATGTGCCACTATCCAAATCTTTTCAAAGTCATCTAATATCCTCTTTTTTAACTTTTATTCCGCACGAGAAAGAAATCTTTATCTTCTATGAAAAGGACATAGGACTCGACCCCGATTTCCTTCAAGAAAACGATCTTCTTTTTGACGTTTTTTTTTCAAAAACACTTTTATGCGTTACTATTTTAGTGTTGTATTATTAAAAGAAAAAGATAGGACTTTTTTGACACCTTTATTTTTTCACCTACATTTTCTATAGTTTTTTCTTCTTTAACTGGACTGTGTTCTTTTGGCCTTCAGGTGAAACGGGTAATGATATATTTTTATTTAATGAAGCGTGTAAAGACTTAAAAATGTTTTATCGTAAAAAGTAAATTATTATCTGATTGATTTACGAACGGGTTTGACTTTTTCTTCATCTATCATCAACGTAACACAAGAGAGATCAAAAGAGATTGGTTATTACATTCTCCTTATTGATTTGATATTAATCTCCGATTAAGTTTTAGTTAAAATAACGGTTAATATAACTGATTTATAGTTATTATTTCATCACTGCCTTCATCTCTAGATCCGTTAGATAAAAAACTCACTGATAAGATAAGCGTTACTAAATAATAATTAATAAATAAAATTACTAAATAATTTTGTATACTTTTTAACGAATTTTTAAAGAAAATTACGCATATGAAGTTGATCGCATGGAAAAATTGATTATTACAGTCGGAATAATATGTTTTTTTAGTGATGAAAATGATTGATAAAGTAATGTAGTCTGTAACGATGATTGTATGATTGGCGGATTAATTGGATCAGCCAGTGGCGTAGCCAGGGGGGGGAGCTGAGGGGGCTTCAGCCCCCCCCCCCCGAAATTTTTTACATAACCTAAACCCGCATAAATATGTGAAAAAATAAAACCTATAAAAAATATATAAAAATAATAAATTACATAACATATATTTTTTAACAGTAAACTTACAATATAAATATCATAATGTATAAAAAATATACAATGAAATTGAAAGATATAAAAATAATTTGAAAACATGGAACAATATACAAATATATATATATATATATATATATATAATATATATATATATATTATATATATATATATATATATATATATTATATTATATATGTATATAGGGGCGGAATGTTTAAATTGTATATATATATATATATATATATATATATAATATATATATATATATATATATATATATATGTTAATATAATATTATATATATATATATATATATATATATATATATATATATATATATATATATATATATATATATATACATTTTTAACATTCAGACCCCCCGAAATTAAATCCTGGCTACGCCACTGGGATCAGCAGATATTTAATCAGTTTTAGCCTAATAATAATAATAATACTTAAAAGGTTATATTTACCGCAAGTTGAAGAAGCAATTAAAAAATACTTCACAATACTTGCTGTAGGATATGAATATCCCTGTTTTCTTACAAGTAGGTCTGACTCAATGTGTAAGACATTGTCTGTTAAACCGAATCCTTGCTATAGTGTTGTGTAATTTAAAAGAAGAAGGTGTTTAACACGTTAGCATGACTAGCTATGTTAAAAGGGATATTTATATCCAACAGCAAGTATCGACGGTAGCTGACTCTTCAATAATAATACTTTATTTATACTAGTAGAATGAGCGTGAATGGAGTCCACCATAAATAATAAAAGAAAAGAAGTCTCTCCACAAAACAAAACTTTATTGGCAAAGCGCTTTCAACCTAACTAGAGGCCATCATCAGTGCAAAACCGTTGAGATGTTAAAGAAGTAGAGAAGTGAGTCTATGTTTTCTTACTAGGTATTAGAGTCAGACTGTCTGACTCTAGTTAGGTCAGACCTAGTTAGGTTGAAAGCGCTTTGCCAATAAAGTTTTGTTTTGTGGAGAGACTGCTTTTCTTTTATTATTTAATACTTTATTTGTTTAAGAACATAGTTCACCTGAAAAGGAGTCTTGCTGAAACATCAGCAAGACACCGCTGTCTGACGCTTTGACATAGTCAGACGCATTGACATGGTCAGACGTTTTGACATAGTCAGACGCATTGACATTGTTAGACGTTTTGACATAGTCAGACGCATTGACATGGTCAGACGTTTTGACATGGTCAGACGTTTTGAGTCTGACCACTCAGGTCAGACTCAAATACTTATCTATGAAAAATATCAATACTTACGAACAGATAATTTTCGGTATTACTGCTAATGCTTTACACTTACCTGAAAAAAACAAATGAATTTAGAATAAAAACTCTGAAAATTTGGCATGAGTAGTTTCAACGCAACTAGACAATTTAAAAATCAAGTACGGGGCACCTCGGAACTTTTCCGAAGTAAAAAGTTCTGATTATGAGATGAAACTAGGCTCATATGTTAGTCTTATACATGGCTACATGCGTGCCAAATTTAAATATAATCGCACCATTTTTCCGCGTTTTATAAATTTTCGAAATTGTGCTGAGTCATTATTGCGAGTTAATGACGTCATACATTTTTCCCCGATTAGGACAACTACAGCGGTAGACTGATTTTCGTACAAAGTTTCAAATCTCTAGCATAAATACACTAGGAATCTACGATAATAACAGACAGACAAACACACATACAAACAGACACTTTGCAAAAACCACTCAGGAGGTTATAAAACTACCTGAAACGGATAATTCCGGTTACATCCCGATTTGGGATTTTTGCAAACACAATACTTTGCCTATATAAATGAGTACAAGTAAAAATAAGTAAAGAGAAGTGGTTTACATTGGAGTAACTTCTCAAGTTATAAGACACAAACCGGAAAATAAAGCAAGGAATGGATTATTAAGCACGGATTTAACAAAACAACTAGGCCGGCGTGAGGACCACCGCAGTTAAAGTTTCAACATCTTATACACACTTTATAAAAATAATTAATACGGGACGTTCTATTTCCCCAAAGTAGCATTTTTCCATCATTCATAATAATTTACAAAAAAAGAAAAATTGTTATCTTTTCTTTTGATAGTAACTGGAGCATGTGTGAATCACTTGATGTTTTCTTTCCGTTACCTTCATGAAACCACCCCCCTACCAGACGACACCCAAGGCATCTTGATGTGTGAAGTATGACGTAACGGGACACCAAATGACAACAACAATCTGATAATCATTACTTCAATGAGACAATGAACTTTAACCATTTTTTGTTAAAGTCACATAAATCTTATCTTTAGATGAAGATGATAGATAACCTTACAATCCTATTACATTCTACTATAGTTAATAAATGAGTACTGAATATCAATGTCATCTTTTGCTGTTATATTAAAGAGGTCTAGTTCACAGGATACAATTATTTTGCGTATAGTAGTGAATGATAAGACTTGATTTTTCATAATTGTAGAATTCATTCCAATAAACATAATTATACTACCTTTTTTGAAGTCCTATAAGCTTCCTAAGGCTACTTATTAAGGTTGCTTCTGAAAAGCTTAGATTCCAAAGGCTACTGAGAAGCTTTTTAAGTGGGCTACTTGTTATGGTTTGAACCAGGAGCTCCTGTCTCTCAGCAATAAAGCATTAAGCAACATTTATTTATTTATTTATGAATATATATATATATATATATATATATATATATATATATTATATTATATATATATATATTTAAATATATTACTATTTGATATATTGAATGTAAGATCATTTCACCATATTTATAACAAATTATAGTGCCAATTTGATACCCAAAGGTCAATAGTTATCTCTCTGAGATTCTATTTTTCCTCCAATACACAGTATGATTCCAACATACTGTGATTCCCAGTGCTCACGATCAACAAGTTACTATTGTTTTTAGTATTTTTCTTTTTCAACTCAAGATCAAAAACAGTTTAATGATTCCTAAGTTTAATTTGTGCAAAAGAGATTGACTTAGTAAAAGTAGAAGAAACATTCGAAATTATGTTCAAATCCTTATCGAACTTTTTGTGGCTACTTGCACTCTTTTGCAGTCTTTATGGATATGGTGTGTTAATTTTTATTTTTTTTTAACTTTCTTAAATTATATTTTGTTTTCTAGAAATTTGGCTTCCATGCTTAATAAGGGGCACAGAAGAGCCAAGTTAATTCAAGTGGTCATTGGCGAACCACTTCACAGAATGTATCCAGCGTATTATTCCACCCCATTGTATGTTATATATATATATATATATATATTATATATATATATATATAATATATATATAATATATAATAACATATTATAATCAATCCTCCTTTTTCCTTTCAACTTCGTTCACTACTTCCGTCGTTCGAACAACGTCATAAGCGTCATTTTCTCATGAAAACCTGCTAAAAAATCTAGTCTACGTTTTAGTATCTACAAACCCAAAAATGGAAAACGAACAAAACAAACTCATTTGGTCCTTTTCCCTTTGGAAATTCGATAAAATTAGTAGCTGTTTCTGTTTGTGGGTGCGTATGAACTCGCATGTACGATTTAATTCGATTCAATGCTCCAAAAACATGAAGAATTTCAACTCTAAATTCTTCTGATTAAAAAAATAATTTGATGACTCAGAAAAGTGGGTTAATAATGTCAGGAGGAAATAATTTTTTCGTGATCAGTGGTCTCTAAAACAGTTTCATCACGTTCATCAGTTCATCAGATTCATCAATCACATTTCTATACTTTGTGCTCCCAGTAAGGGCCACACTATTTACAGTTGTTTTCAAAGTATAGTTTGCTAAAAAAAACCAAGGCATAAATGTTGAAAAATTGCACCTTGTTGCAAAAATGTTACCTTATTACGCTTGTTTCGAGCGTTGACAGTGCAATATGATATGGACTACTTGTAGGTTTATCGATAGTAGGTTCTTAAAAATGTTGCAGAAACTCCACTTAAAAAATGAGTTAAGATGAGGTTGTGTCCCATAGGGTGGTAATGAAATGATGAATGAATAATTTTCCCTTTTCACTTTCCCTTGGTACAGTCTTTTATTAATTTCTTGCTTCTACTACGTCTTCCTACTGCTCTTTTTGGTTCTTACTCTTCATCAACTTTATTTTAATTTTAACACAGATGCAATAAAGAGGTGATGGAGATGCTTTCAGTAGTTTTTATTAGTTTTTTTTCTTTCTAACTATGACTCTTTTTAAGAGGTCTACTTTTTCTCAATTGTTTGATAATGGCTTCATAGCCAAAACGTCACATTAATCATCGTTTTTTATTACCACCCTATAGGACACAACCTCATCTTAAAGCATTGAAAAAGGGTGCAAGACTAATATTATTAAGAATTTAAAAAATGAGCTAATAAGGTTTTTTGAAACGTGAGATAAAGAAGTTCAATTCAATACTTGGCAGAGTGTATTATAACTTAATTATAATACTAATTATAATTTAATACTATTAAACTTAATACTTATAATATTTTCATTTTGTCTGTTCAGATGGTACCGTTAAAGGAGAAGAAGTATTTTTAATAGATGCAATCACTGAAGGAAATATTGATGTTATAAAATGGTTACTAAAACATCAGACATCGATATAAAGGACTCGGAAGGAAAAACACCATTGATGCACGCTTCGATCATCGCTGATAATGGAGAGGTTATGAGTCACTTACTAGATTACGGATCTAATGCAAATATCAAACACAATATGAGCGGAAAAACAGCTCTACACTTTGCCGCGGAGCGTGGTTTAATTAGCTCTGTGAAGCTTTTGTTTAATGCTATGTCACATCCAGGTGATAAGGACAATGAAGGTAGAACAGCTCTTCATGAAGCTGTAATGAACAGTCATCAAGAGGTAGTATCTTATCTCTTAGACAACTCCATGGATCCATACACACCTGATAATGATGGTTTGACTATACTACACATGGCATCCATGACCGGACAATCATCCATGCTAAATGATTTTATAAAAAGAAATTTAAACATAGATGTCAGTGGTTTAAACGGTACGCCATTAATTTCAGCAGCTTTATTTCAACAGTATGATGTTAGTAAATTGTTAATCGAAAACGGGGCTAATACAAGTGCATTAGATAAAAATTTGTGGACGCCTCTACATGCCGCTGCCTACTCAGGAGATGTCGACATTGCGAAACTTTTATTTAATCAGATCTTAAGTCTGGACGTAAAGAATTCAGAGGGGAAAACACCTCTATTTTTAGCTGTAGAGCGAGGGAATTCAAATATAACAAAATATTTAGCTGACATTGGATGCGATCTGTCCGCTACTGATGACAATAACAACACACTCCTACATGCTGCAGCAATTTCAGGCAACACAGATACCATCGAATTTCTACTAAAAACAAATGAATTCAATCTTAACGCTTTGAATAAGTTTGGTAGGACTCCTGTCATGTCTGCTGCATTAGAGAATAAAATTGAAGCTGTTAGGTACTTGATTATTCAGGGATCTGATGTCAACTTGATAGACCAAGGAGGTACTTCGCTTTTAAGCATAGCATCTTCTGCTGGAGATGTTGATTTACTTAAATTTATTGCCGAAAATAGACAATACGTAAATTTAAACTTACAAAACGTTAGGGGTCAAACACTGCTGCACTTTGCTACGGACAGCAACACTACATCGATAGTAAATTACCTTGTTCATGCTATGACTGATAAAGTGATTGCTGAACATTTAAATCGAACAAAAAGAGCATTAGTGCAATTTAAATATTTTCAATATTACCAAACTGTTGTCAACTCAGTGGATGTTGATGGTAAAACGCCGTTGTATTATGCCTGCGAGAAGGGTAACGCGGATATTGCTAACGAGCTTTTAAAGTGGACGGGAAACAATATTTTCAGTAAAAACGGAAATACTGCTCTGCACGCAGCAGCTATGAAGGGTCAAATAAACGCTTTGGCGGCCCTTTTACTAAACGGAGCAGATATCAACTTGAAAAACACGGCAGGAAAAACAGCGCTTTACCAAGCAGTTGAATTGGGAGATTTTGAAACTTTTAAATTCCTTTTAAACAGTGAAGCAAATGTTTTGATAGGCGATAACAACAATAAAACAATAATGCATATCGCTGCTGAAAATGGAAAAATTGACATTGTAAAAGAATTAATACACATTGGAGAACTTAAGAACGCCAAGGATAGCTCGGAAAGAAGTCCACTTTGGTATGCCGTCAACAGGAACCAACAAACTGTAGTGGACTACTTGACCCAACATGGTTCCCAATATTTACCAGCAATCAATATTGCTGATGGCATTAAAAACGGTAATGTCGGATTATATCGATTATGGACTTCGGGCGATCATATTTGTGATTTAAGCGATTATGTAGCTAAAAATAATAATGGCGAATCTTTCATACACTTCGCTGTTACAGGAGGAATGTCGATACTCAACGAAATTACAAAGAAACCTTGTTTTGTTGATCGTCTCAATAGCAAGGACAACCAAGGCGCAACACCAGCCTGGTACGCTGCTAGTTCCGGAAATATAGCTGTACTCAACAAGCTAGTTAGCTTGGGTGGATTTATTCATCCCGATATTTCAGCTAGTGAAGCTGCTACTGCAAATAACATACGCTTACTAAACTATTTATTGGACAAAGGTGCTGATGTCAATTCCAAAAATTCAAATGGAATGAGTTTGTTATCTATTGCAGCAAAAGAGGGATTCAATACTATGGCTAGATATTTAATAGATAAGAAGGCTGACGTAAAACAGGATCCTAGTCACAAATTTACTCCTGTTCATTATGCTGCCCACAATGGTCATTGCGACATAATAAAGCTCCTAGTCCAAGCAGGAGCAAACATCAATGATTTAGACGGCAGAGGATATACGCCTTTAGATTGGTCTACGAAGTGTGATAACGTTATTCGAGATCTCAAAGGAAAAAGATGGAATCAATTACATTGACCGAATCAGGGCCATCTATTTATTTAATCAATACAGTTTTTAATATTGACGTTGTTCCGTAAGGCAAAAATGACACAGGTATTCTTAATTATTTAGATTATTATAAATGTTACCTAATGATTCACATTTTTTCGTAATTTCTTTATAATCATATCATAAGGACTACGTTATGCATGGTTTTTAAAAGCTTTAGTTATGGGTGGTAATATTTTATTATTTTTACTGCAAACTTATTATACTTGTAGCTTTTTTGCACCTAAAAGTATTTTTTTTTAATTTTTCAGTGTATTTATTTGTAGGTAGTTTCAAATATAGAAGATAAATAATTTAATACAGTAAAATAAGTGAAAATTGTGTCAACTATTCATGTTTTGCAAATCTCGGGTAGTATCAAATGATATATTTAATTTTTATTGTCATATACAAAATTATTTATGCCTCATAAATTTTCGTATTAAGTAAAAATATGATCAACATAACTGATTAACACACACACACACACACACACACACACACACACATAATATATATTATATATATATATATATATATATATATATATATAATATATATATATATATATATATATATATTTATATATATATAATATATATATATATATATATATATATATATATATATATATATATAATATATATATATTATATATATATATATATATATATATATATATATAATATATATATATATATATATATATATACCGTAATTATTCCAAATATTTTTAATTTAAAAATTTGCATGAACACATTTCATTTTTCGAAAAGTATATTTTATATATTACACTCGATTCTTGCTTTCTAGTCTCTTCTTTTTTTAATATAACATTTCTTAAAAGAAGATTATTTTATTCAATTAAGGCAAAAAATATTAAACCAGATTTCTCTATCAACAGGCATTACTCGCTCTGTAATGCATTGTGTGAGCTGTACAGTTTTTCGCTGTAATGCAAAACATATCAAAAATATCTTATTTAATTATTCAAATAAATTTAATTTATTTTGTACTATTATTTTTTAGTACAAAAAATAATAGATGATTATTATTATGATTATAAAAAGTAAATTTTATAAAAAAAAATAAAATACAACCCATTTATTTATTATAAATAAATATTATTACTTTTGCCAATAAAGAACTTGTTTAAAAAAAAAATAAATAAATATTATAAGTATAAATTATTGGTATATTTAATAAATTGCATAATTTATTTAATTATTGTTGCATAATTGCACTATTATATGACAATTACTTTTAACTTGAGGTCCAAATATTTAGTCCGGCCATTTCAAGTCCTGCCGAGTCGCTAGATTCTCTTGTTTTTAAGTTCCTGGATTTTCTTGTCAAAACTTCATTAGTCAATAGACTAATGTATAGAACTTTCCTAAATCAGCATCTTTGAGTTAATATTTTCCTTATTTAGTAAACAATTAATGTTATTTATTATGCTTTTAGCATTCCTTACTACAGCACTTCCTTTAATACGAAAAATTGGAATACACTGGACTCAGTGTTTTTATTAAGCGTCTGTGAAACGCTTTAATTATCTACTATTATTAGGGAGTGCAATGATGTGACTTCAATATAAGCATGGAAAACACAGCCATAGTAAGCTTCCTTGCGTCAAAAAACAAATAACGTTTTTTTTATAAATGCTGACGCTCTTCAGCTATTTCTCAAAAGAAAAAACGAGCTAATGATGTCGGGGTCATGTTTTTCTAAAATTCTAAGTAAAAATCTAAAACGGGTATTTCATTTGATTTAGTATTCCAGAAATGAAGTATCTTGAATGTTAGTTGAAGAGATAAAGACTGGGGGTACAGCAGTTACCTATATATCTAGTTTCTACACTAAAGTATTTCCTCGCACTAATCGTGACTTCAAACCGTTTTATACTCCAGTTTTCCTTAACTTGTTCAAGCCGTAACAAAAATGCCTTAATAACATTGTATCTGCAAGGGAATTCAATTTGAAAGTCGATTTTTTATTCGAAGTTGTCGATGTTTGGAATGAACAGTTCCAAACAAAGTTTTTTTGTCTTTTCGATGCCGTTTAAATTACAGCAAGGCTTATTCATCAAGGAACTCGATATTTGTAGAATATACTCATAGAATTAAATGCAGAGTTACTATTTTCTCATTATCAACGGACAACTGTATTATTACTTGTAAAGTGATGTAGAAATTCATACAGTTTGGGTGGGGGCGGGGGTACACAGTGGTCTAACTCCCTGGTTTTAGGTAGAGTGCCTGTATAATCAGAGTGAAGACAACCGGGTACTCAAAAATGATTGGTCCATTTTCAAGGTCATTGGAACGCAAATTCGATTTGTCCGACATTTAATAATGTCGACGAAGAAGATGACGAAGAATGCATTGTAAAAAGTGTTTTAATAAAGTCCCTTGTAATTTTATATGTCAAACGATATCATGTTTTCCTGTTTAATGTAACAATATTATTTTAGTACAGTTTAATTGAAACAGACTACTGTTTAATGTTGCTAAAAGAGACGAAAGCAAGTCCTGGCCTTTTTCATTTTTAAGGCAAAATGAAGCTTAGATAACAAACAAACCGATTCATTCATTACATGGCGGCTTATGGAGAAATTTTCTCTTCTGTTAATTTTTTTTAAATTCTTTCCTTGAAAAAATAGTAGTTAATTTCTTTACCGAAGATGTTTATATTTGTGATCTAGAATGTTGTACGCTCCCAATGAGCTACCAAGTTCAAGTTTTACATTCGTATTATTAAAGTTACAAGTGTTGAAAATTTGGTGAAAAAAATGTGTTTTGAAGGGCTGTTTGTTTACTTCAGTTACGTTCAAATATTTAATTTATTATTAGACATTGGTATTATTTAATAATTCTGCACGCCCTTGTGGTTAATTTCAAGGATCATTGACATGTTTACAGCTATTTATTTTCTAGATAACTTCTTACATACATAACAAATTGTCAGACGTCAATGGGTTCAAATCTTACATGTATCTACGAAAATAAGTACAAATTGTTATTATTTGTACTCATCATCAAAGGTAATTTGCTTATAATAAAAGAAGTATGTATATCAGCTTTTGTGGTGTGAAATATTAGTAACTTCAGTCTCTTCCATGCATTGCTGCAGTAGAATGAAATATCTTCTATTCATTTTATCATCTGGAGGACTTGTATGCTAGCTTTTTTTAACTGATAAAGGATGCATTGACACCAGTTGAATTAACTTATACATAAGTACTGCTGTTAGATGTCAATGCCATTTTCTTAATTTATGTTCCAATTCTGCTTACAAGAGGATATAGTGGTATATAGAATCATCAAGTGACTTTATTCACCTACATTGGGTTGTTGATACAACTTCAAATGTCAAAAGAAGAAAATTTTAGCCGCTAGGGCTACTTTTAGTGACTATCCAATCTTAGAGGAGGTTTATGCCAATGTGATGTTGCCTGTCATTGATGAAGGTTACATTGTGTGACTGAACTTCGGACACAGATTTTTCTATAAACTTCACAACGATGCCCACGTCAAGAATATCAAGTTTCATCGAGGCATCGATTGCATACTACATGATGATAATATTCCATTTTATATAGGATTTAAACTTGTATTAAAATTCTCTTTTATTGTTAAAATTTTATTTTGTAATAAAATTCAGTTGATTTGAATTTTTCATTTATTCTTCTTTCTGTATGACCAACACCAATTAAGGAAGTTTGTCATATAGACACCTAGACAACCCTTAATCTATTATTTCTGACTTACTTTAGCTTAAGCCTTAGTCAGACAAATACTCCAGCACATAAATATGTGCCAAATATTAACTTGGCACATATTTCTTAATCTTTCATTATGAGCGGTCCACCTCTGTCAAGACGAACGCATTCAAATTTTAATAAAATATTTGATAAAAGTGTGTATGTTATTTTGAAATTTTCTGAATAGAAAGATGCCTCAATTATATCTGTGGCTTACAGAGTTCTCAAAATATATAAATTGATGCGCACATATTTCTTATGAACATTTTTAGCTCAAATGGCTGATGATCCAATTTTAATGAAAACTTCAATTCCAACTTGGCATGAAGTCGTAAATGATAAATAATTTTCAACATAATTACACATTTAAGGGGACATGACAGAGTTCTGTTTGCTACCTTGATAGTATCACTCACCGTTATTATCAGTAGACAGTGTGGGAAAATAATGTGAGGGAGCCAATGAGATCAGTCCTGTATGTTAAACAATGTCTCTAACTCTAATTTCCCATGCTGTTAACTAATTACAACCGTGTGGCAATACTATTAACATATTGATTACAATATATATATCACACCCCCCCCCCCCTAAAGCCTTATATACAAAAAGATAGTTTGATGAAACTTTTTAAATTTAGTTAGAGATCAATCTCCTTAATAAAAAATATACGTATGAGTAGACATGTAATTGATGTTTAGAATTTGATAGTTAAGTTGGGTACATAATCACACTGTAATAATAATAATAGACTTTATTATAAATACATATGCATAAAGTAGAACAGAATTAAATGTCATAGCACACTTCTTCTAGTATTTAAGCTCACTACATGTAGTAAGGCTGAGTCAACGAAAAAGGTAGGGATTCATTCTTCCTTTTTGGAAATAACAATGAATATTTACTTACATTAAAGTTACTATGGTATACATCTTTATTTTATACAATAATTTATGTTAATGTATCATTTAATTCCTAATTTTATTCATAATATTGAATTAACAGTGGTAAAGTGATGTAGAAATTCATACAGTTTGGGTCGGGGCGGGGGGACACAGTGGTCTAACTCCCTGGTTTTAGGTGTCTCCGAGAAAAACAGGAATTAGTTGCATCAACTACCGCACCGAGCGCTAGTTTTCACCTTGTCCCCTTATCACTATTGTTATCAGTTTGAAATCGATACTTTTATTTATGTTTATAAAAATGTAAACAAGACAATTTTTATCTTATTCATTGACTTTTTTCTTTTTTTAGTAGTTTATAAGATAAATTTTTTAGAAAATAGGATAACGTGTGTTACGAAAGGTGTGTTATAATGAGACAACAAAGACGTAAATTAAATTTATAATTTACCGGTTTGATGTTTGTTTATTTCTACAAATCATGGTTATCACGATATCAGGTCTACTTAAAATTAACACAGCGTTTATATTTTTATAACATTTTATGAAAATTATACCTTTAAAATAATTAATACAATTTTTAACATTGTTAAAGACCCTTTTAAATAATTTTAACCTTAGAATTGAAGAAATAATTATTTTATATATAGGGACAAGGTCAACTGACCCGCCACTAGCGGAGAAAGGGTGAACTCAGGGCAGGTCCATCTAAAGCAGCTAAAACCGGGGGAGTTAGACCACTGTGTCCCCGCCCCCACCCCTACTGTATGAATTTCTACATCACTTTAAACAGTGGTTATTATCATTTATTTACACTTTTTTTCTTTATGGTTTGTTATGAAAATACTAAAAAGGGTGGGGATATTCTTCTTGTTTATCAGAGTTCTTCTCAATTCTTCTTAAGAAAAATAATCCAACATGCCTGACAATCTGAAAATGCGTTCCATTGTCTTCACTCTGATTATACAGGCACTCTAGTTTTAGGTAGAGTGCCTGTATAATCAGAGTGAAGACACAGCGTTTATATTTTTATAACATTTTATGAAAATTTTACCTTTAAAATAATTAATACAATTTTTAACATTGTTAAAGACCCTTTTAAATAATTTTAATCTTGGAATTGAAGAAATAATTATTTTATATATGGGGTACAAGGTGAACCGACCTGCCACTAGCGGAGAAAGGGTGAACTTAGGGCAGGTCCATCTAAAGCAGCTTATTTCGGGGGAGTTAGACCACTGTGTCCCGCACCCCCACCCCTACTATATGAATTTCTACATCACTTTAATTACTTGACCTATATATATAATACCTATAATAGCCTAAACCTAATAAAGCCTAAATATCCCTATGGATAGTAGGTAACGCTATGTATTTTACTATTGATACTGCTGTTACCGATAAAGAACAAGGCCTTATCGGTCACCAAACTAAGTCATAACTATATAAATAGATGATGAAAATGGTAGATTCGTTGAAATTTGCTCGTATTGTTTAATTAAACAACTGAACATCGAAATTGATAAAATAATTAAAATATTAATAATAGAAAATTTAGTATATCTTGTTAATAAAATCAAAATTTTGGTTTTGATTTTAAAAAGAAATAATATTTGTATAGTATTTAAGCTTATATCTCTTAACTCTAATCTTTTGTTAGTTCCAGTTTGGACAAGAAAAAATAATCAAACTCTAACAAAGCATGTTACTTATAGCAAAATTAATTATGAACTTAGGCCACACCTCAGAAGAGGGTTTGAACAACATAAAATTAAATGCTCCATCGTGAAGGTTAGGGTGTTAAGAGATATGTTTCTGAAGTAAACCCAAATCCTACCGTTGTCGTTGGCATCAGGTTATGCTTTTTCAGCGACTAGTCTACTACAATAAATATTTTTTTTGGTATTATAATACCTATAATATGTTATATCAATATCCTTAGAGTGAGCGTGAATGGAGTTCATTATAAATAATGGCCTCTAGTTAGGTTGAAAGCGCTTTGCCAATAAAGTTTTATTTCGTGGAGAGACTTCTTTTCTTTCATTATTTAAGTTATATCAAGTTACAAATGTCAGCAACTGAAGAAAAATCGTAAACTGGGCAACTTGGTCAACTGTTCTGATGGTAACCGGACGATTGGGAACACCAACTCAAAAAGCATTCTGCTAATAACTGTTACAGTCTCAGATAATTCAATTTGTAATGCCATTTTTGTTTCTAATAACGTATATAAAAGTAAAGGTAAATAAATAGTCTCTTCACTAAAATGTATGTTAAAAAATTGTTTTATTAGAGAGTTAACTTTCTGCCGCATCTGGCCATCATCAGTTATTCTCTGGAGTGCTAAGAACGATCGTTAGTAACGATCACTTTCCAATGTTTATATTGCACAGTGAGTTTACTCTCTAATAAATCTATTAACATACATTTTAGTGGAGAGATTATTTATTTACCTATTCATGGATTACTCCACAGAGCTGTTATTTATATTATATATAAAAGTATTTTAGCAATATGTACATAAACATTTAATGATATGATACATTTCCTAATTTGGGAAAACAATATTTGAGTTGCATGAGCTTTGTACCTGAAAGTGATATAGAAAATAAATTAATATTATTTATAAGTCAGACTAAATTTTATAACTACAGGTATCTAATTAGAGAAGGAAAATAAAAATCCATTTAAGTTAGACTTAACATTGTGAATTCTGACTTATTATTATTAATGGTATCGATATCAAGAAGGAAACCTTATCAAAAAAATTTTTTTTAAAAACTGGAACACTAATCATATAGGAAAAGTTTTCAGGAGTGTGACAGTGATCTATTGACAGAGGAATCCGTGCTAGATGTGTGTGACTAATCTTGGTAAAGACAGTCACTTTTCAATCTATTTCTTTTCTTTCTCAATTTCTTTTCTCTTTTAACATATTTCCCGGCTAAATTATAATATCGTTTGACACAATATAAATATATATGCGAAACACCAAATGACAGACATTATAGTGTTCGTTATACTAATTCCATCAGCTTGCGAACACCAACAATGGTTTTAGTTTTTCAATCAGTTATTGAAGACATCCTAAGGTTTCATTTTTAACTATCAACCAAATTATTCAAGACTGTACACAACTTTCTGATTAACTACTAGATCAAACTACTACGAAAGAAATGTAGGATGCTACACTAGCAGAATCCATAATTTGACGTTTGTCAATATCTATGGATCGGCATAACGCCATTAAACTCAACTAGATTTGATATGTTTTGGAAAAATCGTTTAACATCTGACCGTTTTACAAATGAAATTTAATTTACATTTAACAGACGTTTTGCATGGCAAAGCCAGACATCTTCTGTGGTATAATAAGGATAAATATGAAATTAAAAAGGAACCAAATATGGACAACTATCACCAAATTATAAGTAAACATTGGCAGATAAAAACATGCGTCCATATTTGTTTATAACATATTAATTTTTATAACATATTTATTGTTACTATAACCCCGAAAACGCTAGACGATTCACCAGGCTTTGCCAAGCGAAAATGCTAGACGATTCACCAGGCTTTGCCAGGCAAAAATGCTGGTCGATTTAGCAGGCTTTGCCAAGCGAAAATGCTAGACGATTCACTAGGCTTTGCCAGGCAAAAATGCTGGTCGATTCACCAGGCTTTGCCAAGCGAAAATGCTAGAAGATTCACCAGGCTTCGCCAGGTGAAAAGTCCTTCTTATGTTAGTTAAATATAATTTCAAAGTAAGGACTAAAGTCAATAATTTTACCATTTATGTATTCATTAAATTGGTCTCCATAATTAAATAATAATTAATTATAGAATTCAAAAAATAGAGGAGTTCGTCATAATCAGAGTAATACAATAAGTCTCTACACTGGTGTCAATAATTTATTAAAAATAAATGTATAATTTATTAAATTTATTTAATAATCACACCAGTGAAGAGACTTATTTTATTACTCTAATTAATTATAATTTAATAATAATTATAATTAATTTAATAATAATTAAATATAAATAATTAATATAACCTGGTGTCTCATTTGCGCCCAACTTCTGGTAGAATATTAATTTTACCTAGTATTTAAGTTGTAAACAGCTCAATAATTTTTACGAAAAAAGAAGACATCAGTCCAAAAATGTCTTGCCTTTATAAACCTTTTTCTCGACAATTTTTTTTACTTTTTTTAGCCCAATAATTATTCTTGTAATTTGATCATTTTGTGAGCATTAAAGTTATATGATTATAACTTACTTTTGATAAACAGTAGGGATTTTGGTAAGAGAGAATATTCAAGACAAAGCTTTTTAACCCTCCGAAATCTTTATGGGTAAGCCTCTTTATGGGTAAGCCTATGTTCAATTGTCAGCAGTTCTGTTTAGACTTGACGATGGCCTCTATAGGTTGACTGCTGCTATACCTTGACATTCTTTTTGTGTAGTGACTTATTTCTTTTAATGTTAGTTTTAAAACCTTTGACTTAAGCCTTTTAGCAGAGAGGTAACCTTAATTATTTATATTTATTTATGTGTGTAATTTATATTTCACAGGAATGTATAAAAAAGACAAAAAAAATCATGTAAACATTATTGGCTTTTGTAAAGAATAAAAAATATTTTTATAATTAAACACTTCATAAGTATTTGTTAGGAATAGGTACAATAGTCTCATTCATAAATTGTACTACTACTCGCGTTATAATAGATAATGATGTACCAATGATGTACCTAGGAAATAAATAAATGAACAAGAAGTATTCAGCGGAGGATAGATTATGTTGCTCATTACTCAGACTGCATATCTACATCTAAAACTAAACGAATCTTTACAATTACTTTCCAAATTAGATCTAAACAATAGATACTTTTAAAACGGGTCAAGAAGGAAGACTAATCTCAAATTAATTACAAAATAGTTCTTTATAATTTAGTATAGTATTCCACAACAAATAGGGGGGGGGGGGTAAATGTAGGCAATGGAGCATTAATGATCATAATACACCGATCTAAAACTAACATGAAGTTCAAAGTTTAGGGCAATTTTGTTTTTGATTTTACTTAGGATTTCTTTTCATAGCTTGAATTACCGAGATGGTTATCTTATCTCTAAGATAAGATAACTCTAAGCAAGCCTCGGGAGCTAACTAGTTTATCTCCCTCGGCCTACCGGCCTCGTGAGCTAATGAAGTTTCCTCCTTTGGCGCTGCCTTAGGACGAAACTTTAACTTGAGCTGTAAAACTTACTTTCATCCCTTGTTGCATAAATAACTATTTATTTCCCAAACTATATTGAGTAACACTTTTCTCGAAAACCGCACCAAATTTGATGTAACTACAGTTTTAAGAAGTGCAGATAGTGTTGTTACATTTTATAAGAGAAGATTTAAAGTGAGGTTATAAGTGATTTTAAGACACTGGACTTTTTAAGATTATTTGTTCAGCAAGTTTAAACGAATAAAAATTACGGAAACAATTTAAGAGTTTGAAGAAAGCAAAGATAGAAGATCTTGAGAGAGCTCTGTCTTCTCTCACAGTAATCTCGATACGGTTGAATCTATTTCTATATCAATTTCTCTAATAACATAGTTCTTTGTTTAATTCAAGATTACTATACTGTAATTGATTTGAAAGTAAATCAATGACAATGAGGTTACATGCAATGTATAGGCAAATCAGCTTTTGCAACAGATATGCAAATTTTCGCGTGCGTGAGATTTATTCGGTCAAAATATAAAAGTTGGAAAATAGTAAATAGCGAAGAAAGATTTATTTTAATTTTCTGTTTTAGCATACACTCTTTAAACAAAAGAGGGGAGCAGTAAATTTAATTTAATAATTTTTACTTTTCCTCATTTATACCGTAGGTATAAATGAGGAGTATTGTGTTTGCGAAAAAACTGTTAAGTAAATAGTTAAGTAGTTTTCTTAAAGTTGTGTGTGCCTGTTATCATTGCAGCTCCCAGTGTATTTATGCTAGAGAGTCTCTGTACAACTCTGTACAAAAATCAGTCTATAGTTTTATTTGTGCTATTCAGCAATATTTTTTATGACGTCATTAACCCGCAATAATAACAGCGAAAATTTCGAAAAAACATAAAACGCGGAAAATATTGTGATAAATTTGAGATTTAGCACGCATGTAGCTATATATAAGACTAACATCTGTGCCAAGTTTCATCTCATTATCAGCATTATTTCAAATTTTATCACAAGACTTGTGTACTTTTTTAAAAAATTGTGTAAAATCGAAAAAAAATTCAATAAAGTTAAAATTTACTGTAAGTGTATATCTTTAATTAATAAATGAGTACACTACGTTCTGCTTTAATACAAGTATATCCATGATTTTTGTTGAGTTAAGCAGCATCGAGCGTCGTTAGTAACTGCAATGGGTGACCGCTTGGATAAATGAATGTATATTATAATATATATATATATATATATATATATATATATATATATATATATATAATATAATATATGTATATATATATATATATATATATATATATATAATATAATATATATATATATATATAATAAAGGCACATAAGTGTGAGAACAGGTGAGGTAACACAAAGCATAGCGATGTAACCTCAGGTCAGCATAACGCACCGCACCCACCTCACCCACAATCCTACCTCATAAACTTTTTAAAAATTTAAATCTAAAACACCGAGAGGGATACCACTCACGTAATAGCTATATTACCCCTTTGTCCACTAAGTAAATTTATAGCGAACATATTTTATACTTATTTTCAGATTTAGCTTGCGTGTTGATTATTTTTGCACATACCTTACTATATTGCACCTAGCGTATAATATTCTCTGTGGCTTTATGAAGAGCATAATAGAAATGTATTGCCATTCGTATATATGTAATAATATATATATATATATATATATATATATATATATATATTATATTATATATATATATAATTCCATTTTCATTTCATAATCAGCATTAATTTTATTTAAATATTTTATAAAATGTTAAAAATAATAAAAAATGGTTTGAGTTTAAATTTGGTACAAGTGTATGTAGTTTATGCAATAAAGCAGTATGCTTTTTAATTTTAATACGGTTAGTGCATGTACCGTTTTTGTTAGATCACTAATGTTAAGCAGCAACGAACGAGGTCAGTATGCGGATGGGTGAACGCTAGGAATAAAACAAATGAATTTACTCTCTGAAGACATGCGAGACTAGTTTGAAGACGTAATGCAGCACAAATTAGGTGATAATAATAATCAGATCGAGCGATGCGATGAGAACGAGCCCCATAAACCATTTTTCAAAATTGTTTTTACGTGATAAAATAAGAAGCTGCCAATTGAAGAACTAAGCTTTCCAATCAAATTCAATATCTATTTAGAACTTTCTTTTACATTCAATCATAAAATTTGTTTCGATCATTTGGTCTATACTATTTATGAATGAAAAGTGCCTTTACAATCAGATTGTGTACTTATATAATGAATGAACTGATGTGCTTAAGGATCATTTTTATACACCAACTATTTCTTTCATTTTTGTAATCTCTATCCTTACGTATTCATATAGTAAAAATTTTAATGTAAAATTCTGAGGTAAAGGTGCCCATGCCGGGCGAATTTCCTTTGGAATGCTTGCTTTCTTTCTCAGGTTTCCGTTTACATGCTTCATTGGAGAAACAATAACACTTTTAATTGTTTTTCAATTTTCCTGGATTTTATGAAGGGAATGCACCTGTTGATCCAATAGATTTTACAAAACTACGCATGCCCATGCCTAATCATTTCTGTAGCACAACATCTTGGGTACTTTTACAAAGCTTAGTTGAAGCTTATCTTTAAAATGTTTTGACGCATTTTCCTTGGAAAATCCAAGGGATTTTCCAAGGGAACCTATGTACCGATAAGTTGAAGTTTCACTGTTTAGACTTTTAAACGTAAACCAAAAACCTGAAAAGAACTGGATTGATGATAAAGAAAACAAGTATTCTAAAAGAAATTTTCTAGCATTTACCATCGGTAGATTTACCAACTTTTAAGTTCCTGTAACATCTTACAGTGCAACAAATAATTTTTTTCATTTAACAATTTTTAAAATAATTTAAAAAATAAAAAAAATATCAGAATAATTCAATAATAAGTCTTGTCAAAGATAGACGAGGTCTTGCAACAGCTCTGTAATTTGGTCGCCTGTCTGAGCAATTTATAATAATTTCATAGTTTAAGCTCATTATTTCTAATGGCATGAAATGTGTCAATAAAAATATGGAATTATGTATTATTATATTTTGCAAGATGTTTATGTAAAAATTCGTCTTTGTCGTCGTAATTTTAACAGTAATTTGTATTTTTACGTAATTTTTTTTTGTTTCATTTCTTTAAAATTAGAGTCTTTTGATGTATTTGATACTTCTTTCTTTTTTAAACTTAAAATTCTTCCGTATTTTTATCTTTGTTACTTTAAGAAAGAAGTTATTATGTGACGAAGTACAACTCTATCTTTTCGCAGAGTTGTTTAATTAATTTATTTACTTATTTAAGTCCGTTTCAGCATTCTTAATTACAAAGGCAGAAGAAAATTTTATGTTACCCGTTCGCATGTAGGATTGTACATAATTGTTTTAACGTAATACATAAAACAGGGGCTCCTTTTTAAGTTTCAAAAGACATTTGTTCTAATGACGTAATAACTTGAATTGACGAAGTCATAATATTCTCACAAACAATTGACTCCGTAACATCCCCATATCTCGCCATATGCCAAGTTTTGTTTCGACTCGAGAAAGCTTGAAGCCTTCGACAATTATTGTGTGCCACATGGAAGGTAACTCACACACACATAGTTTGTCGCCTCCTCTGACGAATTAGTTATCAGCGGAAATCCCTTAAAGGCGTCGAAAACATCGCCACCTCTAGGATTGGTTTTGCCTCTTAACAAGTTGTTAATTTTAAATCATAATTTCGTATATAAAATTAGACATTTTTCATGTTACAAACTCACTTGGCAATACAGTATTTTTCTTATATACCTATACGGTATAAAAAAGATGACATTAGAAAATCCCAGATCAAATTAGAAATAGCATAGGCAATCTATGAAATAGAGCATAGCCTATCTCAGTACATTGGGAGACCTGAAACGTCTTTTTGGGGCTCTCAGAGCTCTGTGTAACCTTATTGAAACATCCTTTAAGAGGGAGTTGAGTTTATAATGAATAAATTGATTTTGGCTTCCCGCACATAGTGTTTTGAATTGTATTTTTAACGTTCAACTATATAAGTTATTTTAATTTTGTACTAATTATTTCATAATATTCATAATATTATTATTAATATAATATTATTAATATTATATAATATAATATTCATAATATTATTATTAATATTCATAATATTCATAATATTTATAAACGAAGGTTGTCTCAGGTTACTTTTTCGATGTTTCAAAATTTAACCCATAGGGCCCCTCCAGCAATAATATCTCTATGATTATAATACTATTTGACATTTCAATTAACTATCTGGCTAGCATTGGATCGTAAGTCCATTGTATACTGACCCAGTAATCTCTTGATGTAATATAAATCTCCACAAACCTGTATATCTAAAATCAAGATGATAGACAGATATACTTTACCAGACACTCTATCAGATTGAGCTAAAATAACCTAATTCTCTATATAAAGACAAATTTCACAGGAAGTAAAACACTAACCTACTGCACCATGTAATAAAAACAACTTTATTATTTAATACTTCACGTTAACAAACTGGTACTGCATTTATAACCAAGTACTTATCTGGTATTTCAGGATCTTAGTTTAGAATTTATTGACTTATAGAGCAAGTCGTTAAAGGATCTTAATTTAAAATTTATTTGTAAAGCAAGTAAGTTAATGCGTAACAAGATCCATTGACCTACACATGTAACAGAAATCAGTCTCGTTTGTCACAACTTGACTGGGTTTTTACTAGAAAATAAATTTTATAGTCTTAACAGTTTATTTTTTAATCTTTAAAATAATATCAATTTATTTTATTAGAAAAATTTAATAAAATACCAAACAAAAGTATCACGGAGCTAAACGTCTGTCTTATTATTGTATTTCGCTGAAGATATAGTGAGGTTTTATGAGTATTAATCTACCACTGCACTTTATTTGAGGCACTTTAGTTTGAAGGTGTTTCAAAATTACAAACGTTTCGTTTGCAGTTTTGAAAACACCTTCAGACTAACGTTCCGTTAAGAGCAAGAAGAAAATGGCTGTTGGTAAAAAGTGGGACTATATAACTTCACAGTTGGTCCCACCATGTTTGGTTCAGGACCAGGCAATTCTAGTAGGCGATTCTAGGTAAAAATATTTTTTTGCCAACCCAATACTTTTCCTATATACCTACGGTATAAATGAGGAAAAGTAAAAAATAACCATAACGAGAATCTTATAACTATAAATATACTTAATAAATAACTTACAGAAGAAAATAAATAAATCAAGAAGTTATTTCTAAATCTTCAACTAGGCGCATCTTTTTTTTAATACCTAAACATAGAGTTGGTTTCGTAATATTTTTAAGGCACGTTCTTTTATTCATCAAATTCAACTCTGTTTTGATGATGCAATACAATATTTATAGTCATTTTAAATGATGATATTGATTAATGATTATTTTGTTTTCTTTAAATATAATTATTATTTGATGATTTCAAATTAAAATAAGATAATTTATAGTTATATTGTATTGTAAATAAGATAATGATATCAAGAAAGCGCATCAATTAATATTCTTTTTATTTTATTTTTAGATTTTCCATCAATTTAAAATAGTAGTTATATTATATTATATTATAATTAATAATAATAGAATTCAAGTTTGATTATAAAAATTAGTACCTAAAAGAGATTTAAAAATAGCATTTGAACCTCTTCAAATAAAGAAACCTATTAAGAACTCAAAAGAGTTCTTAATAATTATTTAAAAAGAGTGATTTTAAAAAGCGTCTTATAGATTCAAATACAAACATTAATAAAGATATATACTAGAGGAGGCATAGCCTATCTCATTACATTAAGAGACCTAAACACCTTTTAGAGCTCTCAAGGGATCTGTGTAACCTCATTGAAACCTCCTCCAAGAATGAGTTAAGGTTATTTATAAATAATTTGTTTTCGGCTTTCCACACATTGCCTGTATTTTTAACGTTCTGCTACATAAGTTAGAGTAATTTTGTGCTGATTATTTGATTGCATTAACAAGGTGATGAGGTTACATTTTCGATTATTCAAAATTCAACCTTTAAGGCCTCTCGAGAAATAATATCTCTACACATACACTTTAAACCATAGAGATATATAATAGAGAGGGCATAGCCTATCTCAATACATTAAGAGGCCTGAAAAATCTTTTTGGGGGCTCTGTGTAACCTCATTGAAACCTCTTCCAAAAATGAGTAAGCTTCAAGTAAATAAATTGTTTTCGGCTTCCCGCACATTGTTTGTGTTTTGATTTGTATTTTAAAAGTTCTATTATATAAGTTACTGTGTTTTGTTCTGTATATTCGATTATTTTGCTAATTGAATGTGGTCAGGTTACTTTTTCGATGTTTAAAAATTCAATCCAATAGGGTCCCTCTTGTAATATATCTCTATGTCTTAAACCACACTTGGCCATATAGCGGGTAAAAGTTTTACAAATTTGTTACTTCGTTATAGAAGTTTTCATCAATGTTACCTTCTTCAGTTTGGTAATGTTACCTTCTTCAGTTTGGTAATGTTACCTTCTTCAGTTTGGTAATCCCTTGGTAATAACTATTAATTTTTTCTTAATAAACCATTTGATTGACATAAAAAATACAAAGAAGTATTTGATCAACACGTCATATTTGAATTATTATACACTATTTTTGTCTAAAAAAGGAAATGATAACTATAAAGCTTAAACACTCTAAAAAAGTAGAAATAATAAAAACTTAACTAGAACGTATCATAAAAAACTAATTCACACAAGTAAAATTTTATAACTTAGTAATAAAAACATAATTTAATAACAACACACAAAAAAGTAATGAGAATGACAATAAAATTAAATTAAAAAAACTTAATTTAGTGATGCTAACTTAACTTAGTAAGTATGATAACAAATATAGAGAATAGTTTAAATCCTGCTCTTAATAGCAATGGGATTAACTATTTGAAAGAACTCTGAAACTAAATAAAGAGGCTGATCTAATAAAAATCTTTTTATTTCAATTTTAAACTTTTTGCCGTTAAGATTTATTAAGTTTTTAGGTAAATTAGTCATTATTTTGAGACCAAAGTGATAGATGACCAGTCTTGCAGTCTTAGTAAGTCTGTTCCTTCTTATAGAGAGTTTATTACTGAGCCTGGTGTAATGATCATGAATGACATAGTGATCATTACTGGACGATTATTAAGAATATAATTTATTTGTTGTACACTTTTGTTTTAAAATTAAAGACTACACACTCCTTGCCATACGATTGCTGGAGTAACTAGCAAGAGAAGAAAATTTTAACCGGTTCATAAGACGTAATTTTACGTATTTAAAGATAGTTGAGCGTAAAGAGATTTTAATGCCTATAGTAAAGATAGGCACTATGAAAACACAGTTGCTAGATATATTCAACTCGAGTTGCGTGTGCATGCAAACGCACTGCTACTCTAGCATGCAGGGAACAAAATTATGTAAATTATTTAGATGATTATCTTTATATAAAAGTTTATTTAATTTAAATGCCTTAGGATTTGAAAATAAACTTTCTTAATAAATACAAAAAAAAACATTAAACAGGATTCTTACTCTCCTACTTTTATTTATTAGCCTGAAGGTGATATCTGTATAAATTTATTTTTTTGAGGTAGTACGTAATTGAGCACTTTATTGGACCGTTTTTAGGATGAGAAGCCAATCATTATTGTTATAGGAGGTTATTTAGTACTTTTCACCTCCGAGGAAAATAATGAATGTAAAAAAACTCCTAGGACGTAAAAGTAATTCATATGTTGCCGCCATTACTGTAATGTAGCGTGTTCAAAAAACAATCTGTGTTAAACCTTCATGAGCTTTATTTAAAAACGTTCATTTTGTTTCTGTTTTTGTTCGTAGACTATTTTTTTTCGTTTTTAAAAGGTGTTCTAATTGACAATTTTTGTGTGTTTATTTGTAAAGCTTCTACATTTTTGAGTAAAAGTGTGAAGCTATGGATGAATTTAATGACGGCGATAATATGGAGTTAATAATAATTGGAAGTTTTTTTTCAATTAAGTATATAGCGTAGTTTAATGAGTGCTATTTTTTGATTTTTTTAATGAGTGCTTTATTTAATGAGTGCTACCTCAAAAAAAAAATAGTGTATGCCATCCGGCTGAGAATGTCTTTATGTCTTGGCAATTTTTCCCGACTCGCTTCGCTCGTCGGTAAATCTAATTGCCGTGAAATAAAGACACACTTCTCAGCCTTATGGCGTAAATAACTATTTCAATCGGAATGAGCATTTATATTGGAATGACTAGGAATAAATCAAAACTCGCAATTCTTTAGACATTTCCTTCGTTTCTGTTGTTTTTGTTTATCGCAATAATAGTTTTGTTTCGGAATTTCATTAATGTTGTTTATAGCAACTAATAATATTTATTCAACTAGAGAGCAAAATAGGTTTAACACGATAACTCCTGAGGTGAGTCAGAAAAAAAATTTGACATGAACATTAAATTTTTTTTTATGGGAATTGAAATGGCCTACTTGAGATTACGTTCAAATTTGACTCTAGGTTACCTTTTCTCAGCAGTTTGATGCAATATTATTTTTTATAGAATAGAGCCTTTTTTTAAACAATACTACATGGCCAAGTAAGACAAACTTTTATTATAATTTTTTAATGTTTTGTAACCTTAGAATAAGACAAAGGATTATGTCCGGACAAATTTACGGCTGGATCCCTTAAATTTTAATTGAAGCTAAAACGAAAATGATTGTTTTCAAAATTGTACTCAAAATGACCAAATTTGAGACAAAATATATCCGCCTTGTTTAAAACAACTTAGAAACAAAATATTTAATTAGTACATTCAAAATTTATTTCTATCCCAAATTAATTAGATTTATCAAATTTTCAAAGTAACCCATTTTTATTTCATTTCTAAACACAAAATGAGCTAATAAGATTGTTTGTTTAAGACCAATAATCGATTATAACATCATAACTCTACCCTACAACTCTATACTTCTAAATAAATCTATATCACGGACTTTCTATATGGATACTTAAAATCTTTATCTTTCTACCTTATACAATTAGATCAATAACATTAAATTTTATTTATATTTATTAATAATATAATATATTTATATACTTTTACAAAAATATCAATTAAGTTAATGAAGACATTAGTCCTTTTATCTAAATTTATTGAAAATAAATTTTTTGAACAGCTTTCGCCCAGGATCCTGAGCTTCTTCAGTTCTTAATAAAATGACAAAAATGAAAAAGTTAGAAAATAAAATAAAATAAAAGAAAATTTTATTTTCTAACTTTTTCATTTTTGTCATTTTTATTAAGAACTGAAGAAGCTCAGGATCCCTGGGCGAAAGCTCTTCAAAAAAATAATTTCAATAAATTTAGATAAAAGGACTAATGTCTTCATTAATTTAATTGATATTTCAATTTGTAATAGTTCAAAAAGCTCTAAAGTTGATTTACAAAAATACATTAAAAATATTTCCCAAAAACAGAAACGCAGAAGTGAAAACACACTGCGTGTCCAAAAGAACAACAATATAATTCAATCACTTTCACTCAGTCAACTTTAAAAAAACGTAATATCTTTAAAGTAATATTGCGATCTAAATATTATTCAATATTTAGATCTTTAATTAAATAACTATTAAATCCTTACATAATCAGAGAAAGGGTTAATAGTTCGAATGTACACTACAGTACGGATTGCATCTACATTTAAGGTAAAAAGTAATAAGCTAGCAGAAAACTTTTCTTTTCTATTGTTGGATTTAGCTTGGGTTAAACGGTAAAAAGATACAATGCATTGTATTCCATATTAATTTTTAGTACTATAATAGTTTTACTAAACTGTTATAGGTTTTATGTGTGTAGAATGTTTTCTTATACATATTATAATGACTTCCGTAAGTCCAGTTTTGAATAATTCTCATATTTGTTTTAAGAATACTTCGATTCGTTAGATTTATAAGGAAGTAATGCTGTAACAATCTGTTATCAAGTTTTAGTGAATTAATTTATTGAAAAACATACTCTATAAAAGTAAGATTCTTTTAAACGTTCTAGATCAGCTGCTCTCAACCTTTTTGATCTGCGACCAAAAAAAATTGATGGTGACTACCTTGCGTCCCGACTATTATAAAGTATAAGAGTCGGGACGCAAGGAAAATACTAAGCCCTCAGAATTTCGTATATAAAGTATATACGAAATTTTGCGGACTTAGTATATACGAAATTTATATAAAATATATAAGAAATATTACGGGCTTAGTATTTCGTTAGATTACCAGCGATAGCCAAATTAATTTATATAAAACAGGTACTTACAGAGTACTGTATTACTTGCTAGATTACCTTGAAACATTTAATATAAGTGTCTACGGTTGCTTATTTTGTTGGAGCACGTGACAAATTATTAATTGGCGGGCGTAACAAGATAGAAAGTTTAGGAGTAATAGGCTTTTTTTCTCCTATTCTGGATTTTGGTTTTTGGACAGCCTGTCGCCAGATTATGGTTTTACTTTTAATCTAATTTTATTTTTAAGAATTTAAAAAACGACGACTAAACAAGAAAACCAAAGTAGTGGGAACGAGTGTTACAAGAAACCGTCACAATGCTTCTCTCTCCTTTTAAGATACAAAGAAGCAAAAGTATTACAAAACGTGTAAGGTGTCTAGATTATATGCTACACATACCTCATTCTAATGATCTACAAGTACCTGCTATACTAATTGATCACGAAGCTTGTCTGGCCCAATTAATGCAAATAATTAGTTCAGTAATACTTCCGATGTACATTTCCCCACACCATGCACTGGTGATTTATTTACACCAGGAAGTGACCGTTTTGTTTAAACATCTAATTTACATCGTCTAATTGTCCGTAAATAATTTTAACAAAGTACAAATAGACATAGAGGAAGCAAACTAAACCAGTTTAACATCTTATTATTATGAATTTTAACAATTAATTATTAATCGACCGTAATTAATAAACTAGAAGAACACTAGTCACTCCATTGTTTTTAGCTAGTCTGCCGTATTAATTTTGTACATTTATTTCTCCGTATAATATGTTAGTGATGAGTACATTTTCCTCCCAAAGCTATTCTTTTATCCATAGAAATATATACTAGAGGGGACATAGCCAATCTCAATACATTAAGAGTCCTGAAACATCATTTTGGGGCTCTCAGGAGCTCTTTGTAACCTCATTGAAACCTCTTCTAAGAGTTAAACTAAGGTTATAAAAAAATATTTTTTTTTCGGCTTCCTGCACATGATTTGTGTTTTGAATTATTTTTTCTGCGTTCTACTATATAATTCCCTGTAATTTTGTTCTGTTCGTTTGATTATTGATAGTTAAAGGTGGTCAGGTTATTTTTTCGATGTTTCAAAATGTGAAATTAAGAAATGAATAGTTCTCGTCGTTACTGTGCATGTGATTCAGTAACTTATATAGTAGACCGTATAAAATACAAATAAAAACAAAAACAATGTGCGGGAAGCCGTAAATTGTAAATAATAACCTTAACTCACACTTGGAGAAGATTTTAATGAGGTTTCACAGATCTCCTGAGAGCCCCAAAATGATGTTTCAGGTCTCTCAATGTATTAAGATAAGCTATGCCCTCTCTAGTATATATCTCTGTGATTAACACAATATACTTACAGCATTTCAAAACAATCTGGAACCTATTTGAATAAATGCTGCTACTAAAATTTTTAAAAATTACTTATCATTAACAAAAATTTGTATTTCACAGTTCTCTCATACAGGTATTATTCAATAAGAATCAAATAATTGAAACAACAAGTTTCATAACCCATAACACCTATCAGTCAAACAAAATCTTACATGAACGCGACAGAGAGAAATAATTTTTTTTCGTATCAGACCTTTCAAAATAGAAGTAGTAATAATAAAATCAAAGCACTTCCTAAAGTTAGACAAGTAATTTAAAATAACTTATATGAAAAGAATATAATAGATCATTTTGTATATCTACGTTTATAGACGTATGGTCCTATAAAAGGTATAATACGTAGATATGTATGCAATTATATACGTAAAGGCAAATCAATCAATTGACTTGCATAATATAAAAAAGTAAATAAATCAAACATTTCTAAAAAAAAATAGCCACTCTTAATGTTTATTTAAAATGAGACGTTATTGAGTGACATATTTATGACTCGGTTCGATAAGTCTGAAATAAAGTCATATTGAATAGCTATTATTTCATATTGAAAGAGAATGTTATGAGATCTAAGTTAGAAAGTCCCCAAACTTGTTTTTATTATATCATACTGGCTTAGAGACTTAAATAACTTAAAAAATTTTCACAAACGCTTTGTGAAAGGATGCAGATGATGTATTGAGAGATAATATTGTAGTTTGAAGAGAAAGAGTATCAAGTAGTTTTCTGAAAAGGAAACGGCTTATAAGTATTTGAAGATAACTTTTCACGTACTTGCTTTTAGAATATTTATGAATGATCTTACCTTATGATGATAAAGCATTTTATAATAAAAATCTGTACATTTTAAGCTATCGAGATTTCAGCGAAAATATGTCGTAAGTAACCGTAGAGCTTCTTATCATATTATTCTTCTATTAAATATTAATATGAAAAACCTACAATCGTCGTACAAGATCTATCTATCTTACCCATCAAGGATATAAGTTACAAAGTATGCATAAATTATATTTTCGTCATAGTACTGTAAAAATCATTGTTTACACGAAACCAAAGATTAAGTAGGAAAAGAGTAGATAGAACCGTGGTTGGTAAAAGATCTTTAAATCAAAAAGTAGCTCATTGACCCAACAACTCATGGGCAGATTTCAGCAAGAAACTATTAAATGTTATATATATATATATATATATATATATTATATATATATATATATATATATATATATATATATATATATATATATATATATATACATATATTATTAGTATATATATATATATATATATATATATATATATATATATATATATATATATATATAATATATATAATATAATAATAAAATAATTGCTACAATATATATTTTTGGAATCAAGAGACCAAGTGGAACCTATCCCTCCTTTAATTTTGTCATCCAATCAACCTCATAAGCATCATCTTCTAATAAAAATTTGCTAAGGAAAAAAGAAGGCGCCACTACAAAGTTTCCCTCTTTTTATAGGAAACATGATAGCAATACACAGACTTAAAAAAGTAGATTTTTACAGTTCAAACATTTTAAGTATAATTTACAGGTATGAGATGTTACATTACTTAACAATCACTGTTCTCCAGTATTGCACTGAATTGCGTGATTATTTGATCTTTGTTTAGTTTTGTTTTTTATAGTTCTTTAGTTTGTATCTGTTAAACAGAAACTAATTATCTCATTGTTTATAACTTCTAGAACAAACGTTAACACAATGTTTTAAAAGCATCAGATAGAGTAAAAATTTTCTTTTTCCCCTTACAAATATCGGCTCGCGGATTTATTCTTCAGTTTGGTGGGGTGAAACCAAAAGTAATTTTAATTTAAAAAAACACTTCGTCAAGATAGTTTTTGATTACACAATTGTTAATCTTCAAACTTCTTTTATGTTTTAGTCTACATAGATAATTACTTTGGTAAATACTTTTTATTTATAATCTCCACTAACTAATAACTTAACTCGGCTTTAATTCTCCAATGAATAACACAGAATTTGTATTTTAAAATACAAATTCTTTTTATTCAATTTAATTAATGAAACTTAATAAAGTAAATATGAAATTCTACCAAATAACCATTGGCAATTTGAAGAAGTTGGTTATTAAATATTTTATTTTACGTTTCAAGAACAATTTTCTGTAACGTCAAAACAAGGAAAATAGCAATATGATGTTATTTTTATTTTATTTCATTTTCTTAAGAGAGAAACGCCTTTTTGTAGAATTCCAGAATTACTATTAGAAAACCTTCATAATTACCATAAACCTATTAATAAACAATTTTTCTTTAGTATCAAACCTTTTGATACTTACATTACATGACATTATCGGTATCATTGTAAGTATGGTTCATAAATAATAACTTATGTGCCTCCTAAATCCATCAGTACACACATAGAAACCATCTAAAAAATTTAAGAACCAGTACTAATTTTTCACACAGACTAAATAAAATAACATACCAAAAACATCCCATATACATTTTGAAAGAATTCTTCACACTTACCTGAAATCATAAGAAATCATCATTAGGTCATTGTCAAAGCAATTATCATTATCTTCAAAACAGAGCGATCAGTTTAAAAATAAGGATCTTTCGGTTTTTATATAAATCTGATATAGACTCTCCCTCACAGCACAGGTCATGCCTCTAGTGAGGGATAATCTCTAGAATAAGTAATTAGCAGATTTAAAAATTGTCATTTGTTAAATAGAGAGAAATATAAAAAAATAGTTAACTTTTAACTAATGATTGAGAATTCAATTTGTTTTTATTATACATTTGGAGGAGGTTTCATTTTTAACAAAAATGGAAGATTTCTGCTCTTGAATTATCTCCTTTATGCAGAGCCTCGGCAGCCAAAATGTAAGCAATTTACTTCGGCTAACCTTGGGAGTTAACTAGTTTAACTTAAGTTTCCTCCATCGACTCTGCTTCAGGAGTAAACTTAAATTTATGCTGTGATACAGTGTGCTACCTCCTATTGCAATAATAACTATTCTTTCATTTATTTACACTAGTTTAAGCTGAGTTAGTAGTTATTTTTAAAGGTTCTAGTACATTTTCTTTGAAAAATACAAAAAAAAAAATAGTTACAAGTTGTGCGTGATAATTAAGTAACTGTTCAAGTTATAAAGCATAAACCGGATCCTTTAGCTTCCTTAAAGAATGGATTGGAAATATATGAATTGGAAATGGATTGTTAAGCATGGAAACATGCATTCCAAAGGAAATACGCCCAGCATGCAAACCACCGCGCCAGATTTTTTTTATATACCATGTAACTTATTAAATACGGTTAATAAAAAATTAATTATTATTAATTATATTAAAAATGATTAATTATTATTTGTTTTATATGTGTATTAAAATATTAAAAAATAATCTCATGGTTTGAATTTCCACCACAATATAGACGATACTTTCTTACTACTCAACAAATGTTTTTACACAAGTCATTTGATAAAAATTGAATTAATATGATAATGAGATAAAACTTAGCATAAATGTTAGTCTTATACATAGCTACATACGTGCTAAATCTCAAATTGATTCCAATATTTTCCGCGTTTTATGATTTTCAAAAGGGTGGATAATACACTTGTACCGAATTTTAACCCAATTGGGTAACTATCCGATAATTTTGTTTTTTTTTTTAAGAAACGTAAAAAATTCAATTGAATTAATGCTGATAATGAGATAAAACATGGCACTTATGTTAATTTTTTACACGGCTACATGCGTGCCCAATCATAAATTGATCGCAACATTTTTCTTGCCTCAGTGGTTAACATTTTTGGCCTGAGTGGTTAACCAAAACACCTAAAATAAAGCATTCCGGTGACATCTCGGTTTCGGTTTATTTGCAAACACAATACTTTTCCTATATACCTACGGTATAAATGAGGGAGATAAAAAAAATAAACATGTTTAAAACAAGGAATACTAAATACAAAGTGTTTAAAATACGATATTGATTATTTATTGTATAAAATTAAGGTTAGCATGTTGCCTAGATAACTGGGTAATAATAATGACACAGTGACTTGTATTAAATAGATAAAATAGCTATAACAGGAAACATCCTTCATTACGAATCTGCCTACTGTGCATTACTTTAAGGAAGCAATTAGTTTTCAATGTAAAAGGAAACTTATCTTTTAAAATTAACACGAATTTTCTTTCAGTGGTCGTCATTCAGACGCTTACTAAAGTATTGTTCTATAGTCAGAATCGAAAGAAGTTTTGGTTTAATCCAGGAAGAAAATGGTTTTGAAGTTTTTCTTTAAACATTAGGAAGTTGTGGGAAATGTTAAGTTTTCTTTTAAGTTCATATAAAAAAAGTTAAGAAGTTTCCGGACTGGTTAGCTTGTACGAGCTAGAGGAATGCGAGCTGTGAAGCGTGAAGGACAACTTTAGTTCTTTTGCATTTCTTCTCACGAAAAAACCACTAAGCAATGCGATCTTTTAGTCCTAAACCATCTAAGATGTGGTTGAAAGAGATGAAGCATGCTGAAATGATGGTCAGTTAACACCTCTTCGTACAGAGAATTCTTTCTAAAATTTATCAACATTATAATGTAATAAATTTTTGTTAAATAACCATATTAAAAAATAATACAAATTATTGCTTAAAGAGATTTTATAAATATATATATATATATATATATATATATATATATATATATACATATATTATACTAAACGAGTCTTTAATAATTTTGTTTCTTGTTTAAATGTAATAACACTTAGGTCACGCTTAATAATTTAAACAAGCCTTTTATGATATCTATTTCGTTTATAAAAACTAAATTAATTTCAATATGATAAATTATCATTTCCTATCTATTATCATTTCCTTGTGACATTAGTTTGTTCTAGTACGCACTACTTTATACATTCGCGGATCGTATTATGTACGATAGTACGATATCTAAATACGGTTACATACACTGTAAGAAACATGCGGAGAGGATTCAGTACGATACACTAAAACTAGGGAGATGGAATCTAGATTGATCCCCCGATACGCTGTATGTACCTTCAGATCTGATTGTATTTAACGGGTAACCTTCTCGTCGAACTATTATTTCACCTCAATGTTATCGTTTTTCATCAAATAACTTTAAAAATATTGTTTTTGACTTATGACATGAGTTTTAACTGGTACGCACTACTAATGCAAGTAAGATACCACGCGTAACACTGCCTCATAGTAATATAAAGAGGTGCTTAGAGCATTGACTTCATGAGGTGTAACTAGTACGCAAGTATTTGCAAGTAGGAGGCTATGCGTAGCATTGCGTTATGGTAGTCAAACAGGTGTTGAAGTGATGACTTGTTTAACATAATTATCATAATTATTAACACATCGTAGAGAAAATGGCAACAATCTGTTATTAACATATTCTAGCGGAGTACTAACAGTGTTTATTTACTTTCTCGTATCTCTATTACTGTCTTAGCGCTTCGCATGTGAACAAAAATTAAGAAAGAACGTATTTCTTCCGTCTCTATTAAGTTAACATTTTTTCTGTTACAGTTATTTTAACTATATATTATGTAACTAGACGGTCAATTAAGAATTCATAGCAGCAGAAATTTGTTTATTGACAAGCGGTAACGAGTCAAGAATAAATTGACAATAAAAACACTTTACTGTCATGTTGTAATATTATTTACTTTCCTATCTTTCTATACATTATAATACGACACACGGCTGATATCAGTTGACAGCGTGGGAAAATAATGCGAGGGAGCCAATGAGGTTATTTCTGGATGTTAAACCACGCCCTCAATTTCAAATTAGGCCAACCTTATTGGTTCCTCAACACTATTTTCCGACGCTGTCAACTGGTTTTAGCCGTGTGTCGTACTATAGGTATATCTGGGAAAAGTAATTTATTTACGTTTCAAATCTTTAGCCCGATTTCATTATGATTATCCGTTTCAGGCACTTTTATGACGTTTTGAGTTTTCATCGTGCTGTCTGTCCAGCGATTCCGCCGGTAGAAGGATTAATAACAGAAGAAAACAAATAAAACTTTGTTTTCTAACAGAGAAAATTGTTATTTAACATGTAATATGTTACTTGCAATTTAAAATATCTTCTAAAGAATTTAGTTAGTATTTTATTAATTTAATATCTCTTATTACTATTATTTAATAAATAAAACAAATATTCCTTAGATAAAGTTTTACTTGATTTGGTCTATATTGACACTTGGACCATCTAAGTGGTGCAAATGTCATACATACATACATACCACACACACCACAAACACACACACACACACACACACATATATATATATATATATATATATATTATATATAATTATTATATAATATATTTAATTTATTGTATGTGTGGGAGTGTGTATGTATGTATAAATAAACAGAAGAAAACTTTTTCTTACAAAGGATAGCAGGAAGGCAAAAACAATCAGATTTTAAACCAGTATTTTTAAAAACGCAACAGTATTTTAGTTACACAAACAGTCTTAGAAAATTATTTAATATCATGTCCGTGTCAAATCTTTCAGAAAGAAGACCCGCAACAGGATTATTAAAAGATGAAGAGAGAGTATAAATTATTCAAAGGATAATAGCTAAGAAGAAAGGTTATCTGAAGGAAGGAGAAAGTGGTGTCCTCTCCCGAACTTGAGAAAAGACCTGTTCAATCTGGACACGGACATTGACCTGTCTTGTGTTGGGATTTCAAGTTCATCATATATAAATAAGATTGCTTCTACAAAGCTGTAACAGTATTTTCTTATAATTTTTCTTTAGTATAGTGATCCAACAAGAGGTGGAACAACTTAAATGCAAGAGAATCGGAAACTTTCTTAAATGAAAACAATGAACTGTATTACCAATTTTTCCATATTGATATTGATGAATAGGGAAATTATTTTCTTTGAGCCGCACAAATATAGTTTTATCATTTACCTATAATTAATTTGGTTTTCCCCAAGGTTTTAAAAGAGGAAATAAATAGAACAAAAGCGCTTAAGGGCTAAGGTTAGATTACTGTAGGTTAATTGAGTTTATAAGTTTGTAAATAAACTATATTTATTTTCTCTTTGGTGCTGATATCTAGAATTATTCAATGTCTTGAGACTTGATGGATTTAACCAACACTGTTCGGTTTTTTCGTTAGTGGATCATGTGCCGAATATCCCCATTTGGTACTTATGGCCTCATTTGGTATTTCTACTTCTTGTACGTGCCTAATACTATTAGGATAGTGTCAGTAATTTGTTCACCATAAACAGAAAAAATAAAAATTTATTTGAGGACATAGAATGCCAATAAAATGTAATATTTTCAATCCTTTGTGGTTCAGTAAACAACGTTTCTATTACAACCTCATAAGTAAACAAATATCCCATTAGCGAATTTTTTCCCAAAGGAAATTCGCTAAAAAATATACCTTGCGACTTAATAAGTATGGACTTGAATATTAAACTACTGTACGAGTACAATGACCTGTTGATATTTCAAGTTCAAAACAAAACATTTTAGAATGCTGATCAAATTACAAATCTTGACGCACTGCTGAACATGAGACTTAGGCCCGTGTTCAAAGACATTTTCCTAACATTTTCCTAACATTCTCCTTAAGGAACAAGGAGAATGTTAGGAAAATGTCTTTGAATACGGGCCTTAGTTAAACACAGTATTGGGTCACTGCATGAAACTGACTTGAGAGTACATTTTATCTGGGAACATATCATCCAGAGACATTTTATCCGGTATCCGAGACAAACAGGCTCTCTTATTTGAATCCACATTTTCTTAAACTTTTTTAAAGCGTAAACATTTATGAAGGGTAAAAAGTAAGATTCTAAGCATGATATCGAAGATCTAAAGACCAGGGGCGTAACTACATCATTGGGCCCCCCCCCCGCAAGATTTTTTCAGGGGCCCCCTATACATACATATATATATATATATATATATATATATTATATTATATATATATATATATATATATATATATATATATATATATTATGTTAAATAAATAACAAAAAAACAAGACGTACCGTACCTAAAGTTGTCAAAATTAATGTTTGAACATTGAGCAGTATATATAAACAATTCAAAACAATTAACAAAGTATAAGCTAAACTTAAAACGACTATTAATTTATAAATTAGAAAACACACACGCCATCTAAGAGAAGCAGTGACAAAAATAAGGGAAAAATATCTATACATATATACGAAATCAAGAGAATATGGGGAGGGTTGTTATTAGTTGTAGCGAAACATAAGTTTTTCAGGGGCCCATAACTTGATGATCTTAAAAAAGACTATACTAAGATTACACCCAGGGCCCCATTTTTAGGTGAAGAGATTGTATAAAACTCAAACAAGGGGCCCGCCACTGAATGCTTTTAAGAAAGAGTATACTAAGACTAAAAGGGGTCCTATTTTTAGGAGAAGAGATTGTATAAAACTCAAACAAGGGGCCCCGCGACTGGATGCTCTTAAGAGAGACTATACTAAGATTACACCCAGGGCCCCATTTTTAGTCGAAGAGATTGATACAAATCTTTTAGTGGGCCCCGTGACTTACTGATGTTAAGACAGACTATACTAATCTCTACTGGGGCTTTTTGTACTTCATCTTTTTGGGGGCCCCTAACCGTTGGGGGCCCCCCGCATTGCGGGGCTGTGCGGGCCAATAGTTACGCCACTGCTAAAGACGTTAGCATCAGCGTAATTCGCTGAGCATGTATTCAAAATTTTAAATTTCTTAGACAAAAATTGACGGGGAATTTGAGGAATACAAAAATGGAACGATAAGCACAGCCTTATAAAACTAACAAGTACCTAATTATAAAACTACATATATATGAGACTAAAGGTTAAATTAAGTTTGTAATAAAGTGCACTACAAATTCAAAATCTTTCATGCGCTGCCAATATCGATATCTTGATTCCTCCAACCTTGTTATTAGGAGACCTTGGCTGAAGAAAAACTTTGTTTGAATCGGAATCCATCATTTTCGTTACATGGTGAGGTCAGAAAGACATTCACTTCATTCCTTTACTACAAGGACTTAGTCTTGTTTCACGTTCACTCCGACACTTATCTGTTTACATTAAAGTAATGATCCAAAGTAAACGTTCAGTTATGCTTTAGATCACTTACGTGATAAGTCCCTTCACAATATTTATTCTCAATATTTAAGGCCTTTCATTTAAGACAAGGGCCACCATTATCATCAACTTAAACCCAATCTTATTTCAAATCTCTTCGGCACTTAACTGCTGATGATCGAATATTTTACAAATCAGTTATACTTTTTAAAAAAAAAATATTTTGGTCAGTTATTTTAGAATAACTATTCTTGCATAGTATTCATACAAACTCCACTGACGCTGACTCATCTTTGATAAAGTTTAAATTTCTAGTCATATATAAACAAATTCTTTTGCTTGCTAATTCAACAAAATAAAGAAAAAAGTCGGGTACGGTGTACCTCGGAAACAACTTCCTCACCAAATCAAATTCGCTACGCTCATCCTCCCTTCTTCGGACTCGCTTCCCCCTCAGAATATGCAAATTGCGAAATTAATTCTATAACAAGTTTTCGCTTCACTCGTCCTTAGACAGTAAATGTAATAGTCTTTCCCAGTGTTCACCCTTCCAGGGACACTACCTCGCTCGACGCAGCTTAACTTTTATGATCCAAAAATTTCATAGATATACACAGCTAAGCCGTACTGACACACCACATAGTATATTAGTAGAGCTACGCTTGTACTATAGCTCACCTCAATTCGATTATTTTTAAAAAATGTATACACGTCATTCGATAAAAATTGAACTAATACTGATAATGAAATGAAACTTAACACATATGTTGGACTTCTATATGACAACATGCTTACTGAATCTCAAATTGATGAAACCTTTTTTGGTTAATGATGTCATACAAATATTATTTTCCGGATAGCACAACTGGATCCAAAAATATTAATTTTCGTATCAAGTTTCAAGGATTTAGCAATAATACGTCGAAAGCTTTGTCAGCAGGGAACTTCAGACTCCCCTATTGTCATACATATCCAAATGTTCCTAGATTAGGAGGGTAATACCCTCCTAATCTTTGCCCGTCCTCAGAAAGAATTAGTAATCCAAACTCTATGGACTTGTGACTTCACCATGACCTCAAAAGAGGTGTCAGTGACCACACATTTATACGTGGTCATGCTTGACCACATATAGATGGATATTTGCGTTCAATTTTAACTGGATTGGTCGTTAAAACCGAACTTAGGTTTTCGATGTTTACTGATTTTTTTAAATTTTTGATTATTTTAATTGAAGATGAAATATCATCATCTACGCGGCAAATTAGACCTTGTGTCTTTATGTAAATATGACCAAATGATTTAGACATCACCATTAAAAGATGCTTCTAATTTCGTCCAAAAACAATAATTGTATGTATCAAACTATATATTTGTAGTGCCTATAATATCTGGTAGAATAAAAATGTATAATAATTAAATTATTTTTCTAAATAAATGATCAATTAAAGGAAAAAAATTATTTGAATGTTTGTTTCGCAAAATAAAATAAAATAATTATGTTTTAATATTAATGTTTGTCAATAGTACGTATTAAAAATAATTTTATCTATTTCCTGCATTGAAGGTCCTAAAAATGTAAGAGTTTGTAACAGGCAAACTTAGAGTAGGTATCTCTAAAGAGCTTCAAATTTCAGAAAAGGGTGTTTAAGTTTTGATTTAATGTTTCTCAAGTCCTTGATATGTATATCAAGATCATATTTTAATGATAATTTAATTTGATTTATACGAGGCCTTATAGTATTTAAAGTAAGTAGTTTGTTTCCTGGTTGACCTAATAACCTCTGAAATATCAACTTGATAAAAAGAATCGCTTCTATTCAAGGACAAACTCTCTGTCCACACAGGAATTCCTAAAGGAATTCAAAGTCATATAGACTGTACGTTCAACAGGTGAAGGCCAAAAAACTTAGTTATTCTAAAGAAGCCTAGCCTTTATTCTCATTTCTTTTGTTTGGTTAAAGTATAACGCAAAAGTGGAATAAAAGAACTCTTTCTTTAAAAGAAAGAAAAAATCTAAATCACGAAAGACGTGATGTGTCGCACATACAGTGACTTACTTTTGGTCTCATTTTCACCTACCTTTTGTTTTCTTTTCTTTTTGATTTTCTTTATCCTTTGGGCAAGAAAGCTTTAAAAGGTCATAAAATGTAAGACCCATTCCTAGAACCAAGGAAGAGTTCTAGGATGGCCAAGTAGTCTCAGGCAGGCCCAACAGATTAAATCCTTCCTGTCGGATAAAACAGCAGGCCTCGTCAAGAGTTTGTCAAGACCTGTCTTACTTGCTTTAGCGGTACACAAGATTTCTCTACAACCTTATGGGAATTAGTTTTTAATCCCCTATAACTTTTAAAGAAGTAGTAATTCCCCCAAATAAGTAGATCCTTTACTAGGTTTTAACAAGTGGTTCCCTTCCCTATGTAATCTATAAGAAATTCCTCTTTAATTATTGAAGAAAATATGTAACCATATGGTTCATTAGTTGTTTTTAGATATGCATCTCAGAATAGAACGTAAAACTAACCTAGCTCTAGGGATGGATAAAAGCACCAATTATAACCGAAATTAAAAATTTGTTTTAGTGTCAGTCAGATGTTTTTATTTCTCTTAGTGTCAGTACATCCATAAAAATCCATAGAAACACATAAGAGCACAAAAATCATAGAAAGGCTCGCGATAAAAGTTACGCTAAAAGACTTGATTACGCGAAGCGAAGTTACGTAGGAATTAGTGCTACTAGTTCTTATAGAACAACTTCAGATTTCCAAATGATGATGGTAATAGGTATTGCCATTTTTTCATTTACATGCCTCACCAACATCTCCTTTGCAATTCTGCAATCATGAATCTTGCTAAAACAGATAGTATTGGGATGGATTATATACCTAGCGTATGGGTACGCTGCTATTCCATGTTAATCAACTAATATCTTTAAAGCCTCATTTTTTGTATCCCCAGAACCTCGGTTTTAGGGATACCAAAACCGTTTTGGTATCCCTAAAACCTCATTTTTGGTATCCCATAAGTATGAGAAAAGAGGACACTACAAGTATGAGAGAAGTATAGATTTACAGAGAAGTAAACATTACGTCCCACTTGCAATCATGCTGATGTTATAAATAATTTATTAAACATCTAAATCATAAAACAATTCCAAACTAAATTCATCTTCAACAACAAGACATGGAATGATTGTCATCCACTGATACTATAAAAGGACCTCAGTTGTGTCATGCTAAGGAGTGTCAACTAACACCATATTGTCCAATAATGTAAATAATCATATCTTATCGCAATCCGTAACCTTCAATGTAAAACAATAGAACCAAATTGACTACAATAGAATCTGACTTAATAAAACTATTCTTACGTTCACTTTAAATAATCAAATGCAAACTATTTCTAACAATAGCCTTTTCTTATAAATTTACCTAATTAGTTTTAAACTATAACTACAAACCTAAGTTTAAATCTGAGATCAATGGTGAAGGGAATGTGCTATTTTTATTGGTTGTAAGGGGATCAATGATTAGGTCACAAGTCAAATCAGTGAGTATGTGTAAATCTCCATGCACTTCTTCTTCCAGTTTCCCGCATATACTAGACACTAGACTAGCGATTCTCAACCCTTGGGTCTCAAAAAAATTATAACTAACACATTTTGTTATTCTGCTAAATTGTATTTATAGGACTATAAATGCAATTTATAGTCACAGGCCTAAAAATGTGACTTATTTTATGCTATTTCAAACCAAATTTTTCTGAAAATATACCTTAAATTATGAAGGCAAAGCATAGTCTGCCTATCCATAGTGGAGCCCTGCATATGAAAAACTCGCTCATAATATAAAAAAATTGCACTAATTCCAGTTTTCTTGAAATAAGTGGTTCCCTGTGGATCGTGTGCAAAACATGAAGAGAACATTTTTTAAAGCTGATAAAATGTTCTATTATATGAGTGTTTTTCATCAAAATCGGTTGGATACAACTAAAGCTATATGACATTTATTAAATGGCCAAAAAATGCGCAAAAAGGCAATGTTTTTTCAAAGAAATTCGCTGACTTTGCATAAATTGACAATTTTTTGGTGTTTTTGAAAAAGCCATAACTTTAGTTGTAGTCATCCGATTTTAATGATTAAATACTCGTTTATTGAATATTGTATCAGCTTTAAAAAATAGTATTTTTATATTTAAAACACGACCTACAGGGAACCACTTGTTCCATGAAAACAGAAATTTGCGCGAATTTATAAAATTTTGTGAATTTATAAAATCGCGCAATCATATGAAAGGCCCTACTCTGGATAGGCAGACTGTGTTTTTTCTTTATAATTTAAGGTATATTTTTAGACAAATTTAGTTGAGAGTAGTGAAAAAGTGACATTTTTAGATCTGGCTCTTAGACAAGTTCCATTCAGAAAATTGGGGGATTGAAATTTTCCCAGAAATTTTGTTGACCGTCTTAAAAATAAAATTAGAATAAATAGGTAAAAAACCATAATTCCGTCAGACATCCTGGACCCAACTAGCCCCCAAAAAAGCCTAATCCTGCAAAACATTCTGCCAATTTATAATATCTCACGTGCTCTATTACTTGAAACTCCACGTATTATTATTTCTTCCTTAATTCAAAATAGTTGTTACGACTATGCTTAACATCTTTTAATGGCTTTGCAAAAACTTTAATTTATTGATACCCTTTTATTTATTGAGACAATTTTTTTACAGATGCTAATCAAGCATGCCGTAAATTCAAGTACCTATTTTCAATATTAGGTTAAGAAACTTAAATTTTTCTCATTACTAAAATAAAATCTTATAATAATTGTCCCATTCAAAAGGATGTATTAAATTTTGTGCCCTTCTAAAACAAATATGGTGGTAGTTTCGGGAACAAAATAGAATTTTCGCGTAGTTAAAATTAATTTGTGTGATAGTTCAACTCAATTAAGTTGTGTGATAAATTAACTCTATTTTAAGTTGATCACCAACTTAAATTATTTTATTATCTAATTATTTATTATCTTATAATAATAAACTTAAAAATCCAAGGTGAATTTATAAGTTATGCCCAACAGAAATCATTTTTTTTCTTCAGTGGCAAATCCCTATCAAGAATATTTTATATTCGGTATTAAATACACAAGTTATTAAAATAGCTGAACACAAATTAGTCAAGATTGCATTATCAATAAATCTTGAATGGAATGTTAATTTTTTTCTAAGTGATTTTTTCATTGCGAATAGATTAAACAGAGCGTATAATAGAGATGTGAAATTATAGATTTATAATTTCACATGAGCCTTGCCATTGTTTTTCTAATTAATAGCATTGTAGGTCTCAGCCAGGATATACTAGGCTTTAATATGCTCATAATTACCTATGATGACATAGACATTGAATAAAACAACAGGATTGTAAAGTTAGTATTAGAAAAGAATAAAAACGTATACATAATTATTTTAAGTTAAGATTAGTGATTATATTTATTTGATGAAAACGCGCAAATTCAAAGAAATTCCACACATGAACTTTGTAGAATACAAAATTAAACGTTCTAAATTTTAGTCTTTCGGTGGTAACAAATTTAATAAGGATGTTTTTGAAACATCTTTAAAGATCTTACATCCTCATATTAATATGAAACTATGCATTTAGAAGACGTCACGATGTTTCACTGATACATCATAAAACTTCGCTTATGGAGAATCGTGATCTTCAAGAAGTTTAACCTTCAAACTAACTTCTCTTATCAAGTCTTCCATTCATCGAATTTCTTTATCAAACACAGTGGCGTTATTCATTACGCCGCTGCTGAAGATGTCACTAAAGCGTGATTCATTTCGCCGCTTTTGAAGATATGACTACAAACGTGATTTATGACGCCGCTACTAAAGCCGTTTAAAGAAACTGTAAATGCCGCACCGCATTTAGAAAAGTGACTTTATTATCAACGTCATCTTCGCTGTAAGAATAAGAACTTTATACCCCATGTCTTATGCACATTATGTAAAAATGTTGTAACATCCAAAAATTATCCTTACAACAAACGTGCTCAAGCGAACGGAAGTTGTTCTTTAAGGATGAGACTAAAGCCGCGTGACTGATAGTACAAACAATACTAAAAAAGACCCCAATTTCAAGGGTAAAAATCTACATCAATTTCACTATAAAGGAATGCCGTCCGGCTGATCTTCCACGCTTATTATCCTAACTGTTTAGCCGCTATTCAAAGCTTACAATGAATCAATCTCACTATATCTTAAAATATTAGCGTAAAGGCTTTGATAATATAAAAAAACTTTTGAAATGTTGTAAGACATAACCAGATGGTCCGCAGTGCTGCGATCCTAAAGCCGTAATACCTGGTTTTGTCCTCCTCGTGGTTTATGAACACACAAACAACAGAATTATTCTTTCGCCTTTGTCATACAAAACGCACAAAATAAAATTAGAATAAATAGAAAATAAGAAGAAATGTTTGCACCTGCAGTCGATTGTTTACGCCAAAAACCAGAACAAAGATGATATTGTTCCTTAGGTCTATTTGATCGCAGAACTTCAGGGGTCACATAGGATTCTATTCATTATATTCAATGCTTAAAAGATTTAATAGTAGAAAGAATTCACTGCTTTAGCTCTAGCATGATATAATTTTGGGCTTGAAACTCCCCCAGGAACAGAATTTGAATCTATAGATTAAATATAGTCTTCAATACTACTTAAGCTCGAGAGAGACATATTCTCATTGTACAAAACATTTAATTAGTCTCTCTTAAAAAAGGATTGGGCCTTTTAGTCAAACCAAGAAGAACAAGGAGGATGATAATGTAGTTTATCAGATGTAGTATCAGATCCCTAATCTAGTGGTGACCAGATCAGGAATGTAGTACAATGTCTTCAGGATAAAAACAAAATCCCTACGAAACTGAAAACAGATTCAGTTGTTTTTAGATGTTGTGTTTTCATCCATATTGTCTTAAATCCTTAAATATGTCCCTAACAGTGCAAGCGAAACGTCAGATTCATCATCTGCATTAATACAGGCATTTCTGGAACATTTAAACACCACGGAAGCCTACGAAGTTTATCAATCTCACAAATTAAACTATACATCAAGAATTTAGCCGAGTAAGGAATCTATACTTAGAATTAATTCTCTATTAGGTACCAAATTTCTCCTTGCCATCTCTCTCTCTTCCTCGAAACTTTGCTACCTTACTAGCCGAAATTAAGGTTTTAAAATAATTTGATTCCTGTCTCAAAATTTCAGAAGGGCTCCCAGCCTACAACTCATCAAGTTGCTATATGTCTTGATACTGTGTTATGTCTTGATACTGATAGAAGTTTATATAGAAGCCATACGTGATCCAATGACACAGCAATTAAAACAACTTATTCCTAAGTAAGAATATCAGATTTTATAGCACAATGAACATATCCAGTTATTTGGAAATAAGAATCCGTGGCGTTATCGAAATCCAACTCCGTCCATATAAGGTGGCTCCTTAGTAGCGAACTTTTTTCAAAGAAATTTTGATAAAAAACGACACCATCTTTTTTCTCTCTCCTGAACTTGTTTTCATCTAGTATTATGGAGACACATACTAGTATGCTAAAAAACTATTTCGATGACATCATATATATGTATATATAATATAATATAATATATATATAATATATTATATATATATATATATATTATATATATTATATATATATATATATATTATATATAAATATATAATTACATCGATAGATAGTGTGTGTGTGTATTGTGGGACACAAAAACATTCTAACGATTTATCGGATCAGAATTAAACTAATAAAAATGTGTCGTATTTAATTAAATAAGATCCTTATCATGTTGGAATGGTAAAGAATTAAGACACAATAATTACTTTCAGCGTTAAAATTAAATCGATAAAATGTTAATTCCGCTTATAAAAAGTTGTAATATTGCGTTAAAGATACGCATTATTATAAACATGTGACTGGAAAATAGATCACATTGTTGGTAAATGTGACAGCTTATGCTAATAAAGTTGTTATTAGATCTACACATGTCTTGGTCTAGCAGGATAATATGTCCTAACTAATGAATGCCAACTCAATTCTCAAGTATGCTTTACTTCGCATTCTTTCGGAAAATTTTTACACACTTTTGTATCTTTCTTTTCGTTTCTCACGTTCTATATTTTCCGATTTTCGATTACTGTTAATACTAATAAACAATATTTAATAATTAATATATTTATTTATTATTAGAACATAAGTGGGTTTTTATTTATATAATTCTTTTAACAATTTAGAGTTATAGGGATCACATAATTCTATAACAATAAGACAACATTTTTAAAGTTGACGACAACACATTTAAATTCCACGAAATTAAGTTTCATCGATTCAAATATAACTTTACTTACACTTACTTTCACTAAGTTAAAAAAGAGGAAAAGGATATTATGCATTTATGTTACGTCTAAGCACCTTTTAAGTACCATTTCAAGTACTTTAAATTAAGTATCCTTTCATGTATATTCATAAAACTGTTCCTGTAATATAACTAAGGAAAAAATGAATTTAACTATTAAAAAAATGTCCTGTGTAATTACATGAAAATTTCCGAGGATTATGTCAATAAGTTAAACACGTTTGTACTTAAGTTTAAAAGGTAATAGCGACAACTTTTAAATTGATTCTGAATCATTAAGTTATATATACAATATTTTATTCATTTTAAAAATCTAGGTTAGGAAGTCTTTAAATGACATTTTGTCGGATTTTATGTTGGCTAACCTGTTTTATAAACTTGCTCATATAAACATTGTATAAGGTATTTTGTATGTGCGTTACTTATTAGACTTCATTTGGAATTCAATCGGAGAATTTTTATAGAGTGGTTATGAAGTGGTTGATTATTAAACATTACGTGATTGGAAATTTACTTAAAGATTGTGTTAGTAATTAAAGCTATTTACTTTTATGTACGTCTCCTATGCCATGTAATAATGGCAAGTTTTTTATGTAATCACAGGAAGGACAAGTTATTTTTTGATACACGCAATATTTTAGAGATGATTGTTCAAAATATTAATAGAGTACCATTTCTTTCCTCAAATATCTACAAAAGGTACACAAGAAAAGTTTAAAACAGTCCACTAGTTACGAGTAGAAGAATTTTCTTTAAGACAAGAAAAATATGTTCAAATGGTGTTAAGACACTATAGCTATATGAGGTTTTCCTGTTATTTTAAATTTCTATTCTGCAAACAAAGTTAAAATACTCGCAGGCCTAACTGTAATCAAATACGAGTTCCTTACTTAAATCTAACCAATACTTCACATATCTGATTAAGAAAACTTAAATTATAGGCTCTTTTAAAATAAAACATAAAATGTATAAAATTGCCTATACCCTTCTTAGTTAAGGATTGGTGTAGAATTTCCCTTCCCTAAAGAAGTTTTTACAGATTTACAAAACAAGCTAATAATTGATAGGACATCGTATATTCTTTCAAAAAAAGGTCCTAATGCTTCCATGAGGCTTTAGGGATTCCTATAATCAAGGGGTCTTGATTCTTTCTAAAAAAAGGCATAAATAGTGCATGAGCCCAATGAGGCTTCATGCACTATTTATGCATGTTTTAGAAAGAATCAAGGGGTCTTGATTCTTTCTAAAACAGGCATAAATAGTGCATGAGCCAATGAGGCTTCATGCACTATTTATGCCTGTTTTAGAAAGAATCAAGGGGTCTTGATTCTTTCTAAAACAGGCATAAATAGTGCATGAGCCCAATGAGGCTTCATGCACTATTTATGCCTGTTTTAGAAAGAATCAAGGGGTCTTGATTCTTTCTAAAACAGGCATAAATAGTGCATGAGGCTTCATTCAGGTATGATGTGTTTTTTAGAGATGGTTAAGGAATGGAGTTTTCCTTAAAGGAAACATTGTTATCCCTTACAAACTTCACATTGTTATCTTGTACAATAGAATTTTCTTACGTCGGTCCGAAGCTACCGAATGAGTTTTTTAAAAATAATAAATTTATACTTTTGAATTCGGGCCTGAAGTTGATACTTTCCTGCTTTGTATTTCGCACCAACCATAGAGATATTAGTACTAGAGAGGCCCTAGAGGTTAAATTTTGAAACATCGAAAAAGTAACCTGACCACCTTCACTAGTAAATATAATCAAATAATCAGTAAAAAAATACAGTAACTTAATATAGTAGAACGTTAAAAATACACATCAAAACACTAACAACCTATGGGAAGCCGAAAGCAATTAATTTATTATAACCTAAGGTCATGGAAGAGGTTTCAGTGAGGTTACGCAGAGCGCCTGAGAGCCTCTAAAAGATGTTTAGGTCTCTTAATGTAATAAGATAGGCTTCTATATATCGCTATGGATGTCTGTATTTGAATCTGTAAGACGCCTTTTAAAATTATCAAGAACAAAACGAGTTAATTTATAAACCATAAAATGTTATAATTACTGCCATTCCGTTGACGCTAAAGGTGATTAGAAAATATTTGTTTGGTAAGGCTCAATATTAATTTACTAAAGGATTACTTAACACACCTGGTATGACCTGTCTATACAACCACAACATTAAACACAGAGCTACTATACTAGATGGGCGACAGATAAAATTGATTAAAGATTGGATAAGGTAATGATGTTTTAATTACAGCTAAATGTCATTAGAGCTACACTACGCAGAACGTAACATTTTTAATTAAATTTCCTTTTTCAAAGACGTAATACACCATCTTACATTTTATGACCTTTTCTTTGTTTTAGTAAATAGCGTAAAGGTATTGGTACTATATGTTTTAATAGTTATAGCGGTTATTGTATTTAAATTATAGTGTGACACAAATTTAAAATCAGTTGACAGCGTGGGAAAATAGTGTTAAGGAACCAATGAGGTTGGCCTGATATGAAATTGTGAGCGTGGTTTAACATGATTGGCTCCCTCACATTATTTTCCCATACTGTCAATTGATTTTAACGTGTTTCATACTATAATACTTATAGCTTTCATAGCATTGGTTAATTTAAAACAGCCCTAGTAGTAGTGGGTCAAACCTAACATGTCTCTTGCGTGATCGTAAAGACTCGAGCTGATAGACTGTAGTATAGCTCTAGTTATTGCCTATTATCATGGTACAAAGAGTAATCCTATTTTGTATTATAAATCCGACGCTGTTAAGATCTGATATCGAAGTATTAAACAAGTAAAGTCAACGTTAAGTATAAATAACGGTTAATGGTCTGAAAATTTTAACATATAGGTATATGTTAAAATTATGTTATGAAAAGAAGTCCTGTCATAATTTCTTTATAGTCGTAACTTACTCTCGAATAGACTTATTTTGGGTAAATGTGGACGTAAATTTGACAGTAGCAGGACAAAATAAATCTATCTTAAATTGTCATATTATAAATATATTAACGAACATATTATTATAGACAAATTATCCGTAAACTATCACACGTAGCTTAAAATTGGAATATTTGGCTAATTAAGCGCCTCTAAAGAGATAGATAATTGTAGTATAAATTTATCTTAATGTTTAATAGACATTTAAAAGCAGTGTGTAAAATATTAAAGCAAACAATAGATAGCTGTAATAAATTCTTGAAGTTGGCAGCACTGACTGGTGATGCGCGCTGTATGCCGTATATAAGGAATTTGAAAATGTTATGCGTTTTTTAAAAATTATGTTCTTATTTTCTTTCCAAAAGAAATAAACTCTTAAACATCATTTTCCATTGATAAATTGAAATTACTAGGAAATTGCTAGTCAACAAGGTAATTTCAATATTAAATTGAAATTACCTAGTCAACAAGGTAATTCAATATTAATTGAAATTACCTAGTCAACAAGGTAATTTCAATATTAAATTGAAATTACCTAGTCAACAAGGTAATTTCAATATTAAATTGAAATTACCTATCAACAAGGTAATTTCAATATAAATTGAAATTACCTAGTCAACAAGGTAATTTCAATATTAAATTGAAATTACCTAGTCAACAAGGTAATTTCAATATTAAATTTATCTAGTCAACAAGGTAATTTCAATATAAATTGAAATTACCTAGTCAACAAGGTAATTTCAATATTAAATGAAACCTAGTCAACAAGGTAATTTCCTAGTCAACAAGGTAATTTCAATATTAAATTGAAATTACTAGTCAAGGTAATTTCAATATTAAATTGAAATTACCTAGTCAACAAGGTATTCAATATTAAATTGAAATTATCTAGTCAACAAGGTAATTCAATATTAAATTGAAATTACCTAGTCAACAAGTAATTTCAATATTAAATTGAAATTACCTAGTCAACAAGGTAATTTCAATATTAAATTGAAATTACCTAGTCAACAAGGTAATTTCAATATTAAATTGAAATTACCTAGTCAACAAGGTAATTTCAATATTAAATTGAAATTACCTAGTCAACAAGGTAATTTCAATTAAATTGAAATTACCTAGTCAACAAGGTAATTTCAATATTAAATTGAAATTACCTAGTCAACAAGGTAATTTCAAATTAAATTGAAATTACCTAGTCAACAAGGTAATTTCAAATTAAATTGAAATTACCTAGTCAACAAGGTTTCAATATTAAATTGAATCTAGTCAACAAGTAATTTCAATATTAAATGAAATTACCTAGTCAACAAGGTAATTTCATTAAATTGAAATTGCCTAGTCAACAAGGTAATTTCAATATTAAATTGAGCTATCTAGTCAACCACCTAGTCAACAGGTAATTTCAATATTAAATTGAAATTACCTAGTCAACAAGGTAATTTCAATATTAAATTGAAATTAGTCAACAAGGTAATTTCAATATTAAATTGAAATTACCTAGTCAACAAGGTTTCAATATTAAATTGAAATTACCTAGTCAACAAGGTAATTTCAATATTAAATTGAAATTACCTAGTCAACAAGGTAATTTCAATATTAAATTGAAATTGCCTAGTCAACAAGGGTCAACAAGGTAATTTCAATATTAAATTAAGCTATCTAGTCAACAAGATGAAAAGTATTTTACTGTTTATTAGCCAAATATTTTGAAGCTATCTTGAAGCTTAAGATATGAGCAGTTGTCAGCATGGAATATACAGGACTAACACAAATATCTACAATATCTACTTGAAGAAAACAGTTCTATGATTCTTGATATAGTTATAACGAGAAGATTAGAAGAGAAAGAGGATAGATACACGTTGTATAGCAGGTAGTCTGGTATAGCAAGTAGTCTGGTATTGCAAGTAACCTAGTTATCTCTAATATACCGGTATACCTGACACTAGTATGATCCTTCAAGTATATTTCAAATAGAATTAACTTTCCATTCGTAAAATATATAATACAAAGAAAAACTAGATTTGTACTTTTTCATTCTTTTTTCTTTTTTGGGTCTTTTATTAAGAAGGTACCTTTAAAAAACCCAAGTCTATACCTGGTATATATCTATATACTAATTAGAATTATTTGCCAAAGTTGGAGCAAGTCTTCTTATTTCCTTTTTATCTCACAGAAATCATAAAAAACATAAACCGTCTAGAAGCTATTTTACACATTTTAAATTTATCGAACTCAGTGTCATTAAAAAATAATATTTTTAAAAAAAATTCAAAATTACCGTTTCATTTTGGGACGCCAAAATAGATTATGCCGGAGATCCAATTAGTTTTTCCTGTCATTAAAATTGATTTTTGCAATAAATTCCGCACTGATTTAGCAGTTTGACTTGTCTTTATGTTGATCTGTCTGATCTCTAAACCAATTAGATTTTGTTTGAGATAACTCTAGCTCCATGCTCAATTGTTTATAATAATAGTATACATATATATAATAGGATTAAAAAAATATGGAAAGGTTTGTACTTACTCCCCAACATAGAATTGTTATTATGTATTTGAAAGATCAACACTTACCTGCAACAAATAAAATTATATTATAAATAAAATCATAAGAGTAATTAAAAGAGGTGTTCAGCCTCTTGGCCGCTTCGCGTCTCAGCTGCTATGCGGTGTTGGTGCTAGGGGACGCTTAACGAGATTATTTTAATTCACTTTTTAATGCATAAAAATACATACAGTAGTTATGTTATAATGCGTCCAAGAAAATTGTATAAATTTATAATATAAAATACGATACAAATAATTCGTAAAAAGAATTTAGTCCTATTTTGTTGTGATCAGTGCCCCAAATAACATAATAAACAATTTTTAAAATTAATCTTAAGCTCATTTTTTCCTTTTTAATTTTGCTAGAAGTCTCTGTTTGATTTTAATTTACGAATCGCACTGTATTAAGTTTAAAAAAATGGCTTAGGGTAAGCCGATACTTTTCCTTGCTACTTTGGACTTGCATAGCTTGCCCTAAGGATGCTATGTTTACCTTAAGCAAGTGGTTCCCAACCAGGGGTCCTGGGACACCTTGGGGGTCCCAAATGAGTTTTTAGGGGGTCTCGGGAGCAATTTTACAAACTATATTGTAAAAGTAAAAAAAAAATAGATTTTTTTTCTTTCGTGTGTGTTACTTCAATAAATAATTAAATTATTATTTATTACGAATTATTTGTATACTGATTAGAGTTAGAATTTTTATTTAATACTATCCGTTCACTATAAGTATAAGTTATAAATTATATTAAAAATTGTTACAGCCTATCTTTGTGAGTTTAGGTTTAGTAATTTAGTAGCAATAAAGACCAAACAAAGAAACAAGCTCAATCCAGAATCTGATCTGGGCCTAGCAATCAGTGAAAATATTTTGAAAAAATATTTAATGAGAGGCAGCAACAAAAGAGCCACTAATATTTTTAATAATATTTACCTCTGTAAGTTTGTTTAAACGTTAGTATTCTTTATATCGTCTTTTTGTATTTACCTTGCCTTTATATATGATAATAATAACAAAGTGTATATATATATATATATATATTATATATATATATATATATATAATATATATATATATATATGTGTGTGTATATATATATGTGTGTGTATATATATATGTGTATATATATATATAATATAATATATATATATATATATTATAATATATATATATATATTATATATATATATATATATATATATATATAGCAGGGGTCCGGGAGGTAGTTCAAAATATTTTAGGTGTCCCAAGTATAAAAAAGGTTGGGAACCACTGCCTAAGTGTGTAAGCTAATGATGGTATTACTTCGGTCTTACAATTTTCGACCTCAGGATAATAAAGTTAACCAATTGCTGGGGTAGGCTACGTTCATTTTCAGAAAAACCCGCCATGCTTGTTCCCAGGTTAGCTTTTAATCACTTTAATTCATTATAAACATATTCATAATAAGCATATAAATTTTCATTTGCGACGAAATTCCCTGTGTTTGTGGCACACACACTCACTGACGGACTGCTGAGTGAGAACCTCACAAAATGTCACTAAATGTGAGTAAGAATAAGTAAAAACCATTTAATGAAATAGTTTTGGTTTGTTTCACATTTTTTTATTGTTTTTTTTATTGACTTTATTGTTTTGGTCAAATTAATATGAATTTGACTATTTCATGCAATAACTTATTTTTTGCAACTCAATTTTTTTAGTTCCCACAAAAACCAAATGGGTAATTAAACCACAAGTCGAAATCTAGCTAAAATAGAAAAGGAAACATGTTCTACCCGCTTTCCTTATATACAATCAATACTGTGACTTTTAACACCACCAGTGAAATTTTTACGACAAAACACTATTTTTCTTAGAAACTAAAACACGAGTTTAAACACATTCACGTACTGTTTGTTTATCTTGGCCTCCTGTATCGCATTTTCTATTTATGCGACGAAAAGAAAGTTTTTATAAATAAATCTCTTTTATTTCTCGACAAGAATAATTCGTTTCTTTGAGTTAAACGGGAGAAAGTACGTAAAAAATATTAGTTTGGTATGAGTAATATCTGTTGCGAATATATCACGTCCAAATACTCAATTCTATTCTGTTTTTTATTATTTTTTTTTTGTAAAAGAGACATTAAAATGTATTTATGATTATTAAGGAGGTATAAATCTTTTTCCAGGTATTACAAAAGTTTTTCCAACAATCAGTGAAATAAATATTTTGTTCTTCTTTACCTTTGATATATAAATATCAAAGGTACTTAACAACAAAATATTTATTTCACTGATTGTTGGAAAAACTTTTGTAATACCTGGAAAAAGAATTTTCAATGAAAATTTGTTAAAAGGTCCCACCTAATCTACGATACGAACAAATTATTAGTAATATATAATATTTTATTGACTTACAGCTTAAAAGTTAGTCATTACTGAACTATTTTTTTATATAGTGCCTACACTGTTGACAAAATATTTAAAAACAGTACGGGATTTTTGGTAATACTTTACCTCTTAGCGACTTATAGAACATTTAAATATAATGATGAAAAATCAGGTACGGGGTACCTCGGAACTTTTGCCTCATCACATCGGATTCGCTACGCTCATCCTCCCTGCTTCAGACTCGCTTCGTTCGTCCTCAGAAATACAGTTCGCCAAATTTATACTGCAACATGCCTTCGGACTCGCTTTGCTCATCTTCAGATTGTAAATGCATACATATAATTCTCAGAGGTCACCTATACAGCACTGACCACACTCAATGCTGCTTACTTTTAATGATCCAACAAAAATCATGGATATACTTGTCGTATTGAAATGAAGCATTGACTTCAATTGGATCGTATATCATTTTCCCCTGTTTTATGATTTTTCTAAATTTTTGCTGTTAAATGACGTCATAAAAACTTAGTGTACTTATTCATTAAGTATACACTTTTATTAAATTTAAGCTCAATTGAACCATGTATTATTGAAATTTTGAACCATGTACTATATGAATCATGTATTATTTCATTTTTTTGTATTCATTTTAATTTTTAATTTTTTTTAAAAAAACGTACACAAGTTATATTTAATACACATTTAATAAAAATTGAACTAATGCTGATAATGAGATGAAACTAGGCACACATGTTAGTTTTATACATAATCACATGCGTGCCAAATCTCAATCGCATTATTGCGGGTAAATGACGTCATACCCGCATATCATAATAGTAGCATATCATACCATAGTAGCATATACTAGTAAAAATACAGCAAAGGAAATATACTTAATTCTATTTTATTAATTATATAGAAAATATAATTAATAAACTCGGCTTCGCCTCGTCAGTCAAATGGGTTATTAACCAGCTTTGGCTTGCGCCTTGGCTGGAAATTTCCATAGCCCTCCCTCGCCTTCGGCTCGGGGGCTAATTAATAAAGCTCGTCTGCACAATCTATTTTTATCACAGTTCGTCTTCTAACTGATATCGAACTGTATAAGAATCATCCAAGGACTGTTTTTTTTTGTTCATGGTACTTCTAGTACTTCTATTAGTTTTTCTAGCTCCGTATTTAATTCTACATTTAAATTTATTAACGTGGTAATTGGTTTTAAGATCGCTGTAATGCTTTCATCTAACAAAATTGATTGGTAATGTTTTAGAAGTTTTTTGATTTCCATTACTAGGTCAACGGTTTTTTGATCATTTATAGACACATCATCTAATGGGGGGTACAGGGGTTGTTTTTTTACGTGATTTTTCATTGAGCGAAGCCTTTGAAGAATTTTCTTTTTTTTCAAAGCATACGTTTATGCTTTTTGGTTGATTTGGGCGGAGAGGAGTTGGCTTGATTAAGGAAATTAGCTAAATGAGTGGGGAGACTTAATTCTACTTATCGTTTCCATGCTGATCAGGTTCATTTAACTTTAAGCTTTAAAATTAGTCAAAAGATTAAAAAATGAAGTTAATTATAGTTAAATATTCAATTTATTTATTGCTATTATTTAAATTAAATTGTTATAAGAAATCAAAAATGTTCACGTCAGCACTTTTCACAATACTTGTTCACTGATAGTGTCCTTATTTCCTGTTCTAATACTAAACTAAACTAATTTAAATACTACTAAACTACTACTGACTATAGATGTTTACTAGACCACTGCTAGAATGTGAATCAATCCTTTCACAGGAACATCAATGTTCAGCAAAATTTCATTTTGCTGCCTAGTAGCATAATATCCTATTGCTATTTAAAATCTTTAGTATTTTAAATTTGTGAAAGGATTGATTGTTTAGGATCTGCATAGATTTATAATGCGGATAACATGTTTGCTTAAACCATCTTAACAGATATAATGTGAAGCATATACACGCTCTTGATATTTGGAACATAAATGCCAGAATTACAAAATAATTAAATATATTATATAATTAAATTAAATCTGTTATATCTAATTAATAAATTGTATATAATACTACAAAAATCATACCCAAGAATAAAAGATTCTGCAGATACCTCTGCTTTACAATATAGGTAAAATATGCTGGAACCGATGATATTTAAACTTATTTTCTTTTATTTAAACCTATTTTCTTTTATACTTAATTTCATTATCAAAGACTTACAAATAATAAATTATGAATTAAGAATAATAAATCAAACAAAAAACTAGCCACGCCTAAGCCTTAAGCTTATGTGTCTAGCAAGATTTTACTTATAAATAATTAATATTGTAAAGGGATCTAACAAATATTTTGTGGCCATTTTGTATGATTATATTGTAAATTATTAGGTTAATTATTTTTAAATGCATTATTATTATTATTATTATTATTATTATTATTATATTATATTATGCTTAGCATACATCTTCCAATAGAGACTACCTGATATACGTTGTAAGGGCACCTTCAGATAGCACAGAGTGGTGCTAAGCATTGTAGTGTTGATTTGGTAAGCATATTATTAACTGTTTCAGTATTAGTAAGAGTCAACATGACTATACATGGGATGCCCCTAAAATGTCAAAAGAATTGGAAATAAAACGTCGCCTCGGGAATATTAAATCCCTCAATTAATGCCGTCTCTATCAAAACACATATCACACTCCTTATCAATGCAGTATCTTAGCCAATAGAAATTGATCCCCCCCCTCCCACCCTCAACTTCCGTCATCCGAACAACATCATAAGCGTCATTTTCATTATGATAATTCATTAAAACGAGAAAAGGCTAAAAGTATAAAAAATATGAAACAAGACAGCTAAACGAGGAAGAACTTCCATAACGACTATCTTACTTTCATCCATCGTAAAGGTTTGATAAAAATAATACAGCAGAATTGCAGTACCATGGGAGTAAGACCCCCATGTGGTTGAGGGAAGTAGACCTCAACCATAGAGGTTGATAGAGGTGTGGTCTATTCACCAGACTTGACAACAGACCTCTTTTACTATTACACTTCGCATTTCCATCTCTTGACAACAGACCTCTTTTACTATTACTTTACTAGAACTTCGCATTCTCCATCAACATTGTCTCCAACCAGACTTGACAACAGACCCCTTTTACTTTATGTCGACCAACTTGACAACAACCCTTTACTAGTCATTACTTCGCATTCATCACATCGTCTCCAACGGAAACAAAACTTATAAACGTGAAAACCTACGAATACAATTATCATAGTTAAACACGTAAATCAACCCCATAGTCAATAGTAGGAGGGCTACTGAAAAGTTAAATAAAAATTACAAACAGTTTAAAATTTTGTCTTCGTAAAAATGTATTAGATCGTTGAAAAATGTCCCTTAATAAATAAACTACGTGATGATATTCAACAGAAGATTCTTCTGAAGGTTCTTAGAGAATGGTAAATGAAAAAGGGGACATCCTCTGGGAAACCTAGTGCTATTTTCTTAACTTGGTACGCTAACCAGGTACGTCAAGGAACGTCAAGATGACAGTGGTAAAGGTGACAGGATGTCACGTCCACTAACAAGTTCACGTTCACCAATATTTTACGCTTGCGACACATTTCTCGTTAACATGTGTGAATAACGTGCCTTAAAAAGTGTCAAGTCATTTCTAAAAATTTGTGTTTGTGATATTTGTTTCCTGTGTATGCATATATATTATATAATATATATAATATATATATATATATATAATATATATATATAATATATATATATATATATTATATATATATATATATATATAGAAAGTCTCTCTATCTTTTTCTCTAACTAAGATATCGAGATGCAGACTTCGGGTATGGTTTTGGTAAAAAAACACTTCTTAGAAAAACCCTATTCTGGGGTTGCATTGGGAGTTTTAACCACTTGCTAAGACTTTCCTCTTTGTTTTTAGTGTTACGTACAGAGAAGTTTTGCTTATTTGCAAAACTTGCAAATAAGCAACGCTTTTTTAGTGTTACGTACAGAGAAGTTTTGCTTATTTGCAAAACTTGCAAATTTGCAACGCTCTAAAAGCAAAGAAGAATTGAAAAAATCTCATCAAAATCCGACATTTTTCCTCTGAGTTATAACAAAAAATCAAATTTTCATTTTAATTTGCTGAATGTTGATAAGTAAAAAAGTGGTTGGAAATACGTTCTCACAAGCTGCTGAGTTTATTCATTTATAAAAGTATTATGTCTTCAATTAACGAGTCATTATGTTTTAACCCTTCAACGTTGGCTAAGAACTATAAATCTTGATTAAAAAATGGCTATTTAAGGATAGCTCAAAAAGTACCACGATATGCTCAACGAGTAAGAATACTCTACCCCTTGGTCTAGTTTTCAAAACTACCTTAATTCTAAAAGAATATAAAAACAATGAAAAACAAACAAAAAAACTTTACAACTTTTAAATTACCCAAAATAATTGATGAATATTTATATAAATATTTTTACCAGAAATATAAGTCAATATACACAATGAATAATGCAACTAATCTTAACTCGTATAAATCGAATTTATAATTGATTTTTATTAAAAGAACAAATTACTTATTATTCTATATTATGAAGATCTTGTGAATTTTTTCACTACATTGTATTTATTTTACATTTACAGTTTGTTTGCACTACATATTAATTCGAGTTCTCACACATTCTTTTAGAATCAAATACATTTTTATAAAGGTAACTTTAATTTATATAAGAAAAGATGTTTTGTTCATTCAACTGATTTTGTGTTTACTTTTGTTTATTATAAGGAAAAACTAAATATAATTGTTTTTTTCAAACAAATAAGGAAATTCAACAATACAACAATGCAGTAATTTTTTATAAAATTTTAAAATTAGGTTATCGTCATCATTATGTATAATACAAGTGTTAATATGAACTTAAAATATGAGTACCTACCTTTTAATTAGGAGGTTCAAAGTACAAAGTGATACAAATTTTCCCTTTCACGATAGAAACTTTATATATTTACTAGTTTATTTACTATTTAAGGAATCGCCAAAGTTTTTAAATTAGTTTTATAATAGTATATACCATTCGCGATTCAAAGACCGTAGCAGCGCCACCGTCGCTGATAATAAATTGATAACGAAAGGTGACCAACGTTATGATATGCATAGAGATATTGAAAAAATAGCCTGACTACCTTTGAATTTCAATATAATCAAATAAGCAGAACAAAATTAGTAACATGTATATAAAGAGCGCCTAAAATGAAATGCATATTAAAACACAGATAATGTCCGGGAAGCCAAAAACAAATGATTTATTATAAACATAACTCACTCTAAAAGAAGGTTTCAATGAGGTTACAAAAAGCCCCTAAGAGCCCCAAAAAGATGTTTCAGGCTCCTCAGTGTATTAAGATACGCTATGCCCCCTCTAGTGTATATCTCTATGATGATATGTATATGGGTTTCTTATTTTTTTTTTAATTTTTGACGATTTACCTTATCATTTTCCTTGAAATTTTCCTTAAATTTTACTTCTAGGGTGTTTAAACTCACTAAAGTCACTTTTTCATTGAAAAAAAACTTTTAAATGGGTCACAAGTTTTTATTTGAACTGATAAGACGGTGAATATCACAATATAGTGTTTTATATTATTTATTGTTAATTAATTTTACATTTGAATAATTTTAGTTTGGACAAATTCACAAAATTACACTTTTTTACATTAAATTGTATGGATTAGTTGTAATAAGTATTTAAATTAACTGATAAGAGATATTTTCTAACCTTTGTGTTTTATTTGATTTGTGTTATGAAGGGTTACTTTTTGTTTAATACTAAATTTAATATTAAACAAATATTTTAGAATGAATTTTTATTCTTTTGTTCTATTTTAATCTCAGTTTAATTGAACGAACGTAAGTGAGTTCTTACATTACAGAAGATTGGGACGGCGCGTATGTTTGTTTGTAATGCTTGTATGCTTGTATGTTAGTATGTTTGTATGCTTGTATGCTTGTATGTTTGTATGTTTGTATGCTTGTATGTTTGTGTGTTTGTTTCTACGTGTCGTGATAACTACCGTAAAAATCTACCGATTTTGATAAAATGTTGTACACAGGTAAAAGTAACTATATGTCAGAGCTGTATAGTTTTTGGTAATATTCCGAAAAATATTTTCAAAATGGCAGCCAATATGGCAGCACGAAAAAATCGTGTTGCATATCGTTTTAAAGCTCTTAAAGAGTGAAAAAAAAGAAAATATTTGTTTCATCGTCAAATTTTTTTTACAAAATTTAAAAATGGCGGCAAAAATAATGACTTAAAAAATTAACTTTAAAGAAATAACTCGAGTAATATATCGTTGAAAAGCTCTTGAGTAGTAGAACTAAACATGTTATATACTAAATTCCGATAAATTCAACATGGCGTTCATAATTGTATATAGAAATGTTTTAGTATGATTTTATAACGTGAAATTAGAAGAAGAATGTAGAGACTTATGTAATTCTTATATTCCTAATGCTCCTTTATAAAGAATTTGAAAAAAGCAGGTACCATAAATTATACTTGTACGAAAGCTGTAGGGAGACAATTTTCAAACGTTATTATAAATGTATAAATAGGCGTTCTAGGACTTTACATAAGTTTAAGTTAGACGTATGAAAAAAAACCCAAACTCAAGTCTTATTCAAATTAATGTAATGTTTTAAAATCTATGATATTACTTAAGTTTGAGTGAGACGTGTACTTATGTTAAATGCGCATTAATATGTCATACATTTAAATTTAGGAAATGTTTTAAAATCTATAACATCAATTACTATTGTATATATTAACATATTTATAGATTGACTGTGATTGGTCTACTCATATTCCTAGTATGGAGGACGGAAAACATTTCGGTAAATTCAAAATAACCAGTTAAAAGCTAAAATGACCTAATTTATAAAAAAAAATGGTAAATGGTGTACAGGATCACATTAACTGAGTTAATAATTACAGATATTAACGCTTTCTGGTTTTAATTCAGCAGCATAGCACTCTCATATATTGTAGTTTATACATCTTTATAACTCTACTGACTATATTACTAGATAATGGTAAAGCTGTTAACTCCTTTTCTCTGGGTAACCTTAATTGAAATATGCATTCGCTCCATCTCCACAATAAAAAATTATCTACAATTATTATGATTTATTATTTTTTAATTAGAATCATAATAAGTTAAACCATCTATCTATAAACTGTCCTAAGCTTATAGACTGAAGTTCGTATATTATTATAGTAATGACACTGGATTAATTATTGAAGTGTCTGCCATTCTATTTTCACTAAGATGGAAGAACAAGGCAGAATACATGGAGAAAAATAAAAAGAACTCTTACTATTTTGTTGATTTCATTGACATATATCACTAAATGGATTTTAAATTATCAAAATTTAAATAAATAAGAATCGTATGTTTTTTTTCTTATCACTCTCTGAATCGTAATTATGCTTCTTAAGCTCCGTCAAAATACATTAGTCGTAAGATACGGCAACCATGAGGTGGGAATAATGAAAAGAGAGATGATACTTTGTTTAACTTATCAGAACGGTTGCCGTAACTTACATTTACGGGTACTACAACCTTGTTACCATATGACGATGGTTTGTTAAAACTGAAAGCTGGCTCTGTCATTACATGACTATTTAAATTAGTAGAGAGACTGTTTCTTTCAATTCCTTTTATTATAATTATTTATTAAATTTTTGATTACCGATAGGTGTGATTTCTGATAATTTTGAGAAAAGTGTACTAAGGGTGAATACAATCAAATTCGTGTATGCCTACGACAGTAGGTGAGGAAGAGTAAAAAAGTTTTTAAGGTCTTATGGAGCGCAATAAAAAATATTAATTAAGTCTATATCTATATAAAGAAAACATTACTTCAATCTTCGCAATTACCAAAGTACTTAAAATTAAGTCATAAATGCTTAGAATGTGTATTTTAAGTTTAAATCTTATGGTAATACCGTAAAGTTACAAAAAATTAAGTACTTTTCAGACAAAAGGCCTGACCATTTCGTCTATAAACTTGGATCATAAAAATAAGTTCTCAGAAACAACAGGTTCAAGTCGTAAATGTTTGGAAGGCATTTATGTTAAGTTAAACCGCATTTAGGATAAGATATACACTTGTTTTTAAAACTTAAACTCAAGTATACATTAGTAAATACCTTAGCTACAGAAGTCTCATGTTTATTTTTTACGCAGGTTAGACATTATTGCTTTTGCCTAACAGTTTTAAATCTACCAGTCTAGTATTTGCATAAGTTTTATTTATTTATTCATTTATTTATTTACATACTTGAGATTACTTTATTATAAGTTTATAAGTTTCTCAATTGTCAAAATTTTACAATGAAATGAAAAAACAATATGTTTCTTTCAATATGTTTTAAATAAATTATACTAAGCTTACTTACGATTGTAACCTACCTGAAAGGGGTTAAAAATATTTTATAGACACAGAATTTCCAAAATTTTTGCTGATAATTATTTTCAGATAATAACGTCATACATTTTTTTTCAGTATCGCTCTGATTTCAGTAAATACCCTGGGAGATACGATGATAACACACACACACACACACACATGCAGCCAGAGAACTTTGTGAAAACCACTCAGGAGGTCTTGAAACCACCAAAAACAAAGAATTCAGGTGAAATCCCGGATTTGATCTTTTTCGCAAACTTATTACGTTCCCTATATACGTATTGAGGAGAAGTAATAAAAAATAGACATTAAAAAGTATAAAAGGAAGTCAAAATAAAATTCAAATTCCTATGAATAATTTGGAAATAATTAAAAATTTTGGAAATTAAACTTTTATGACAACTTAGACTTTTTTAAGTGAATTTCCAAGTACTAAGAACTAGTAACAAATATTGATGAGACTTTTCTAAGATCATTATCTTAGAAAACTTTAGAGACGAAAGTAATCATAATAATTTTTTTACAAAATATATTAAAACAGGGGATTATTAATCAAACAAATTAAAACCAAAGAGTTTGTTTATAACCAAACAAGATAACCAACGTAGAAAGTAAGTTTACCTAGAAAGTAAGACATGCGCAGTAAATACAATAGCGATTCTAAACATTGGAAGTACAATTTGGCATATTTTTGGTAACATTCTATTCTAATACTATGTTTTCATTTTAGCTTATGTCACTCCGCATCTTAGAATCATCATCATCCACTTATGTACTGTCAATTCAAAAGGGTGACTTCTTTTAGGTTTCTCAAAATTATCATAAAAATCATCGCTAAGAAAAGGGATAATGATTTTATATCTAGGCTTGAAAGAAGAATTTGTGTAAGTTCTTTAGTATAATTTCTGGGTCAATTATATTTAAATTAAACAGTGCGTAGTCCTGAGAATAGCTGTTGGAATTTAAATCGCGATTGTCTTATTGTGGGAAGCAACAAGTTTTCTTTTCTTCTTATTTAATTAAGCTGAGAAGGACTTGAAAATAGTAAACAGTGTGGATGGACAAACTAACAGATTCCATTCCCCTATAGAGGAAGAGGGAAACCACTTATTCAATCCCTAGATAGTAGCCCCATTTTAGTTACAAAAACAGCCACACCAGTTTAGACCATAAAATAGTGATTTCGTTGGAAACAGTGGTATGGTGAAACAAGTAGTTTTGTGTGGTAGGTAAAATGATTTTGTTGGAAAAAGATGTATTAGTGCACAAAACGTGGTTCGGTGGATGAAAACTGGTTTGATGAAACCAAAAAGAAGAGACTTTTGTTTCCAGTTTTAAAAAAATACTTCGTCTACATGTTTTTTAATGCTTCTTAGTTTTCTTTCTTTGAAATTTTGACTTCATACGAACGAGTCGATTAAAATTATTGGCTTTTAAAGCAAATCTTTCTAGCAAATTTTCTTTGAAAACAATTCGCTGATGAGATAGCTCATGTGGTGGGGGACGCTCAGGAGTGTGTCCAAAATCCGTTTCAGATGTCCCTGATCACGATCAAGGGACTTTTACAAAACGTATCACGAAAATACGTTTGGTAAAACTTTATACATATACGTTTGTATATATAAATATAAGTATGTATTTTTAGCGGATTTTTATAAGCATTCTATCTCTCGAACGCAATAATGTTTTTAAATCATATCTGGGGGAGGATAAGAACCCTATTGAAAATTAGGTTGTTGTAACGTCATTAACCCGGTTTGCTGAGTCAGAAAAATTTTCAAAAAATCTTCAAAATTCAAAGTTAAAATTTTGGGGCGCTAGTCGAATAAAACTGGTCCAGAGTCGATACGACTGCTTTATGTTGCCCAAAATTTCGAAAAAAACTAAAAAACTGAAGGTCGTAAAAATGGAAAAACATATAAAAGCAGCGTTGTTTTTTAAACAACCAGAAAACACATACTCGTATAGTAGTTTACAAAAGAAAATATAGTTTCGACATAAATATTTAGATTTTACAAGGAATATAGTAGAGTAAAGAATTCCTTAAATACTGCAATTGGTTTGTTTATCTATACTTATCTCATCTGCGTGGTCCTGTGGATAAGATATGGGACTACAGATTTGGAGATCCCGTGTTCGTTGTTTTGGTGAAAACGATTATTCATTAAAGGGGTTTATTTAATTTTTTTTCGGTCTTAGTAAAATAATGTTACGGGTACATTAAGTAACTAAATAATTCTGGCCCGGAGGTCCGCAAGTCGGGCAAATATTCTTAGAAATGCATGCTTTCTTGCTTATCAATCCAATTTTGGTTTAAGTTCGCGGTATTATTTTAATAACCTGAGCACTACCGTACAACTTATTTCTTTTTTTCAAATTTTTCAAAGAAAATACGCTAAAACTTGTAAGTGAGCAAATATTACTGTGCCGTATAATATGTGCCGTATAATATATAGGATAAATACGCGCATTTTCTTTGAAAAAATTTAGTTGTGACGCTTCTGCTCAGGTTATTAAAAAATACAGAAAACTTTTAAGCAAAATTTAAATTGATAAGCAAGAAAGCATGTATTTTATAGAAAATTCGCCGGGCTTGCGGACCTTCGCGCAAGAATTTTTTTGATTCTCCAATTTGGTGGAAATAAGGTTTTAATTATTATGTAGTACTGTGTAAATTTTAATTGAAATACTTTTTGAAAGGTATTTACCTACGTATCCCGGTGTATTCCCTCTTTTGAGTTACGTCAATTAAATGGGCGTTGTAGATGTAGATTAAAATAAATGTTTTATGGGTACCTTTTAATAACCTATATATAATTTAACTCGTGCCAAGATAGTTTTATCATTAAGTTTAGATTAGAAAGAGAATGGATTTAAAAATCTAAACAAAGATTTGTTAAAACATCATAACGGGTGAAAGTTTATAATTATCAAATGCAAGACAAGTCAAGTCATCATGGCCTCCAGCTGCTCTTTCTAACTATCTAACTCTACTCTAGCTGATATGAGGTTAAGCATATCATATTTTATATTAGGTATAAGATTCACAGCCCTACACTAGCTGTACTAACCGTCCTAAACGACAGCCAACAACGAGTGACAACAGACTTACCTCGGATGAACAATATTAACAGTTGTTAGATTGTTTATAAGACTAACTTCGATAATCCTAGGAAAGTTCCTATTTTCTCTAAAGATTAAGATAAAATTTAATTGTAAATTAAAGATTAACTAATTGTAATCTATGGAGGATAGTATGGACAGTATGGAGGATACTAGAGGAATAACGCTAAAGAGGAAATTCGGGACTATAAGTTCCATTTTCCGGAACCGGAAGTGTCCAAAACTCGTTTCAAATGTCCATAATCACTTATATCTTACGTTTATAAGATTTGTCTAAAATACACTATCACCCACACTCACTCACACACAAAATATATATAAATATATATATATATATATATATATATATATTATATATATATATATATATATATATATATATATATATATATATATATATATAAATAACCTATTGAAAATCAGATTGCTCGAACGCTAACGTCATTAATCTAGTTTACCGAGTGAGCAAATTGTTTAAAAATTGGTGAAATTGATAGTTAATATTTTGTCTGCACGAAAGCCAAGTATTTCAAAGGAAATTCGCCCAGCATGTGGATCTTTTATTTTTACTTTTCTTGATCGAGCTAGAACACCAAGAAATATCTAATAATGTTAGACGCCTTAGGGGTCCTATTTAATATAATACCTTGCGTATATAACATTCTTACTGCAATTACGTTTTAAAATAACATAGAGTCAGCGTATGTATACTTATAAATAAAATTATTCCATGCCTTGATCCAAATATCGAATTAATCTAAATATAATGAGTATATCGTTACGAAACCACGCATTATCTTCAACGCTCACTATACGAGAGGTTATTTTATTTTGCGGCTGACGATATTTCGCTTAAAGCAATAAATACCCTTGATGAAGGTTTCAAGTGTTCTATTGACTCAAATTATTTTCTTATTTCTAATCTAATACAACCATTACTACGTTTTCAAGCAAAACACATCAGGGAATTACATAGGCTAGGTCCAACCTAGATTGACCAAAAGGATTGAGCAAAAAAACCAAGGTTTGATGCAACTAGAGTATATACACCTATATTCAGATGAAAGACAATAAATTTATTTGTTAATTTCCCAACATTTACTTTAAAAAAAGTGATAAGATAAGAATAATTTTGTTGATTTAAATCAACAAACTTCTTCTCTCCTTATCATCACATTAACCTGCTTTATAATAGGGACCCTCTGTTTCTATTAAAACGAGGTTTTTGTGGCGCCCATTAGTTTGCTGAGGAAATAAAATTTTCAAAAAAAAATTATAGATATTTTTTTTTAGGAAATTTTAATATTGGGTTAAAATTTTTAGCCAACAAAAATTGCTTCATTTAACATTGCGATAACAAACATTTACAACAAAACTTTATTCGGCATCTCATATCTATCAACTTTATTCGGCACCTCATATCTATCAACTTTATTTGGCACCTCATATCTATCAACTTTATTCGGCACCTCATATCTATCAACTTTATTCGGCACCTCATATCTATCAACTTTATTGGCACCTCATATTATCAACTTTATTCGGCACCTCATATCATCACTTTATCGGCACCTCATATCTATCAACTTTATTCGGCACCTCATATCTATCAACTTTATTAGGCAACTCATATCTATAAACTTCATACGTCAACTCAAATGTACTAGCTTTATTTGGCACCTCATACCTACTAACTTTATTAAGCACTACATATCTATCAACATTATATCCATCATTACGTGTGTATAATAGAAGACTTTACCCCATTTTTTAATTAAAATGAATACATTACATTTTTATTGAGCTAAAGAGTCACAAAATCATCTTTTTATTCTCAATTATTATCAAGTTATTATAGTACTAAATTTTATATTAAATAATTTTTATAATAAATAATAAATAATTTATTAAATCTATAAAACTTTATATGTATTATATATATATATATATATATATATATATATATATATATATATATATATTATATATATATATATATATATATATATATACATATACATATACATAAATAGTAATTATTTATTTATTATATAAAGAGGGGGAATTAAATGTTTCAATATATATTATTGATATATGCTTAGGAAATATATCAGCAATGAAAATTACAAAATAAACAATACATTAAATAAATTAAAATGAAATATACAACTTACGTCTCTATCAATAAGAAGATCAGGATCAATATTTGAATCCCTGACTAGAGCTGTCAATGTCAGCACAAGCACGAGCGTATTGACAGCAAGCGAAACCAAGCATAGTGCTAAATATGCTGTTAAGTACACTAAAGACGTGGGTGCAGAACAACACGCCTGTGCTGCCGCTAAGATTCCAAGTAAACCTGCTAACGACGAAACCAACCCGCCCCACAGACCTGCACCCAATCTACTCAATGTTACGCCGTAAGCTGCACACAGCGCACCAAAAACAACCATCAACAAGCCGGCAATTAATTGCAAAGATCCGCCGGCAGCAACCAACCATGTTTCTTTGTATGATGCTTTGGAACTTGAAGTTAATAAAGTTCTTTCACTGGAAGGACTTTTAGCTACTAATCCGATACCAGAACCTTTTGTCAAAGTCGAATCGACACCTGAATTGTTGTATTTAGAACTACCTGACATATTCGATCAGATTTTTATAATTTCGCGTAAATAATACGATGTCCAGAATTGGACAAGGACGGATAACTTGATGAAGTTCACATCACCGCCGCTGTATGAAAACTGAACCTCGTGACTGAGTGACTTTCACTACAGCCTCCCCACTCTGGTGAGTGCACTTGTGGCTTCCTCTCGCACCTTACCATAGCACGTCCCACAGCATCGCATTCCTCATGTCACTTCTACTGAATTTCGACATCCAGATCTTCACCTTTTTGTTGATAAGTCCATGTGATGGCAGCACGTGGAATTATGCAGCTCGGAGGAATGCCAACTGACACCATGGAAAATCACGTTGTTTTCCCTCATTTTTCACATGGAAAGGATTTAATAAAATTGTTATAATCCTTGCACAAAACCCGATTATTATATATGCGATTATTTATGCGTCAATTGTCTAGATAAGCGCAGATGGTGCGAAGTTTTGTTGAAAGGACTTTAATAAATAAATTAAAAAAAAAAAATATATTATATATATATATATATATATATTATATATATATATATATATATATATATATATATGCATTGTGTTTGCATAAAACAAAACTGGAAATATCCATTTCAGGTGCTTTTAAGACCTCCTGAGTGGTTTGTGACCACTGTTGAAAACTTTGTAGAAAAATCAATCTTTTCAATTATTCGAAAATATTTTTTTATGACGTCACTAATCCGCAATAATGACAGTTTTATGAAAATTCATAAAACACGAGAATATGATGCGATTGGATTGAGATTTGGAACGCACGTTGCAATGTATAAGATTGACATATGTGCCAAGTTTCATATCATTATCAGCATTAGATCAATTCTAATCAAATTACTTGAGTATGTTTTTTAAAAAGTTGTAAAAAATCGGAAAACAATCCAATTGAGTATAAATTTAGTTCAAGTACACTAAGTTTCGTTTTAATACAAGTATATCCATGATTTTTTGTTGAATCATACAAGTTAAGAATTATTGAGCGTGGTCAGTGCTGTATGGGTGACCGCTGAGAATGGAATGGGTGCATTTACTATCTGAGGACGAGTGAAGTAAGTCCGAAGACATGCTACAGTATAAATTTGGTGAATTGAATATTCTGAGGACGAGCGTAGCGAGTACGAAGCAGGGAGGATGAGTGAAGCGAATACAGTGTAATGAGGAAAAATCCCAAGTTACCCCGTACACGATTTTTTACGTTAAAAAAATCGGCAACCTAAGGAATTCTTCTCTAATTCCACTCACCTCTCCGCGAGTTGTGACTATAACAATATAAGCAGAGATAAACCCCGCGATTGCAGGGATTATCTTGTTTCAACACTCTAGCATAAATACACTGAGTGCTACGATGATAACGATAACAGACACACACACACACAGACAACTTTGTGAAAACTACGCTGTATGTCTTAACTAACTTAAAACACCTAAATTGGATGATTCTGGTGACTCCCAGTTTCGGTTATTTTTGTAAACATAGTACTTTTCTTATAAACCTACGGTATAAATGAGGATAAGTATCATGTTATCAAGTTAATTTATTTATTATTATTAATTATTTTATTTTATTATTAATTAATTCTGCTATGTAAGGTTTTACTTTTTCTCATTATACCGTAGGTATATAGGAAAAGTATTGTGTTTGGAAAAAAATCCAAAACCACGATGACACCGAAATTATCTGTGACAGGGGTTTTTAAGACCTCCTGAGCAATGTTCACAAAGTTTTCTGTCTGTAAGAGTGTGTGTCTGCTATTATCGTAGCTCCCTCTGTATTTATGCTAGAGAGGGAAACTTGGTACAAAAATCATTGCATAGGTGTAGATGTGCTATTAGAAAAATAATTGTTTATGACGCCATTAACCTGCAATAATGGCTCGGTCGAAATTTCGAAAATCATAAAACGATATCTCTATGCAACTAGCGAAAAAATTTAGTTGTTACGCCTTCAGGTCTTCAAGAATACTTTAATCGCTAATGCATCTAGGCAAAATGTATGTTTTCCTCTTAAAGGGAGAAAAAATTAACTTTCTGCCCTTATTTTCAAAGAGGAAAACCCCGTATTACGGCCTCCTTGTGAAGATAAGGGCGAAACAAAAATCAGGGCGGAAAGTAAATAAATTGTTCCGCCCCACTCTTGGGCACAATCGGTTAGAAATTTGCTTGGAAATCTAACCATTGTTCGAATCCAGTCCAGGAAACATTGTTTTTATCGTTTTACTATAAACCGGGGCATAAATTATTATTTTTATTAACACATGCATGCATTTTTATGATATTTGCTACGTCTAAACTAGAAAAAAACGTATTATTTTTACTTAAATACGGGAGAAATAAAAATAGCGTCAGTACTTTCCTTACCTTATCGGTAGCGTATTTTAGGTAAACAACGTAGTAACTAGATCAGCTATTACAATTATTATAGCGAAGTAGAGATAAATCACACCTTTAAACTGTATTTAACTTTTATTAATTCAAAAGTTAACTAAAAACAAGAAAACAGTTTCTTCATATTATTTGTTTTGGTCTAAAATAATTATGTTTGACAGTGTTGTAGTAATTCATTAACTTAAAACTTTTGTTTTTAACAACCAAAAAGAAGAAAGATACGTAAAAGATAAAATAAAACGAAGATAATTTTTGTATTAATACTTGATAAATTTGTTCATTGCTCGGGAAGTTTTCTGGATAAAAATCAGAGTTGTCTTTAAATTAAAAGAAAAATTTAAGTTGGCATTCCTGTTAATTTGAATTGAATGACTAAGCAAGCCAACCTCTGTATCTTTTCATTTATCTATGATTACTTTTTATTCTTTACTCATTTGTTTTTGGGTAGATAACAATTTTGTAGTTTTTATGAGTATTTAGTGTTATTGTTGTGAGTATCTAAGTAGTTAAATATTTTAAATAATGCAAAAGCTTGTATATTTAAATAAAATAAAAGTTTTTTTGTTAAAATTTTCTCCCTTCTAAAGGAAAAATCTTGTACCACGGGAGAAAACCATAGAGATAAATTACTAGAGGGGCCTTATTGGTTGAATTTTGAAACATCGAAAAAATAACCTGACCACCTTTAACTATCAATAATCAAACGAACAGAACAAAATTACAGTGACTTATATAGTAGAACGCAGAAAATATAAATCAAAACACAAACAATGTGCAGGAAGCCGAAAAAATTTGATTTATTATTATAACCTTAACTTACTCTTAGAAGAGGTTTCAATAAGGGTACACAGAGCCCCTGAGAGCCCTAAAATGATGTTTCAGGACTATTAATGTATTGAGATAGGCTATGCCCCCTCTAGTATATATATCTCTATGTTTATTGGACCGAACCTATTATCATTGACAATTTAAATAGCTATGCTGCAACTAATACTTCGTTTACACGTGGGGTTTGACAGGGAGTTCAACCCCAACTGTTCACATGAAAGGGGTTGAACACGAGATTCAACCCTATACAAGAATTTTAACCTATTTATTTTGTTCACACTCGAGGTTTGGCAGGGGGTTCAACCTCCTTGGGGGTTAAACCCTAACTGAGTTAATCACAACAACTGCTGGGAGGATTGAACCCCCCGCCGAACCCAGCGTGTGAAACAAGTAAATAGTTTACAGAATTGAACCCCGTTCACACGATAATTGCCGGGGAGTCTAACATGGGGTTAGACTCCTCATGTTGTTCACACTACCCGCGTGTAAACAAAGTATAATTTTAATCTTAATGAACCATTATCGCAAACATTAACGTCATTGACACGACGTATCGAATAGTAAGGGCCGGGAATGATGCTTCCTTTCTAAATGAAAACAATAAGGTTAGAATATCCAAAGCGGTCGAGTGCACTCATTGTTGATTCAATGAATCATAAACCAAAATACTCTTAACAAACAATTTTACGCTACTTTCGGGATACATTAATTTGCAGCTTACCTTCAATATAAGTGATGCAAGAGAAGAATACACAGCCTTTATCCCTATAGGAAATCCACATTATTATGGATCAGTTCATCAACAGCAGTAGTGGAACTTCAGACTTTAACAAACAATGACAAAAAACTTCATAAACCCTAACTTTTTTCATGAGATCTAACCACTCAACTGTAAGATATTCACACGAAAAGAAGAAAATCTTAAAGCGATGTTATTTTATTATTCCTATTCTTTAAAACTTTAAACTTAAATACAAATACGCGAGTAATCATAAAAAATGTACGGCTCATTTTCAGTCTTACCAACTTAACGGTACTAAAGACAATAACCTTGAATAATAAATCTTCATTTAGTCGTTAACCATTTGTAAGCATAGAGATATATTACTAGTGGGGCCCTATAAGTTAAATTGTGAAGCATCGAAATAGTAACCTGACCACCTCTGCTTGTAAATATAATCAAATAACCAGTACCAAATTACAATAATTTACATAGAACATTAAAAACACGCATCAAAACACCAACAATGTGCGGGAAGCTGACATCAAGTGATTTATTTTAACCTTAACTCACTTGTTGAAGGAGGTTTCAAAGAGGTTACACAGTGCCCCCAAAAAGATTTTTCATGCCTTTCAATGTATTGAGATAGGCTAAGCCCCCTCTAGTATATATCTCTATGGAGAAAACAATCATTGCACTCCTCTTTAACCAGTAAACCTACTGGTTTTCTAGCTCCGGCTCAGGAACCATTCCTATAAACCCCTCGGCTACACCTCTGGGTTTAAACATAATGGTTCCCTTGGCTTACGCCTCAGGACCCAACAAAAAACTGGGGCGTAATGACTCTGTTTCGTCCCTTGGTACGTAAATAACTATTTATTGACAAATAAAGCAATGCAAATTATCTACCTCAGCAACCATATACACAATTATTAGCGCGACAACAAGCCTGAATAGAGTATTTGCACAATTTGTTTTATTGCATTATCTTTAAGTACATCATATAAAAAAGAACCCTGTAAAATATTAGAGTGAAAAAACTTATGCTTTTGATGAGACAGCAAAAAAACGAAAAATATATTTAAATATGTTCTTTTGGTGGGAAAAGGCCTCGACTGCTTGTGTGGCGTCAGACGTAAGAATACCGCTGTGTAGTACAATATTCACTAGAGCAACACTCATAAGAGTTTATTCTAAAGTGTCAACAAGATGATACTGACAGCTGTAGTCATCACGTTCCTTAGGCATTGTATTACCTGGAACACGGAATTGTTTTGTTTTAGTCTTCTTTACATTCTATTGAACTGTAAGCAATTGTTGACCTTTACAGTATTTCTAACTAAAAACTTCCATCTGTACCTTAAACGACCCAACCTTTAGAACGTTCCGTTTTCACCTTACTCCCTCGCCCATTCCCCCTTTCCTCTTCTTTAAATACTTATTTCGACTATTTAAAATTAATTAAATATTTTTTTCAGCTTAATATATTTTTTTAAACACATTTAATCATTTTATGAGCAAACATTTTTTTTTAAATGGAAACTCTTTTGGCTTTGATTCGCACAAAATGAGGACTAGGTAAATTTGTACACAGTTAAATGAATAAGCGATTGTATACAGGGGCAAAATGCCCTTGATCACTTCGCAGTCACTGCTTTGTGAGCCATTGGTCTACTTGGAAAAGTTCCTAGCTCATTTTTTTTTGTTATTTATTATTTGTTGCTACACTTAATTACAAATAAAAATTGAGCTAATGTGATTAGTCATACAAACATAATTTAAAAAACTCGTTAGATTTTCTACCTTTGAATTTCTGATTGAGACGAAACCGGTCTCATTCGAATTAAGATGTTAAACCTTAAAATATTACAACCTACTTAAGTCATTATGTAAAGTTAATGACTCCAATAAAATTTCACAATCAATAGACTTCGTCTTCATATGTTCCTTAGCAAAGCCTTCTAGTCCTAAAAGAGTCCTTAAATACCAAAATAAAAACTTTATGATCGAAAATAAATTTTTTAGAGTAAAAGTCATTTTTTAATAACTAATTTGAAAAGAATTTCTAAAACATAAGGGGTTTGGTGTAAAAATTATATTTTTGAGTGCTTACAGCTCAGAATCTAATTGATAGATCTTTAGATAGACCAAACTTTAAACTTAGAATGCTCATAGGTCTGAGTAGTCACCTTTTGAGTCTTATCGGGAAAATAATACGGGTTTAGTGCAACTCTAAATTTTAAGTGCTTACAGATTGGAATCAAATCGATGGATCTTGACTAAACTCTACACTTAAACGATGCATAGATCATATTGACCACATTACATATCTAAACGAAATTCCTTCCCAAATAACAATAGGGGATTAGTGTATAAAATAAGTTTCAGAAGCTTAAAGATCGGAATCTAATTGATGCATCTTAACTAAATTCTAAATTTATACTACTCATGGGTCAGAATGGACATAAATTAATAAAACACCTGAAATAATAGGCTTTTATTGAACATTTTGAACATGGCCTATTTTGTTGAGAATACTATTGTATTTTCATTAAAAGTCAAGACGCACGATTTAAAAATTCTATTTCTGATTGTAAATTTATCGAAACAAGGAACTTACCAAATAATAATAAAGCACAGCTTGAGAATCGCCAGACAGACAAAAACAGCTTATAAAAGGAATTTTCTTGCTGTTATAGCAGTTAACAACTTTTAGTTTTTGTATTCCTCAAAGGAGTAGTAATGATTTATTGTTTATAAATACAATCAAAATAATAAATGAATAATAATAATAAATAAAATCATCATGTCTGTGTCACACATATCTCCCGCTGTGTTTATTTAATTACAGTAATGACTATTCTATTTTAAATCAGGCAGGGGGTGTCAGGTCACCCTCGCCGATTTTTTAGAAAATTTCTTAAGATGTTCTATTCAGGAAAGGAACTAAGTTGCCCAAATCATTTTGCTGAAAAAAAATATTTTGGGAGCTATGGGGAGGTCAAAGTTTGAAATATTACCAAATTTTGTTTTTTTAGGCAAATCTTCGAGGGCAACCAGACAAGATTTTTGGCCATCTTAATCTTTGGATAACCATCACATTCTGAGGACGAGCGATGCGAGTCCATAGTTGTGAGGGAATGTACTGATGTACTTTGTACTGAACCTGATTTATAGACATGCAAAAATAATTATTTTTCACCAGTTTGAATTAATGACTTTTGTGGAGAGGCTCTCTTCTTTGTTCAGCAGCGCTAAATAGTAAAGCTGCAAATATAAAAATTAGATTACAAAGTTTTAAGAATAAACTATCTCGGTATAGTATCTACACACACATAATCTCCCTTAACAAAGAGTACCCCCCCCCCCCCGATTAAGAACCACTATCCTAGTATATTGCTTTGAATTAAAATGTTTGTATTTTTTGAGGATGTAGTTTTCAAGAATACCGGATTATGCTCATTAAACACGATAATGATGTGTTTAATTCAGATTTAAATTAAGCCCCCAAATTTATTTAGTACCCTTCTGAGTAACCTATAAAGTCAATTAATCTATGGAGAGAGTTACATATAAAAAACACCACTAGAAAAAAAAATATTTATAACTAGTACATCAATGGAACATAAGAAAAAAAATTAAAAAATTACATCCAAAACTAAAAAAATACATGAAAAATTATATTAATCTTTTGGAAAACAGTTCTAACACTCTTTCACCCTCTATCTAAATATACACAAATATATAGATAAAGAAAATTAGTAATAAAAAAAAATAATTTGATGAAAAATGGCTCACTAGATAAGTGGACAATGATATGGGTGAGCAAGTTATTACTACATAAAGAAACAAAGTTTTGTATAATACAAGATAACAAATACCTTTGTACCAAGTCAGTACTAAGATTTGAACCTACGAACCCAAGCTTTGAATGATTTAAATGGTCTTATCGACTCTGTTACGGTTTTAATTCAACACCCAAAAAAATTGAAAACCAGACACCCTACTTGACATGTTGTTTATCAGCCGTAATTTAGGTTATCCAGTAATATACCATAATTTTTTCGACTTCTTGGTCACTTTAGGTGAATATTTTAGCTTTGGACCAGTTATTTCTAAGCAAATTTTGTTTTCAAATATATATGTGCATGTCTGTATTTCTAGACACTTTCTTGTAAACCTGCTATCTTTTGAATAGATAATTTTTTTTTATCTAATTTGGTACAAAAATCAACCTTGAGGAGGACACAAAGCCTACTGAAAATCAGATTGATTTGACGTCATTAAAAAATAGGTTACCATTTGTGCTTTCCAGCATAAACTGGAACCTTAAGGAAGATATAGATGTTAAGCATGGAAACACACATGCCAAAGTAAATTTGCCCGCACCAAAATTATTTAAATTTACCAAGCATATTTTAGGTTTCTGGATTTTTACAACTTTTTTATTTTATTTTTTTGGTCATTTAGAATGGCCGTATTGACTTCAGAACAGCTTCAAAACATAAGAAAGTACGTTTTTCCCAAAAATATTAATCATTAATTGTAACTAATTTTTGAAAATTTTGCTGACTTTGCAAACCTGGTAAATGACGTCTCAACCTGGTTTTCAATAAGGGTCCTTTTTACAATAAGCGCAACTGTGCATACAAAAATTGGGTTGAAACGTACACACACACACACAATATATATATATATATATATATATATATATATATATATATATATATATATATATATATATATATATATATATATATATCACTCCTGGGTCAGCCTGCGGCCACCCACACCAACTGTATAATAATAAATATGTATAATAATAAATAATAATAATATGTATAATAATAAGCCATTTTTGACCAAATTATTTTTTTTTATATATGATAAAATACATAAAAAAAAAAAAACTAAGAAAAATCATACGATAAAAAATAAATTATTAAAGTAAAATTATATTTTTAATATATTTAATCAAAGGCTTTGGTTTTCTGTTGATGTCATCAAGATAGATGATTATTAATCCTAAATTTCACATCAAAATTCCCTCAGAAGGAAACGTTGGATTCATCTAACCCTTAATGACAATAACAGCAGAAGTCTATAGAATATTTTTAATAAAAAATATTGTGCCTTTTTCCTATCTTATATAAAAGTTCAACAAAACAGGATGTTTTACTAACAATAAAATAAATACATTAATAATACTTTGTTACAGAACCAGTTTGATTTAGGCAGGTGTTCTAGAACATAACTTAAGTTTCAGCTAAGTTTACATCCCAAAATATTGTTAGTTAACAATAGTTTTGACTTAAAAAGTTTTGGCTTAAATTGTTCTTCATAACTTTTTAAACTTAATGTAAGTTAAAATATATAACTTATAACTTAATATAAAAATAGATAACTTTTAAGTTAAGAAAAGTAAAGTGATTACTTTTAAAAACTTTCAAATTTAAGTAATGTAAGTTATGGTATTACACACGGTTATTATCAGTTGGAAAATATAGTTGAGGAACCAATAAGGTTAGTCAGATATGAAATTGTAGGCGTGGATTAATATCCAGGACTAACCTCATTGGTTCCCTCTTATTATTTCCCACAATGTTAATTGATTATAACCATGTGTATTAATATCATAACTATCAAACCTAAGAACTATTCTAGAACAGCTTTTAAAATTAATAAAGAATTTCTTAAATTAAACAACATCTAAACAAAGATGTTAAAAAACGATACTAAAAATTATAAAATCTAATTATGGCTTAAATTCTTTTTATTTCAAAGTAGAGATCACCAAAAATGCTAATATTTACACACATAAACACTTAAAGTCATGTTGTTTTACAGTATCTCTCATAGATAAATGATATTAACAGAGATGGTTTACTCCCTAGAGTTTTAGAATCGGTAATTGACCAGTTTGTATTTATTTTATTAAGGAGTTTGATCACTGAACACTTGTAGAAAATTAGTGGATAAAATAAAATACAAGCTACATACTTATAGGAAACTTTCTTAGGATAAAAATTCACTAATGAATAGGAAAGTTCTGTTTATAATTAGTTAGAGATTTCATTAAATGTAACAACATCAGAGCAAAATAATTTCCCCACTTGCAAATAATAAACATAAGGTTGAAGATACTCCAAACAGAAGAACATCGAGGGGCGGAGCTATTTCTATCTAGTTTATTATTAACTATGGGAAACAATGAAATCGTTTTAACAAATAATAAAAGATTATTAATAATTAATAATATTATTAGATTATTAATATTAATAATTGTTTTTATTAATAGTTTTTTAATTTTTAATGTAACAATGACATTTGGTCCAAGGACCACAGACTGTTTGGTCTGTGACCAAAAATGTTGAAATGTTAATTTGTTCCTTATTTGAGAAAGTTGATCAATGGGCTTGATCCCTCCATGTTTAGATGTTTATCTAAACATGGAGGGATCAAACCCAGGTGGGGACAATTTCTCAAATAAGGAACAAATTAACGTTTCAACATTTTTTCAAACTCAATATTCTAATAGATTTATAGAGATATCTGAGATTTATGGTCTTCCCATCAATAGCGCTTGTTAGTGGATGAAGAAATGTGAATCTAACCCCAATGATAAGATAAATAAAATTATCAGGCTTGTTCACACTTCTGCCACTAGACTGTACTACTTGTTCCTTTCTTTATTTATTTTTTACAAATTACTAAAGATATCCATTTATGTTAATTTTATTTATCTATGATTACCGTATTGGTTATTTATGGTGATACCATGAAAACAACCAAACTAAAAGGCATGGCCACGAAGGGACATGTGATCACTAATTATCATCATGTGAAACTACTAATGATGATATTACAATTAAATCATATCCTGAGATTTATTACATGTCCAGTTACATTATTATATCATAAAGGCGATACACTTTGTGACCTTGAGCCTAATAAAATAGTATTTATTTAAAAAAAAATAATAATACAAAATAGTAAACCAAAACTAATATTAAATGGGGAGAAAGAATATACAATATAAGGAATGGCAACTTACTAAACTAAACAGTTTATACATATTTAAGTTTTAGACCCACTATTAAATAGTAAGCATTTAAATTCACCCAAAGATTGTTGAAATGTCCTAACTTGTGTTATTTTTAACTTGAAGAAATATGCAGAAATGATTTTGACAACTTCCTCTTCATCTTCTTGGTACTAGTAATTTTGTAGAATTTCATTTTAAACTATCACTAACTAACCACTAATAACTAAACTGGGCTTTGATTCTTTCTACAAGAAGTAAAAAAGAGTTTATTTGTATTAATATAATATTCCGAACAACATTATGATCATATTCAGAATATAATTACACAAGCTTTACATTAACAGGTTGAATATTGGTTGATTATTATCATAATTAATAAAATTACTAATATTAAGACATGAATTTATAAAAAATATAAAGAATAACATAGAGGTGCCTCTACCAGTCAGTGACTCTAAATTGTAAGGTAAGAGTCACTAGAGGCAACAATGTGTTATTCTTAACATTTTAAAAAATACCAGTATTTTTTAGTAATTTTATAAATAATATTTGAAGTCAGCTAGTTTTTGTAAAGCTAGTGTGTATTCTGAAAATGATCACAATATATGATATTGCTACTTATTATAGAATTAAAGCCTAGTTTTATTGGTGGTGTTAAAATATTTGCATTTTTGTACTAAATTTATGTATTCAGAGGTTAAAAAATGAGCCCAAAAAGAGAAGAAAAATTTTGAGGAATACATTTGGTTTTTATGAATAGAAAGTTGCCGTTCCTTAAATTAAAACTAATCAATAAATAAATACACTTAACTAAATTTTAATAAATTGATAATATTTGAAATAAATTTAAAATCAATAAATAACATTTTAAATAAATTTAAAATCAATAAATAATATTTTAAATAAATTTAAAATCAATAAACAATATTTTAAATAAATAAAAAAGTGAAATTAAGTGCTCTTAATAAAAAAAGAGCTCAATCAATGAGTTTTTAAGTGCAGTGTTTGGAAGCGCTTAAGATTCTTTGATTATAAAATGTGGAATAATAAGTGTAGTTTAACAAGTGAAACATGCTAATGATTGTCCAAAAACAAAAATAAACAAACAAATAAATATGAACATCAATGAACAATGTTTAAAGATATCTAGTTTTACATTAAATAGATATGCTAATTATTTCCAAAATTTTGTTAAAAGAATATACTCTTTTTTTTATTTGTATATTTTTTTCCAATTAATTTTACTATAAAATAATATACAATAAATAATTTAAACTTACAATTTAATAAGTAAATTAAATTTAATACTCCTCAAAAAAACTTATAGAGACTAGCATTAAATATAAACTACAGAAATTATTTTGGTTTAAAACAAATGACAGCCAAACAACAATCAATTAAAGAAGAAATTCTATTAGTTTAATTTAACTATTCATCCTTAAAAGGTTTAGTGCACTAGGCTCATACACCGGGAGAGGAGAATGAGAATGATGCCAAATTGCCATTGTTTTTACGGAAATCAAAAGATTTGGACATCATTGTAGTTCAAGCTTTAAAGCAGAGAGGTAGCCTTGTTTGATTTTTGTTGTAGTGTTATATTTGACATTTTCTAAATAAAGGTATTATAAAAAAAAAAAATATCGGAGAAACTAATAAAGTTTGTCCTTTTTACTCTTAGGTATGAGGTGGGTTTGGAACAGTTTTTTAAATAGTGAACATAAGATAGGTTCCTTTGCTATAATCAAAGTTCCTTGGGTATACACTAATAGAGTTCATTCCTTCTATGATTATTGAAGTGCTTTCAAATGATAAAAACTAAAATTTTTACTTTAACATAGAATTATAAAAATAATAAAATAATATAATATAGCAAGTGAAAATAATATTCCATATATCACATAATTAACAAAAATAAAAAAATATGATAGGTCATGTTTGAAGATAATGCTAAGTAAGCCGTCATGATAGGTCAAATGCTCACTAAAGTAAGACTTCTTTTGACGGGTGCATCACTGAACTTTCAATTTATGAAAGATTCAGTTGGTGTAACTTATTTAGTTGGTTGGAAATATCAACTCTATTATATCAACTATTTTTTTTTGTCAAAAAGAATATTATTTTACTTAATAATTTTTAAATACTTGCTAACATTGGCTCTTAGCTAAAGAGAATCAAACATTATTAAAATAAGAGAACAATACAGGCAATGTTTAACATAATTACTTGAGGCTGAGAGAGATTTACAAGCTTCACAACATATAAACCTCACTCAACATCAACTAATGTTCTAAATTTTAGATTACCGCCAAAAGACATTCTTAAATGTGGTAATTGTTTTAAAAAATACCAAAAAAATCTTAATTACTAACACAAAATAAGTGTGAAGAAATGACAACACAGGCAAACATAAAATAGGAAAATAATAAAAATAAAACCACTAAAAAGACAACAATAATATTAAATCTTTGAGTAATAAGAAGATAAGTTTAGAGACCACTGAAATAAAAATTTATACAATTTTTAAAAATGCATCTTAAAAATATTTGAAATCTGTCCTTTATATCTAAACATTTTATCTATATAGACACACTGGATGCCAAAGCTCATTTGTAATAGAAAAGTGAATACAACACGTTTAAATTGGATCTAAGCATCACAAAATCACTGCCTTGTTTAAAACTTATTTTATAGTTAAGTATCACAACTTTATATTTATAGACATATATGAGATGCTTAATAAAAGAGAAAGAGTATAGTTTTGTCATAAGGTAAGAATTGTAGGCATTGTGTTTAGACCATAATAAATTCTTTCTAAAGGATAAAGAGGAACAAAAACAAAGAATTTAATTCAATTAAATTTGAGGAGTATTAACCATGTTATTTATGAGAACTAAATAAAAATAACAACAAACAAAAAATCTCACAATAATCACTTAGTAAATTTATGAAATGATGTAATAAATAACAAAAATACCCCAATCAACATTTAAACTCACACAACAAAATAAAGAACAACGAAAAATATATAAAAATTAATAATCATAAAGTTTCACAAATACTAGAAGAAAACAAACTAAAACACATCAACATCTAATTTAAAAGAATCAAACACAGATATATTTTTTTTTAGATTAAACATCAGGTAGAAGTTTCTTTTATGTTAAAACTTTTCACTATTGCAGCGTTAAAATAATAAACTCTATTCGCGATTCAAAGAGACAGTTGTAAGGTTGGCAATACCAATAGCGGGAAAATGAAAGGGTGATCAATTTTTTTTTATCATAGGATTTGCATGGGAGCCGTTGAAAATTCTTCTTTTATTCCTTTATTGTTCGTTAATTTGTGATAAATGAGGTAAAAATTAATAGAATGACCATAGGTGCTAAAAAAATGGCCAATATTTCATAGATAAATACTTTGATTATTCCAGGATTTTAAATATAGAATCAGGCTCTTATCACTACAGACTTGGATTTGTCCGATTTAACCCAGAAATAATAAAACCTAAACGGATGATTTAAACAAACATTTTACAAAAACATGAATTTATTGAGTTATTTATTATTTTAGTGAGTAAATAATATTGATTGATAAATTAAAACACCATTACGGTGAAAATCAGCTTGTTATCAGTTAATTTAAATACCTGTAACAACTAATTTAAACAATTTAATGCAATTAAAAGGTAATTTTGTGTGTTTGTGTAAACTAAAATTATTTAAAAGTAACATTAATTAACAATAACTAAAATAAAACACTATATTGTGATTTTCACCATCTTATCACTCAATTTAAATACTCGTGACAACCCATTAAAACCCTATTTTTCAACGAAATAGTGATTCTACTGAGTTCATACGCTCTAAAATTAATTAAATTAAAGCGCTTTGATAAAAAATTTAAAGAAAAATTGATCATAAACTAGAAAAACCAAAAAGCTCCCATAGGGACTTTAACAACGATCACCCTTCCGTTATCAATTTCTTATCAGTGACAGTGGCGCTGCTACGGACTTTGAATCGCGAATTAGCAATTCAAAGTCCATAGCAGCACCACCATCGCTGATAAGAAATTGATAACAAAAGGGTATTGTTCTTAAAGTCCTTATGAGGCTTTTTTGGTTTTTCACATTTGTGACGATTATTTCTTTAAATTTTTTCTCAAAGTGCTTTAATTTAATAAATTTTAGGGTGTATGAAGAATCACTGCTTCATTAAAAAAATAGGGTTTTAATGGGTTATCACAAATATTTAAACTGAGTGATAAGAAGGTGAAAATCACAACATAGTGTTTTATTTTATTTATTGTTAATTAATGTTACTTTTAAATAATTTTAACAATTAAAAAATTTGTTTTTTTTGTTTTAATTGATAATTGATTTTTCAAATTTTATTTTTGAATAGTTTTTTATACTAAGCAAACCCAGGAAGCACAATAGATTTTTTTCTAAAAAAGAATACTTTAAAGTATTAAGTCAAATTAGCCAAGTTTATCATTTCAAAGCAGCAATAGTGACTAAAGAGTTATTTTTATGTTTTTACTGAGCATGAGAACATTAGAGGCTAAATTATAATTAATTTCTTTATTATATTTGAAGGAATCTATCATTAGACAAAAATATTTAACATCTAATAGTTTTTGATTTGATAGGGGACAAAATATCAGTGAAATAAACAGTTTGAAAATCAACCTCTTTTTAAAGCTTGAATCAAACCTCGCATCATGTTCCAACAGGGGAAAATAACCAAGTAAAATTACTTTGGTTTTAAGTAAAACATCAATAATCCAAAATGACACTGTTTTTCTGATTATAATTTTGAACATTTTATGCACAGGACTCTAACCAAACCACTTTGAGCACTATTTGAGAGCTAAAAATTTCAAAACAAATCTATATAGTTTAAAATCAATTTATTTAAAAAGTTGCAGACTCACATTACCAAATTTTTAATGTCTTTGCTATTTTATGAACAGATAATCCCTCACTTCTGACTGACAAGTTGTAAGTTGGCTGCTAAAAGTTGTGATATATAACTGCTAAGGAATTATTTTTTGGGACTTGGTTCCACAGTCTACAAATGTAAACTATACCCAACTTACAGCTACAATCAAAGATTTGCCAAACACCACTCAAGACTAAATAAAATAGTCATTAACAACAAATATTGTCAGATTTAAATAAAAATGTTGAAACATTAGACATTAAAAGCAGTTACAGTTTTTAACAAAAAATGTTGTCCAGAGAAGTTATGTTATAACTCTAAGCAAAAGACTCACAGGTTGGTCCAGTCTGAAAGAATTATCAGCTTTAAAATTAAAAATAATAAGTGCATTATGAAAAAGTCACCTCTAAATGAGTTACCACTTCTAATGAATTTGTACAATGTAGAATGTCAAGGAAAGAAAAATTACAAGCTTATTAGAAAAACTAAATAAATTAATATCATACTTTTTTCAAGCGATGATCAATCTTTAAATTTAGTAAACTTGTAGCTAATTTTTAAAAGGAAGAAATATATAAAAAATATATCTTTCTCAGTCTCCTTAAAACTCAACAAACTTATTTATTTCACTGATACAACATCAATTAAAAAGGATACACCTAACTATATATACACACTTTTTTGATTATTTTTGTTACTTATCAATTATAGACATCTGTAAAATGAATTAGTCTCCATGGTAAACTTTTAACACCTAAGAAACGGACATTTGCGGCATTTTTAACATTTTCTTCCCAATTATTAAACCCCATTTGAGAGTATTAAAAAAAATTGAAATATTTTAAATAAAGATTATTGGACTGTCACATTGAAAATTAAAAGGATAAATTAACGAAGACTTTATTCTTTTAAATAAAGTTTGTTTTACCTTTGACAACAAGTCTGTAAGTTTTGTATCTTTTATATTATCTCTACATTGAAGATGCCTGGCATTGCTAGGCAAAACTTATGTAAAATAATACCTGTAGTTTGTAAAATACATTCTGTTTTTAACTACAGTCTATATAATTTATTTTACTAAGATAAAAAAAAACTATTAGGTTAAAAGAATAGTAAAAAAAACGATTTTATACATGCATTCTTTAAACCCTTTTGAGACAGTTATTGTACATGTAAGGCAGAAGGTTTCTGTCACCAGTAGATGTACATATACCCTTAGTCATATAGCAGTTCACTGGGTTGCTTCCAAACACTAAACCCTAACAATAAATACAAAATACCCTAAGTAATGGATGAAGAAAAAAACATTACACGTTTATCATTAGAGATAACAAAAGCAATAAAAAATGTTCTACGCTTATCCATATTGGTCAGAAGATATTTAAATTCATTGTCATTTTTTATTTCTATAAATCCTCGACCTATATATTTAAACTATACGGTTTGTATTTTTGTCTCTTGTCGAGTTTATTAGCAGAATAATAAAGAAAAAATTGCAACATAAGACAATTTACTTACGAGTTTAAAAATGTTAAAAACAATAAATTTCGGACCCAGGAGAAAGAATATCACAGACTAGGAATCTGTTCCCAGAAGGGTTAAAAGAATCCTTATATTTTTTGCATGTTGTCCGTTTCACAAAACAATTAAATTTTATACATTGAATTTTAAGTAATAAAGGCATTAATAGGGACAAAAACAAAACTATAAATAAAGCGAAAATTAAACTCTCAATGGGTTCTAATTATTGGACCTAACAAGAGATAGATTTGAACACAGATTTATTTAGAAAAGACTAGTAAAGGGGGGAGGGGGAGAGGTTAGTGGTCCAGGTTATCAAAACATATAACACAAGTTGATCCAAAACTTAAATCAAATTCAAGACCTGTATCACATTCCATCACACTTCCAGCTGGTCATAAATCTGGAAACCTACAACAAACAGTAAGTAAGGTTTGATGAAAAAAGTTATGGTATACTTAGGATTACAGACTTCTATAGACTGTCAAGAGATAGGCATTACATTTATTTATATCCCCAAGGATATAAATAAATGCTACGGTTTATTTTTAAAGAGTTGTGATCTATTGCTTATATTTGCAGCTTAAATATTTAGCGCTGCTAAACAAGGAAATGAAGCCTCTCCACAAAAGTCAACTATTTCAGTAATAGTAGAAAACTAAATATTTTTGTAATTCCATCAATTGAATTACTTATAGGTGTTAAAAATATTTAAGAAATCTTGTCTCTCTCCAGTCTTGTAACAATTATTTTTCATGGTGGTTCCAAAAAACTTTAGCGTAAAAATAAAATACTTGTGACAAGCAATAATAAACAAAGTTGATTACGAGCGGAGCTAGTCAAGGAAAAATTCTGTCTCTATTTTGCAGTTTTGATGCAATGCTTTTGGTCATGGTTTTTGTTAAGGCGAGGGAGGGAGGTTTCCCCCTTTCCTACACCCCTGTTTATCTTTATTTAATAATAAAGATAAACTTACTCAAAATAAGTAAAGAAATTACTCAAAATAAGTAAAGAATCTTTTCTTATTTTGAGGCAATGAGAAATAAAATTTAGCATTGTGTTATTTAAATGCCCCAGTTTGTTGTCGTGTAAGTCGGGGAACTTAGGGGTATTTCCGATAGTATATCTGATAGTGTATCGGATACACTCAAAAAAATAATTGATTTTTTAAAATATGATAAATGTCCCTTCCAAGATTGTTGTTCATGACACTTGTTCTCGCATGAATGCTAAAAAGACCTTTTTAAGGGCATTGCTACAATAAGGGCATGCATTATAGTGAGCGTTATAAAGTTATACACATTATTGTGAGCGCAGCAAGCAATAGAAAATAACTACTTATGTAGCTATTATTTAGGGGTGCTACTTTGTAGAATAGTGACATCTATAGTCTACATGTAAAATTAAAATTATGTTATCTGCCTCTTTTCATTTATTGTAAACAATATTTTTATTTTTCCTACTAGCCTCTTATGTTGCTCTTTTACCACTTCATCCCCCCCTCCCTACATCTCATTGTCCCCGGGGCAATATTACCTGCGTTGAGAACCACTGTTTTAACAGACAGCATCATTCAAGTTTAATTGATTTAGAAGTAATTAACAGACAATAAAGTCATAGTTTTGATCCTAATTGCACACATTAAACAAATTATTTACCTTCTAGGGTCCTCTTCAAAGTGGGGAGGAATTTCAAATAGCTTGGGATCTATATTGTCCTTAAAGGCAAAATCTTGGAATGTTATCTTAGCTGTCACTGTGGGCAGGATAGGAATATCTGAAACACCAAGCAAATTCATTCAATCAATAACAGGTTTAACTTATCTTTTTAATTTAATCTTCTTCAGGATGAAATACGACTTAAATAAGTGTAAATAAACTTTGTGGAGTTTTGATTTCTCAAGGACTCAAAAATATTCTTAATCATGAAGGAGAGGTGATAAATCCCCCAGAAGGGCCATGTTGTTGAGCCCTTTTCGGTAACTCTCTAAGATAGAAGATAGTGTTCTAGTTCTTATGACTTTTTTAAAAGTGTAGATTCTTTGTCACCTCCATAGAAAAGGTACATAGTCCTATAGCTTAACTAGGAAGAACAAATGCTCCACTATATGACAAATATTGCCTGTTTAGAGTCTTTCTGCAGCTTGACGTATAATCTTAACTTGGCGATAATTATTCTATTAATCAAATCTTACATAAACCAAGTGTGTCATAACCTGGGATGTTAACCCCAGACCACCATGGTTTCAAAGGTCAATATAGATACAGATGCTTTCATGACCTCGACCTAGGAGGCGCTAATACCATTAACCAGAACTTATATGAATAAAAGTGTGTCAATCTGCATGTGTGTGAATTTGTTATCATTGACTCCTAGTAGGATTATGCTAGAGTCTTGAAACTTAATTCATATAGTTAATAACTTACAAAGGGAGTTTTTGCTCCAAGAGCAGGCAATCTAATTCATAAGCCCAAAGCCAAAGGAACCATATAAATTAAATCCTAAGGCCTTCCAAAGGATTTATTTAGTTGGAAGCTGAGGGAGTTAATTACTGCTCGGGAACAACAAAAGATTAAGAATTTACATCCAGGAGTAAAGAAAAATAAAGAGGAGTAAAAATAGTATGGGGGAAAGTCATTGGCTCTGAAAGTGTCAACATCAAGCTCCACAATAATTCTTTTTTCAGTGGATCACAAAAGTTATTTTTAAATGATTTTTTGCAAAGTGTAAATTGAATATATGTGCTATAAGACTATTATTTCAAATGACATGAAATTTGCAAGTAAGTGGATAAAATAAGCATATTTAAGTGAACTTATACCTAGTTAATTTTAATTAACAAATACTATAGCTGTTTACTGTGAACTTTGCTCTTTCTTTCAAAAAAATCCTCACACACACCAGTCTACTAGCTAGTAAATTTGACCTTTAAACCTCAAAGACAGTTCATTTAAATTTCATTGATTCATCAAGAATCCAATAGATTGCAGCTCTATTGACTTTTTACATAATACACCAGCCTATGATTTGTATGCAGTTATACTAATTAAAACAAAAAGATAATTTGAAAATAATCAAAATTATGCCTAACAAGAAATGCAAAACAAGTAATACAAATTTTAATATGCCTACAACAACAACTGATATTATAACCACTAATAGAGAAACACTAATGGCAGCTTTCAGTGAAATGTTGGACAAGAAAAATTTAGCAACGTCCTCTGACATTAACAGTCTTAGAGATATTATTAACAAATTAGCAAAAGAAAATATAGACCTTAAAAATGAAATCAATTTAATGAAACAACAAATTGATTATCAAAATAGAACTGTAGAAAATATACAAAACAATCAGTTAGGCAAGAATTTGGTGATTTACGGTGCTTGTTATGACGAAGATAACGCTACAGCTCAGGTGCAAGATATATTAAAAGAAAAACTAATGTTAACAGAAGAAGTAAAGATAAAACATGTTTCTCTCCCACCAAAGAGTATAGATGATAACAACTTTAGGAGACCATTAAAAGTAACATTCACCAGTGAACAGGATGTTGAAATGATTTTGAAAAATTGTAGAAAACTTAAAGGGACTAGTATAAGTTTTCAAAGGGATTTGATACCAACTACTAGGAAGAGGCTCTCCAAAATAATTAAAAAAAAAAGAAATTAAAAAGAAAAACCCAAAAATCAAGACCTCAGTAAAAAGAGACCAACTTATAGTGGAAGGGAAGATATTTTTATGGGGAGAAGGGAAAGGAGTTCTGCATTTACATAAAGAAAAATTACTGATGGCCTACAGCTTTACATGAAATATCTGGTATAAATTTGAAAAACTTAATCAAGTCTATCATAAGTGAAGAGAAGAATAATACTTAAAAGAGACAACGGACATAAATATTTACACGAATGAAGTATAATACAAATAAATAAATTAAATCAATAAATAAATAATATAAATAATTTAAAAAAAATAATTAAAAGTAAAAATTAATGAAACCCCCACGAATATAAAATAAAAACTGTACACATGGTATCTAACATAAAATAAATAATAACCAAGAATTGTGAAACATAAATTAGAAAAATAAAAATAAAACATGAACCAATAATATGTGGAAAAATATATATTTATATTTATTATTAACATAATTAGTGATTAACATAATCTTGAGTTAAAAAATATAAATAGATATTAAAAATAATTAAATATTCAATTTTAGTTAAGATATAAAGTTAAGATATAGATATAGATATAGAATAGATATAGAATAGAATAGATATAGATATAGAAAGTTAAGATATAAAGTTTAATTATAAACTTTACCCGACAACAGCCTAGGCTGATTTGGATCATAAGTAATTATTATACATGTGAAAAATTTTATTGTAATTGTCACTTAATCTAATAAATGGTAATTCATTCATTTATTCATTCATTCAAAAATAGTATATTGTTGCAAGAGGGATAAAAGTACACTATTTCTCCCTACTGGAGGTAGAATAAATTTATAGGTCTAGTTGTGGTATTTGAAAATATTTTTTTATAATGTCATTAATTACTCAGTAGAAACTTTATACAACAAATGTAGTATATAAACAACAACATATTGTCATATGTGTATTTTTGTATAATTTACTTCTACTAAGTACATAAAATATAGACAACAACATACAAGATCAAATGATTAAAAATCATGACAGTAATCAAGATGACAACAACATATGATGACAACAAGATACTAAAAATCATGACAAGTAATCAAGATGACAACCAAGATGTGAAAAATCATGACAAGTAATCAAGATTGACTAAATCATGACAAGTAATCAAGATGACAACAAGATGACTAAAAATCATGACAAGTTAATCAAATGACACAACAAATGAAATCATTGACAAGTAATCAAGATGACAACAACAAGATGACTAAAAATCATGACAGTGAGTTGAAAGTACAAGTTAAACTAAATTTAAATTAAATATTTTTTAAATTTAAATAAAATAAATTTAAATAAATTTTGAACAAAAGTAATCAAGATACAACAACAAGATGATGTAACTAAAAATCATGACAAGTAATCAAGATGACACAAACAAGATGACTAAAAATCATGACAAGTAATCAAGATGAACAAATGACTAAAATCATGACAAGTAATCAAGATGACAACAGGACTAATCAATCAAGATGACAACAACAAGATGACTAAAAATCATGACAAGTAATCAGATGACAACAACAAGATGACTAAAAATCATGACAAGTAATCAAGATGCAACAACAAGATGACTAAAAATCAACATGACAGATGACTAATCAAATGACAACAAATGTAATCAAATCAAGATGACTAAAATCATGACAAGTAATCAAGATGACAACAACAAGATGACTAAAAATCATGACAAGTAATCAAGATGACAACAACAAGATGACTAAAAATCATGACAAGTAATCAAGATGACAACAACAGATGACTAAAAATCATGACAAGTAATCAAGATGACAACAACAAGATGACTAAAAATCATGACAAGTAATCAAGATGACAACAAAATCATGACAGTAATCCATTGAGTTGAAATTTTGTACAAATATAAATAAATTTTTAAATTAAGTTAAACTAAATTTAAAATTAAATATTTTTTTTTAAATTTAAATAAAATAAATTTAAATAAATTTTGAACAAAAGTAATCAAGATGACAACAACAAGATGACTAAAAATCATGACAAGTAATCAAGATGACAACAAGATGACTAAAAATCATGACAAGTAATCAAGATGACAACAACAAGATGACTGACATGATCATAACAAGATGTGACAAAATCCCATTGAGATTGAAAATTTTGAAATTTACAAAATAAAATAAATTTTAAATTAAGTTAAACTAAATTTAAAATTAAATATTTTTTTTAAATTTAAATAAAATAAATTTAAATAAATTTTGAACAAAAGTAAAAAATAAGTTCACAAAGTTTCATTTCAATATGGCTAGTATATCGGCAGTTTTTGTTGCTTCACAAATGTAAAGCATCATCGGTATCATAAATTGTGAGGATAAACGTAGCGAATCCAATATGGTTAAGAGAAGTTTTGAGGTACCTTGTATCCTATTTGTATGTTTTTCTTTATAAAAGTCTTTATACTTTTTATTGTTTCACACTATCATTGTCGAAAAGCAGTTTAATTTTACTTTTTAAAATTACTGTAACTTGATATTGGAATGATTGTAAAACTTATTTTTATGACTATATTTACAGAGAGACAACTGTATACAGCTGAAACTATCATTTTAGATCAACAAGTTCAAAGAATTACCTATTTTGACAGGGAAGCCAGGAGGTAGCTTCATTTGTATAAATTCTCTTAATTTATTAAAATGTTTGAAAGGAGCAATGACTTCCAGTACGTCTAGCAGCATGTCTACTGTCAGCGGGAAATCTTGACTCTAAACATAACATCAAAATACATCATTAATGAAATATAAACTTAAGATATGTCATATCTTAAGTTAAGTTAAGTTAATTCTAAGTTAAATCTTAAGTTAAGTCTAAGTTAAGTTAGGGTTCTGATTATTTAAACACAGTGTTATACCTCTTTTGACAATTCCCACCTCATAGTTTCTATAACTTACACTTGGCATAGACTTAACTTACACTTAACATATACTTGACTATAACATAGCATAACAATATTCCAAATAATAATACATTTTGAAAAGGAGAGGCAGCTTTTGTCAGTAATGTCATCTACAGGCCTCAAACAAGTCATAACAGCCTAAACAATTTCACCTATCTCTCACTGTTTTCAAAATTATTCTTAACTGGCTGATAAAGATTCTATCATTGGGTAACCAACGATACCCACAGCTCTGTCTCTTTAGACTATCAGACTTGGCTCACAAAGAACCCTCAAACATTAAATTCAATTGGTTTAACCAGATAAGAGACTTTTTTGTGAAGTCCGAATCGGTGAGTATCTGGCAACATCTGAGCTATGATTCATTGATTAAAAATAAATCCCAGATTCTTGAAAAATATAGATTGTACCTCATGGAAAGGGACAAGCAGTACATACAGGAATCCAATTTTTCTACTTTATACAAGTATTTACAATTATCTTACCCTGGTCCTCAGCCTTATTTACTTATCAATATTCCAGTATCAATGACCAGAATCATCTCCCAGCTAAGACTAGGTAATAAATATCATTTTAGGTTATGTTGTAAAAATAAAATTCAAATATTTAGTAAAGATTCCTGTAGGTTCTGCAGTTTCCCAGAACCTAGAGATATAGCTGAACACCTGATTTATGAATGCTCTGTTCTGACTAACATCAGGAATACTTACATTTCTGATGTCCACCAGACCGGATCAATAGTGGAGTTGTTATCTAATATAGATCATACTTGGTCTAGCAAATTATATTGCTTTTTCAAGCTGCTCTGAATTACCCAAATTGATAATCTATTTTCAATAAAATTATAAAAAAGTTTAACTACTAATTTGTTAAAATTAATCTAGAAGTAATTTATAATTTTTCATTAATTCTATATCATTTGTTACCACTATTACCAATACTAGTGTTACTTTGTTTTTGGTTCCTATAAACTTTCAAGTGTAATTATACATTTCTTCCACTAAATTAAATAACAATGTATTCATTATTATGACCAAATTTAAATTTATAGATGGTGATGTGTAACTATTTTTTCTAAAATGAATTAAAAACCAAAACTAAAATTATTGCTGTGATAAGATATATTTTTAATTTTATACTTAACTTTTTCTTTTCTCATAAGGATATATTGTTGCAAAGAAATGATTATTTTTATTTTGTCATTTAATTTTACTATTCTTTTTTCTTTTTTATTTTATTCTTTCTTTTATGTAGAGACAACTAATTTGTTAAGTATCAATACTTCATTATATATATTTTTATGTTTAAAAAAACCTGTACTCCCTGTATGATAAAAAATAAATACAGTTTTTGAATTGAATTGATATTAAAACACAGTGTTATACCTCTTTTGACAATTCCCACCTCATAGTTTCTATAACTTACACTTGGCATAGACTTAACTTACACTTAACATATACTTGACTATAACATAGCATAACAATATTCCAAATAATAATACATTTTGAAAAGGAGAGGCAGCTTTTGTCAGTAATGTCATCTACAGGCCTCAAACAAGTCATAACAGCCTAAACAAAAACAAGAGTTTCTAAATTTATTCTTTAGTTTCTTTTTAATTTTAATATTTTAACTACTGTATTTTTCTTTTATTAATTGTTCTGTTTCCTCCCGATACTTATACTTATTCTTTAGTGATCCCCCACACACAGTTTTTACTTGTGGGATTGCCCTTCAAACCTTTTACGACAGTATCGATTTTCATTGTAAATTTATTATATATATTTTTTTTTGTCTAATATGTATAAATTAATGATTGTAAATTTTATTTATTTCATTTGTGGCAATAAAGGATTTTTTGAGTTTTGAGTTTTGAAGAGCTTAATCAAGAACTTCGCCTAGGTAGTTAACCTCTGTATATATAAATTACTTCAAATATTTTAAATTCTTTTGAGATGGGTGACTTAACAATTAAAAGAATTTCATTGTAATTTAATCCATACATACTCAGTCATTGTAAATAATTCTATTACATCGAAATATGACTCATTGAATAGATAAAAATAGAGTTACCAAAGAATAAAAATAGCAGTAAAATCAACAAGATATTCTATTGACAATGCACAAATCCCATAATCAGGCCATTGCTGACCTGATTATGGGATATCTCTTCAAGATATTCTATTGTCAATGCACCTATCCCATAATCAGGCCATTGCTGACCTGATTATGGATATCTCTCAAGATATTCTATTGTCAATGCACCTATCCCAGAGGCCATTGCTGACCTGATTATGGGATATCTTTCAAGATATTCTATTGTCAATGCACCTATCCCATAATCAGGCCATTGCTGACCTGATTTGGGATATCTCACTAGATTATGGAATATCTCTTCAAGATATTCCATTGTCAATGCACCTATCCCATAATCAGGCCATTGCTGACCTGATTATGGGATATCTCACTAGATTATGGAATATCTCTTCAGATATTCCATTGTCAATGCACACTATCCCATAATCAGGCCATTGCTGACTGGGACTGATTATGAATATCTCTTCAAGATATTCATTGTCAATGCACCTATCCCATAATCAGGCCATTGTGACCTGATTATGGAATATCTCTTCAGATATCCATTGTCAATGCACCTATCCCATAATCAGGCATTGCTGACCGGATTATGAATTCTCTTCAAGATTCCATTGGCATATCACCTATTATGGAATATCTTCAAGATTATGGAATATCTCTTCAAGATATTCCATTGTCAATGCACCTATCCTATAATGATCTATAAACTACCAACTTGTATAAGCAATTATATTATTACTACATTCATAAATACATTTAGATTTATTAGATTAATTGAAACACATTTCAGATTAATTAAACACATGTAAAAATGACAAACCATAGAGACAGTTGCTTTAAATCCTTTGGCAGTTTCCTTATGAACTAATTTTCTCCCGAGGATAGGATGTTCTCCTGGTTCAGAGTTGATGTACTCCTCCCACGTAACTACTACTTCAGGAGGTGGACTCAAAGAGTTACGACGGACAATCTAAAACAATAATAATTTATTCGTTGATGTATTTCTCCCATGTTACAACTACTTCAGGAGGTGGACTCAAGTAGTTGTAACAGAAAATCTAAATATTACAAACTTACTAGTTGGTGTATTCTTTCCACGTTACAACTACTTCTGGGGGTGGACTGAAGAAGTTACGACGGACAATCTAAATATCAAAATATTAGTAGTTGACGTATTTCTCTCACATTACAACTACTTCAGGAGGTGGACTCAAGTAGTTATAACAGAAAATCTAAATATTACAAACTTACTAGTTGGTGTATTCTTTCCACGTTACAACTACTTCTGGGGGTGGACTGAAGAAGTTACGACGGACAATCTAAATATCAAAATATTAGTAGTTGACGTATTTCTCTCACATTACAACTACTTCAAGAGATAGACTCTGATAAAACTCGATGGAAAACTACAATTAAGAGACAACAAACATTTATTATAACTATCGTTAGTAAAATAATAAATACCGTGATCGTTTAGCGTTGGCACGTGGAATCGAGAGTCAAAGTGAACGTTGGATTGAAGAGCATCGGTTCCAGAAACCCAGGTTCAATCCGCCCCAGGTATAGCGGGTTTTAGAATGTTTAACAGACTTAAGGAGTTACAACTCGTGAATTGGTGTATTCCTCCTATATTATAACTGTTACAGGGCCCTCCTGGGTATCTAGTTTACAAAATCGGGTACTGGGTACTTCGCAACTTTTCCTCATCAAATCGGAACACTCTTTCTCTCTAGGATATTTTGAGGACTCGCTTCCCTCATCCTCAAAATATAAAAGTCGTTAAATTTATACTACAACACGTCTTCAGACTCACTTCGCTCGTCCTCATTCAGTAAATACATACGCTTTATTCCCAGCTGTCACCCATACAAACACTGAACACGCTTAATGTGCTTATTTTTATTATCTGACAAAAATCACGGATGTACTAGCCATATTGAAACAAAACTTAGAGTACTTATTTATTATGTAAAGGTATACATTTGTCCCCAATATCAACTCAATTAGATTATTTTCCCATTTTTCACAATTGTTAAATAATGTATACAAGTCACTCTATGATAATTGAACTAATTCTGATAATAAGATGAAACTGATTACACTGATTTTTATACAAAGTTTCAACTCTCTAGCATAAATACACTGGGAGCTACAGTGATAACACACCCACACATACAGACAGACACCTTTGTGAAAGCCACTAAGGAGGCCTTAGAAACATCTGAAATGGATAATTCTGGTGACATCCCGGTCTCGGATTTTTTTTGCAAACACAATACTTTTCCTATTTACCAGTATAAATGAGGAAAAGTAAAAATAAATTATATTTTATAAATCAATATTGAGACGAAAAATCAAAATCAGCAACAACAAGGTTAGTAAAAACAGATTCGTTACACAAAAAGTCTATTTTTTAATATATAATTATAACTAAGCTTTCGACTAAAACTTAGTCATCATCAGAGTTTAACAAATATAAAATGAAAATACATATTTTACAGACTACTTAATATTGCACCTTGGTATGGTTTGGTAAGCTATGTTTAAAAACCCGTTAAAAACTGTTACATTGAATAATTAAAAAAAAAATCAGTGTTACCAATAATATTAGTTGAAAAACATTATAGTCAAATTTGATAACAATGTTAATTTTAAAAAAGATGTAGAAAAATTAAGCTCCATTTACTCAAATTTAATAAGAAACTCTTAAATCTTGAAATTCTTAATTTAGTTTTAAATATTGTTTTTCAACTAATATTATTGGTAACACTGATTTTTTTAAAAATTCTTCAATGTAACAGTTTTTAACGGTTTTTTAAACATAGCTTACCAAACCATACCAAGGTGCAATATGAAGTAGTCTGTAAAATATGTATTTTCATTTTATATTTGTTAAACTCTGATGATGACTAATTTTTAGTCGAAAGCTTAGTTATAATTATATATTAAAAAATAAAGGACTTTTTGTGTAACGAATCTGTTTTTATTTATATATTGCTTTATAAGTCCACAAATAAGAAACTTTTTAACAAGGTTAGTGTTACCTCTCCATTAAGGTCTAAAGCTTGTGCATTGCCTTTAGTAAACTGTTCCATGAGAGCTTTGTTTTTCTGTAAGTCTTCTTGAGACAGGTGCTCTCTTCTCTTTCTACTCTCTAACACCATTCCATTGATGTCATAGACTTCCGCTTGGAATGCCCCTATGGTTTCCTAAACAAACAATTACACCAATGGAACATTAGTTGAAACAAATATTTAAATAGAGTAACAAATTTCTATAGTGCTTTAGATAGTTCCAGTTGTTAAGAAAACGATGTACTACTTCATCATATATATATTATAAGATTCATATTTTTGTTAAATAAGATTGGGTATGACCAAGAACAAAACTTCCTTATGGAACTTAGCTTACTTACTTGTTAATCATCAAATAACTAAATATGTTAAAGGGGATTAACAAACTGAAGGTTGCAAACTTGCAAGAGGAGTGTAACTATCTAAAGAAGTAATAGGAAAATAATTAACTAAAGAAGGTCACATAAAATAAAAAATTCAAAACATAGATACAAGAGGGTAATATACCCAGACCACACCAACTCCAGGTTATGAATATTTAGGTCATCTAGTTGTGACTGTGTTAACGTAGACAATGAATCTGACGTTGCTTTCACTGTGGAGGCATCTTCAGGGGTCTAGGACATCATGGATAAAAACAAAATGTTCTACAAAACTGAACACTCCACGTAAGCTGAATGTACAAGTAACACATAATGTACTTGGAGTGGTCACATATCCAATTACTGACCAAGCCTAATACTGCTTAACTTCCATTATCTAAATACACCAGACCTTGCTGCATGGGCATGAAATTGTTTCATAGCAATCTAGAAAAAGGATCAGAAAATATACAAGAAAGAAACCATCATACCCTTTTATCCTCCCTGAAGATCCAGCCAGACTGGGCTCGGGTAAAGGTTATAGACTTAGTAGACATCTGAGCTGCCATAATATCACTACTCATTAATATATCTACTTCATCTTCTATCTCCATTTCAGTCTCCTGGAAACAATAATTTGTTTAGTGGTCCAGCAAAACAGAAGCATTGTAAATACTATTAAAGATTTTATCCAAAAACACAGCAAAAGCTTCCATCCTTCTATTAATAAAAATGTTATCTCAACTATTATTTTCACATAGTTTATAAAATACAAATAAAAAAGGAAGTTAAAAAATTATGTTGCGGAGATCAGCAAACCGGAAGAATTTTCTTCTCACTTATCAATCCAATTTTTTGGTATATATTTAATAACCTGAGCAGAAAGGTCACAACTTATTTAATTTTTTCAAATTTTTCAAAGAAATTGTGCATATTTATCACACAGATTTAACACTACACATGACAGCATTATTTTAAGCTCAGTTTATGCTAGTTTTTAGCACACTATCTAAGAAAAATTTGGAAAAATTAAATAACAAGTTGTGACATTACTGCTCAGGTTATTAACTATATACCCAAAAAGTAAGCAAAGATTGGATTGATAAGCAAGAAAACGTGCATTTAAAAGAAAATTCACTCGGCTTCCGGACCTCCATGCCATAAGTATTTTCAAGATATAAACTTAGATGATTGACTTTTTAACTCTACGGTAAAAAAAAACAATAAAAAAATAAGCGCCAGTACCAAGATTTGAGCCTGGGAACCCTAGCTTATGAGGGCCTACTTTATCGAGTTTTAGCATGCTCATAGAACCTCATATATTTTTCATGTCTTAAACTCAACTTAAATCTAAAGAATAGGGCTTAAACCACAAAAGAACAAGGGTTTATTTTAATACAATTATTAATTGGATTATTCAATAAATACAATGAAAGTAAGATTGGTCATTGGACCATTAACTACTTTTAATTGATCCCTAAAAGGGATTGAGTTACTTATTTATCCTTAATTAAAATAATAATTACTCTGAGGAGACCCTTCTCTCAAGTCCATCTCCGTCTGTGCTCTCCCTCTCTACTCACTCTACTCTCTATAAAATCATAAGTTTCTAGCATAATTAACACTACATTTTAAATTATTGATTGAGTCAGCATCTTTTAATATTAAATAATCCTAATACAATGTTTCTTATTCAAAATATATTATGTGATGTATGAGATAATAAATTTGGACAAAGTCACTTGTCACAAGCTTTAAGTAGTCTTATCGACTCCGGACCGGTTATATTGAATTCAGCACCCACAAATATCTTTGAAAACGACATCCTACTCGAAAATTATTTTTTTCTGACCATTATTTTGGTTTTCTATTCTTTTCCACATTTTTTTTTTAACTTTTTGGTCACTTAAAGTGGTTATATCAATTTCTAACCGATTTTATTTGATTTAGCGTCCCTGTAAAACTTATTACATATGCGGCAAAAAATAACCTTGAATTTTTACAATTTGTTGAAAATTTTGCTGCTGCCTAAGGTTGATTTTTGTACTCCTTAAGGTTGAAGTTTGATTTAAAAATATTATTCTGTTAAAGAGAAAAGTTTTGCAAAACATGTATTTTCGTTATTAGGGACCTCTAAAACGAATTTTAGAAAAAATATCAGTTTCAAAGAGAAGCACTAAAAGATAATAATAATAATGTCTGTTTAGAAACTTACGGCTCATCCCTGCGGGAACTAACTATATGAAGATGAGTTATGGCAGTTATAAGTACTAACAATTAAACTTAAGAAAGAAAGGCGTTGAGTGTTGATAAACTTTACCTCATATCTAACTATCTGATAAACACATTCCTTATTATCTAGAACAGTAAGAGCTTCACTAGGCTGAACATCTCCCTTAAAAAGAAAGCTAACGTCTCCTCTCTCCCACCTCATATCACTGAAGTCAACCAGAGTTGTGTCAAGTCGGATACAACATCCTTTCTTGTTTATTTTACACACGTCTGAGGGAAGGATTCTTGAAACTAAAGGAACTAAAAACACAAGCAATCATCAGACATAATTTGAAGAAATATATAACAAACTATATATTTAATCTAATTTTAACTTTTACTTAAATAATTAATAGTATTTTAATGCCTTGAGAGTTTCAAGTATAATTACATTTATTTTAAACATAGCATATCTCCCAAGGCAGGTAAAATTTGTTGCGTTTAATATTGACAGTGCAACAAACGACAGCTTTGCTGAATTAAAATATTCAAGGCTTTACTACCAGGCTCTCTCTTTGAGTTCCTCATTTCCTCTAACATATAAATAATAATTATGGTAGTCCTGTTCCTTCTGATTTTTAAAAACGCTTAAAAAACTTAACAACCCTAGACATTCAACACACTTGAATCATTTGTTGATCAAATGCGATGCCATTAAGTGATGAACTAATTGCATAAATCTATAAAAAAAAATATATCTTAATTACGTACACCAATTCCCAAAATTATAGTTTTTGTTATATGAAAATGGGAATAATTTGTGTCATATTGTTCAATGATAGTTTCGTGAATTAAATATGGCAATGAAAGGTGTCACAAACTCAAAGCCTATAAAAAATCAAAGTAAAATTAGATAGATGATTGAAAAAAAATTTTCAGAAAAGAAATAAATACCACGTACATTTGAAAATGAAAAATGGTATAATTTTTTTCTCTTAGTGATCAGTATCTCCTCATGAAATTTTTTATTTTGGTGCCTTATTAGATTGATAAAATCAAGTTCTTATGACCTTAATATTAACTTACCCCAGCTAGTAAAGTCCCACTTGAGTTCCATATAGAAATCTCCCATCTGATTGAGAGCTTTGAGCAGGGAAGGTCTTCTTCTTTCTACGTGTTCCCTACACTGTTGCTTCAATTTCCTTAGTAGAGAAGCAACTGCACAGTAATATATAGAATTAGCAAAACCCAGCAATACTATACTAAGTATGAAAGTATAGGCTTCCAAGATGCTTAAAATCTTTCTTTTAAGATCAAGTAACCCCCAGTCTCCCCATTCGACTCAGTTTGAAATTGTATTAAGTTGTCACTATGTTCTACTTCCCTGATGATGTTACAAACAGTGAAGAAAATGTTAAGAACTTCGATTTCCTTGTCAATGCAGTTTTCTCCAGAATACTTTGAACTTTCAACACTTCAGTGAGTATACACTGGAGCCATGTTAAATGATGTTAATCATTTTAAGTCATAATAGCAATACCAGGTCAATTTTTGAGTTTCACGTCTTTCAGAGAGGTAAAGGGAAAATATTGTTGGAGGTGAAGCTATCTCTGACAAGCTTCTCAATAGCTATCATGACAATCAAACATTTAATTCTTTCTTCTAAATTAATAAAGCCTGTTAGGAGACGAGTGATTAAAGATCTTTTATCAGACTTATATGCAAAAAGGTGAATTGTTTATACATTACACTATTTAAATTAAAAAAAATTATTTCATTATGAAGTAATTAGTCTAACTCTTGTCCCTAATGACACATAGAGGAAGACGAACGAGGGTGCTGAGTAGGCAAATAGTAATTAATAAAGGAATTGAAGAAACAGCAGCTGTTCATACTTGCTATTGGATCTGAATATTCAAAGACCGGTTATGGCTTAATCTCATCATCGGCAGACGGGACAACACTCGAGCTCTCAACTAATAAAGTTATATTAGGGAATAACTGTTAGTTTCAATGAGCACAAGGAGCCCTCGTCGTGCTTATTGAGATTAGAAGTTAATAATGACTGATATAACTTTATTATTTGAGAGCTTGAGTGTTGCACTATCTGCTAATGATGGCGTTAAGGCAAAACTGGTTCAGGAATATTAATATCCAACAGCAAGTATTGACAGTTACTGATTTTTCAATAGTGGTAAATATAACCTCTTTAAACAAATTGAACATTGACAAAGTTGCATAGAGAGTTAATATTAGCTGGCCCAAGGGCCATAAATCCAAATAAATAAAGCACCATTAAATAGAGCCCATACTAATAATTTGATTTGATCTAAAATTATAAACATAAATTACTGAGACTTTTCCAATAAGGCATACAAAATAATTAAGCATAAAAATTAAATAAAGCATTAAAAATTTATCTTCATGAACATATTCATAGGAAAACAATAAGCATGCATAGCTAGAGTCTCTAGTACAATAAATAAAGCTTAACTTACTGGTAGGCCTGTCTCCATAGCTAATAGCTTCGGCAAGAGGGTTCCATCCCGCCAAGTTTTTAACTCTAACCAGGGCATTGTGAGCAAGCAACAACTGCACACATTCTAACAACAACAAAAAATCAAAGTTAATGCTGATAATTACATCAAAGTTTGTTCATGTATTGATTTATACCTAACACAAAAAATACCTAACCTAACCTTAATACCTAACACAAAAAATACCTAACCTAACCTAAATACCTAACACAAAAAAAGACCACTCTCCAGAAGACTACAGAGAGGAAAAAAGCAATGTTATTCAATTCTTCAATCCCTATACATTTTGTTTTGTTCATTTTTCATCCTTACAGCTAACAAATCAAATAAATGAAGGTCTATATTGTATTATTTCTAAATTGAAGATGATGAAGCTCCAAAAAGATTAAACATTCACAAATATTTTATGTATTTATATACATACCTAGATGACAAGGGCATTGGAACGGGGGGAGCAATAGTTAGTTATATGTGTAATTCTTTGCACAGTATGCATTACTAAACTCACGAGACATGCAAAAAGGCTTCAACCCCCTGAGTTTTTATCTAGGATTGGCACTGACATGATAATATCTATTTTAAAAGACAACCGTGCATAATATTTTCATTTTTAACAATTTGGTTTCCTTTTATTCTTTTTATCCATCAAATAGACCCTTCCTTAATTAAATTTTACTTACCCTTTCTGCCAAGCATGACAGCAAGGTGAAGAGCTGTGTTTCCTGCAATAAAAAAATATGAATAAACATAATACACAGACAATTTAAGGAGTATAGTAGCTTATTCTTAAAAGGAAAGCAGCAAATGTCTTAAGTTGCAAATTCTTGAAAGATGATATTTTTTTTAATTATCTGAAATATGTGAAGTTGACTTCTTACTTTATCACAATTCTTCACTTAAGTAAGTATTAAGTCAGTGTACGTCTGTTGCTTGAGTATAACCTGTAACCTGTTTTTTAAAATGAATATTAAATTGGACCTGTTTTAGTTCAAGATGCTTTTAATTCAACTTGATAGTCACTATTCAGAGCCACTGTCCTATAGTCCTATTGTAGCAACATGTCAATTAAAATAAAAAGTCATAGTCAGCAATAAGCCTGAGGAATTTCAGTGTTATTTAATTAGACAAATACTTGGGTACTAAGATATAGTAAGCTATTTAACCCGTAATTGTATCACATTCAATATGCTTTGGTTCAGTAGATCAAGTGCCATTATGTCACAAAACCCACCAAAACGTCTTATCTATTAGAATGATGATAAACTCAGATTACAAGAAATTTAAAAATAAAAAATACTTTTAAACAATTCTAATTACTTTGCAAAATAACACAGTTAGACTATAAAAATATTTAAAAAGTTATAATAGGTGTTAATTAAGTGAAAAAATAGTACATTAAAAAGGTTATACGTTACAATACGATCACCTCTAAGGGTTAGGGGGAGTGGAGTGGATGCCATTTCTCACAGGAGAAATGGCATCCATTCCACTCCCCCTATATACTGGTACAGACCAGTATATGGGATTTGATTCCCTCCATGAAGTTCATACAGCATATTTAACTAGAGTTAATATGCTGTATAAAATATAATACTGAATAAAATTGACAGATTTTATATGCAAGTAGTATTTGTTATCCACTAAATTTGATAACCATAGTTCCATTCTCTATGGATAAACTGTACAGCAGAATAGAATAACAAGTTAACTGACTCCCTTAAAAAACCAAAGCGAGTTTAGAAAAATCAGTTTTTAAAAGAGAATTGAGTTTTCTTGATATTTTAAAAATTACTGCCTCACTGTAACTGACAGAAGATTGTCAAATGTCATACTATTTTGTAAACAAACCCTCCGTGTTGTTTTATTAGTGCCTCAAAAATAAAAAAAATTGTTTTTGTTAGTGTTTTGTATGACAACATGACATTGAAATAACCTCCTCTACAATTACAATAGTCGCTAAAAATAAGCCCTAGCGGGCAAAAATTCCTTCTATTGACATTCACAGTCGCATCGACAGCCCTAAACACGTAGGAGAAGTCACTTGTTGATTCCATTCCACTATAATAAACTGACAGTAATCCAAAATAAATAGCCCGAAATCAAAACAAATTATACTTATTTAATTAAAAATTAAATATTAGAAAACTTTAGAAGGATTCTGAATTCTAGGAATCTTAATTATATTAATGTTTCGAGCTAAAACATGACTTACAAAACTGTGAGAGTTATAACACTTTCACTTTTAATTTGAAAACAATAACAAATAAATATCCCCCGATGTAATACATTTTAAGCATTGTAAATTTACAATCCATTGAATTATGAAAAAGCCGACAGAGTATAAGCCCTATCAACTGATAAGAATGAAGAATATGAAACTAATCAAATTTAAAATTTGAGAGCCTCACCATGAACATCTTTCTTCTCTACGTCTTCTGTTCGCAATAAAGCGGATAACTTCCTTATATCTCCTTTAAAAACACACTCGTGCAACGGATAACTATTATTCACTTCAGCCATGATTCCATCTCGATAGAAAAATTTTTTTTTTTTTTTTAATGTGATAAATTTAACACATTAAAAATAACAATAAATTTACCACACAAGTTCACAGGAAACTGATTAGAAGCTTTGATCAGCTGGGGCCAATCAAAAATTAGGGAAATATTTACAAAATTATTTATAGAAATATGATTGGATGATTTTAAGTGACATCTTCCCCCGCCCTAAAAAACTCGGAATTTTTTATGACGTTTAGTTTTTAAAATTGTAACATTTAAAGCTCAAACACATTTCTTCGTCTTTGCTCTGTACAAATCTCATTTTGGGAGGAATTATTTTTGAAGGAATTAAGTACAAACATTTTTTATCTATGCATGGAATGTAAATTTATTAAATTAATCGACTATTAAAAAGTTTGTAAACTAAAGTTAGGAAACTTTTAGGGTAAAAAATTTTCAGTTTAGCCATTCTCAAGTTGGAAGGTTCTCAAAAATTCTTAAAAACATTTCATTCTCAAACCGCCTGTGTCACCGTATGTTTATTTTCTAGCGAACTATTTTCGTATTTAAAATGAAGGTTTTTAAATATAGTTCTTTCAATTTAACTTGATTAATAATTTTTATTACGTTAATATTTAATGTCTGACTTAGTAAGTTAAAATCAACGTTTTATTCCAGTACTTTCATAGAGCACTATTTTTATTTACTGTATAATATCTTTTATAATAGAGTAAAAATTAAATATTTAAATATGAGGTATTATAATAGACGTTGTGTAGTTAGTGTTTTAATTATATTTGTGTTTGTTACCATATTAAAACTAATGTACAGTAATTATAATCGAGGCTCAAATTTAGCAGATAAAATAAGTCAAGGTTTGTCTTTGAAATATATTATTTTAAATTTATTTACTAAACCTCTATAACAATGTACAGCAATTTGATGGATGCAGCTGTTTGATGCATGTAAAATTGCGAATTTTCATAAGGAAGATAATAAGAGTTTAATCATACTGCATTTAATAATATTAATTATTTATTAATAAATCAAAACATTTCTAATTTTAGGAAACTAGATTTATTAATCTAAGGTCACTAAAAATATAAACAAATAACAAATTTATAATAAAACTGTTATTATATAAACAAATTTGATGTCATGATACTAATAATAGATCATAACGTCATTTGTTTTGATTCAATTAAATAAAAAGCTCCTCGACCAAAAGGAAGGGGCTCAGTCTTTTGGTAAAGTTATAGTTATGTAAAATGGAAAAGTTATTGTGAGTTTCATTAGTTCTTTTTAAAGATAATTATTATATTAGTTTCATTAGTAAAGTAAAGTTTCTGAAGAAATAGTGCTAGCGATACTCAGATAGAATGGTCTCGTAAGTTGATCAATAATTATTTGTGAATATGTACAAGGAAAAGAAATTTAATATATAATCTAATTAAATTTAAAAAGATGTAATCATCATGCTTATTAATTAATTAATGTATACGTTCAGACTTGTGTTTGTTAAAATTATTTTATTTTTAATTATAAAATGTCTTGTGTTAATCTTCTGTTTTGAGTTCTACCCTACTTAGATGAACCACAAAGAAATAAAAGATCACAACGGTACCTATGAAATGTTCTAAGGGCTATTTATGTGTTGAACTTATCAAATAGACCCCTAATGTTATACCTCTTAAGCAGTTTCGACGCAATTGTTGCTCGAACTTGCCTGTGCATTCTCATCACAAAGTTACTTCATTTCAAAAGAAGAGAAAGATTTAGGAACGCAGCAGCGTTCCGCCCCGCCAAGTCAAGAAGAAAAGTAAAAATACCCCGCTTTGTCAGTAAAAAAAGTCAAAAATCTACTTAAGCTGCCAGTGTATATTATACTGTACGCAACAAAGTAGGGTTTTTGAGGGTCTGTAGCGTAAAAACGGCTATAGGTACATAAATAATATTATAATATCCTTAAAGGGCATGCCTTGTAGATCAAAAATAAAAAAATCATCCAAATCGGCCAAGCAGAAGTGAGAAAAAGAGGTTTGAAAATGGCATTTTGACGACTTCTTATCTTATTCTTATTCTTCCTGCATATTTTGTTGACGCACCTACAGCCTAAACTACTGAACGGATTTTGACATATGAGGACTTTTTGGATTCGTCTTATGCTCGTGTGCATTCCTAGCTCATAAAATCTCAAATTCGACATTGCTACGCTGAACGCGAAGCGAAAAACTAAGCTAGCAAACGATGTTTTTTTATGTTTACGCACCTACAGCCTAAACTACTGAACGGATTTTGATGAGTGAGGACTTTTTAGATTCATCTTATGCTCGTGTGCTTTGCTACCTCATAAATCTCAAATTCGACATTCCTACGCTAACGCAGAGCGAAAACTAACCTGCAGCCTAAACTACTAAACACATGTTGATATGTGGTGAATTTTGAATTTTGTTTATTCCTGTTGTAGTCCAGAGTCCTACCTGATAAAATCTCAAATTCGACATTCCTGTGCTAAACACAGTGCTAGAAACTAAGCTAGCGAACGCTACTTTTATATAAATTTACCTATCTGCACTCTTTACTAATGAATGGATTTTTGCGTTTAAGGACATACGGATTTTTTCTAATGCCTTTATAATATTCCTGTATCAATAAAACCCAAATTTTTGTGTTGTACGCGCCGTAGAAAACAAACCTTGAGAGTGTGCTCACAATGCCTATATATTGTGCAAGGTATACAAGGTATATACAATACCTTCACACTCTTTACAGCTTTATCTACTTCACGCATCATGTTTACTTCTGTTTTTACATAAAACAGAAGCCGTACAAAAAGCCATGAAATCTTACCAAAAACCACTTATGTGGTAAAATACTCCCCGCCAAGTCTTTGGTCCAAAAAAGTAGGGAAATCAGCTTTTCTGTCCCGCCAAGACATGTCCGTATTGGGTGGAGACTGTCATAGGCGTTTCAAAGTGAAGTTGCTAGGTTGGTAATAGTTAAGGGCCCTATTTACATTGAGAGGCAATCATCAGCTTCGTCTCCTTGGCGGCAAGCCAGAAAAGTGAATCACCTTTAGAGAAAGTGTTTGCAAGGGTATATATGGTATAGTGCCGGATTATATTGTACCCTTATCGTTTCATTTATTCATTCATTTCTTCTGCATACTCCTGGATCTATGCAAGTAAGTAAAACTGCTGCAATTATGACAACTGCTAACATCTGTTATGATTAATCTCTACGAACATCTAAATTGTTTGATATTTCAAAATATGGCAAACAAAATATAAAACTCGTTCACACAGCTAGTTTGCCGCCAAGGAGACGAAGCTGATGATTGCCTCTCAATGTAAATAGGGCCCTTAACTATTACCAACCTAGCAACTTCACTTTGAAACGCCTATGACAGTCTCCACCCAATACGGACATGTCTTGGCGGGACAGAAAAGCTGATTTCCCTACTTTTTTGGACCAAAGACTTGGCGGGGAGTATTTTACCACATAAGTGGTTTTTGGTAAGATCAAAGTTACAACCCCTAATTTTCTAAAGTTTGTAGGTTTCAGTTTCAGCCTAATCACACCCTACTCTCCTCTTGACCCTAATTTCAAATATGGGGTAGAAATTAGGTTGTACCCTATTCCAATGATACTCAAAGTGTGGTCCACGGACCCTTTGGGTCCTTTGCGTGATTTCTGGGCATCTGTGTTGCCTTGAAATAGTCCAACAAAAATGTTTAATTTATTAAACAATTACTACGTACATACAGCGTTTTTAACAGGTGAACTTAAGTGATGTAGAAATTTATACAGTAGGAGTGGGGGCGCGGGACACAGTGGTCTAACTCCCCCGGAATAAGCTGGTTTAGATGGACCTGCCTTAAGTTCACCCTTTCTCCACTAGTGGCAGGTCGGTTCACCTAGTACACCATATATAAAATAATTATTTCTTCAATTCCAAGATTAAAATTATTTAAAAGGGTCTTTAACAATGTTAAAAATTGTATTAATTATTTTAAAGGTATAATTTTCATAAAATGTTATAAAAATATAAACGCTGTATTAATTTTAAGTAGACCTGATATCGTGATAACCATGATTTGTAGACAAACATCAAAATGTTAGTAAACAAACATCAAAAATGTTTGTAAACAACATCAAACCGAGAAATTATAAATTTAATTTACGTCTTCGTTGTCTCATTATAACACAACTTTCGTAACACACTTTATCCTATTTTCTAAAAAAATATCTTATAAAAAAGAAAAAAAGTTAATGAATAAGATAAAAATTGTCTTGTTTACATTTTTATTAACATAAATAGAAGTCTTGATTTAAAACTGATAACAATAGTGATAAGCGTACAAGGTGAAAACTAGCGCTCGGTGTGGTAGTTGATGCAACTAATCCCTGTTTTTTTAGGACCACCTAAAACCAGGGAGTTGGATCACTGTGTCCCCCGCCCCCACCCATACTTTATGAATTTCTACATCACTTTAAGGTGAACATATTCAATTTAATACGATACGGTTCTTGAACGGTATTTATTTAGTCTATCAAGTGACGTTATGTGATAACTGATCCTGCAAAAACATCCTGTCTTTTATGGTGAAGGTTCACTTAGGTAATAAGAATGTTTAAAACAAAAAATATATTTGTTTTAAATATCAGGACATATGCCAAAACTTGACCACTGACCAGACAAAGAAAACTGTTTACTTCATACAGAAGTACATTTAGACAAAAGGAAATTTTTAGAAATGCTCTATATAATAGCTGACAAAGACAGTATGAACAAAAAACAAGACATTAACAATCTTAGCAGTATTTATTATAATATTATTTTAAAACCTTAATTTTTCCTTTACCCTCCCAATTTTGTAATTTGATTTTAAATTTATTTACTTAGACATTTGACATACATTCAAATTTATTCATTTTCAAGAACTGACGAAGCTCAGGATCCCTGGGGTAAAGCTCTTCATTAATTTATTTTAAATAAATTTTTAAAAAAGGACTGAAGTCTTCATCAACTTAATTATTATTACAATTAATAAAGGTCCAAAAGCTCTAAAGTTATTGAAAAATATATTTAATTAAATTGTAATTTCTTTGCATAATAATAAATTTTTACTAAAAAGAATATTATTTCAAAAGTTATTTGATTAAAAACGGTAATATTAAAGTGAAATAATAGTTCCACAAGAAGGTTATCCATTAAATACAATCACCTCTGAAGGTACATACAGCGTATTGAGTGATTGATCTAGATTCCATTAGGGCCATCCAATAGTTATTAACTTGCAGACTACTCTCCATTAAATTTTATTTTGCAAAATAAGGCTACCTCTTGTAATTGTTTTGTATTTAAATCCCTTTTATTTTAATCAAAGAATATTACAAATGAATTGTAATTAATTGTAGTTACAAGTTGTGACCACAGATAAAGAATAAATTACTAATAGTAATTTATATAGTTGGTGGGTGTGACCTGAATTCACCTTTCTCACTTTGAAACATTTTTTACACTTCTGTATGAATATTTAAAAACAAAAACCATAATTATGTTTAATTGGTCTATTTTATCGTTGATTCTATTTTATTTTTTTCATCACATGTATGTAATTCTTATTATTTGATTTATACTCTTACGTGTTAATTACTCATTTTCAAAAACTAATTTATGTTTTATTTTTTACTTATTCTTGTGTGTACCGCAGGTATATTGGAAATATACCAAGGTTGCGGCTGGAAAAAAGGAAGTATAGTAGGATTTTAAATGAATTATCTGTTTTAGGTAGTATTAAGACTATCTGACACTGGTTTTACCGAATTGTCTGGCTGTATGTGAGTGTGACTCATAGTTGAAACTTAGTTAAAAAATCAATGGTCTAAAATAATGTTTTTTAATGTCATTATCTATCATTAATGACAAAAAAATTGAAATTCGTCTAACACAAAAAAATGTTTTGATCAATTAGACACCCATGTAGCCAGTTCAATTTTTCAAAATCAAAAAAATAATTCTGTTGAGTTGAACTGTATTGCAAGTGTATCCCTTTATGTAATATATAAATATAGTAAGTTTCATTTTGATATGGCTAGTATATCTACAGTTTTTGTTGGATCACTAATGTTGACCTGCATTGATTGATTGATTTATTTAACCATGCAGAATTAGGACCATAAGGTCCTCTCTACCATTGAGTGAGGTCAACGCCTGGATGGGAGACCACTTGAAATAAAGCAGATGTTATTATTGTCGGAGGACAAGCAAAGCGAGTCCAATGTCGTGAGGACGAGTGAAGAAAATTAATATTTAGAGGAAATTAAGTTTTGAGATACCCCGTGTATAATTTAATCACATTTTTATCTTTTTACTATCGTTTTAATTTCTACTAATGAGAGTAATTTTTTCATAAATTGTTATCCATTGATAAAAAGTGAGATAAGGGACTTTCAAAATCTTATCAGCATTTGTATTATGATAATATTATATCGATTGAGTACATTATTATTCTGTCAATTATTTACATTATTTTTGTATCGCTTTATCTTAAAGCATGGTATGTAGTATACATCACTCTAAAATATAAAGGAAAAATAATATTTTAAAATATATAGCAAAGAAACAAAAGATAAATGATCTTTTAGCAGGGAAAAGGCCTTGGGAGGCTTGTGTATGACTTTGCAAGATTTAAAGTGCTTGCCATGACCACTTCGAGTCCACACTGTCATTGTTTTAGTATTTATTTATTACATGGCATTTTGCCATGTACATGGCAAATTTTTATCGCCATATAGCCCCTTAGGGGTTATATAGCGTCATATAAATATATACAACAATATATATTATCTTACACCCACTGTATGGTAAAGTAAATCTTCTTTTTTACTCTATGGTAATGAGGTTATAATTATGTTATCTTCAATTGTGCTGCTTAGGATGGTCCGATTGAGCTTATGGTCCAATGCCTTAACCTTTAGAAGACTACATCTAACTTATCCTTGAAGGGCTGTCAACTGTTCAATATTAAATCTAGTCTTTGATTTTGCTTTGAATAATTGGTCTAATTAGTGTGTCCTTCCTATGGGAAGTGGCAAAAGTTGAATAACATTTGTGCTGTATTATTACATGAACAGTAGATTGTCTGTAAACCACCATGTCATGGTTTGCTGGTTATCTACCCTATACTTTACTATTCAAAATGTCATGCTTATTTATATTACTGTTATTGCTTATTTATTTTATAACATACTCTGTATGTAGTAATATAATTCTTGGTGAAGCAAAGTTAGTCTGTTAGCTCCTTTGAGTTTAATATAGGTTGTTTGTGAAAACTAAATTTTAGAACTTAAATATGTCACAAATTCGACCTTTGTATTAAAGAAAATGTGTAATTCAATGCTGAGTTAAAGTCAGTTCTGGATGACAGTACAGAGAATGAATAAAAATCTTACATTAATATACATAGAGTAATAGGCTGGCAAAATTGTCTCTTAAATACTTTAATTCTTATAAGTACACAGGTTACAAAACAAATGTTGTTATAAGCTGACTTTATAACTATTAAATATTTATTTTAAAAAATCAGACTCATTGTAGATAGTATTACTCTCTGGAACTTTTTTATGATTAAAACAAATGACTCTTTATCAAGTAACTTAACAAAATATGGTAAATAATATATAAATAAAAACAGGTTAGTTACACAAAAGTCCTTTATTGTTTAATATATTATAATAACTAAGCTTTCGACTAAAAATTAGTCATCATCAGAGTTTAAAAAATATAAAATAAAATAAAATTGTAAAATAATAAAATAAAGTAAAATTGTATTTTTATTTTATATTTTTTAAACTCTGATGATGACTAATTTTTAGTCGAAAGCTTAGTTATTATAATATATTAAACAATAAAGGACTTTTGTGTAATTAACCTGTTTTTATTTATATATTTTTTTATAAGTCCACAAAAAGAAACATTTTAATTTTAATGGTAAATAATTTTACAGCCGCAACCCTTTCTTTTTAATACTATTGCTGTTTTATAATATTTAATCTGCATCGCTTATTCAACAGCATACTGCTGTGTCTGTTATTGTAATTAAGATTACCATGAAAAGTTCCATAATTAGACTAATGTAAATGAATGTATCTAAGCCGTGAAAAGCAATACAAAGAGTAAATAGTGAACATTTCATTTTTTTTAACATTGATGAAACAATTTGAAAATTGCTCTTATGGCTATATTTTTAATTATAAAATTTGATCTACATACTATGCATTACCTAAAAGTTCGATAACATTAGATAAATAAGGATGTAAATAAAAGTCTATCCACAAATAAATTTCAACCAATGTAATGATGACAAAACCGGCTTTCAACCTAATACAGGTCATCCTCAGTGCCGGTGAGAAGAAGCTAATTTTTCCTCTTGAGTCTTGTTACAAGATTTGAGACTGGATGCAGACATCCAGTCTCTTTTATTTACATCCTTATGGTATAAAATCCACTGGTGCTTATAATTTGGGTATTAGATAAATGTCTGTGGAAGTAAGCATAATAAAATGAGTTTCAGATTATTAGTGAAGGCTTTTCTTAACATGTAAACTCCAGATTTTAGTTTTTTTAACCAAAAATCTACAGAATGTATTGATTCATTCAATACTGTAGGGCAGACTAAAAGTTCAATTACTATGGTTACCTGTTAACTATGGTTTTGAGAGCATTGACCATACTGACCAGCTTGTAGGGCTGGGATCCAGTTTCACTCGTTACTTTTCAAAGTCTGTTGTAGGTGTGACTCTCTGTACTGATTATAATAAATAATGTAATGTGCCCTTAAAAATGTATGCTTAAAGTTTTTAGAAACCTTTGGATTCGTTTTGGAAAGATGAGACATTCCAAGCCTCTTATCAAAGTAAAAAAAATAAAGGTTTATCCTCAAATATAGTTTGAAGCTTATAATGATAGTAAAACCTGTTTTCAACAAAGGTCATCCTCAGTACCTACAAACAAGCGGACGATAAAATAAATATAATAATAAGAATTAAAAAGTAGAGATGGTCAATCAAAAATATAAGAAAGGATAAACAGAAAAAAATTGAAAAGAAATAGAGTAAAAAATTACCGTAAAAATTATTCTAGGTCATTCTTCCTCCTGAACAAATGCCCTGTCTCACTTACTGGTCAATGCAACCACTGTTTCTCCTTATGGGACTGGAGGCTGGTCCTAAGTGCAGGTAGTTTAAAAAGGAAAAAGAAACTCGTACTCGTATCCTTTGAATGTTTTCTTAGTGGTTTTATTTAATTCATTATTTTTGTTTTGTTTCAGACACTCTCATCTGGTACAATTATTCAAATGGTAAATTATTTATTTAATCAACATAATTATTATTAAAAAATAATGTTTTTTTGTCAAAATTTTAATGTAAACTATCTTCAGATTTTTATTTGTTTTTAAAAGAGGTAGAGAAATGATATATACATACATCTAATATATATATATATATTATATATATATAATATATATATATATAATAATATATATAATATAGCATATTATAGCATTTACTTTGATATGACTAAAGTTAAAATTTAAAAAAATTATGATGCATGGAAACAAAGGATAAAGAAAGCTTGTGATAATGGTATTAAAGAAAGACATAATACTACTAGCTTTGGCATGAAAATAGCTGTTTTAATAGAAGCAGCAAGCGTCCAACTTAAAAAAGAAAAAAATACCTACTGGTACTTGGGTGATGTCACTGGATAACCCTAGTATGAGTTATTGCACCAAATAGAAACTGTCACACTTCCCTGTCCTTTTTTAAATCCTTCCTCTAAGTATAAGATTCTTTGGGTGGGAACAAGAGATTCCTTTCTACCCCAGTAATCTATTCTATCTATATTGTTTATACAGATAAGTATGTACTGTTTAGATGGTCTTAATGGTCCAGACATAAGCATGGAAGATGAGAGATTGGTGAGCAAACTGAGGAGTAAATTTCTGAAAGCTCCTCCCCCCCACTCTCCTTCTCACCAGTATTATCTGTCTGAGGATGTAGAAGATCCTTCCATGGGACAGGCTGATATGGTTAGGAAATATTTAAGCAATAAGGTAAGACTAAAGTGAACTGGTTCAAGTTACCAAGTATATAATCTTAGAATAATGCTAGGATTAACAGTTTATAACTGATAACAGAGGACTTAGTGTGGAGACCAGTTGATAACTCACCTAGCAAAGTAAACACTCTTTTATATGCTCTCACTAATAATAATAATAATAATGCCCGTTTTAGGGCCTTTCGGCCCTTCAGGGTAATCACCCTGCGGGACCCACCTTAGGTGGGTCACATCTACTATGCTCAAAGTAAAGCTAAAGTTGGCGAAATCTTTTTACATCAAATTCTATTCATAAAAACTGAGAGAATAGCCCGGGCTGTGAAGTCCACTCACTAATAAGAGTTTAAAAATCTAATTGAATAAATTTACAAGTTTTAGTTTAATTTAACAATTATACTATGGACCAACGAAATCAATGAATGAGCTTATTGCAATCAATTCTTTAATCTCATTCATAAATTGGTAAATTTTTATTGAATGCATGAAAAAGAGGTGAAATAAATGTTTTAATCATCTCAATATTTTTGTATTATATGCTAACTCATACAAATATATAATTTACATTTGTTAGGTTATCACTTGCTGGTCTCAATTCCAACAACTCTGTTATCAGTGATTACAAGAGGTATGCTCCTTAATTGACATTAGTATTATTTTAAGTATTTAATTCTGTCTCTAGCCATTCTATATATATTATTTAGAGATGTATTAAACTATGTCAAGAAATAGCACAAAGCAAGTCTTGTCGTGTTAACTTCTTGATTCTTTTTCTAGATTCGACTTGGGAAAGAAGATTAATGACATTATTTTCTTTAAAGTTCAGGTTCTACTTTGGAACTATGGTGTCTTCCCTTTAAAATTAATTTACGACTTTGAAACTAATATCGATAGCAACAATGTCTTTCTACTAATTAATAACTTTATTAAGCAGAGCCGGCTTTCAGCAATAATGTCTGAGTCTTCAATGTTGAGTCTTTCAATTTCTGGAATCTGACTTGAGAATAATGTTTAAGAGAAGCACGAGTTAAAGAGGGGTATATACAAATTTTTGAAAATACCTTCAAAGGAACAACGCTAGATATCAGATTAGCAAGTAAGAATAAGGTAATACATAAAAATAGAAGTGTTAGATAGGGAGACGTGAGTTCAGCTTAAAATTTTGTAAACACCATGGAAAACATCAGTAACAGGTTAGAGTGGCAAGGTCTTGGGATTAACATAAATGGAGAATGCCTGAACAGTCTGGCATTTGTTGATGATGATAGTTTAAAAAATAATTATTTGTTAAATTAAACATGAATCTAAAAAATGGTATATGAGCTGTAAGAAGAAACAAAAAAAATAGGTCTTAAAATTAACTCAAAGAAATCGAAATTCATAATATCGCGTTAAATGTGGGAGAAGAAAAATTGGAGGATGTAGATCGATATGAATATTTAAGACTGAAGAAACAAGTGAAGGAGAGGATGAGGAGATAAGAAACAGAATATTCTTAGGATGGCCAAGTTATAACAATTATAGGCATCTCTCCTGATTGGATTAAACAAGGAATGAATATAAATGATTAGGTTAAAATAAGGCATACCAACCTAAAATTACCACCTCCAAGAGAGGTACCACAGCTTAATGCCGAATTGCGCATAAAAGATTGTAGGAATACCAATTGTAAATATGTTAAAATGTGCAAATAAATTGTTATTTATTTATTTTTATCTATTTACTTGACTTGAGAATTAAAAGAGTTAACATCCCACCACAGCACTGTAAATGGCATTATTGCTGAAAAACGCCTCTGCTCAATACATTTTTTAATTAGTGGAAAGACGTTGGTGTTGGTGTTGACATTATTGTAGAAAGTTCCTCTACTCTTACTGAAGTTATAAGTTATTTGGAACAAAGTTTTTGACATTTTTCCTTTTAAAGTTTATTTACAACTTGGAAACCAGATTTTGTCATTCTTCTCTTTAAAGATAAATTATAACAGAGGAACTAAGATTTTTACATTCTTGGCTTAGAGGTGCAATTTGGAAACTGATACTTTTGACGTCCATTGTTTAAAGTAAATGTCCTACCAGTACAACTTACATCACCAGGGCCCACTCTATGTCTTTAACTCGATTTAGATTTACATCTCTGCTTGATCTTTAGAGAGTACAGTTGAAAGCATTCTGATTGGTTCTACTTTTTAGTAATGGTATTTAGAGATACCATATGTTTATAGTATTTAGATATTATAGTATTTGGGATTGGTTTTGATTATTTTAGAAGAATGGGGTGTTCATAGAGTGCGGTGCTCTAGATGGAGAAACCAGATCTAACACTCTATACTTTGAGAGGTTCCTCAACTGGACAGGGTTGCTTATAGAAGCAGATCCACTAAACTTCAACGAGATGTTAGAAAAGAACAGGAGAGCCTGGTTATCTCCCACCTGCCTCAGTATCAAATCATATCCAGAAATCGTAAGTCTTTTTTATTTCTCTAAAATAGTATATGAAAAAATTGTTTGGGTGACCACTTTTGCCTGATATCGATCTGAGATTGGTTTAAGAAAGGCTATATTACATTTTATCTGTTTCTGAGACGACAATTTGAGCAAAGCTGGCTTTACTTGTTCCCTAATAGAAGTATATTTATTTCATTTTAAATTTGTTTTAATGTAATATTTTTAAATCACTACTAACTTAACTAGTTTTAGATATTCTGAAGATGACTGCAATGATGGTTAAAATGTATTAAGTACAAATTAAAGTCTTTGTTTCTTCTTAAAGAATAAAATCCTAGTTAAATTAGTAGTGGTTTTAAAAATTGAATTCTACAAAATTAACGGTGCCAATAGGAGTTGTTTAATAAAAAATGAGCTATGTAGCTTTGTACTTCAGTAAATAATAGGTTGCAAATAGAAGACCTCAGACCAAAAAGATTTATTGAAATAAAATTATTTACAATTATTCAAGTAAATCATTTTAGACCGAAGTATTCTATTTATTACTTATAATTTAATAGTTATTTTTTTGGTTTATAAAGAAATTAAAAAACAAGAACTATAGTTAAACTATTGTTAAAAATCAAGTGGTAAGAGAAAAATTCCAAGGAATCTAAAAAATACCTTATAAGAATCTAAACATAATCCAAACAACACAACCAATTGAAAAAACTAATTTGTGTACAAAATCAAGAATATTTCAATCAAAAATGTGCATGGCGTATATGGTACCTTCATACTTTTCCTTTAGACTTCCCTTGCCCTGAGAATATCATGTTTTCCAATGTATAAGGTGTTTTAGTCTTAGTATGATTTTCTTCTTTTTTTATATTTCCTTTATTAAAAAAAATACGTAATTATAATGACAAACTGCTAAAATAATTATTATACATCAGAGATTTCAATACCTTCTTAAAACTATAATAATTTTTGAGCATATACATTATATAGTCTAATGTATATACAAAATTAAGTAGTATAGATAGATAGATATAAAATATTTATATTAAATATATAACGTATAATACAATATAATAAAAAGATAATAATATTTATGTATTAAAAGAGATGTTGGTAAATATTATTGGAAACGTACTCCCTGCTTAACATCTTAATTAAATGGTTAGCCACTACCTAGGGTAACCAACCATCTTTGAAGGGATTATGGGGCTTCAGTTGTCCTCAAAATGTATAATTTACTAATGTCAATGGTGGAATAACTCAGGAATTATTTGTATTAAAGAGTATCTATAAGTTTGAATATTGACAGATGAGATAATGGTTTTTTTTATTTAAACCTAATGCTGGGAACCATCAGGATTATTGGGTGTATTCTTAGAACTCCCCAACTGGGGTTGAACCTGGATTACTTTGGTGAAGAGCGAATATCACAACTATCGCATGCTCACCCTGGTGGACAAGAGTTTAATTATATCCTCTATAAACACCACCCAGTACCCTATTAAGTGAAAACCTTATTAGTTTTTAGAACACTTTGCTTCATATCCTCTACACTTAACTGCAATGCCTGATCTTGCTAGTCAGGAGGGAGGGTTTCTCTTGCTTTGGCCGTATATGGTGTGCTGATAGTGTTCTACAACTTAATAGTTACTAAGAAAATTATTAACTATGGCCTTTAATAAGAATCTTTCCACAGGGTTTGAACAAGTGATTCCTTCTGCAATAAGGCGCGGTCGAATATCCACGGCCTTCTAGAACATTGGATCACCAACAAACTTTTTTTATAACTTTTTTTCAAAATTTTCAGTAATTAGCCGGATTTGTGATAAATGAAGCCTATTTCCGTAATCTGTACGCTCTTTTGGTTAATCTCAAAGAGTATTTACATTCACTCAACAATTTATTTTTAATCTAACTTGGTACAATCATAACTACTGTCAGACATCAATGTTATCTACCTGATTTGTGTTATATTTTGACATGTCATATTTGTTAACATTGACGTCTAACAGTAGTTATGTATGTACCAAGTTAGATTAAAAATAAATCGTTGAGTGAATGTAAATACTCTTTGAGATTAACCAAAAGAGCGTGCAGATTACGGAAATAGGCTTCATTTATCACAAATCCGGCTAATTACTGAAAATTTGAAAAAAAAGTTATAAAAAAAGTTTGTTGGTGATCCAATGTTCTAGAAGGCCGTGGATATTCGACCGCGCCTTATATCCTCTATGTCATGTTCTATATTGATCCATTTGCAGGTGTCATTTGAGCAGAATAAGAACGTGGGTAGGATCTCGTCCGAGCTAGTTGGCTCAGTAAAAGAAAACCACGTAGATGTGCAGTGCTTTCCCCTATATACCTACCTTCTAGCTCTCAACACTACCCATATAGACTATTTCAGCTTAGATGTCGAGGGTAATGAGTTGGACGTCCTCAAGACCATACCTTGGCACAAAGTGGACATCACAGTGAGTTCTTATTTGCCTGTATTATTTAATGCTTAGAGATATATTACTAGAGGAGGCAAACCTCTCCAAAAGTGTTTTCAATCAATTATTTTTGGCTTCCCATGTATTATTTGTGTTTTGATTTGTATTTTACAGGTTCTTCTGTATATGTTACTGTAATTTTGTTCTGTTTATTTGATTATATTGATAGTCGAATGTGGTCAGGTTACTTTTTTGATGTTTAAAAATTCAACCAATAGTGATTGGTTGAAACCTAATAGAGATATTATTCCCTAGTAATAATTTCTCTATGATTTAATACCCCAAAGTTAGCAAAACATGGATAATTAAAACAACATAATTGTAAGAGAGACACGTAAGATCTTATGATAACCTGGCTTATAAAATCTAAATAAAAATCTATTAATCTTATTTATATGATTTGTTATTATTTTATTTGTTAGGTATTTTATTTAAAAATAATATCTTCACTTATAAAGATAATCGAGGCAATAATTTGATCTTTAAAGAAGCAAAGGACTGTAAACACAATAACCGTAAAAAATACAGTTATTATCAGTGAACTGGGTTTGCTGTTATCAGTTATTCTCCTTCTATGCGTAGTTTAATTCTAAGAGTTTGATAAATAAAATGTTATAAAGAGCTTTGTGGACAGTATTATCACTTTAAGAATCAAGTTGAACATCTCTGTTATCAGTGGAATATACGGGATATGATCTTTTTATACCATTATTATTGTAAGCCTATAACTTTCCGTCAGGTACTTGATTGCATGCAACGTAGTTCTTTAAAAAATTCAATCTAGGTGGCTCCAACTTATGACCCTATCTATAAGGTTACCTCTAACTTATTAGAACCCAGAGTCTCAATTCACTCTGCCCTTCATCACAATTTCAACAAATATAAAGTGACGTATTAGAGGAGTCCCCTCTTTATAAAGTTTAAACTAGTGATTCCTCTAAAGTGATGTAGAAATTCATACAGTAGGGGTGGGGGCTTGGGACACAGTGGTCTAACTCCCCCGAAATAAGCTGCTTTAGATGGACCTGCCTTAAGTTCACCCTTTCTCCGCTAGTGGCAGGTCGGTTCACCTTGTACCCCATATATAAAATAATTATTTCTTCAATTCCAAGATTAAATTATTTAAAAGGGTCTTTAACAATGTTAAAAATTGTATTAATTATTTTAATGGTATAATTTGCATAAATGCTTTTATAAAATATAAACACTGTGTAATTTTAAGTAGACCTGATATTGTGATAACCATGATTTGTAGACAAACATCAAAAATGTTTGTAAATAAACATGAAACCGGGAAATTATAAATTTAATTTACGTCTTCGTTGTCTCATTATAACACACCTTTCGTAACACACGTTATCCTATTTTCTAAAAAAATTATCTTATAAGCTACTAAAAAAGAAAAGTCAATGAATAAGATAAAAAATCGTCTTGTTTACATTTTTTATAAACATAAATAGAGTATCGATTTAAAACTGATAACAATAGTGATAAGGGCACAAGGTGAAAAACTAGCGCTCGGTGCGGTAGTTGATGCAACTAATCCCTGTTTTTTTCGGAACACCTAAAACCAGGGAGTTAGACCACTGTGTCCCCCCCGCCCCGACCCCTACTGTATGAATTTCTACATCACTTTAGATTCCTCTTTCTTTCATACTAATTAGTATTATCGTAGGGGTCCATACATGGGAGAGGACGTTAAATAAGTCACATGACTTCCCTTAAGGTAACCCAGAGATTTGTCCAAAAATGAAAGTCTGAATGTTTTTATTTTAATACTGGCTCAACCATAAGTCAGAAAGTAAATTATACTAATTAAATGCAGCTTAAATTCTGCCTATTGTTATCAGGTGTTATCAGTAGAGTTTATTCATGTAGAAGCAGGTAAAGATGCACTGAAGAGTTATATGGAGGAGCAAGGCTACACCGTCCATGGCACTGTAACTCATCCTAACTGGCTTGCTAATGACTACATATTTGTCAAGTCAAGTCACACTGTCCTAACTGGCTTCTAATGTGTCAAGTCATAGCATCTGTGGCACTGTAACTCATCCTAACTGGCTTCCTAATGACTACAATTTGTCAAGTCATAGTCATCTGTGGCACTGTAACTCATCCTAACTGGGCTTGCTAATGACTACATATTTGTCAATCATAGTCATCTGTGGCACTGTAACTCATCCTAACTGGCTTGCTAATGACTACATATTTGTCAAGTCATAGTCATCTGTGGCACTGTAACTCATCCTAACTGGCTTGCTAATGACTACATATTTGTCAAGTCATAGTCATCTGTGGCACTGTAACTCATCCTAACTGGCTTGCTAATGACTACATATTTGTCAAGTCATAGTCATCTGTGGCACTGTAACTCATCCTAACTGGCTTGCTAATGACTACAATTTGTAGTCATAGTCATCTGTGGCACTGTAACTCAACTGGCTGCTAATGACTACATATTTGTCAAGTCATAGTCATTCTGTGGCACTGTAACTCATCCTAACTGGCTTGCTAATGACTACATATTTGTCAAGTCATAGTCATCTGTGACACTGTAACTCATCCTAACTGGCTTGCTAATGACTACATATTTGTCAAGTCATAATTATTGTAGCTCATGCTAACTAAAAGATAAAGTTGGCATGAGAACATGAATTGATAGTTAAAATATGTGTGTGTAGCTGAAATTTTGAAAATAGTTTAACACTAGTTTCTGAATACTTTGAAAAGAGTACATTCAGTAAGTTATAAAACTTGACACTTGTCGCTTGTTTTTTAAATTGTAAATATAATTCTAGGTTAATTAATGAGACTTCAGTCCTTTAGAGTTATTTACATAAACATTAATAACAGACGTTTTGCACGGCGAAGCCAGGCATCTTCAGTGTTAAACAATAAACAAATCAAACAACCACCACCAAAAATTTAGTAAAGCATACCAATACCAAAAATAAACATGTAAATATGATGTTTTTTAAGGTGGTTACCTGTTTTTAAATTGTTGTTAAACAATCTTACTTATAAAGCCTTTATTAGAAGTCCATTTGTCAAAATTGAAAAATTTCTTAAACATGCAGCTGTACTAATGGGGTAAAATTGGCTGCACTGACTGTTAATGAGGCTGATTGTCCCCCTTTGTTTTTCTAAAGAATGTCCACATCAAAGAATTATATAATAAATAATGATAATAATTTTTATCAAATTTTTAGCCTTCTTGTAACTTTTAATAATTAAAACAATCTATCAAACACGGAACTAAGCTATATCTAATTCTTATAAATGATAAAAAACTCATTATGATGAGGTGTACAGAAAATTCATTGGAGAATAATTTGATTGTAATCGTTTGTACAAGGAAACCTTCTCTGTGCAGGTTATAGTCTTGTTTAGTTGATTTTTGATATTAATGTGCCAAAAATAAAGAATCTATTCCTCATCTTTCTTTTGTTGTGTTGTCCAAAGTAAGCTGTCTAGTTTTGTAATTTTATGAATGACTACAGTTGTTTATTTAAAACTGTGTAATCAAATTAAACTAAAAGTATTCATTTGTGTATAGTTATTGTATAAGTAAGGGTTGTTTTCAATGTAAATTTTAAGACAGTATCATAAAAAATAGAGAAACTAGTCAGCAATGTTGATTTTAGTCATTTTTATTTATTTATAAATAGTTTATTTACTCTAATATCACTTGTTATGTCAATAAATTAATAGATGAATAAAAATTGTGGAATATTTCTTAAAAAGTTTATAAGTGAAGTCATGGAAATTGCCACCATGACTGAAAATTCCAGACAGGCCTGTTTGATTTCATTAGTTTCCTTGCTGTCTCAGTTAAGTATAAATTGTTTGACAACGGTCATTAAAATATATTTCATAAGTATAATATGAAATTAGGTTAGTAATACTAAATTTAAAAAAAATAATAATAAATCAATTATAAGTTATTTTATTAGGTGGTAAAGTAACATTATATAGACATGGAAGTTTGTTTATTTAATGATAATTAATTTAAATAAATTTGTTTATTATTAAAAAAAATGTCCAAAGCAATAAAATCACTTAACCACCATGTAAGGTATACTTTTTTTGAGAGCTCATTCAATAAAATATTTATGTCTTATGCCTGTTCACAGTTACATTTAGAGGTAATCTCCTTTAAGTATGAATATTTTAGAGCTTATTAATTATATTAAAAAATCAATTATCAAAGTATTGTACTCATCACCTTTTTGAGTTTAAACAAATCTCTACTCTACTTTTCCATTCCCAAGCAAATTCTTACTTGATACCTTATTCATTCCCGATCGAATTCCTATTCTACAACTTATTCATTTCTAATCAAATTCCTATTCTTAACTTTTTTTAGAGTTTAGCAGGTTTAGCATTATTTAGTGTACCCTTGTGGAGATTAGTTCTTAATGTAACTGAATACAGGTCTTAGTAGATTTATTTATGATTTTTAATTTATGTAATTCAAAAATGGATGACTAGTTATTAGTAAAACTATAGTATTAAAACAAAGAGTTGGCCTTATCAATGGCACCAAAATGGTGTGAGGGAAACAATTCTATTGGTCTATCATGGATTTGCCATCATTTTCCTCTTCAGCCTCTTGTACCATCTTTTGATAAGGACAGCTTTTAACATTAATACTCTAGTAATAGAACTGAGTAGGGTAGTTATTATATTTGAAAAATGCACACTTATATTTTAACAATGTAGGTAACTGTGAGTAGACAACAGCAACAATTAAGTAACTGTACTCCACGCACTATATCTTTCGACATAGAAAAAACAGCTGTTTTAATAGAAACAACAGGTGTCCAGCTTCGGAAAGAAAAAAATACTTATAGGTACTTGGGTGACGTCAAAGGATAACAATAGTTCAACCCCCAGCGGGTGTGCTCTAATATATTATAATTCTTATGCTCATACATAAGGAATTGTTATTGCATTAACAAATTCAAACAAAACACCGTCGTGTTTTTAACAAGTCAGTATCCTACTAATCCATTGGAAAATGGATACATAGGATATCGTCATTTTAAATACAAAACTTGGTCAGCATCTTGCACGTACCCACAAATCCGACTTGTTGCCATTCTAGAGCCAACTATACAAAAATGTAAACGACATTAACATAGAAGCAGTGACAAGTTAATATCAAGACTTAAGAAATTTCGTATGTTTATTAAACATATTAGGAAAGTAACACAGCTGTGCTAAGTTATAACAATATTGTCTCAATTTATTTTTAAATTTGAGATGCGATGTCACAAAAGATAAATGTCTTACATTTATTGTTCGCCAATAAATTTTGTCTGGGAAGCAGTATGAAGGTGACTGCCATTTTTTTTTTTAATTAAATTCCGGAGGAAATAATTTCCTAGGTACTTAGACCTTGTATGTGGGTCCATTGTACCTGAAGGTGACTGCCATAAAGATTTTGAGATTAGCAAAAAATTTGATATCAGACTTTCTCATATTTCTCTACATCAATACATTTATTGTCCATAATTATTATTAATTAGTTATAGATTGAGTTTGCAAGAATGCTATAAAATAACATATTAAAAAGTTTTTAAGTACATGAAATGATAAAAATAGTTAATTTTAAATAGAAGAGTTATTTAAGAAGTACAGCGGGGTAGGTAAAATAAACTGACTTACCCCTACGTACACATCGTCCCCCTTGCAGCTGTAGGAATTTTTTCTTCCCTTACAAGTGTGTTACAAGCGTTGCATTTTCTTCCTTCCAGTTGATTTTTAGTTACAAGACCATGTCGAAAGATATAGCATAGCGAGTATAAGGCGCGGTCGAATATCCACGGCCTTCTAGAACATTGGATCACCAACAAACTTTTTTTTCAAAATTTTCAGTAATTAGCCGGATTTGTGATAAATGAAGCCTATTTCCGTAATCTGCACGCTCTTTTGGTTAATCTCAAAGAGTATTTACATTCACTCAACGATTTATTTTTAATCTAACTTGGTACATACATAACTACTGTTAGACGTCAATATTTTGTGTTATATTTTGACATGTCATATTTGTTAACATTGACGTCTAACAGTAGTTATGTATGTACCAAGTTAGATTAAAAATAAATCGTTGAGTGAATGTAAATACTCTTTGAGATTAACCAAAAGAGCGTGCAGATTACGGAAATAGGCTTCATTTATCACAAATCCGGCTAATTACTGAAAATTTTGAAAAAAGTTATAAAAAAAGTTTGTTGGTGATCCAACGTTCTAGAAGGCCGTGGATATTCGACCGCGCCTTATAACACTGCAAATTGAAAACAACATGAATAGATTATTGGCTGGTTTTATTTATTTTTGTTAGAATAAACCTTAAAAATGTTTACTCCATTTTAAATTGTATAAAATAGTAAGTGAAGGTGATGAGGATTGGGTGTGAGAGTGGGGAGAAAACAGGAGTGGTGTATCCATGGGCTTAGAAAAGAATTGTACTTAAAAAGGTCTCTGACTCTTATGAGGCTAGATACATAATCCTACCTAACTGGACATTTTTGATGAATACTAAGAATTGGATACTATAATAGAAAAGTATATAATATAAATATAATACTAAAACCAGATGACCATTGTGGACCAGGACTTAAAGTAGACCATTGTGTTAAGCTTGCCAAACTTAACACAAAATCAAATTTATAGTTAGATTAAAATCGGATGTCTGTTTTTGTATAAAACATAATCTGAAACATTTACTCATCAATATTATTTAGACTAAATACACTGTTAAGCATAAGAGCTACAAAATCTTTGCCTTATTTTAATGTCTAGATTTGAAAATTATTTTATATGAGAATCATAGTACTACATAGTATCAGGTCTTTCTAATATAAATAAATGTGTGCATCTTTAGTGTAGAATATAATGTTAAAAAAATAAAATAAAACTTATTTTTGAAAGACAAATATAAATGTAAATAAAAAGTTAAACTATTTTTGTTATTTCTCATCAAATGAGATATTTATTACGTATTTATAATCTAGATTTTTGATATTTATTGTACATATTGGATATCTATTTACCTTTGTTTAATTAAAACATTACAGTTAATATTGAAGAAAAAAATGAAGTCATTTGCTATAAATTGGCAGACTATAAATGCAACTATAACCACTTTTGAATGTTTGGTTCGAAAACAAAATGAGTTACATTATTTCATGTCCCTTTCTTGGACCATAACTAGAAAAACTAGCGGAATGGAAGAAGAGACTTTTTTCTCAATTTCGCCAGCTTAAATAAATAAAATTAATTTGTTAATTAATGTTGCTCTAATTAATTAAGCTAACTCTCTAATTTTAATTAAACAATGTATATAATTTTAATCTTAGAATTTAAACTAATACTGTACCAACTTTTACAATTGATGAAATTTTAATGAAACTTTTCTTGTTAAAAATATTTTGGCATATGAGAATGATTACGTCAAATCCTAGTAATTGTTTGGTTTGATTTATAACTATCATATTGGTATTGTTTCTATTTTGGTTATGCTCAGTTGCTACCCTTCAAAAAATTTGTGAGGGAAAGAATTTTATTGGTTTATTCTGCTTCCTCTGAGAAGATATAGAATGAACCAATAGAATTGTTGTTCTCTCTAGTGGCAATTAACTAAAATCAATAATATTTCTTAGAGTCTTAAAAATCTTGAACAATTTTTTTTTTTTGTTTTAAATATAATATAATAAATATTAACTAATTTAAAGTTAACTTTATATTTTTCATTCTACTTGCAGTCAAAATACTACTTTTTTGCCTGTCAAGAGGAAACAAAAATCCAAATTGCTGCCTAAGAACTTAGCTTTTGTTTTGAGGTAAATTTACTGTTATGTTGGTAGCCGAAATAAACTATTAAAAGGTTATATTTATACCAGTGATCGAATTAGTTTTAGAAAAAAATTGTTTATGAAAGCAAAGTATTTTGCCTTTGGTTTATAGCTTAAAAAATGCAGCCTATCTCTTTTGGGATTCACCATTTAAGAGATTACTATAGTATGGCACACAGTTGTAATTAGTTAACAGTGTGAGAAAATAGTGTTGAGGAACTAATCGGTGTGTAACTTTATTCAGCAGGTACTCATCTGATGTTTTACATGATATTTTATCTGGTAAATAAAGATACACTTTATCACCTCCCCTATTAGTTTGTTCAGGTTACTTATAAACAGTACAGTAGACAGAATCAATACACTGAATATTGAAGATACTGTATTTATGTTATAAATCTTGACTCCCATCTGAAAGACACCCAAACAAAAACTGTGTCGAGGAGTGGATGTGAGTGGAGTGAAAATGAATAAATAAACAAAATAATTGCACATTTAATCATATTCACAATGTGGTACATAGATTACTGATAAATTGTAAACCTAATTAATGAAGAGAATAACTCTCTGCTAATGATAAAAAATATAAATAAAAATCAACAGTGTTCTATCCTCTAAATATTTTTTTTAACTAAATATTAAACCATGCAGATTGTTATTCTTTAGTAGAGGGGATAACCTCCATGTATAGTAAAAATGTAAAGTATTATAATAAAAATCAACAAAAGCTAATTTAAAAATAATAATAATACTGCTGGTTCATTATTTTATGGGCGATGTTTCAAATTTATCACTCAAAGTATTATAAAGAAGGTAATAATCAAGTTTACGATGAGCTCATCAGCTGGCCGAGGTGATGAGTTAGCTTTTCCTGCCGCTCGTCAACTTTTCCTGCCATGAGTGACCTTGATGAATAAATATAACACTATCTAGTACTCATCAGATGTTTTCAACTTATCAGATGAGTACCTGATGAATAACATTTTACACTGAATGAGATTGACCTGATGGTTAACATCTAGGACTAACCTCATTGGCTCCCTCACATTATTTTCCCACGCTGTCAACTGATTATAACTGTGTGTTATACTATAATGAGTTACTTGCATGTTTTTGGATTATTCTTTAAAATAAAAGCCCAGTATGTAAAATGAATTAAATAACTTTTAACTTTGAATTAAATAATAATTAAAATAACTTTTTAAAGGGTTAAAAAAATTTTTTTTTTTTTTTTTTTTATATTATGGCAAAAAGATTATATCAAATCAGGAATTCTTTGTAAGCCTTTAAAGTTTTTACTTCGTGGCATTTATTTATTTATTTATCGGTGGCATTTTTATAATTAAAGTGGTGTATGATAAGTCCAGGGAAAGTTAATATAATAAACTGATATTACGTATAGCCCCATATTACTTAAAAAAATTAATCCAAAATAACGAAAGTTATATCTACCTCCATGGCCATGAGTGTGTAGGCACTCGATTTCGGCACCGGAGGTCCAGGGTTCACAGCCCGGCTATGCTCTATGATTTTTATGAAATAGTATTTGTATTAAAAATGATTTCGTCAACTTAATTAATTCTTTAGAGTGTAGTAGATGCACCCACCTGAGGTTGTTCCCGCAGAGTGAATACCCTGATGGGCCGAAAGACCCTAAAACGGGCATTTTATTTTTTAACCAAAGTTTTGTTTTTGAGTGCTTAAGAGTCAAAAAAATGAATGTTTAGATGTTGTATTTTATTAATATTTTGCTTTTCAGCTCACAAAAAATTTTTAAGTTATTAAAATCTACAAAAGAAAAAATCAAAGAAATTTTAACATTCACTGTAAATTAATTAATAAAAAATATCCCATTAGCAAATTTTTTCCCTAGTAAATTCACTAAGAATCATAAATTAATATTTTTATTTTAGGCGCAACAACATAAAAAGTTAAAAAGAATTTAATATGGAACCCAAGCAATCTAAAAGAAGTTAATATAGTGGCCCAACAACCTGAAGAGTTAAACATAAATCAGAAAAAAATTAAAATGATGACATTAGAGCTAAGTAGTTAATTACAATGAAACATTCTTATCTAAAAAGCCATTAAACTGAAACAGCGTCCAACAAATTGTTTGAAAAAATAGAAATAACTCATTTATTTTTATTCCTTAAGCACCCTATTAAGAATGTTATTTTATTTGATTTATTTTACTCTTTAAAGTGAGCTTACTTATAATGGAGAGAAATACAAAGAATATTATACTTACAATTGACAAACTACAGTCTATCATTTAGTTCAAAAATCTTGACAGGTCAGTTTAGACACCACTGATTCTTAAGGAAAAAAATCCCTACAAGAAGGGAGCAGGAAAAAACTATGTAAACAAATCTGGTTATTTTACTCGTATTTTCTTGGCGATGTTTTTTTATATTTCTTTTGTGTAGTTTTATTTTAAAATATCATTTTTAAGATTAATTTGAAAGTAGTTTCCAAACGATGAAATCAAAAGAAGAACTACAAACAACGTGAACGATTGCCGGGAAGAAGGTTTTTTCCCTACAGCGGTTATTGTGGTAGGGATTTTTTTCTCTTTTTAAGTGAGACGTTGGCAGCGGCTTCTCTGATTGGTCAATCCCCAAAATACTTATGACCTTGGGGATTTTTAAACTAAACTATAGACTGTAAATGTATTATATAATGAAGTAAATCAGTAATCAAAATGCAAGTATCTCATTACTACTCTAGGCAAAATTTAAGTGTGATCATATTAGGATTATTGCAAGCTTTGGATAAAGCCTTAAGCAGAACCCTAAACCTCACAAATAACAATTATTTATTCAAATAATAGTTATTTATAAATAAATTAATAACTTAAAAATATAACTTTAGATTAGTCTTAGAGAGAAGTTTAGTTTTATATAAAGAACTTAAAGATTTAAGTGCCAACTTTACTCCTATTTTGTTCAGTATTTTTTTTTCCATGTAAAAGGAAAAATATTCTTTTTTGTGTTAATTTTATTCAATTGTGTTTATCGAAATTATTAATATTTATTTTTGTTGTTGTTAGTAATCAATTGAAGGTATTATTTATTGTTATTTTTTTTGAAGTCAAAATTGTTTATTTATTTTGTGATTTGGTTTTGTTTGTTGAGATTGTAAAATTGATTGTTTTTTTATGTTTATATCATTATAGCACAAGTTGTATTAACTATTTAAAGGGCGGTTTTCGAGACAATTACTCAAGATTGTGTGACTTATTCCTGATGTAGGGATCAGTCTTACTCTAAGCACTAACAATTTTTGTAATTTTGTCAAATATGATTTTTCAGTACCATTTGACTTAAACTGATGAAGTTATTGAGTGCCACTTAAGTCATCACCAACAAGTTAGATTATTGTTTATATGTGCTATAAGTCAATCATATTAATTTTAGTAAGACATGGTCCCTCATATTAATCTATACAGCATAATATGACTTTATAATCGTAAGGAAAACATTGCTCACGATACATTTTTTCTATCATTCTTTATTTATGATAAGCCAGTAGGGTTGGAGATATTTATGGGGATAATATGTTTGGCTCTTTCCTTATTATTTAAGTTCCTTGGTATAGATATATATGTGGGTCTAAGTCATAATAGCTCTACTATAATTTTTTTATGTTCCGCCTATAATTTTGATCAAAGTAATATATTTGTTCTAATTTAATGAGTCTTTTACAGTTTTATTTATTATTATTGAAAACTAAATATGAAAATTATGTTATTACTATATAATAGTGCTGTTGGGTTGTAGCCCCATATATATTACTTATATATTGGTATAACATATGATTTCATTTTTTTTAAAATACCTATTACAAAATCATTTATTGTGCTTGTATAGATATAAATTGGGGCCAATAGCACTACTGTAGACAAAAAAAAAATCAAAATTATCATTTTGTAAATATTTTAAGATTATAGTTACCTTTAAATATTTTTTCAAATAAGATTAAATTTGAGTAAAAGTTTTATGTATAAAACAAGTGTTGCAATAGAATATCTCATTACTGCTAAAGTTTGAACACTAAGGCCCATATTCAAAGACATTTTCCTAACATTCCCCTTGTTCCTTAAGGAGAATGTTAGGAAAATGTCTTTGAATACGGGCCTATACCTTTTTAATGATGGCCAAATGCTTTATAATCAATCTACTCGTGTGTGTTTGCCCACACTGTGCCCTGTGGACAAAAACTGTGAGATATGTAACTCTTTTTTTAAGAAACACTGCTTTACAACAACCCTAATTTTAGTTCCTACCTTTTTACTTTTCCTCCTTTATACCGTAGGTATATAGGAAAAGTATTGCGTTTGCAAAAAAAAATCTGAAACCGGGATGTCACAAGTATTATCCGTTTCAGGTGTTTTTAAGACCTCCTGAGTGGTTTTCACAAAGTTGTATCTGTGTATGAGTCTGTTATCATCGTAGCTTCTAGTTTATTTTTCTAAAGAGTTGAAACTGTACAAAAATCAGTCTATAGGTGTAGTTGTTCTACCCGAAAAAATATTTTTTTATGACGTCAATAACGCACAATAATGACTTAGCAATTTTGAAAAATCATAAAATGGAGGAAAATGTTGCCATCAATTTGCTATTTGGCACGTATGAAGACATGTATAAGACTAATATATGTGCTAAGTTTTATCTCATTATTGGCCTTAGTTCAATTTTTATTGAATGGCTTGTATAGGTTTTTTTTTTAAATTTGTAAAAAAGTCGGAAAATAATCCGATTAAGTTTAAATTTGGTTCATATGTATGCCTTGATGTAATGAATAATAACAATAAGTTTTGGATTCAACTTTGGTTGGATCATAAAATTTAACCAGGATCGAGTGTGTTCAGTGCTTGGATTGGTGACCGCTGGGAATGAAATATATGTATTTAAAAAATAAATAAAGTTTGTCTTTCCACAGATGATTTATTATTATAAAACAAAGCCAGCTTTCAACCTGAACGGTCATCATCAGTGCCGGTGAGATGAGTCTAGATTACTTTTTTAGCCGGTTTCTGAGACCAAGGCATGAATACGACACCTTGGCCATATACATGCCTTGGCCTCAGAAACCGGCTAAAAAAGTAATCTAGACTCATCTCACCGGCACTGATGATGACCGTTCAGGTTGAAAGCTGGCTTTGTTTTATAATAATACATCATCTGTGGAAAGACAAACTTTATTTATTTATAAGCTTATTCCACATCTCAGTATTTATCGGACATGTATTTACTATCTGAGGACAAGCAAAGAGAGTTGAAGACGTGTTGCAGGATAAATTTAACAACTTGTATATTCTGAGGACGAGCGAAGCAAGTCCGAAATAGGGAGGATGAGCGTAGCGAATCCGATGTGATGAGGGAATGTTCCGAGGTACCCTGTACCCAACTTTTATTATAATACTTGTCTGATTGATATCTTTGAACAATTATTATTCCTACTTAATGTTTTGTTTCTCTTTATTTGTGTATATTTAGTTTAAAGTACTTTAATAGGTTGTAGAATAACTAAGTAGAAGAAAGGGTCAAGTCTAAAGCTATGTCCATGTACATAGGTTAAGTCCATGTTAATATGACTAAGAAATGTGAATTATGATAAGAGGTATGACACTTAGTTTGGATCTGTTGCTGACTTAACTTGTATATATGAAGATAGCTAAAGTCAAGGTCAAGTCAGAAATTGTAATTTAAGGCATTTTTTTATCCTCTCTATTTTGATCTACTAGTATTATAAATGATGATTCATCTACATTAAAAAATTACTAGAATTATCTGTTTGCCATAACTCCTTCATTTTCTTAGTTTTTCTGCCAATTTCTGGTAGTAGAATCAGTTATAATTGTATGGCTAATTAATTAAGTTTAATTATATGGTAGTATAATATTAGCTGTAATGAGGGAGCTACATGTGATTTATAATCTTCCTTAATTTATTCTAACAGGGCTTTCTAGTCTTCGATATTAGGAGGGGCCCACTTGTTTCCCTGTTTTAGTATGTACAGATCCCAGTGAGTGTGTCAGTAAGTGTGTGGTGCACTTTTCTTGTAAACACGATATTAAGTTAGATTTGATAAGATTTTAGGTGAAATCTGACCAAGCTGAGTTTATAAGGTGATTCCAATTGGAGGGTTTTTATGAATGAAATAATTCATTTTCATATAAATAGTAAATTTTCAATGTAGAGCGCCTATACTAATTCCTGCAATGATGTCACATATCATTCATAAGAAAGTCAGGTTTTAACCTTCAAATGTGTTTGGTTTGTTTACATCGAGTTGAGTCACCTTATAAATGTCTAACATCTTGAAATCCAACATGCTTAAATTATGGTTTTGGCTTGACCTATCAACATACTTTGGCATTGTTGACACTGCTTTATTAATCTTTAAAAAAAGTGTTGTATAATTGAAACTGTGATGTCACTGCTAGAAGCAAACTATGAAAAGTATTTTTATTAACTTACTTATTTGTTCCTTAATATTTTCCTATATATTTTAATTATTTTAAAGCACAAATTATTTATTTTTTTTAAAAAAGTTTTTTTTTTTCTTAGCAATGTTCAATCATATACTAGGAGGCTCTGGACAAAGTTGCCATTTATTGGACAGAGTTTTTGCTGAACATTACAAATAATTACATTTTTTTTTACTGAAACTCAGTTTTTTAAAATGAAGAATAAAATTGTTAAATAAAGAACTACTATAATGAAAGCATAATTATCTGATAAAAATGTATAATAAATAGCTAGGTGCACTTAAAATTTAAAATTATCATGATGAATAAAATAGCGAAAATATTGATTTTTTTTCAATAAAATGTAACTCTTTGTTGAATTATTTAATTTACCATCCTAAACTAATTTATGTCATCTTGTTTTTATTATCTTTTCATTCAGGATATTCAGCTTCATCCTGAGTCACTTGAAACTGGACATCTTAATATTAACTTTTTGATGGTAAATTGAAACATTAAACTAAGAATAACTTTTTTTTAAAAAAAAATCTATATTTCTACATTTCTTTTTTTGACAATTTTACATTTTTTTAAGAGCAGTTTTTTAGGGCTGATAATACCAGCAATCTGTTGATAAAGACTATTGTTTTGTGATTTTATATTTTTTTTGTTAATATTAAATTATTATTTATAATTTTTTTTTAAATTTTATTTTTTCCCTTCTTTAATCTTTTCAGGTTGGTTAAAGGAAGAAAGGCTACTGTAAGATTATAGAAAAAAAAACTAAGATAAGATTAATAATAATGAAACAAAACTTTATTGGTAAAGCTATTTCAACCTACAAAGAGGCCATCATCAGTGCAAAACTACAAACAAGTATAACAGAACAAAAACCAAAATAAAATAATGTGAAAAAACAAATAATGATACAAAGTAAATAAATACAAATATAAATTGTGTAGATTTGTTGAGATGTTTAAAAGGAAGAAAGAGTTCATGTTAGTAAAGGCAGCAAGATTGATTTTTTTGGAGAATTTGAGCGGAGTCAGAACAGAGTAGGTGATTTAAATTTGAATTATAGAGGAGAGTTATCCCCCTACTTAAAGCTATGCTGCAGACACCCACGCCTCCTACTATCAGTCTGATTCTGTTATCAAGTGAAAAAAATATAGATTCATTCTTCTTCCATTTTAACACATCAAGGGTGTTAAAAAATTACTTTAAATCTACACAACTTATATTTTTATTTACTTGTTTTTTCACGTTATTTTGTTGTACTTGTTTGTAGGTTTTGCACTGATGATGGCCTCTTTGTTGGTTGAAAGCACTTTGTCAGTTAAGTTTTGTTATGTGGAGAGACTTGGTAGTTTAGATTATTTGTGATTAACTCCATTCACACTCATTCTACTCATGAAGTTAAAGTTGAAGTTAAGATTGATGTAAATAGCAGTTTTGCATTACTACCTTTCAAACATTACATATTTTACCTAAAGTAATGAAAACTGGTGTACATTAAAATAACTGAAATTCCATTCTAGAGATTTTCCAAAAGAATAATGAGGTCAAGGAGGGGGAGTGGTCTCTCTAAAGGAGGGATTACAAATTAAGACATATATATATATATATATATATATAATATATATATATATATATTATAATCTATATATATATGTATATATATATATATATATATAATATATATATATATATATATATATATATATATATATATGTATATATAAATATATATATATATATATATATATATATATATATATATATATATATATATATATATATATATATGTGTGTGTGTGTGTGTGTGTATGTATGTATGTATGTGTGGAATATGAATAACATTTTGTTCTTAAATGTTTCTATGGGACAGGACAACTATAGAATATTTTGATGGTTCAGGGACCTTATTAGTGTCCTGTAGCCTATTATTTATGATGTCATTATCCCACAAGAATGATGCAGCCAAAATTAATTAAAACAAGAAATAACATTGAAATTAAATAAACTTATACCCCTGTACAATGTATACAAAAGTATTAAGTTTAATATAACTATCTGAATTAGTTCTCATTTTATTGTTAGACTAATGGTTTTCAACTAATTTATTTGGTAATTTGCCATCTTTGTAGATGAATACTTATTAAAATCAACTTACACGTCAAAATGCAACAGTACAACACATGCTGCTGCAAACGGATAAAGGCGTCTGGTTAATGTTATGATCATTAGCGATCCAAAGCAAACATTTAAGGAGGGCTTCAACCACCTTACAATATATATATATATATATATACATATATATAAATAATATAAAAATATATATATATTATATTATATATTATATATATATATATAATAATATATATATTAATGTATGAGAAAATGTAAAAATAAAACAATAAGTAAAGTTCATGAAGAAGAAAGTTTTAGGGAAGAGGTAATTCACATCCAAAATGGTTATTCCTAGAAATAATAAAACCTAAATGGTTAAGCATATACCAGTAATTTTTAATTTAAATTTTGAAATGTACTAATTTGTCTAATTGGCATTTATTTCTTTACATTCGAACATTTTCCTTTTTAGACAGAAGCAAATCTGGATGCCAGTTTGGTAGTGAAATATATTCTAATGACCTTCAGTTAGTTCTGTCATTGCTTAACATTGCATCAGCTTGGTCTCATTAAACTTCGTAAATGTCACAAGCTTTTCCAATTTAATTTCTTGACAATAATGTATCTACGCAAATATAATCATTTTGCAAATATTTATGTAATTTATCAAAGTCAAAAACTAGGCATTTTTAGATATTCTAAGCCCTATTGTTTTTATTAAAAAGATAATAATTAACAATCAGAGAACAATCACAGTTCTATGTGCGCAAAAAATTTAACTAATGTCTGATTTTTGTTTTAATATTAAATTTTAAAAAAATCCTTAAACAATTAGAGAAAGCCCTTATAGACCAAGAGCCCAGGGGTGTTCTGTTAATATAAAGTGTAATGGCTGGAACCGGTCTCAATTTTTCGTAAATACCTTCCTGAACAAGGATCTACAATTCTGCCGACTCGTATCGGATGGGTGTCCCAGGCAGAATGCACTTTAGGGGTCAAAGGTTCTGCCTGGGACACCCATCCGATATGAGTCGGCAGAATTGCAGATCCTTGTTCAGGAAGGTATTTAAAAAAATTAAACCCGTTTCCAGCCATTACACTTTTTATTAACAAAACACCCCTGGGCTCTTGGTCTATTAGTAGAGGTTCAATACTACCAACTGATCATAACTTCAAATTTAATTGTGACTATTTCCAAAATTAAAAAAAAAAAACTAAAATAAAACACCAAAGATGAATACAAAAAAGGATTTATATTTATTATATACAGATTGTATTTACAAACAAAGTCTTTTTAGTTATATACAAATCAAACAAGGTACCCCTAGAAATGCCAGAATACAAAGGAGTACAAGTATTTTTTTATTAATACAGCAGGCTAAAAAAAAGTTAGTGGATAGATTGTTGATGTCCTATTATTTTTGTAGTCTCGTAACAGTAAAGCCAACTTTAATCATCTCAGGCAAGTGAAATAATGTTTTTAGCAACAACAAAAACCAAAATTAAAATATATTACAAGATCTTTTCTGCTAGCAATAATAGTTAAAAATGGCTTGAGCCAACCAATTAAGAAAATCTAAAACACCATCTAAAATTCTGACAGCATTTCAAACAAGTCAGTAGATTAAATTTTTACCTAGCGCATCTTGTACTAGTTGTTATTGAGGCATTTCAAATATAAGAAAAATGTAATAATAAATAAATTAGAAAGGAGAAGACAAATAGAAATAAATAAGAACAATTCAGAAATAAAATTACTGGGGAGTCAACTGTAATAACTCCTGTCTGGGTTAGATTAGATTTTAATTCTAAGCAAATAATTTTTAATTATAAAATTTAAACATCCATAAGAGGTTACAGCATCAGCTTTATATTATCACATAGTACGTTCACACACACTTTAGATCCGCATATCTTATAGAGTGCGATCTCTCAATACGGTAATTTAAGCTGTATGAACCATGCGGAGGGGATCCGATCGCATACGCTAGAACTAGGGATATGGAATCTAAATGGATCCCCCAATACGCTGTCTTTTTGTGTGTGTACCTTTAAGAGACGATCGTATTTAACGGATAACCTTCTCGTCGAACTTTTATTTCACTTCTATATACCGTTTTTGATCAAATAACTTTTGGAATATTATTTTTTTTAGTGTAACTTTATTATTATGCAAAGAAATCACAATTTAATTAAATATATTTTTTGTTTTAAACTTCCTTATAACCAAAAGTGAAGCTTCACTATACAAGACGCCATGTTTTGGCGGGATCAGTTATCACTCGATCGACTAAACAAATACGCTGCAAGAATTGTGAAGTTAGTTGACCGTATTCTATACGATCCGCGGATCTAGAGTGTGTGTGAACGTACTAACACTTAAAATCAGTGAAAGAATTAGATTGGTTCAATCTAACCGCTCTTCCTATCTGAGAAGATCTGAGACTTCCTCGAGAAAGACTTCCTTTCCTTACATTTTGGAGGTTTAAACTGATTAAAACCATATAAGCTGAGACCCCCTTTTTGCCTGTTATAAATACTTTTCAAGGCACATAAACATTTTTTAAGGTGGATTAATGGAAGAGGTTTCGTAAAAATAAGATAGAGGTGTCAAAGAGATAGCTCTATCTTATTAATTTGCCTCACTGAAAGGCGATTTAATTTTACTTAAACGGTATTGAGTAAAATCAACTCAGAGAAGCAATCTAATAGTATAGATTTTAACAGAAGTTCAGATAGAGTCCACATTAATAATATTTCTCAAGGTAAGAAAAAGCAAGACTAGTTAAAATGGAACTTGAAGGTGAATGGACCACCAGAGTGGAATTGGTTGAAGTGTTGGAAGGGATTGAAACCATCATGCTGGCCAGACTCGGGATCTAGAGGATCCTCTCCCTGGTCAAACTTCTTCCTCTTATCTGGGTCAGTCAGTACTTCCTTGGCAGCAGCGATGTCAATGAATTTCTTCTCAGCTTTTTTCTTTTCGTCTTCATTGGGAAAATTATCCGGATGCCATTTTTGAGCAGCTTTCCTATAAGCTTTAGTTATTTCTGCTTTATTAGCCGTTCTCTTAACACCTAAAATTTTATAATAATCTCGTTTCTCTGATTGCTTTTGCATGCGTTGAGCTCTCTGTTTACCCTCAACTGCTCTTTGCATCCTCGGATTTAATTCTTCCGCTTCGTGGAAATCTTTCATAGCTTCGTCATAGCTTTCATCATTTAAATAAGCGTCACCTCTGTCACAGAGTAAATCGGGTGTTTTACTGATTTTAATCGCTTCAGTACAAGCTTGTATGGCTTGTGTAGGCTGATCCATATGGATCAAACACTGACATAATTTCTCTTTACCTAAAAATACAATCATAGGTATCTTATCTTCAACTTTTAATAATTTGTTAGCAGCAAGAACACAAGATTCGTAATCGACTTTGTCATGTGCTTCAACAGCAGCTGCAAAATGTTGAGCGACTTTTTTAACTTTTTTGTAATGAGGAAAGCAATCTTTATGCTCTGGATCTAGTTTCAAACATTCTCTGATCTCTTTTAGACTGTCTTCCGGATATCCCAGCTGGTATAGAAGAATAGATAGTTTATAAAAACCCTCAGTATTGTCTGAGAGGAGCTTGGTAGTTGACCTGAGGTCTTGTACAGCATGCATAGGTTCGTTTATCGCTACATAACACTGAGACCTTACTTCCCTTAAATAACTAGACCAAGGACAGATCTCTATGGCACTGGATAGCAAATTAATGGCATAAACATGATTACTTCCCTTGATGTAGTGCTCAGCATTCTGAATGTTCTCAACGACATGATCTATCCTAATGAGATTATCATACGATTCTTGACTTCGATCATAATTATACAACTCTAAATATTCTTTTCGAGCTTCGTCTAATTTACCTTGTTTAAGTAAAATCTGAGCTTTTTGATACTTTGCACCGACGAAGTCGGGTTTTAAATCTAAAACTTTATTGAAATCTGTTAAAGCTAGAGTGGCTTTGGCCATGGCTAAGTAAACGGTACCTCTCTTGAAATATGTGAGGAAGTTTGAAGGATCGCCATCGACTGCGGCATGGTAGTGAGAGAGAGCATCTTGAAGCTGACCCCGGGCAAGCATGTCACCTCCCATAGCCAGGTGCTTAGCTACTTCCTCTTGCATAGAGCTCTCTACTATCACACTCAGTATATCTAAAGTTACGAAAATAATCCAAGCCGTACACAGTCTGTAGGGGGTCGCTTGATAACAATCCATTTCTAAATATATCGTCACAATTGATTGATTCTAATATAATTAAATTAACTACTCTCGAATTATAAGGTATTCCGTCCGATATGACGGTCATAATATAACTAAATAATAATGTAATCTACATACAATACTTTACAATACATACGACACGAGATCTTGATTGAATAAATTTGTACAAAATAAAACTTAAACGAAACTAAATCACAGATCAACAGAGTAAATATGGATACGGTATCATTCGAATAAAGATATCAAAGTATCAAATATTTAAACTAACTGGCACAAAACTGGAGTTTTTGATTTGGGATAAAAACTGGTGATTTGGTGCGCTCGGATTGGTCCATTTGGTTGTTGAGGTTGTAAAATGTAAACTTGATAAGGTTATAAATATGCGTTCGTAAACTCAGTGTCTAAATAAGCGCTCAGGATGTATTTAAAAGCAACTTAAAACTGGTATAGTGCAAGGAATATAGTCATTAAAGGTTGTCTATAAACTTCAATGCTTCAATTCTAGGATCTTGAATAATTACGTATGTTTGAGATTCCTCATATTTATATAGAATGTTTTGCTTCAATCGACTAACTAACTACAATATCTATAAATCCTAGCCCTCATATATATAAGGGGCCCTCATATATAAATATATATATATATATATATATATATATATATATATATATATATGAGGGGCCCCTTATGTATATATTATAATTATATATATATATATATATATATATATATATATATATATATATATATATATATATATATATATATATATATATATATAATATATATATTATATAATATATATATAATATATATATATATATATATATATATAATAGTGTTATGCAGAGAGCAAGTTTATTAAATGTAGTATATATATAAATATATAAAGATTTAAATATTTAATAATATAGTGTTTATGCTAGGAGCAAGTTTTATAAATATAGTATATATACTAAAAGATTTTATAAATATTATAATATAGTGTTATGCTAGAGAGCAAAGTTTTATAAATATAGTATATATACTTGTAAATAATAAAGATTTATAAATATTTATAATATAGTGTTTATGCTAGAGAGCAATAGATAAGTTATAAATATATAAATTTATAAATATTATTATAATAGTGTTTTATGCTAGAGAGCAAGTTATAGTAATATATTATAAATATATAAAGATTTATAAATATTTTATAATATAGTGTTTATGCTAGAGAGCAAATTTTATAAATGTAGTATATATACTTGTAAATATTAAAGATTTATAAATATTTTATAATATAGTGTTTATGCTAGGAGCAAAGTTTATAATATAGTATATATTATAAAATATAAAGATTTATAAATTTTATAATATAGGTTTATGCTAGAGAGAAAGTTTTATAAATATAGTATTATACTTAAATATATAAAGTATAATATAGTGTTTATGCTAGAGACAAAGTTTTATAATGTATATATACTTGTAAATATATAAAGATTTATAAATATTTTATAATATAGTGTTTATGCTAGGGAGGTTTTTAAATATAGTAAAGATTTATAAATATTTTATATTATGCTAGAGAGCAAGTTTTATAAATATAGTATATATACTTATAAATATATTAAAGATTTTATAAATATTTTATAATATAGTGTTTATGCTAGAGAGCAAAGTTTTTATAAATGTAGTATATATACTTGTAAATATATAAAGATTTATAAATATTTTATAATATAGTGTTTATGCTAGAGAGCAAAGTTTTATAAATAGTATATATACTTGTAAATATAAAGATTTATAAATATTTTATAATATAGTGTTTATGCTAGAGAGCAAAGTTTTATAAATATAGTATATATACTTATAAATATATAAAGATTTATAAATATTTTATAATAGTGTTTATGCTAGAGAGCAAAGTTTATAAATATAGTATATATACTTATAAATATATAAAAGATTTATAAATATTTGATAATATAGTGTTTATGCTAGAGAGTTAAAACCAGGCACCAAAATCAGACTTTAAGTCTAGTTGTGCTGCCCAGAAGATACAAATTTTCAGCCCACGATAACCTATTTTTCTTAGTCGTCAAAAATTTTAAAAATAGACGAACATCGAAAATTTGACTGATCGAATTGACATTTGACGCAATCATCAAATGTACATTTATAGAAGATGAATCGACCAAAAAATTACCTTTTCATAATGGTCCATTTTGAAAATATGTACTTTCTTACATTTTGTCATTTGAACGGACTATAAATTTATTTTTTCTACCGATTTTCGACGTGTCAGATAGGAAAACACATAATTAATTAGCACAGACATTTCTATAGGAATACAACTTTTAGTTTTCACGTTATTATAAATAAATAAATAGGCGTTTTTGACGCCTTAAAAACCAATAACGTTAAATTAACGTTATTGGTGAACAAATATATTTTTTGGTGTGCCTCTTAAAATATAGAAAAAAGTTTGTTAACATCTGTCAAAATCATATTTTACTGCATAAAATTTAAATTATTAAATCATTTGATATAATTGATAAAATTTAGAGTTAACATTCTCATAAAGTACTTTATTAGTAAAGAGTTATGCAGCCAAGTATGATCACACAGGTATTTTTTAATGCAATCGTGGACATGATATAGCATATAAAGAGCAAAGCGTGGTTGAAGTCGTAACGACTTTAACATTGGATAACCACGTTATTCTAAGGTCGAGCGCAGAGATACTAAAGTAGTACCAACCTAGGTGTTGGATAATCATGACATTTTTCTTTTGTGTTTAAATATATTTAAACATATTTAAATATATATATATATATTATATATATATATATATATATATATATATATATATATATATATATATATATATTATATATATATATATATATATATATAATATATATATATATTATACATACAGAGTATATAGCAAGGGGTCCGGGAAGTAGTTCAAAATATTTAAGGGGTCCCAACTATAAAAAGGTTGGGAACCACTGTACTACAGAAACTTAACTACTAACTCTTCATCAGTTATACCGGGTGACTAATTCATATATTTGAATAAAATATTTCAACTAAATAATATTAAAAAAAGACTCAGTAACATTGTTTCGTTTTATCATTAAATAATTTTATAATTTATATTCTAAACATGTTTTTGTGTTGTTAATTTTTAATTATCTATACATTGTTAATTAATTTCATGCTTTGTTTTATGTTCAACTCCACCTCTGATGGGAACAACCCAAAAGGATCTAAATGTAATTTGTTTTTAATTAAACAGTTTTTATTATTATTTTAATTATTATTATTATTTGTACTTTGAAAATTAATAATTTCCAAGTAATATTTGCCCACCCCCATACTTTCTAACCCTCTCCCCGGTGAAAAAACCTCTGAAAGAAATCCTGAATACCACCTTAGGCTTTAGATAATCATCACATTCTGGGGAGGAGCAAAACTAGACCGAAGTAATACTATCTTAGTAATGCCGAACTATCTTATATATTCAAGCTTTTGAGGAGGAATAGGTCCTAATTAATAAAAAACTAATTTTGCCGAGCTTTCGATATAATTTTATCTTTTTCAAGGCTTAACATATTAAATAATGATATTTTTAATTTTTTTATTAATTAGAACCTATTCCTCCTCAAAAGCTTGAATATTTAAAATAGAGGTCCCTATAAAGTTTTTTGTCTTGAACTATCTTACTATCTATCTTACTATCTATCTAAGTCCGAAGTTCAGAGGAATAGTACCGATGTACCCTGTACCTGATTTGTTATAATTATTTACACGAGCTGTCAGTAAGAAGCTCCTTAATTTATCTACCCATTTATTACTTTCCTCATTTATACCGTAGGTATATAAAGAAAAGTATTCTGAGTGCAAAAAATCCCAACCCGGGATGTCACTGGAATTATCTTGACATTAAGTTGTCTGTCTGAATGTGCGTGTGTCTGCTATCATCGTAGCTCCTGGTGTATTTATGCTAGAGAGTTGAAACTGTACAAAAATGTACAAAAAGTCTATAGGTGTAGTTGTGCAATCCCAGAAATAATGTTTTATGACGTCATTAACTCCCAAAAATGACTCAGCAAAAATATCTATACTTATTAAAACGCTGAGAAATGATGCGATCGGATTTGGCACGCATGTAGCCTTGTATTGGACTAATAATACCTTACAAATACTTAACAATACCTAACAATTTCTTTTCAATACCTCAAGGATATCCATGATTTTTGTTGGATTACAAAAGTTAAGCAGTATCGAGCGTGGACAGTGCCTAGATGGGAACCGCTGGGAATGAATCGTTTGCATTTACAACAACCTGCAGTATAAATTTGGCGAATTGTATTTTCTGAGGATGAACGCAGCGAATCTGATGTGATGAGGAAAAGTTCTCAGGTAACTCAGTTTATTTCTGACCTTGGTCAGGTAAACATCTATACTAGACCCCTTATCAATCTAATACAATAACAATCGTGTTTATTATATTATTTGATTAATTATAAAGGTATTAATATTTTATTTTAACTTTCTATTTCTGTAATAATTTTGCAATTTATAATTTTCAACTAAGTATTTTTAGAATACAATAAATAACTATAGTACCTAAAATATAATATTATTAAGGTTAACTTTCAAAAAACTAAAAATGGTTGTTTGTGGATTTTGTTTGCAAAATATACCGAGAAAAAGTAAAAATGTGCAGTGTACGGGTTGTTATGTGCTGTTTCATGTGTCTATCGAATGTTCTAATATAAAGGAAGAGGATTTTGGATCTCCTGATAAACAGACAAAATTCCAAAATTGGGTCTGTAAGCGCTGTGTTACTAAAAATATCAACCCAAATCAAACATCAGTAAGTAACAATGTTAATACATTGAATTCAATAGAAATTACTCCGCTCCTGGACCAAAATTTAGACATAAAAGAAGGACTTGAATCGAAATTTAAAGAAGTTATTCAGTCACTCAATACATTTAAGTTTTCTATTGACAGTTGTGTTTCAAAAATGGACTTATTTTTAATCAAATCAATACAAATAAAATAAAAATAAAAGACAATAAAAACGAGATAAAAATAAAAAAAGAAGTTGATTTTTGGAAACAAAAAAGTATTCAAAATGAAAAAAGTAATAATGAACTTCAACAGAAGTCAAGAGAGTATAATATTGAGATAAACGGAATTCCGGAAGTTGAAGACGAAAAAATAAGCACTATGCTCACTGCTTTAGCTAAGGAACTAAACATCGTTTTTGATCCAACTGAAGTAGACCGGGCACACAGAGTTCCTGCGTTCGATAAAAAGAGAATTAATCCGATTATTGTCAGATTTAAATTCTATGACGACAAAATCAAATGGTTGGATGCCTTTGAACCTGCCAAACACAAGCTAAACGCTAGTCACATCTCAGAGAAGTTTTCAAAAGAAAAATTGGTCTTTATAAATCAACATTTATCACCATATAGGAAAAAACTGATGCATAATGCCCGAGCTTATGCAAAAACCAATAAATTTAAATACGTCTGGTGGTCTGGAAATAAGATAGTTCTGCGGAAGAAAGAAGGCTCAGAAGCAATTGCTTATGAAGATATACTGGCTCAATCAACATCATCTTTTCATCAAATAGACTCTTCAACTAACAGCGAAGAAGAAAATTAGCTGTCTTGCAACATTTTTTTTTCCTTTATTTAAACTAATATTAATTTCTATACTAACCTTTTTCTCACTGTCTATTATCTTTCTTTTTTCTTAAAAACCTTACTGATTAGTAATAAGTCACTTTAGTAATTAAAGAAGAAATATTTTATTTCCTTTTGATCATACGTTTAACTATCTTTTTTTATCGTTTCCAAAAAACTTATTTTCTTTTAGTTTTTTCATTAAAATTTCATTTTATAAAGAATTCTTTATTATAATTTTTTTTCTCAATTTAATAAAATAAATAAAACTATACTGTTTTTGTTTATACTTTAAAAAATCTTGTCTTTTATTATATATTTTTGCTTATACTATTGTTTTCTTATTCTTTATTTTCTATATAATAAACTATTATTTTTTCTATCTTTACCTTTTAACTATATTTTTTCCTAAATGGTGCTGGTTAACTCTTTAATAGATGATTATGTGGATACTGTAGAAAAAGAATTAGGAGTGAAGTCTGTCAGTGAACTTAACTGCTTACTGAGGGATATCACTCCAGACATTTCTGTTCTTTGCTCTAACATAAGAAGTATTTATAAGAATTCTGATGAATTCTTTCTGAATCTTGACTTAATTAAGCATAAATTTGATGTTATAGCTTTTGTGGAGTCATGGCTCCTCCCTAAGTTTCAACATACTGATTCTTTGACCCTGCCTGATTATGATATTTACAATACAGTTACTAATAACTTCAATCAAAGTGCTGGCATTGTTATTTACATTAAAAAAGAAATTACTGTGTTGGACAACTGAAAAATGGTGAAATACATGATAGTATTTTCTTGTATAGATCACCTGCTGGAGACAAAGATTTGTTTGTAACTGAATTTAGTCAATTAATTGGAACTAATAAGTTCCAAAACTTAAAAATATTTGGAGATGTAAACATCAACATTATGGAGGGAAGTGATGATTCTTTCATGAACCACTACTTAGACAGCATGGCTAGCCTGAGACTTCACAGCTGTATCAACACCCCTACAAGAATATTCAAGAACTCACAAACATGTTTAGATCATTTATTCGTTTCTAATCTTGCTAAAAACAAAAACCATTATAATTTTATTAACTGGAAATCTAATGTTACTGATCATAATACTGTAATATGTCTTTACAACACTGCTACTAACACTACTAAACAACATAATTCTGAAAGACATATAACAGCGTAGGATCTTGAACAACTAAAAGATAACTTGAACAGTGTTTGTTGGGATCAAGTGACTACTTGTGGTGATGTTGATGTAGCTGCTGTTAGGTTTAAAGAAATTTTAGATCACAACATTGAGCTGTCCTCTCAAGTTAAAATTATTAAAGAGAACTCAAGGTACAGGAAACTGAAACCCTGGGCAACTCGTGGTTTAATACATTCCATACGAAAAAAAGAAAAACTGACACACCAAGTCGGTAAAAATCCAAATGATCAAAATTTACTGAAGTATTATAAAAAATATAAAAACAAATTAAATAAATTAATTCGTGATACAAAAGATTCATACTACTCTCGAAAAATTCAGCAAGCTGGTAATAATCAAAAAGAAGTATGGAATGTATTAAATGAAGTCATGGGAAATAAAAATAATAAAAATAGTAATATTAAAACTATAACTTGTGAGGACAGAACGGTAGTTGCTGCTGATGAGCCTGTTGAGGTGGCAAACATTTTTAACACATATTTTTCTAATATAGGTGAGACTTTGGCCTCTCAGATACCTGACTCCCAACTTCCCCCGTATTGCTTTGATGATAGTTCATGTGATTCTAACTTCACATTCCAACAAATCAGTGAAACACAGGTATCTGATATCATCGGTACTTTGAAAGGTGGATCTGGTCCGGGCTTTGACGGTCTCCGTTCTAGTACTATCAAGGATATTAAAAGCTTTATATTGTTGCCCTTAACTTACTTGATAAATCTTAGTCTACGTTCAGGTCAATTTCCTAATATTTATAAAACAACTATCATTACTCCGATATTTAAAGCTGGGAATAAACAACTAGTAAGCAACTATAGACCCATTTCATTAACATCCAACATAGCTAAAATTTTTGAAAAAGTGGTTAAGGGCCAATTTGTTAAATATTTAGAATCAAATAATTTAATTTCGATAAACCAGTTTGGTTTTCGTGAGGGCCTTGGAACGGAGGACGCCATTGCCAGGCTCACTCAAATAATTTATGAGAAACTTGACAAGTCTAAAAAGTGTTTAGTTATATTTCTTGATATGACTAAGGCTTTTGACAGTATTTCTCACGAACTGTTGTTAGATGCCTTAGTTAGACTTGGTTTTAAAAATGAAACTCTGTCTTGGTTCTCTTCTTATCTTAAAAATCGGAAACAACAAGTTAAAATATATAGTAACTTAAGTGAAGCCCTAACTTTCAAGTATGGAGTGCCCCAAGGCACTGTAATTGGTCCAATACTGTTTTTACTGTATGTAAACAAATTGCTTGACTATACAGGCTGCCAGATTATATCATATGCCGATGACATGTCTTTGGTTTTAGAGGGGGATAGTTGGGCTGAGGTGTCCGAGAGGTCTAATATCTGTTTAACTCATATAAATAACTGGCTCGACTTTCACAAATTATCATTAAATAAAAAGAAATCATTTTATGTACCTTTTGCCATTAAAGAATCATCACTTCCATCCAATGACGATGTAATCATAAAATTCCATAGCACCTCTATACATCATGATTGTAAAAACTGTTATGTATTGGAGACAAGAGAGTTTGCTTCTTACCTGGGAGTCACTATTGACCACTCTTTGAAATGGAATAACCACATTAATCAGTGCGTTGGTAAACTAAGGAAATTTTATTTTATATTTTTAAATTTAAGAAGGTTTTTAAATCAGAGTATGCTGAGGTCACTTTATTTTGCATTGGTTCAATCAAAATTACAGTATGGCATTGTTGGTTGGGGAGGGGCGAATATCACTCATCTCCAACCATTAATTAATACACAGAAAAGAATTATAAAAATCATATTAAAGAAAGAAATAACTTATTCCTCCATACTCTCATTTAAGAATCTAAATGTACTTCCTTTGGTCACTATTGCAAATCAAAGAGCTGCCACTTTTGTTTTTAAAAACTTTAAGCCAAAAGAACTTACGGGCCATGATACAAGAACAATTCAAGAGAAAAAATTTGTTATCCCTAATTTTTCAACTAGTTTTGGCCAGAAGTGCTATGTATATCGAGGTACAGATGTGCTGAACTCTCTTCCCTCTGAATTCAGATCAAAACCTGAACTACTAGGTTTTAAATATGCTTTGAAAATGCATTATTATAATAATTTATAAACACACTTCATTATCTTTTTACTATCTAGTTACTTTATTTCCATATTAATATTTTTTTTTTTTATTATTTTCGCTGCTTTATTTCCATATATACCTATAGTAAACATAACACAAATGCCTATTCATTCTTCTATAAGACTCGTATCTCTACTTAAATATTTATACATTTCTTTTTACTTATTCCTTGACCACTATTACAATTTTACTGGCACTTATAATACTTTACTTATTAAAATTTATTTTTATTTATCACCTTTATTTTATATATTTTATTTAGTTTTGAACAAGGATAATTTCTTTTTACAGATACATTTTATTTTATACTTAAAATTAAAATTTAAAATATTATTTTTATGTTTACCTGATAAAGCCTTAAACTCCTTCCCCAAGCTCCAGCTTGCTGTTTTGGGGGAGTATTGATCTAAACACCTGTATGTACTACTTTATTGTACTTTTTATATCAAATATATTATTTTGAATTTGAATTTGAATTTGAACTTGTAATGGAAAGTAGACAGATAACACAGTGGAATTAACAGATAGATCATATTATATTAGTTAGTTAACAAAGAACAGAACGAACGACAGAATGAGAGTATTTAACTTATATTGACATGAAGTGTCAATAATAAAAATATCCCTGTCAGAGAAACTAAATTTCCCCAACACTCCCCCTTTCTCTTATCAGGGGTTATCCTCAATGTCTCTGAGCCCAAGACCTTTTCTGAAATCAGCTAGTTTCGGAGCAGCGACTGATTTAGTTAAAATGTCTGCCTCCATTTTTTCAGTAGGTCGATATACGATTTCGATCAATCCTTGTTTGACAGTGTCTCTGATAAAATGCTCTTTTATACCAATATGTTTTGATTTTGAGCTGATAATTGGATTTTCAGCTAATTTTTGTGCAGCTTGGTTGTCATTAAATATAACAATCTTATCATGTGATAGATTAAGATCATTAGCTAGCTGTTTGATGTGGATAGCTTCTTTTGCAGCTTCAGTCAAGCTCATGTACTCCGCTTCGGCGGTGGAGAGAGCAACCGTACGTTGTTTTCTTGACTCCCAACTTATAGGTCCTCCAGCTAGAATAAAGGCATATCCAGTGTAGGATTTGTGGTCAACTACACAGGCACCCCAATCAGCATCCGCCAGTCCATATATATTTTTTCCAGTCTTCCTATATGTAAGAGACAGGTTCATCGTGCCTTTGACATATCTAAGGACTCTTTTCGATGCCTGAACATGAATGTCACTGTAGCAAGTGTTGTACTGGCTCAGGAAGCTAACAGCATAAGCTATATCAGGACGTGTAGCGATTGCTAAATACATGAGAGATCCGATGAGACTCTGATATGGGAAATCGCTCGTCTTGTCTTCAGGTTTAGCCTTCTCTAGTTTCAGACCGACTTCCATAGGAGTTCTCACCGTCTTACAATTCTCCATATTATATTTTTTCAAAATTTCCTCTATATATTTCTTTTGATTTGCCGAAATGATGTTTTTATTTTTATCAATCAAAAATTCTATACCAAGACAGTAATTTAATTCACCGATATCGCGCAAGTCAAATTTATTCATTAATTTTTCTTTAGTTTCCTTTATCGCGCTATCTGTTTTCGATGCAACGATCAGATCGTCTACGTACACCGATATTATAACCGTTTCTCCCCCTATCGTACCTATGTACATACAAGGGTCTGCCTCGGATGGTTTGAAGCCTAGTTCATCTAAAGTTTCATCTAACTTTTTGAACCACTGACGCCCCGCCTGTTTCAAGCCATAGAGAGCTTGTTTGAGATTGCAGACCTTTTCACCTTTTCCTTTTCTGATATCTTCAAGCATCCTTTTAGCTTTAAGCATAATGGTTTGGTCTTCATTCCCACTTTCATCGAGAATGATTTCTTGTAAAAATTTATTTAAGTAGGGAGGCATTTTCATATGAATTTCAATGTCATCTTCGATTTTACCGTTCAAGTACGCGGTAATAACATCTAGTTGAACTAATTTTAAGTTTTCTTCAGCGGCAAGTCCAAGTAAAAACCGAATAGAACTTAATTTTGCAACCGGAGCATATGTTTCAGTGTAATCAACATTTGCTTGTTGAGCGAATCCTCGCGCAACAAGTCTAGCCTTTTCCTTTCTAAGGTTCCATCAGCATGAAGTTTATTTTTGAAAATCATACGATAGCTAATAACATTTTTATCAGGTTTTCTGTTAACTATTTCCCAAGTTCCATTTTTGATGTGCGATATTATTTCGCTTTTAATTGCGTCATGCCATTCACTCTGGTCAATTTCATGCTCATCCATTTCACCAGCAATGTACGACATGTCATAATCATTTGTCCAAACTGGAGCTTGTGTTTTCCTTTTTGAACTTTCACTTTCTAGATTTTCAGAATTTTTATTTTGATTATCTTTTTCATTGATTAGGACATCAACAACATTTTGATTATCATTATTATTATTTTGATTATAGTTATCATGATCTTTATTATTCTTATCATCATTTTGATTATTATTATCGTCATCATTTCGATCATCGCCTTCATCATCATTTTGATTATCACTTTCGTCATTGCTTTGATTATCAACGACAGAGTTGTCATCATCGGATTCTTCTTTTATTTCTTCAATATTATTTTTTTGTTTTCTGATCGGAACTATTACTATGTCATCTTCATCACTTTCATCATCATTTTGATTATTTGAACTTTTATTTGGCAACCAATTTTGATTTTTATCTGTTGAATAGCTGTGGTTTAATATTAATAATTTTTACGTCTCGACTTGTTACGATTCTGTTTAGTCTAGGGACCCAAATTCGATAAGCTTTGGAAGTATCTGAATACCCCATAAATATACCAGTTTCTGTTTTGGGTTCAATTTTGTTTTTTCTATTTGGCCCCTTTTTGAGAACAAATGATTTATTACCAAATATATGAAGATGCCGAACTGATGGAGTTTTTCCTGTCCATTTTTCATACGGAATTTTCCCACCTAGATATTTGCAAGGAGACCGATTCAGAAGATAATTCGGTGTATTTATAGCTTCCGCCCAGAACATGTCTGGTAATTTTGCTTCTATTATCATACACCGCGCCCGTTCAAGCAACGTTCTGTTTTTACGTTCAGCAAGACCGCATTGTTGTGGAGTATACGGAGCTGATAATCTTCGTTTGATTCCACAAGTTTTTAAGAATTTATTGAATTCCTTGCTACAGTATTCTGCAGCGTTGTCAGTTTGTAGATTTTTTATTTTTCTATGTAATGAGTTTTCGACTTCACTTTTGTATTCTTTAAAGCTTTCAAATACTTCACTTTTATGTTTTAAGAAGTAAATTTTACAGTATCGCGACGCGTCATCGATGAATGTTACGTAATACCGCGCACCGCCGGGTGATCGCGTCGGAAATGGACCCCAAATATCGGAATGTACTATCTCCAAAAGTTCAGTTGCTTTTGGTTCTTCGTTTTTTCGAAATGGAAATCTGAACATTTTCCCTTTTATACAGGTTTCACAATCCCCAATACTTGATGCCGGGTTGAACTTTAATCCATTTAGTAATTCATGCTTTTGAGCCTGTTTTAGATCGGCCTCATTCAGATGTCCCAGTTTTTTATGCCAGGAGATTATTTCGTCCTCTGATGTGTTTACTTTGTAAGTTAATGGCCGCTTAGTGCTTTGTTGATATTCATTAACTACGTACAAACCATTGGAAGTTCTGTGTGCTGTTAAAACTGTTTGTTTTTGTCTGTTTCTTATTGTAGCTTTATTTTTAGTGAAAAGAACTGTACACCCTTTATCTGTGGCTTTACTGACTGATAGTAAGTTTGTGCTGAGATTTGGCACTAATAATGTATCAGCCAAAGTTACAGTTAATTTACATTCAGCTTTATTACATCGATTTGAGTTGCATTTGTTTTCTATTTTTACGTCTCCCATCCCTTTTATTTTAGTTTTCCCGTCTTTTGATGCTAGATTTAACGTTCCAGATTTTTCTTTAAAATTTTCAAATTTTTCTTTAGTTGCACAGCAATGTGAGGTACAACCCGAATCTATAACCCAAGTATTATTTGAATTATCTGTACTTGTATAACTTTCTTCCAATTTTAGTGTTTGTTTATTTTTATTTTGGCACTGACAATTTTTATTTTCAAAATTTGATTTATTCAAATTTACATTATTTTTGTTTTTATTGTTAAACCTACTTTTGTTTTGTAAATTTGTATTTTGACACGAGTTATGTTTTCGATTTTTATGTTTCCAATTTTTTTATTTCTACTGACAAACGCATCTTGACTCGAAGTAGAAGGATAATTTTTATTTCTAGCTTCATTTTCCTCAATAATTTTGATTTTTAGGCTTTCTGGGTTTGGGAGTTGGTCTCGTGACTCTATCGCAATTCTAAAGTTTTCGTAACTGGCGGGTAACGAGTAAAGCATCATTATACTGAGCAAATCTTTATCTATTTTAACATCCATATCGCCTAATTTGTCAACAGTTTCTATGAAATTGTTAAGATGATCCCGAACATCGTCATCGTCGTTCATTTTATTTAAAATTAAAGTTTTAAGTAATGCTGCTTTGCGAGCAGGTCCTTTGCTTTGGTATATGTTTGACAGCGTGTCCCAAATATCTTTTGACGTTTTACAATTTTTAATTTGTTTTAACTCGCCAGGAGATATTATGAGAATAAGATCAGATTTAGCATTAAGATCGTCCTCATCCCATTTGTCCATATCATCTTTGGATGTAGTTGGCTTGGGGTTCTCTCCAGACACGTATTTCCATAAGCCATTTTTAGTTAGGATAGCTCTAGCTTGTAGTTTCCAAGTATCATAGTTTTCCCGCTTTAGCGGTTCGATTCTATAATTGTTCATAGTTTTCAGTGCAATAATTAATTAATGTAGGAACTTGATTACATCTAATACTTACGACCGACGACTTCTTTTTTCAATTTTTTCCCCCACCGAATTTTTAAATTTTATGGAATTCGCGGATAAAAAAATTTGGTCAAATCTGCTAGTGTCTGTGCACATAACCTAATGGAAAGTAGACAGATAACACAGTGGAATTAACAGATAGATCATATTATATTAGTTAGTTAACAAAGAACAGAACGAACGACAGAATGAGAGTATTTAACTTATATTGACATGAAGTGTCAATAATAAAAATATCCCTGTCAGAGAAACTAAATTTCCCCAACAACTTGTACCCGTTTTTTTTATTAGAATGCATATTAAGCTAATGATTAAAACATAATTTCTTTTTTTCATATAGGTGCTGCACTATAAATTTAACGAATTTTATATTTAAAAGACGAGTGAAGCTAGTCCGAAATTGTAAGGATGAGCGCGTAGTCAATCCAATGTTATGAGGAAAAGTTTCGAGGTACCCTGTACCCGATTTGTTTATAAGAATGTATAAATGATAAAGCTAATGACTGAAACTTAATTTCTTCTTTTCATACAGGTCCGACGAATTCCGGGACGCTCTGTATTTTACTCGTTTCCGTCGCCGACATCTTAAAAAATCCCGAAAATTGCTTCCACTGGATGCAACTAAAAGGGGTTCCGCAGGAAACGAATTACGCAAGTTGCAAACAGCTTTCTCGCCTAGATGTTGTTATGGTTATTTATTAAGATGTTTAGTTAAAAAAATTAGTTTTCACTCATTTTATAAGAATTTACAAGATAAAGATAAATTGTAACGTATATTAGATACATAGCGAGTACTTTTTACTGGGCATTACTAATAAACGCAATCTTGCGAGCGAAGCGAAATCCGCAAAATCCGCCCTAAAGTTTGAAACTAATTTGAACAAAATCGGTTGATGGTGCACTCTAGCTTTAACTTTGAGTTGTGATTGATCGTGAAATTTAATTGTGACGCAAAATGTAATTTTGACATTACTAAATGCAGCAAAATAGCCCTAAAGTTTGAGACTAATTTGAGCGAAATTGTTGATGGTGCACTCCAGAGTTCAACTTTAAGTTGTAGTAAATCGCGATAAAAATTGCGATGGAAAATTTAATTTTTGGATTAAAAATATAGCAAAATTACCGCAAAATTATGAGACCAAATTGATCCAAATCGGTTGATGGAGTGCCGATAAGTAACGTTCATAAAGAATTATTGATGTTTAGTCAAAATAGATAAATGAAAATGGAAGTTATTGAAATATCCTATGTCAGATTTTACTTTAGTCTGACATTTATCAAGAAAATTTCATCTTTTATATAAAAACAAAAATAACTTCTTAATAAAACTCTTAGACAAACTCGGTCAGTATAAAATATAAAAAATCTGACACCACAAAACTATTTAAAAAAAGAACCCTTAAACTATCAAATGAGTCTTGGTTCATTGGATTTCAATGAAAAAAATTTCATCGAAAAAAATTATAATCTATCCTAATTCAGTATTACACTTATTTTTATTATAATACAAATGATAATATTGATAAGCGTGTCCGAGTCATAACCTAATGACGTGGTGGTACGCTGGTCTATTGGATTTCGAGTCGAAAGGTTAGATAATCCACCTAGGCAACGCAATAATTGTCTATTGGCACTGCTTTGTGCGGATTATGCGTTTGCTTTAGGAGTGAACTGACTGCCACTGATAGAATACTAGATTTACAGCAGGATAGGGCACGCTATTTATTATAATAGACAAACAAATGTTGACATTTAAAATATACAGATCAATATTTGTAGCATCATGATCAATAGCATACAATAGAATAGTATCAGAATATATCAGACCAATATCATACATAGAATATTGTTATACATATATCAGAATTTGTAGCATCATGATCAATAGCATACAATAGAAGTATTCAGAATATTTGTAGCATCATGACCAATATATACATAGATATTATTCAGTATTTGTAGCATCATGGCCAATAGCATACAATAGAATAGTATTCAGAATATTTGTAGCACATATAGCATACAATAGAATAGTATTCAGATATTTGTAGCATGACCAATAGCATACAATAGAATAGTATTCAGAATATTTTGTAGCATCATGACCAATATCATACAATAGAATATTATTCAGAATATTTGTAGCATCATGACCAATAGCATACAATAGAATAGTATTCAGAATATTTGTAGCATCATGACCAATATCATACAATAGAATAGTATTCAGAATATTGTAGCATCATGGCCAATAGCATGCAATAGAATAGTATTCAGAATATTTGTAGCATCATGAGCAATAGCATACAATAGAATAGTATTTAGAATATTTTATTGCGAGCTGCACCAGTTATGTGAATCTTGAATACTAATGTGCTTGTATTAATCAATTAATACTAATTGATCTTGTATACATCGTGGGCGACAAGTATGTATTGATAAACATTTTTACTCACTTTTTAATATTATTAATTTAAAATTAATGCATGATAAAGTAAATCACAACATAATCCTTTTAAATAGAAGATTTTGGTTATAACAAACAGGAAGCGGCAGAATTTAGTTCAAACAAGCTAAAAATGTGCCGTTAACGATAGAAAATTAATTAGTAAATCTAGAAAAGCAATGACTGGGGTGAAGGCAGATGGGAGGGGGCATAGAGATATTATCACTAGTGGGGCATATTTGGTTGAATTTTGAAACATCGAAAAAATAACCTGACCACATTCGTTTAAAATTTAATCTAATAATCATTACAAAATTACACTAACGTATATAGAGGAACGATAAATGTACCAACCAAAACAAAAACAATGTGCGGGAAGCCAATATCAATTGATTTAATATAACCTAACTCATTCTTGAAGGTGGTTTCAACGAGGTTATACAGAGCCCCTGAGAGCCCCAAAACGATGTTTTAGGCCTTTTAATGTATTGAGATAGGCTATGCCCCCTCTAGTATATATCTCTATGGGAGGGGGCTTGTTGGATAAATACACCTTAGTAGTTGAATTCAGATATAAGTGAAATCAAGTTTTATTCCATGTCGCACAGTTATTGATTGCAATAGTATAAGGAGCCCCAGGATAAATGCTTTATGTCTTTAAATAGCCCAGTCGATGAAAGATTTTTGTTGGGGAAAAGACAAACTGAACTTTTGCCAGATGTTTGAGCACCGGTCAGAATGTTTCCTCTAAAATGTCCCCGCCTCTCTACTTGTAGCTTTTAGACTTATGAGGTTGGGGTCACGGACATATTAAAGAGGGGGGAGTACCTGAACAAGAATATATACATGTATATTTGTGTGTATGTACGAGATTATTGTTCCTAGATGTTCTATGGGACACAATAACTTTGACACATGTACTACTATGTATTTATGTTTCAGAGTTAAAACGTTGTACAAAAATCAGTCTACATGCACGGTTACTTAGAGTGCACCATCAACCAATTTTGAAATTTTGGCTGAGCGAAATCGGTTGATGGTGCACTCCAGCGTTATCTTGGAGTGCAACTTTGAAATATGATTAATTGCGATTAAAATTGCGTCGCAAAATTTATTTTTTGCGTCAGAAAATGCAGCAAAATTATCGCAAAATTATGAGACTACATTGATCAAAATTGGTTGATGGTGCAATCTAAGTTAACGCGCATTCAGTCTGCCGCTGTAGTTTTCAAAAATAATTTTTTTACGTCATTAACCCGCAATTAACTCAGCAATTGACTCAGCATTAACTCAGCAAAAATTTTGAAAAATAATAAAACATGGAAAAATTATTTAATCATATTGAAATTTAGTACGCATGTAGCCACGTATAAAGCTAACATATGTGCCAAGTTTTATCTCATCATCAGCATTAGTTCAATTTTTATTGAATGACTTGCGTACGTTTTTTAAACAATTTTAAAAAATGGGATATTAATCCAATCGAGTTGAAATTCGGAATAAGTGTGTACCATTACATAATAAATAAGTAAACTAAGTTTCAGTTCAATGTGCCAAGAATGCTTAGCATTTCTGTTGCATCAAAAAAGTTAAGCAGCATCGAGCGTGGTCAGAATAGGTGACCGCTAAGGATGAAACGAATGTATTTACTATCTGAGGATGAGCGAAGCGAGTCCGAAGAGGTTTTGCGATTTGACGCTGAGGACGAGTGAGCGAGTCCGAAGAGGTTTTGCGATAAATTTGACGAATGGTATATTCTGAGGACGAGTGAAGCGATCCGAAGACTGACGAATGGTGAGACGAGAAGCGAGTCCGAAGAGGTTTTGCTATATAAATTGACGAATGGTATATTCTGAGGACGAGTGAAGCGAGTCCGAAGAGGTTTTGCGATATAATTTGACGAATGGTATATTCTGAGGACGAGTTGAAGCGAGTCCGAAGAGGTTTTGCGAATAAATTGACGATGGTATATTCTGAGGACGAGTGAAGCGAGTCCGAAGAGATATAATTTGACGAATGGTGAGTGTAGAGGTTTTGCTATATAAATTTGACGAATGGTATATTCTGAGGACGAGTAAGCGAGTCCGAGAGGTTTTGCGATATAAATTTGACGAATGGTGAGGACCGAGTCGAAGATTGCTATATAAATTTGACGATGGTATATTCTGAGGACGAGTGAAGCGAGTCCGAAGAGGTTTTGCGATATAAATTTGACGAATGGTATATTCTGAGGACGAGTGAAGCGAGTCCGAAGAGGTTTTGCGATATAAATTTGACGAATGGTATATTCTGAGGACGAGTGAAGCGAGTCCGAAGAGGTTTTGCGATATAAATTTGACGAATGGTATATCTGAGGACGAGTGAAGCGAGTCGAAGAGTTTTGCGAATTTGACGAATGGATTCTCGAAGAGGTTTTGCGATAAATTTGACGAATGGTATATTCTGAGACGAGTGAAGCGAGTCCGAAGAGGTTTTGCGATATGAATTTGACGAATGTATATTCTGAGACGAGTGAAGCGAGTCCGAAGAGGTTTGCCGAATGGTATATTCTGAGGACGAGTGAAGCGAGTCCGAACGAGTCCGAAGTTGGGGGGATGAGCGTAGCGAATCCGATGTGATAAGGAAAAGTTGCAAGCTCCCCCGTACCCGATTTTTGAAATGGAAAATACTATTAGAATTTCCTCTTTTATAAATGTAAACAAGTCTAAAGTTCAAAAAACAGCTTTTATTTATTAAAGATTATTTTCTTTTGTGTACAGTTAAATTTATTCCCTAATATAGAAAAAGTGATGATAAGCATAAGAGTTTATATGTTGCTTACGCGCTTTTCCAAGCCATTGCTAACAGCCCGCTTTCTCGGATCCTGATGAACCAATCATAAAAAAGTACAGAATTAATTTATAAAATTAATATTTAATAAAAAAATATTATAATAATCTTTGTTTAATATTCTTTATTTAATAAATATAAATACAAATATGTAATATTTAAAAATAAATATTAAAATTATGTTATAATAAATATTAATAATAATAATAAATATTAGAAATAAATAAATATTCATAATTAATTAATGAAAGAAATATTTAAAAAATATGAACTATGCGTCATTAATCCGCACAAAATCGACTAAAAAAATTCATAAAAATCAAAAACCATGAAAAAGACGGGGACAAAATAACTTAATTAGCTTTATAGAGTTTTGGTTTTTTATTGTTTAATAGATATAATTTTATAATGGATGATTTTATAAGGCCTCCTAAGTGATTTTCACAAAGTTGTCTGTCTTAATACCTCAAGTTCAAGTACATTCATGATTTTTGCTAGATGATAAAAGTTAACCAGCATCGAGCGTGTTCAGTGCCTAGATTGGTAACCGCTGGGAGTGAAACAGATGTATTTACTATCTAAGGACGAGCAAAGAGAGTTTATGACGTATGCAGGATAAATTTAATTACTTGTAAGGACGAGCAAAGCGATTCCGAAGTAGGAAGGATGAGCGAAGCGAATTCGATGTGATGAGGAAATGTTGAGTGCTGTGCGGGTGACCGCTAAGAATAAAACTATCTAAGGACAAACGAAGCAACTCCGAAGACGTGCTGCAGTATAAATGTGGCGAATTGTATGTTCTGAGGACAAGCGAACGAGCGAAGCGAGTCCCAAGTAGGGAGAAAGAGCGTAGCGAGTCCGATGCGATGAAGAAAAGTTACGAAGTAACCTTTACCTCCGCAAGTAGATATAAAAACAAACAATCGTATGTGTTTTATTATTAGGGTCGAATTGGCCCTTATTCAGCAGTCTTATTGCATTATAGTCAATATAGTGTACAAGTACACCTGATGGAAGTATCCTCCAAAAACTCGCCGTACCTTGACGAGGCAGCGTCTTTGGAAAGGAGAAGGAGGAGGGGGGGTGCACAAATATCATTAAGCGCAGTCAGTTGGTGATTGGGTAACCCTCCGGATTAATAAATTTGTTAATTTTTCTTGTCTAAAGACAAGCGCAACGGGTACGAAGATATAATCAAATATAAAATAAAAGTATTTTTTTTTGAGGTAGTACGTAATTGAGCACTTTATTGGACCGTTTTTAGGATGAGAAGCCAATCATTATTGTTATATGAGGTTATTTAGTATTTTTCACCTCCGAGGACAATAATGAATGTAAAAAAACTCCCAGGACGTAAAAGTAATTCATATATTGCCGCCATTACTGTAATGTAGCGAGTTCAAAAAAAACAATCTGTGTAAAAGCTTTATGAGGTTTCTGTAAAAACGTTAATTTTGTTTCTGTTTTTGTTCGTAGTAGTTGTTCTAATTGTCAATATTTGTGTGTTTATTTGTAAAGCTTTTACATTTTTGAGTAAAAGTGTGAAGCTATGGATGAATTCAATGACGACGATAATATGGAGTTAATTGGACGTTTGTTTGTTTTTTCAATTAAGTATATAGCGCAGTTTATTTAATGAGCGCTACCTCAAAAAAATAGTGTATGCCATCCGGCTGAGAATGTCTTTATGTCTTGGCAATTTTTCCCGACTCGCTTTGCTCGTCGGTAAATCTATTTGCCGTGACATAAAGACACACTTCTCAGCCTTATGGCATAAATAACTATTAAATTTTAAGGACGAGCCTACATTATTGTTGTCCTTTATCAGTTCGTTTTATTTGTTGTCCTTTATTCTTTCTGGTTTATATAAGTGGAATACTGCCACGATATAAGCGAATTTCAAATGTATTACAGTTCGACACACGGCTAAAATCAGTTGACAGCGAGGGAAATAGTGTTGAGGAACCAATAGGTAGACTTTAATTAGAAGCCCAATTGGAAGCCATTCGTTGCTTCTCGCTCTGACTTTTTTGGTAATCCACAGTATACGTAATTATTTTTGCTATAATTAAGATTACAGTAATATAATGATACTTACCGGCGCGGCAGAGACATATTTTTTCAGTACATCCTGGTACATTGCACGTCCTTCCATTATGTAATGGTAAGGACGTAAAAAGACACCTCTAACTCTGGGTAAAAAGACATTTCAATCAACTTTTATTTGTTATTCTTAAGAATTTTAGGAAAAAAAGGAAAAAAAAAAGAAATTTAGGAAAAATGAGTTAAAGAAAAAGGTAGTTTGTAATTAAAAGAAAAGTTACTAAATGAAAAAGAAACAGTAAGAAAGAAACATAAGTATCAAGAAAGCCAACAATTGCACTAAACACACGCTGTCAATTCAAAAATATAAACTATCGTTCAAAATACAATCTTTAAAATAAAAAAAACCCAGGTTTAAATAATTTGTTTAAAGAAATTTAAAAATACTAACCCGCTTTATGTGATGCGGGTTAGTATGACGAAACTAACGCATTCTTACGGTGTGCCCCATGAAACCCATTGCTCTATGCAGTTAGATACGATTGACGACCCGTGTGTCGTCAATCGATGACAAAATGTTTTGTTTGACATATATGTGTCAATCAATAAAACCGGAACTATTCTGATCATATAAGGCACGGTCGAATATTCACGGCCTTCTAGAACGTTGGATCACCAACAAACTTTGTTTATAACTTTTTTTTCAAAATTTTCAGTAATTAGCCGGATTTGTGATAAATGAAGCCTATTTCCGTAATTTGCACGCTCTTTTGGTTAATCTCAAAGAGTATTTACATTCACTCAACGATTTATTTTTAATCTAACTTGGTACATACATAACTACTGTTAGACGTCAATGTTAACAAATATGACATGACAAAATATAACACAAATATTGACGTCTAACAGTAGTTATGTATGTACCAAGTTAGATTAAAAATAATCGTTGAGTGAATGTAAATACTCTTTGAGATTAACCAAAAGAGCGTGCAGATTACGGAAATAGGCTTCATTTATCACAAATCCGGCTAATTGTTGAAAATTTTGAAAAAAAAGTTATAAAAAAAGTTTGTTGGTGATCCAACGTTCTAGAAGGCCGTGGATATTCGACCGCGCCTTATAATGTTACTTCGTATGTTTGTGAACCATAAATAGTAGTATCTGTGTAAAAAATTGCAGCCCAATTTAAGCACTATATGAAGATTTATGAGTTTTTGAAATGTTTGTAGGTCATTTTTGAGGGTTAATATTGTCACACATATTTCACACTCAAAACGCCTGAAACTGTTAATTATAGTGAAACCGCGGTATCGGAGTTTTAGGGTGAACACAATGCTTTTCCCTATACCTATGATAGTAGGTGAGGAAAAATAAAAAGTTGGCATTAAATTTCTTTTCATTATTATGTTTCCCTCTTAAATTAAAGGACATAAAGAGCAAAAGAACATTTCCTGAAATGATTTGAAATAATTTAAAATGCCTTCTTAACAAAAAATTGAATGGGGATACTCGGCACTACATCGTAAATATAATGATACTAATTTGATTTGGTTAAATGAGTTTGACACCAAGTAAAGTAACGAGGGAGACTTGTTCGTCCTAATAATGCAATGAACCAGAGCGGCTCGAGATCGGGTGCTTTGCAATCATCTAATACGGATAATTCTCTAATTCAATCAATTATTCATCTTTATGTATTTTGATCAAACGCACGGCTTGTGTGTTTTTATCCACCTAACGGTTTGATGGAATAAACATTATTTTTAAAAGTGTGTGGCATTGGTTCTCAAACTTTTTTCACTCACTGCCTCCTTTTAGATTCTTCAATGTTCCACCGCCTCCTTAGTAATCAATCTGAATGTGTAAGATACACATTTTTATGGAAGAACTTGTGTTTGTACTTACAATATGGAAGTTCATTTTTTGGATGATGTGAACTATATGTTATATTTGCAGCTTAACTTTTGAGCAAATTATTTAAATTTTCTCAAGTTTTTTTTTTAACTTTATTGATTATTGTCTACAATAAATGTATTTGACATAGTGCTAATGCTGGTTAAAGTGACTTGGCAGTCTTGATAGGAGGAATCACCCAGTGGTGATACTCCTTGGCGTGGTTATTCTTAAGTATGAAAATTGAATAATTTCGCATGTCTAGATGATAGACATGCATCAAATATAAATGTCAATTATATTTAAATAGAAATTAAATATAAATGTTAAAAATCGGGTAAAGGGTACCTCGAAACTTTTCCTCATTACGTCGGATTCGCTACGCTCATCCTCCCTGCTTCGGACTCGCTTCGCTTGTCTTCAGAAATACAGTTCGTCAAATTTATACTGCAACACGTCTTAGGACTTGCTTCGCTCGTCTTCTGATAGTAAATGCATTTGTATCATTCCAGCGGTCACCCATACAGCACTGACCACGCTCAACGGTCCTTAATTTTTATGATTCAACAAAAATCATAGATATACTTGTATTGAAACGAAACTTAGTGTAATTACTTATTAGGTAATAATATAAACTTGTGCCAAATTTCAACTCAATTGTATCATTTTCCAATTTTGTACAATTTTTTAAAAAAAAGTTACACAAGTCATTCAATAAAAATTGAACTAATGCTGATAATGAGATAAAACTTGGCACATATGTTAGTCTTATACATAGTCACATACGTGCCAAATCTCAATCCGTTTTCCGCGTTATAAAATGTTTCTAAATTTTTGCTGAGTCATTATTGCGTCATCAATGACGTCATAAACAATTACGAATAGAAAAACTTTTTTTTCCAAAAAAAATTACAGCTGTTGTTTATTTTACAAAAAACTACAGCGGTAGACTGATTTTTGTACAAAATTTCAACTCTCTAGCATAGATACACTGGGCGCTACGATGATAACAGACACACACTCTGACAGATAGACAACTTTGCGAAAACCACTCAGGAGGTCTTAAATCGCCTGAAACGGATAATTCTGGTTTCATTCCGTTTTCGTATTTTTCGCAAACACAATACTTTTCGTATATACCTACGGTATAAATGAGGAAAAGTAAAAATATATTATAGAAGTCATCTTCTCTCTTAGATATTGTTCAATTATTCCTTATAAAGGTTCCTGATTGCTAATTTAGCATAACTATAAACATTTTCCCAGAAATTTTAAACAGATACTTCAATTTAATTTTTAACTCAGAATACGAGCGAAGCGAGCCGAAGAAAAATTTTACGTTTCTATTTTGAAAAAGTGCATTTTGAATTCAAAGCAGATGTTGTTAAGGTGCATCCCTTTTCTACGTCCTGATTTTTATTTGAACGAATCGTTACTTATAGCGAGGCAACGTGAACAATTTATCATTCTATTTTTTTAAATAGTTTGCTGTGGGGTAATATGAACTTGGATTACTCGCTTACACTTTAAAAATAGATAAGTTTCAAATTTAAAGTCCCTTTAAATTTGTATTTTATCGCTCTTTTTCTAACATGTGACAATCATAAAAACCTTTTTAAGGCTGCATTGCAACAAGAAATGCACGAATTGTTCTTTATATTACTAGGTCAGCGTGAAAAATAAAATTCTTATTTTCAAATAGGGGTGCAATTTTGTAGAGTGGTGACATACATGTAAAATTTTGTTTTCTGCCACTTTTCATTTAATTTGAAAAATATATTTTTATTCAAAAAATTATTATTATGCAATATTCTAATTAAAGTAAACAGGATGTGTCTTTTCACAAGCATATAATTAATAATTCATGGCCAGATTGATCGATCATCAGAGCCGGTGAGCTAAGTCTATTTCTTCTTAGCTGATTTCTTTGTTCATGGCTTATAACATATTTAAGTATGTTATAAGCACTACTGATGATAGTTAAAGTTGAAAGCTGGCTAAGTATATATACTATGTATGTATACATGCTTGTTGAAAGAAATGTGCTATTTATTTTTCCTCCTAGCCTCCTACATCGCATCTTTACAACCATCACCCCCTTCATTGCCCTCTTACGTCTTATCGTCACCTTTTAATCCGTCATCGCCGCCTTTTAATCCGTTATCGCTCCCTTTTAATCTGTCATCGTCCCCTTTTAATCCGTCATCGCCCACGTTAAGAACCACTGATATATAAGAACAACAATGTTACAAATTCCATCTCATTATTGGCGTTAGTTCAAGTTTCCTCGAATAAAATATATACTTCTTCTAAGAAAACAGTTAAAAATCGAAAAATTATCTAATGTTGTAAACATTTGATTGGATTTTATGACTTTCTGTTATAAAAGTTATGGCGCGGTGACATGTGATTATGGTTACATGTGTCCGCATGTCAGACACATTTCCGGTTTATGCTTTGTAGACTAAGCATTTACTCAACTATCAAGCACTGCCCGTAACTCATTTTGTCTGCAGGAAATAGAAATGCGCATAATTATCCAGTTGGCTAACAAAAAAATGCCTCTAAAATTGGTAGTGCGCACTATTATTTGCACTAGTTTAAAGCTCAGTTATTGTTTATCTTTAAAGGATTTAGCGCATTTCCTTTGGAAAATACAGACAAAATGAGTTACGAGCAGTGCTTGATAATTGAGTAACTGCTTAGGTTCAAAAGCATATACCGGAACCTAAAGCAAGTAATGGGATGTTACACCCATACGGACATCCACCCCCGAATTATTTTGTACTTATAAACTTATATAATTTAAATAAAACGATAAAAAAGTATCGTCCTTACCAGGGGTTCAAACCCAGGTACCCTGGCTTTGAGTACTTTGAGTGCTCATAGCGACTCTAAACCATTTTTATACAACTCACATGTCCAAGATACATTGTAATCTACTCTCCACTTAAAATATGTTATTTACAGGCTGTATTTTAGGTTTTCCGAAAATTGACTACTATTTCATCGACATTTTGGTCTCTTTAAGTGGTCGTATCGAATTTGAACCAGTTTAATTTAATTCAGCGTCCCATAATACATACATAAGGTCCTATTTAGAGTCGAAAAATATTAACCCTGAATTTTACAATTTTTTTAAAAATTTCGCTGACTCAGCAAACCGGGTTAATGACGTCACAAAAACCTGGTTTTCATTAGGATTCGTGTCCTCCCCAAGGTACATTTTTGTACCAAATTTGATAAAGAAATTAATCTGTTTGGAAGATAGCGTGTTTACAAGAAAATGTCTAGAAATACATATATACATGTATACATATGTATATATATGTTTATATATATATATATATATATATATATATATATATATATATATATATATATAATATACCATTTGATACTACCGAGTTTAGCAAAACATGAATAGTTGACACAATATAATTGTGCGAGAGACACCTAGGAAATGTAACAAGTAAAATGAAATGCTACATCTGGAACTGTTCCATCATTCGACTTTCGTCATCATTGATGGCTTCGCATTACGTCATACGTGGGACATGACGTAATGTTAAGCCACCAATGATGACAAATGTCGAATGATGGAACATTTCCCAGATGTAGCATTGCATTTGCTTGTTACATTTCCTAGGTGTGTATCGCACAATTATATTGTGTCAACTATTCATGTTTGCATAATTATATATATATATATATATATATATATATATATTATATATATATATATATATATATATAATATATATGTATATATATATATATATATATATATATATATATATATATATATATATATATATATATATATAATATATATATATATTATATATATATATATATTTATTTAAGTCACTTTTAATAATATCTGCTGCCATGGAGAAAATTTTTTTTTTTAAATTTCATAATATTCATAATAGAAATATACAAAAATCTAAAAGGAAATGTGTATTGGATAGGTCAGGAATCAAGATCGATTTTAACAAATAGTTTCTCTGATAAGAGGGAGTGAAATATATTTTATGGATAAGACAATTATTAACCATATCGTGAAATTATAAGTTGCAATAATTGATTGCATTATTGGCTTTGCTTATTAAAATGAAGCTTGCACTTGGAAGCTAGTGATGGCTGAAAGGGTGATGTAAAGTCACCCCACCACAGATCCTGGCAAGGCTATAATAGTCACTGACTATCTGATATCACTTCATTATCAATAGATCACGGCGGTAGGTTCACGATCCGTATAGTGTTAATGGATACCTTGCATCCCGTATCACCATGAAGGTACTGTACCACGTTTATTTTGTCTTTATTTATATACAATATACATTAATTATATACAATATAGGTACCTTTTCTCTATCAAGGTTTTTTATATATTTTAAATAGGCATTTTTACAAGTTTTTTACGTTTTTAATTCTTAGATGGACTTTTTTTTCTTACATTAAAATAATTAATAATTACCTATAGTTCGATTGTATCTTGAATTACTTTTTTTTTTAATTTAGAAATTTTTGTTTAATTTTTATTTAAATTCTTTTGTCAAATTTTTTTATTGTTATGATTTTTTTGTAATTATTTTTGTAATGTTACGAGTGGCTATTGCCGTCAGTAAATAAATATTGCTTCGGTTTACATATAGCAATACTAGTTCTACTTTTACCAATATAGAACTAGATTAAAAATTATTTTATTATAATATATCAAACAACTTAAAATTGATTGCTAACATAATTCTAGATGTATATCCTTAAATACAAATTTGAAAGATACTATACGAAGGTATATGAAGGTAGCACGTTCAAAAATTTAATTTCAAATTTATATTTAAACTTTATACATAACTTACTTATACATACTTACATTACATACTTACCTTAATTCTTGTGTTATTTTACTTTATAGTAACTTTCAATAAGTACCTTAATTATTGTGTTATTTTAAACCTAATTACTATCTTAATTTAAGTTTTATTTTTCTTATTAGTGACTTTCAATTACTACCTTAAATCTTGTTTTATTGTACTTTTTAGTCACATTGAACATCTTATATTTTTATATACTTACACTTGAACCTAATTATTACACCTAATTTTAGTATTATTTATAATTTTTAGTGACATCAGTTATTTGTTTATATTTAAATTTAAACCTAATAATTACACCTGATTCTAGTATTAATTATAATTTTTAGTGACATCAGTTATTTGTTTATATTTAAATTTAAACCTAATAATTACACCTAATTCTAGTATTAATTATAATTTTTAGTGACATCAGTTATTTGTTTATATTTAAATGTAAACCTAATTATTACACCTAATTCTAGTATTAATTATAATTTTTAGTGACATCAGTTATTTGTTTATATTTAAATTTAAACCTAATTATTACACCTAATTCTAGTATTAATTATAATTTTTAGTGACAACAGTTATTTTTCAATATTTAAATTTAAACCTAATTACTACCTTAATACTAGTTTTATTAAACTTTTAGTGATTCTAAACATTTTATTTTTCATTTAAAAGTTATAACTACACTAATTCTAGTTCTTTCTGAATTTTTAATAACTTCCATACTCTACATGTATATTATAGGTACATTTTAACTTCATATCTAACATAGACTAGTTCTAATAACTTAGAGTAACTTGGAGTAAGAACTATGTTCTGGCGCGTCAAAGTCGTAGCCAAATTGCCCTAAAGTGCACTATACACCCAGTAAAGTGGAGTAAAATAAAGTTCAGGGAGGAATACACGTTTGTCAAGAGTAATAACAATTCTTTATGTGTTTTCGATGAAATCGAATACAATAATTATAAAATACAATAGTTTATGTATTTTCACAATATTATAAATAATTTAATACATTTATGATATTTTTAATGAATAAAATGAAATATTAGCGGTAATTATTGTGTTCTGAAATGTTTTGTGCTCATAATAAACTATCAGTGATACATTTTCAACTTCAAGTGCTAGTTGTTGACCTGTAAAAAAATGTGTCTACCCCCCCCCCCCCCAGTGCTACTCTCTCGGGCACTAGTAACACAAATACGATGTCCTTTCTATCGTCAAGTGATAAAGGTATCGAGCCAAATTTTAGTTCTTTGCTTTTTAACGTATTTAATGTTATCTTTGCCTTGTTTGAGATTATTAAGTTGTTAATAAAAAGATGTTTTTTTAATTTTTAAAGTCATAAAGTGTGATAGACCTTAAAAGTGAAAAACTCAAACTCCATAGACTTCTTCAATATTTTTAAACTCTATATGGGACAACTTTGTCCCATTCCCATCTATTTTCTTAAAAACGGTGAGGACACTTTTTTGGCTTTAAGCCCCTCTGTGCCTCACACTGAGGGATAGGATAGCCCTGGTAAAAAGCCCCAAAAAACCAAACATCATAAAAATATTTCCCAAATAGCACAACTTGGCCAGAAAACTGATTTTCGAACCAACATACAACTTAATACCTAAACATAAAGAAGCTGGGATGCTAAAAGAGACGCACACATGCAGATAGATAATTTGGTAAAAACCACTCCGAAGGTCTTAAAACGGATAATTCAGTACTTCACATTACTTTTCCTATTTAGCTATGAAATGTATGAGGTAAAGTAAAAATCTAGTATCTCGATCATATAAGACTCATCTTAGCCTTTTTTAAAGGTAGCTGCTTATACCCTAGTGTTGATACATAATTACATTCGTGTCAAATTCAAATAAATCCTTTATTGCCAAAATTGCCAACGTTACACGTCAGTGTTAATTCATGCTTATAGATATGTTTTAATTTTGTCTTCTAGTATACTCTTTTCTTAACCGTTACAGATTTTCAATTTTTGAATCTGTCTAGGCATAAGAGTTTTACAGTCCTTGATTTACCCTCCCCCAAGCCTTACCTTGTAAATCTGTTAGTATAAATGTAAGTCATTCAATTTAAATGTCATTATGTAACCAATATAATAATTATATTTATTAATATGTAAAATTTAACTTTGCTAAATTCTTAATTGTCTTTTTTTATTAGTTTTAATTCGGGCAACGTCCGCGCTTCATCTACAATCACATCTTAACTTTAAATTAAGTATCTTCAGTATTCAACTAGTAATCACCAGGAAATGTACACTTTTAATGAAAATAAAAGAAATTTAATCTCAAGAAAAGACCGCCATAACCTGAATTCATAAAATACGTAATATCTTCTGTTTTGTTCATAAATCAATCACTTTTGCTGGGTTGGCGATGCATTTATGGAAACACGCTATCTTCTGTTTTGTTCATAAATTCATCACTCCTTTGCTGGATTAGCGATGTATTAATGGAACGGTGTGTATTCAAAAAAACTTCAGTGGTTTTCACGAATTAGAATGGTGATTGTTTGATCTTCTAATTTTGCACAAGTAATAATTATCCAGCTCAACTAATTTCTTGTTTACATCGTAATTAAATAGCTATTTGTTTATATATTTCTTCTCAAGCCTACCAGGTAACGATATTCATTCCTTTTAAGTATCAACAACGGATTACTCTGCAAGCCATGCGGCAAGACGGCCTCTCATCAACACAGACCACGCCGCGAACGTTTCGTCATTACCAGTGAATGCATTCATTTAGTTACGTAAAGGCCTATGGGGTTTGAATTTCTATTAGCATTAATTAGTAACATCTAATATTGTACTTAAAAACTATTTAACTAAACAGATATCTGTCAATTTGTACTTATTTAGTTTGGTTACGTTGGTTACATAATGTTTGTTTGATGCCTTGTATGATTAATTATTATTAATTAATTACAGTTTATGTCTGTTATACCATGATTTGTTTCTTTGTCCATCTCGGACTGGTCCTTCTTTATTTTCCTTTAACTTTTGGTCACTTTGGTAAGCCATGTCAGCTATGGAGCCCATGGTCCCAACATAATGGTCCTTCTTCGGAGCCGGATACTACTGCCTTATTTTATGTTAATTTGAGTTATTGTAAGACTTATGTGTTTATGATTTAAACTTTATATTAGTATTAAGTATTATTATTTGTTTGTTTATATTTCAAATTGGTGTAAACTTAAATTTTATGAAACCTAGTCTATGGCTATACTTAAAGTTTGAGTTTTGGATTGTTACTTTGTGCACCTACGCTTTGTCACTACTAACAGACGTTGCCACTCCGTCTAGTGAACAATTAAATAATATAATGATATATAGGATTTAGGGCCTTTACGAAATGTATTATAAGGTACCTGTCTACGCACACCTGCACTTAACTTGGTCTGACTAAAGTGTTGACAAGTTATTTATGTACGCTGGAAGTTACAATTTATAACATTCCTTCTTTTTTGGTTGTACAGTTGTACAAGACTTATTACGTGTGGCATATCCACTTATTTACTGTTTACGCGTGGCATATCCACAGATATTTTTTTAATTTAGCAGTGCAGGTCTTCTTGTACAGATTAACTTTTTTTTCTGTGCTTATTATACGCTTGGTATAAGTTTTATACCCATTTAATTGTAATTACAATATTATTTTATTAGTATTATTAACTTAATTATTTCTTATCCATGGCCATTGGAATGTTGTATTTTGTGAATAAATGTATATATTATTAGTTTTAAGGATCCTTATTACAAATTTACGCTGTTAAATCAGTTCATTGTCTTGAATTGTATTATTTATATAATAAGTTTTTGTGTGTTAAAACTATTTAATTAACATGCCAGAGATTACTGACGCTCCGCGGAAACAACCCGATGAAGCTGTAAACATTCGTCGTAAGTTGACCAAGATACACAAGGACTTGATGGCTGCAAGTGAACAAGGACGGTTAGCAATAACTGATGTATCTCAAGTTGCTCTATTTAAAGGTATGCATATGTCATTAGCATCAGATTATGAGCAATATGAGTCACATTATGATGATCTCTGTGAAATAACATTTGAGGATGGTGAATCAGTAGCTTTAGAATCTGATCACACAATGCGGAATAGTACTCGACGTTATTTCCATGAAGCCAACGGTCATTGGGCTACATTGACAGACCGTGCATCTACTTCTAATGATACATCGCAGACAAATACTAGTGTTAGTCATAGCAACAAATCAAGATTGCCTAAAATACACGTTTTGCAATTCTATGGTGAAAGAAGCAAATGGTTAAGATGGAAGGCAAATTTTACAAGTTTAGTTATTAATGATTCATCGTTAGAAGATATCGATAGGCTACATTTTTTAGTTGATAGTGTTAAGGGCAAAGCTGCAACAGTTATTGCTCATGTTCCTATCGATGAAGGAAGTTTTAAAATAGCCTGGGATGCTTTAATGAAAACATACGACAACAAACGATTGCTCGCTTCGTCATCTAGAGAGTTTACTAAGTATGAAACCGTTTACTCAAAAACCGTCAGTTGAAGCTCTAACTTCGTTAGTTGCCAAGCTGTCAGAGACAGTAGCAGCTTTTAAGTTGATTGATATTCCAGATAAACTAGAATTTATGCTCTTTCAACTTACGATTCGCTGTCTTGATCCTCACACTAGAGAGGAATTTGAACAGCACAATAACAATGACTTCCCTACATTTGACAATATTATAGAATATTTAAGATCACGCTGTGTGGCAGCTGAGTTAGCCTCTGGGTTGTCCCACACTACTAATGCTAAGGATCTTAGTACTTCCGGACCTTCTACATCTACACCGCAAAACCGTCACAGTAGAGAGGTTAGTGGAAGAACTATGCTTCATGGAAGTATCACAGATAATTACACCCCTCCTCCATGTTTTGTGTGTAAGAAGAACCACAGATTAGACAGCTGTTATAAGTTTAACTCTGCTACAGTAGCAGAGCGGCATCAATTTCTTAAAAATTGGAATGGATGCAAAAATTGTTTAGTATCTCACACGGGAGCATGCCGTTCGAAGTATAGGTGCCGCTTCTGCCGATATAAACATCATTCTTGTTGCATATGGACAATTTTGGAGAAAAGAATAAAACTGAAAGTGGGGTGAGTGATACTAATAAAAGGGACTGTGCTACCACTCACAAAACCGGTCTTCATGGATCATCAAGATCACCTATGGAAGTGATGCTGGGTACAGTTGTCTGTCATATCCAAGAAAGGATGGAAAGAAATACCCTGCCCGTGGAGTTCTGGATTGTGGCAGCCAATTTTCGAGTATCACAAAGGAGTTTGCTCAACGTTTGCAACTTCCTATTAAACAAGAACTTATTGAAATAAGGGGGATTAGTGAAACACCTGTTAAATCTAAAGGTAGAACAGTGTGTACACTTACTCCGGTTCACTCCAACTACCCAGAGATTAAATTGGATACTGTTGTGCTAGATGTTGTTACTGGGGAGCTACCTGGATTCTATATTCCCCAAGAATACTGGGAACCTTATACGGAATACTCTCTTGCTGACCCTGAGTTTTGGGTCACCCGGCCTATTGACCTCCTCATAGGCTGTGATCTATTTATTGAAATTTTGACTGGAGAGATAATATCATTATTCTCCTATATGCCTCGATTGTATGGCACTGTCTTTGGTCTTGCAGTTATTGGTAGAGTAAGAGAAATTACCTCAGCACAAGCAACTATTGCTCTTCATGCCATGCCTTCATCGCCACAACTTGATTCTTTACAACGAGAACTGCATAAGTTTTGGGATCTGGAGGAACCCCCAGCTGCTCATTTTCAAAGCCCTGAAGATATTCAGTGTGAAGAATTATTTCAGAAAACACATACTAGACTTGAAGATGGACGCTATATGGTAAGACTTCCCTTTAAAACACCAAATCCAGAAATTGCTAGTACTCGAGGGATGGCTCTTCGACGACTACAGCATCAAGAAGGCAAACTTGAACGAAACTCAAATCTTAAGGCTAAGTACCATGAGTTTATGCAAGAGTACTTAGACCTGGGTCACATGCAAATTGCTGAAGTGCCTGGTAAGGTTCTGATACCTCATCATTGCGTCGTAAAGGCTTCTGACGACAATGATATTAAATTACGGTAGTCTTCGACGCCGCTGCACGCTCTGGCAGTAGTAAATCACTTAACGATCACATGCTGGTAGGCCCTAAGCTACAATCAAACCTTGTTGTGATTTTATTAAATTTTCGTTTACACGCCTATGTTTTTACTGCAGATGCAGTAAAAATGTATAGACAAATTTTAGTGCACCCTGAGGATAGAGCTTACCAGCACATCCTCTGGAGATTTAGTACTTCTGAGGCTGTCCAGGAGTTCGAATTAAATACCGTTTCATATGGAACATCCTCAGCTCCTTTAGCACTACGTGTGCTTCGTCAGCTTGTCATTGATGAAGGCCAAGAGTTCCCGCTAGCCTCCGCTGCATTAAAAATGATACCTACATGGACGATATCGCTAGTGGGACCTCATCTCTAGAGCTAGCTTTCGAGTTACTTCAGCAACTGATAAAGATAATGGCCAGAGGTGGATTCTCCCTGAGCAAGTGGGCTTCAAACCACCCTGATCTGCTAGCTGCATGCCGAGAAGCTGATCCAACAGGGACTCTCTCTCTGAATGAATCTGTCTCATTGGATACCTCTGAAGACAAAGAAAAGATCAAGATACTTGGTATGCAGTGGGACCCAAGACAAGATGTATTTTTTTACAAAATAGTTGTACCACAAACTGCTTGCAGCAAACGAGCTGTCCTCTCCGCGGTGGCTAAGATATATGACCCTTTGGGTTATTTAGGACCCACGGTCATTTTAGCCAAGGAGCTTATACAAGAAGCTTGGTTAGCCAAACTCGATTGGGATGACGAATTTCCCGCTGCTATGAGACAGAAATGGCTTGAATTTATTGAACTGTTACCTTTTCTTTCTGAAGTTAAAATTCCACGATGGGTCGTTCCATACAACAGCTCTTATTGCATACTTATTTTTGCTGATGCGTCTCAACGAGCCTACTGCGCTGCCGCTTATTTAAAGTCAACTACACCAGAAGGATCACAGGTACATCTCATTCTTGCCAAGACTAAATTAGCTCCGGTCAAATTTACTACAATTCCACGCCTGGAACTATGTGCGGCCTATCTTGCCGCTAGAGTATGGCAAAGCCTCAAACCTTTTTATGATCGACTGGAGACCAAACCTACAGTGTATTTTTTTACTGATAGCTCAATAGTACTGAGTTGGTTATCTACACCGCACCATATGTTAAAGACATTTGTTGCCAACCGGGTTGCGCAAATTACAGATATAACCATTGATTGTAGTTGGCGACATGTACCAACTAAAGATAACCCTAGCGACTTAGGATCAAGGGGAGTTCAGCCAATGAATTGGCTTCTTGTAAATTATGGTTTCATGGCCCAGGATGGGTAGTATGCGACTTATTGGAATGGCCACCTGCTACGGTCGGCCCCCTAGTGATATTCCAGAATTAAAGGTTCCTACACCAAGCAATATAGTACTTGCTGCCAGAAATCCTATTGAAAAATCATGTCTAATTGAATGGATGAAAAGGTTTTCTAGTTACAGAACAGTCATACGAGTAGTCGCTTATATCTTACGTGTAATAGACAAAGCTCACGGAACTCTCAAAAGGAATTCTTTAACCCTCGGTCTAGACGAAATACGCCGTGCTGTACAATTTACAGTTAAGGCTGTTCAACGATACACTTATTACGATTGTAAAATACCTTTAAAGGACCAACCTATACCAAGGAATTTACTCAGCCTCAATCCATTGTTGATGAGGCGGGAATTCTATTGGTAGGCGGTCGCCTAAAGAACTCAGACCTTTCTTGGGACTGTAAGCATCCCATGATTTTACCTGCCATNCCAACCGAGATGCATCTGTTGCCAAAACTAATGGTAAATTTGGATTATAATGTGTAAGTACTTTTTCGCTTGTAATTTCCTGTATTACCCTTTTAATGTCTTTCGCATTCATCTCCATCTAACTTGTTACACTTTTCAATAATGTATTCAGTGGGTGTAAGAGTGTTGCTAAATTAGGAATAAAACGATTATAATAGTTAGCTACCCCTATGAAACTCCGTAGTTCTCCAACGTTTTCTGGCCTTTTCGCTTCCTTTATAGCTCTAACTTTCTCGTCAGTCTTGTGTAGTCCGTCTGCATCAATTTTGTGTCCTAAATATTGTATAGATTGCTGGCAAAATTTACTTTTCTCTCTGTTAATTGGAATTTGTGAAAATACTTCAACCTGTACCTTTTAGGTATGTACGGTCGTATTCTACTCCCTTCAAAAGAACAATACAAAGGTGTTTTGATACCTGGAATTTGTTTTAATTCTAGTGTAAGGGATGTTTTCCCGGTTAGAATTTCTGTTAAATCTTCGTCCTGTTGGTCTGTTGCTATTTTTTCAAAGTCTATTGTTGAGGGTACTGATATCGTTTGAATTCTTGAAAGCGCATCTGCTACTATGTTGTCCTCGCCTTTGATAAATCGTAGATCTGTCGAGAACTGTCCAATGTAATCTAGGTACCGCAATTGTCTGGGTGAGCATTTATCAAGTTTCTGTGAGAAGGCGAATGATAAGGGTTTATGATCCGTATAAATGGTAAAATTCCTACCTTCTAACAAATGTTTGAAATATTTTACGGCGGAATATACTGCTAAGAGTTCTCTATCATAGGCGCTATATCGCTGTTGTGTAGGAGTAAGCTTGCTAGAGAAAAAACCGAGAGGCCTAGCACCATCTGCTTCAATTTGGTTGAGTGCTGCTCCTATAGCTAAATCTGAGGCGCCTGTAACAAGATATAACTGTCTACCTACTGCGCTGCCGCTTATTTAAAGTCAACTACACCAGAAGGATCACAGGTACATCTCATTCTTGCCAAGACTAAATTAGCTCCGGTCAAATTTACTACAATTCCACGCCTGGAACTATGTGCGGCCTATCTTGCCGCTAGAGTATGGCAAAGCCTCAAACCTTTTTATGATCGACTGGAGACCAAACCTACAGTGTATTTTTTTACTGATAGCTCGATAGTACTGAGTTGGTTATCTACACCGCACCATATGTTAAAGACATTTGTTGCCAACCGGGTTGCGCAAATTACAGATATAACCATTGATTGTAGTTGGCGACATGTACCAACTAAAGATAACCCTAGCGACTTAGGATCAAGGGGAGTTCCAGCCAATGAATTGGCTTCTTGTAAATTATGGTTTCATGGCCCAGAATGGGTAGTATGCGACTTATCGGAATGGCCACCTGCTACGGTCGGCTCCCCTAGTGATATTCCAGAATTAAAGGTCCCTACACCAAGCAATATAGTACTTGCTGCCAGAAATCCTATTGAAAAATCATGTCTAATTGAATGGATGAAAAGGTTTTCTAGTTACAGAACAGTCATACGAGTAGTCGCTTATATCTTACGTGTAATAGACAAAGCTCACGGAACTCTCAAAAGGAATTCTTTAACCCTCGGTCTAGACGAAATACGCCGTGCTGTACAATTTACGGTTAAGGCTGTTTCAACGATACACTTATTACGATTGTAAAATACCTTTAAAGGACCAACCTATACAAGGAATTTACTCAGCCTCAATCCATTTGTTGATGAGGCGGGAATTCTATTGGTAGGCGGTCGCCTAAAGAACTCAGACCTTTCTTGGGACTGTAAGCATCCCATGATTTTACCTGCCAATTCACATTTATCTTATCTAATACTTGATCACTATCATCGTGCTTTACGTCATCCGGGATCAACCTACTCATCTCAGCTGTCCGCTCGAAGTTTTGGATCATTGGAGCCCGAAATGCTGCAAGAAATCTTTCAAAAACTGTGTCATCTGTAGAAGGTATGATGCTAAACCTTGTCAGCCATTGATGGGCGATCTACCAGAAGATCGTTGCCGTGAAACTAAGGCTTTTACCTTCGTTGGTGTCGATTTTCGCCGGCCCTTCGTCATTCGAGAATCTTTGCGCAGAAAGCTGTTACGAGCAAATGTTATTTATGTCTGTTTATTTGCTTCAGCACTCGGGCATTACATTTGGAGTTAGTCTCGTCACTGAGTACACCTGCCTTTCTGGCAGCCTTTCACGATTCGCAGGACGTCGTGGTTTACCCTCCAAAGTGTATTCTGATAATGGAACGAACTTCGTGGGAGCCGCACGCCAGCTAAGGAATTTTACTCCTGGTATCATCAAGAGTCAGTCCAGAACGAGATATCAACTTTTGCTCAAACAAAAGAAGTGGAGTGGACGTTTATACCTCCACGCGCTCCATCATTTGGTGGTCTGGGAAGCAGGTGTCAAATCCGTAAAACGCTTGCTCAGAACCACTTATGGAAGGTTTCTTTACTTTGAAGAATTAGATACGCTTTTCATTGAAATTGAGTCCTTACTAAACTCAAGACCTCTTTGCGCTATGTCAAATGATCCTAATGACATGAGCTTCACGACAGC
>JACMZG010001908.1:61708839-61726339 GCA_018340805.1 Microvelia longipes
TTCTTCATATTTTTGTTGATTTTTTTTAATCAGTTTGCTGAAAGCTGTATAAAACTGAATTTATACAGAATATAATCTTGAGGAATTGTGTCTTAAGAATTAATGAATTTTTCAAAATCTATTGTATTGATAAATTTAGTGAATATGATCCGAAATGTATAATTAAAAAGTAATTGTCTATTATTCGTGGGAGGCCATGAATTTCCTTGGGTAGTCCAGGAGTTAATAAGAAGGAATCTCATGTTTTCCAGGTTAGGACATGAAAACAGGACATGGTCAGACGTCTGCTGGTTTGTCTGGTCACAGATACAAACTTCCGATTGCATAAGATTAAACCTTTTAAAGTAGCTTTTTAATTTACCATGTCCTGTTATACCATGGTTTCTTATAGCTTTCCTTCCATGGCCCTTGCTTTAATCTGCAGTTCACATTAGAGCAATATTCTTTAGTCAGTCTACCGTTGTCGACTCTCTCCCACTCGAATTGCCACGCTGATATGGCTCATTGTCAACATATGCATTTAACTCTTGATGCTAGAACCTTACTGTACATCAGAGTTAAATTAGTGTCTTGAGGCGCTATTTCAGCTAGTTTGTCAGCTTCTTCGTTACCATAAATTCCTGAATGGCCTTTGACCCATGAAAAATCTATAGTGATATTACCTATGTAGTTATTACAGATTTATCGTATTTTAGGGATTAGTGGAGTTTTGATGACATGATTGTTAAGCGACAAGAGTGCAGCTTGGCTATCTGTTTTGATGATAACTTTGTTAATTGCCTCATTCATGTTTTGTTTTTCTACCAATGCCAATGCTTTAAGGATTGCCACTTGTTCAGCCTGTAAGTTAGAGCATTCTCTGTTTAATCTAAACTATCCCTCGTCGCTAACTTTTCCTTCCAAATAAACAATAAAAGCAGAGCTAACTCCATCTTTACTTTTGCTGCCATCGATGTAGAGTTCATATTCATAATTTGAATCCAGGGAATTATCTATAATGTTCAATTTATTTGTTGCTACAGGATGAGGCCATTTTTTAAGTTTGTTTTATGTAAGTTTTTATTAAGCATTAGATTATTATAAACATAGTTATAACACCTAGACATTTACTTAATAATAAGTATCTAGGCTTACTTAATAATTATTAACTGAGACCAATATAATAACACTCTTACATGGTATTACTTCTAAAGCTTAACCCTTGATTGTTGACTGTAGGTAATCACTGAATTCTGAGGACAAGCGAAGCGAGTAGAAGTTATAACACAATTATATTTTACATTTTATAATTATATATAATTGAGATATTTAAGAGTCTTCTTCAACAAACTATACAAAGGGAATTATTTTTAAGATTTCCATTAAGTTTTTTATATTTTTACTTTTCCTCATTTGAAAACTATTGTATTTGTACTGAAAATCCGAAGGCGGGATTTAACATAAATTATTCATTTTAGGAGATTTTAAGACCTCCTAAGTGGGTTTTCACAAAGTTGTCTGTGTGTGTGTATGTTATTGTCGTTGCTCCAAGTGTATTTATGCAAGAGTGTTGAAAGACGTTACAAAAATTAATCTTTAGGTATAGTATATGATTTGTTTGTAGGCTAAAGCTCTACGTGAGCTGTAACGCCGAAGATGTATATGTTGTACATGCCGATGTGTTGTATATGTATATATGTATATGCCGATGTGTATGTGTATATGACTTGTATGTTTTATATAATTTATTAAAAATCGAAAAATAATCCAAATGAAATTTGGTTCTAGCGTATATCTCTACGCAATAAATAATCATACTACGTTTTGTTTCAATACGATAAGTATAGCTACTATTTTTGTTGGATCGTAAAAATTAAGCAGAATCAAGCGAGGTCAAGAGGAGGTTGATAAAAAAAGTAAGTATTTACTATCAGAGGACAAGCTAAGTAAATGCAGAAAATACTTGTATAATTCGGTATAGTATAAATTCGGTGGCTTTTATATCCTGAGGACGAGCGAAGCGAGTTCTGATTAGTTAGGATGAGATAAGCAAATACGATGTGGCGAGGAAAGTTCCTTACCCTGTACCAGAGTTTTGTTTAAACTATTTTATTATTTTTAAGGAATTTAAAATGTCCGTCATTTGAAACACAATATTGTATTTCATCCACAAATAATTGATCCACAAATAACATGATTTTTTTGTACTTGGTTTCGTTCGAATTATTATAGCCGTTTAACTTGCATTGTCTTCAGTAGAATGTGCACTATAGGACAAACTTTTGCAAAGCACAAATATTTTTCCCTGCTTTTGGGTGAAAAACAATAGAAAAATTCGCTAAAATTGGTGTCATCATCAGCATTGTTTTAAAGAATCAGAAAAAAAACTTTTAAATCACAAAAATAATTAGGTAAGAATCTCATTGAAGCTTGTTGGGGAATTCGAAAATTAGCAGCACAACCTTAATTTTGAAAGGCAGGTCGTGGAGCTGCCTATGTTAAATTTCTGGGAAATAGAACTCCATAATTGACAGCTCGTATCGTATAAGACATTATTTTCTTAAAGATTTCAACTTCCAAAATCATAAAATAAGCAAGTACGTCTGTCCGTAATTTATTTTCATTTGACCACTTACTTTTTATTATACGGTTCATTTTATTGATAACCAATGATAAATAAATCATAAAACTTCCCTCTTATCACTTCGTCATAAAAATGATAAAGTACGGATTGTCCAAGTTGATGGTCGTTCTACCAACAATCTGTGATTCGCTCCGGATCATAATTCTCTGCCTAAAGTCGGTTCATAATTTCCGTGCGAAATGTCCGGAGAAAGTTGTTGCGATCATTCCTCTGCGGTCGGCTCACGGAATCGATCAAGTAATTGAATGATGATCATTAATCATCCAGCAAATGTGAGATGACTGCGACATTTTTTCCTACAAACAATTGTTATCGAGTATAAAATGGTTTGAGTTATGTAATTTTTATTTGAATTTATTGAATTAGGTCCTGAAATTGAGATTCATCCAAAAACATTTATATTTTTCATCTAACGTAATTGGAGCAAACCGTATTTATATCCTTTCGAAGGATCAATATAAGCCAACAAAATTGATATCAATTTTAATTTTCTTTTTTTTGTAGCATTTATTACTTAAAACTTTTAAAAATGGTAATAATTACAATAAATTCGTAGAATTAACGTCAACTCTACACCATAATAAAGAACTAAGATCTGTCTCGATAAATTGACCTGACAATATGAAGATGCAATTTAATGAGAGAATGAGGGTTAGTGACAGTTTATTTTAAAGGTTAAATACGCTCCTTCCCTTTGATTTAAGTTCCTTAAGCGTAGCACATGAGACTGTAACCCAGACAGCCCGGGTATGGCCTAGGTTTGATCCCGGACGAAACATTCGCCCGGAAGTTGATATTTTTCAGACCGGTATAGCCTAGTTTGCTTAATCGTCAACAATTAAAATAGGAACCGCTCACTCCCACCCTCAACTTCCGTCATCCGAACAACCTCATAAGCGTCATTTTCATAATGAAAATTCGCTAAAAATCGTTGAAAAATTGACCAATGGAATTAAAATTTTACACAAATGCACATCTATGGTCGAAAATTGATTCACAAAATTTCATTTTGATATTGATCGCCATTTTGAAAATATTTACTATTAAATTTCAAAAGTTTGACTCCATATTACTTTTAATTTTCTAAATGCATTCTGACAATCTACATAGCGTCATACAGCGGAACTTATGAAAAATTAGAGATGGATATTCCAAATTTTTAGTTTGTAAGTTATTGATAGACACACATATTCATTAGTGCTACACTTAAAATTATATTAAAAAGTTTATTTACATCTGACAAAATCATGACGTTTTACCGCATAAAATTTAAATTAAACAGTCATATGCAGGCGCGGATACAAGGGGGGGGCGAAGGGGGCAATCGCCATCGCCCCCTCAAGATCCAAAAATTGAAAGAAAAGTTAGAAAAAGAAAGAAGCTTAGGCAGCGCCGGCTAATTTTATTGGCCATATTTCAATCTTTTTATTAAAAAAGTTAAATTTAGAATAATATTTAATTTAAAAAGAGCAAAATTTTCTTAAGTTCGCTTCGCCCGCAGAGTTTGTTATTTATTAATTTCAAAACCCTGATAATTTATGAAATTATTACTAGAAATATTTATTGAATATGATATAAATATATCATATGAATATGAATATAATATTAAATAAATATTAAACCGCACTTGGGCAACCTCAGAAAACATGTTAAACTAACCAGTTTAACATTTCGTATCAAAAACCTTCTGGTCACCAGGAACTCAAACTTGAATCCTTGATACCGGCCATAACAAACTTCATATCGTTCCTAAGTACTGATTGTTTTGTTCCAAGTTAACATAGATGCTAATGACTGATTGGTTATTGTTTCAGGTGGTGCATTTGATCTGGTGGATATGGGTGGTGATCAGCCACTGCAGAGCTGATCCACTCATAATCCCCAGTTTACCAGGCCATCCTAGTAATCCATCTGCCTTAATAACATGGCCCAATGGCCAAGATCCACTTCAGCAAACATCAAAATTAGATCCTTTACTATATCAAACTAATACTGCGTTGTCATCCCAACCTTTGTAAGTATAGTATTTGTGTGTGTACGCTTATTTTATATAATTGGTCTTTGAAAATAAGAAGGAAGAGGGGATAATAACCACTAAACAGTGACTCATCAAAAAATGTACTCAACAAGTGTATAATGTACTCGACTGCATAGACTTAGGATGCTGCCGATCACTAACCTATTAGTTACTAATATAGTACGACACACGGCTAAAATCAGTTGACAGCGCGGGAAAATAGTGTTGAGGAACCAATAAGGTTGGCCTGATTTGAAAATGAGGGCGCGGTTTAACATCTAGGACTAACCTCATTGGCTCCCTCGCATTATTTTCCCACGCAGTCAACTGATTTTAACCGTGTGTCGTATTATAATAGGTTCCGTCTGATTTCAAGTATTTACATCTCTAAAAATCTGGGTACAGCTCGTCACTATAAGTCTGAACCACATATTTGAAACCATAAATCTGGCACACATCTAATATTTTAAGACTGCTATTTTAGGATTTTAAAATTTTGCAAAACCAAGCCTATAGAATCCTAAGCCTATAGGGTAAGGATCTTCATTTAGAATAATCTTTAACTAGTGTCTGACATTGTTGAAGCTTGACAGTACCGACTTTAAGGTCTTCCCGTGGAAATAGAATGCAATTTGTGTTACTTTCCGTAAAAACCCTAGAGGTTCGTACTAGAATTGAAATAGTAGTCCAAGTAAGTCTATTTAACTCAAGTTTATCATGATCAATATTTATATCGTGAAGTGCTTCCCGAGTTGATCCCAACAGTCCATCAAACTCTAAGGGATTCTTGTCCTGTCTAGCTATCAGCTTGAATAATTATAATGAGTAAACATTTTTTCTAAATTTGTTATCAAAACGCTTAAATATGATTTTAGTGTCTAAAATCAGTGAATTGAAATTTATGAGTTATCATTGAATCGGTTTATGAAGCTGTATTCTCAAATACTTAATCTAAAAAAATGTATTATTATTATATCTTAATCTTTATTATTATTATTATTAGTCTAATTTATTGACATTAGACTTACTGATAACACACAGCACCGTGATAACACACAGTTTTAGGCTTGAATTCGTTAGAGCATAATAGCTTCTATCGCCACACAGCTAAAACCATTGCGGTTTTAACAATAAACTTGACACGGTTTCTTCACTTCCTTACTCAGGAGTAATTCTTGCGTCTTAATAATTTGACGTATTTAAAGGAATGAATTAGTATCCTGGTCCAAATAATTTAGGGAGCAATTATTTCAGCCCCCCTCCCCATCCTATTGAACCCTAAGTGCTTTATGCAGTTGCTCTAAGTTTGATTGGTTTTTATGAGTTAAATATTAATAAAGTTTAAACTGTCTGTTATTTTTGCTTACTAAAGGATATTACGGCTAGTTTTTATACTGGTACGTTGCTTTCCCCAAAATCAAAACAATTTTTCATCCAAGCACTTAACTCATTAAAGTATTTAGGCCCGTATTCAAAGACGTTTTCCTAACATTTTCCTAACATTTTCCTAACATTTTCCTAACATTCTCCTAACTTTTTCCTAACATTTTCCTAACATTCTCCTAACACCTAACTTTTTCCTAACATTTTCCTAACTTTTTCCTAACATTTTCCTAACATTCTCCTAACATTTTCCTAACTCCTAACATTCTCCTAACACTCACCTTAGGTTTAGGTAAGGGAAATGTTTTTAAGCCACGATATTTAAATGATCGTTCCCGTGTTTTAAAAGTCATTTAGAGGCTTCGCATGATTTTTTTTAAAGAACCTAAGGTAGTTAAGTCAAAAAGTGATACCATTGTAAGTAACGTAATATATCGCAAAATATCAATGTTATTAACTTATTACCTGGATTTACGACACTCTTTGTCGTATTAATAACTATCTACATAAATTTACATAATATAAGTTACTATTAATCCACTTACCTTACTATTAGGGAGTTTACCCTGAAATTCTTTTAACACAATCAGATTTTTTATTTTCTATGGTCTGTTTGTGGCGAGCTATCGATTCAAAGAGGAAATTCAGTTGGTCCGGTGTGAATAATTCAGCCATTATTATACCAAAAAAATTTTACACAAACAAAAATGTAGCTTTCTCCTAGACCTAGCGGTATTCAGAATCATTTTTTGAAATCTCTCCTAGGTTGTTCCTAGCTTCTTCCTAGCCTTCTCCTAGCTTTTAAAAAATCAACCCTAGGAATGATTTTACGTAAAATTTATTCGTGCTAAAACGTTAATATACCATAAAGAATAAAACTTACATTGGAGTTTAATTATAACTTAATTTTGTATTTATCTTTACAATAATTTGAACCTCAATTTTACGTATAAGGACATTTTTGACAACTAGCGCTACCTAGGAGAGAACTGTAAAACTAATAATATTGAGATATTCTACAAAAATCTTAGAATAATACTATATATAGAAGGAGCACAGGACCGTAAACACAATGTAATTCCACTGATAACACGAAAGGCGGTTGACTGGTGCAACTAAGTAATGCTGCCAACCTGACAACAAAACATTATTTTAAATTTGTCATAAATATCTATTAATGAAGAAAGATCGTAAAGAACAAAATATAATAACTTAAAACAACCTGCTGAATATTTAATAAAACTGGTCTTAGATGGCAAAAAGGGTGGCGGAATACAAGAATCTACATTTAGTTGACGAGGACTACTTATTATATATAATTTTAATAAATACGTTAAACTACAATCTAAAATGCTTTAAATATTGTAATGCACCGATATTTATATCAGTATTTTATGAATAATCAATCATTAAATTAATAATAGAACATATAATTCAGCAACCGGAAGTATTGCCAACTTTTTTTAGAAAATTGTATATTGTTAGGGTGGCAGCATTACTTAGTTGCACCAGTCAAACCGGCCTTTCGTGTTATCAGTAGTGCTCTTCTATATAAAGTATTATTCTAAGACAAAAATAAACAAATGATTAGTAAACAAACCTGGCAAAGAATAAACTCCCTTAAAATACGTAAATTTGTAATGACAACAAACTTATTTATAGTTGACGATTATTTTAAAGTATATCTAATGTGGAAGTGCGTGACCTTGACCAAGTGAAGGTTTGAAACTAGAGAATGATTTGCATTTTATTTTCATTTTAATTTCATGACAAAATACGAAAAACAAAATTGTAAACTATTTAGAAAAATGAAAATAGTGTTGCACTGATTAACAGGTCTTGATTTAGACACCTTTGGATTCGTACAACCTGACTTGAAACGCTTGATACTGCTTTATTTATGAAAGCTGTTACAATAATTGAACATTGTATTTGTATTAACTCTACTGTTTACTGAAACATATGTAAATAAAGTTTCTAATATATTTAACATTCGCCAAAGCAAGGCCGCATTGTTGTTAATGACAATGTGTGTCGTAAATCCAGGTAATAAGTTAATAACATTGATATTTTGCGATATATTACGTTACTTTACAATGGTATCACTTTTTGACTAAACTACCTTAGGTTCTTACTAAATAAAATCATGCGAAGCCTCAAATGACTTTTGAAACACGATAGACGAGAATGTTAGGAAAATGTTAGGAGAATGTTAGAGTTAGGAAAATGTTAGGAAAATGTTAGGAAAAGTTAGGAGAATTTATAAAGTTAGGAAAAAGTTAGGAGTGTTAGGGAAAAATGTTAGGGGTACGTCTTTGAATACGGGCCTAAATTTTTTAAAAAAATTAAAGAGGCGTACGGGGTATCTCGGTACTTTTCCTCATAACTTCGGACCCTCTTTGTTCGATCTCAGAATTTCATGATTATCCTAAGGTAGTATAGAATCGATATCTTAAGGTAGTATAACTTCGGTCCCATTACACTCGACCTTAGAATAAAATGGTAATCCAAAGTTCAGAGTGTTGACTTACTTCGCTCGTCCCATTATGTATAATGTTCCCTTATGCAAATCATTGGGTAGTATCACTTCGGTCTAGCTGCGCTCGACCTCAAAATAAAATATTAATCCACAGACTAGAGTGTTGTAATTCTGGACTTGCTTCGCTGGACTAAGCTTAACCTTAGAATGAAATAGTGATTCAATATCTAGAGTGTTCGAATCGAGTTCAAATATATCTTCGAACTCGATTCGGTTGTCCCTAAATGTCATAATTACCCAAAACTCAAGGTGGTATAATTACTCAAGTTGATTAAAACTTCAAAAGGTTTTACTGCAAATAGCCATTCAAATACGTGCCTATGTTGACGAAAGTCTTAAAAATGCCAGTGGTCATACTTAACAGCTTAGGTTATTAATTTCAATCCTTTAAACGAACAATGGCAATATATTTCATTATTGTATTACATGTTAATTTTAATTTTGCCCTAAAACGTCCATAGCGTATCATTCAATATTAACCTGATTAACTCAGTTTCGTGTGGAGCTATAGTGATAAAATTGGTATCTAACCCCCCCCCCTCCCTAAATTAACCACTGGAAGTTCAAATACCCAATTATGTCTATGGTAATCGTCTGGCATGTATGGTAATATTATTACCAAAATGTGTTTTTCTACGGTAACTTAAGTTAAATTGGCGCATAGTTTTATATTATTTTTTTTAAACTGCGTCATATCTCAAACAATTTGACACCAATATAATTAAATTCTATCAATTTTTTCCCGACCTATCATTTGGCATACATAAAGACTATTATAATTAATAAACATAAGCTCTCTGGTACACCAGAACTCATCACTTCTGATACATTGGGTAAGAAAATAAAGGTCAGGGTAAAATTAATGGCATTCAGCAATATTCGTATCAAATTTTCCAAGATATAACAGTTTCAGAAATTATTAATTAATTTAACTTTCAAAAGTAGTTTTTTATTTTTTAAAAAGAGTGAAAATTTAGTATATGTATGTATAATGTATGATAATGTAATGTAAAACATGAGCGATTATTAAGTAGTCAAAATTCGAAGGCTTCAGTTTTACTTTGTTTGCTATTGGCAAAAATATAGAGGTTGGTATATTTCAAATACATCGCACTGATTACTCAGCTCTGTACGGAGCTAAAGTGATAAAATTAATATCTACTCCCACTAAGTTCATCACTAGGACTTAGTGGTTCAAAAAATACCTACTTATTTTTTTGGTAATGGACAGGCATGCTGGGTAATCTGATTACCAAAACTCTCCAAACTCTATATAGAGCAAGTTGTCCTATGCTCATATATTTTCCTTTAAAACGGTGGCGACACTTTTTGGCCTTAATGCCTCTTCTTCGCCTTCTGTGCATTTTTAAAAAGAAATTCGTTTAAACCCTTGAAATATGAGCATTAACTGAACTAGTACAAATAATGGTGTGCAATCGCAACTTAAGAAAGATGAGCTTGTTTGCGTAAGCTGATTAAAAAGAGATATTTTTCAAAGAAAATGGGCATATTTCTGTGAATTTTCTTATAAAAATGCATAAAAAATTGAGTAACGACTAGTAATGCTACTTCACAAGTTATAAAGCATCAGCTGGACACAAGTAAGGAAGCACGCATTTCAAATGAAATTCGCCCGGCATGCAGACCTTCGTGGCAGAATGATTCTGAAGTTATAAACTTATGTAATGAAAATTATGATAAAAAATTATCACTAAAACATAATCGAACTTACCACAAGATACGAACCCGGGTACGTTGACTTTTTACTCTGAACCGTTTTCATTCAACTCTTATGTCTCAAATCATTTAGAATGGCGCTCTAATCGAAATGTGTTGTTTATCGAATTATTTTTGGTTTTTTTTTGCCTGTCTTATTTTATTTATTTATTTTTAACAAGAAAAACAGACACAAGTGTCCAATACAATATTAACAACAAAGAATATTACAATAAAAGAAGATAATTAAACAAAAAATGTCACAAAAAATAGTAAAATGTAAAGAGTTTTAACAAAACAATAAATTATTAAATTAATAATTAAAATATATACTAAAAAATCAGATTATGCAAAAAAAAAATAATACAAATTATGATGATAAAATTAAAAGAATATAATAAAAATTATAAAACGTTATTAGACATTGCACATAAAAAGAATGGAATGCCAAAAACTTTAGGCAAGAAATAATAAATGTTTTGCAATAAAGTTTATAATATCAATAAAATTAATATAGAAAATTGAATTTAAATACTTAAAAAAATAAATAATAAGAATATATTTGCACAAATCACTGTACAAATAACAAATTTAATTTAAACTATAATTCCCACAAATAATTACAGCCACATCATAAAGGAATGTATAGTACTAATCAGTGAGCCTCATATGATTATAATTGCAAGAAAAACAAAAAAAAAATAAGACAAGTAAATATAAAAAGTAATTAAAATTACTTAACTGAAAACATACAAAAAACTATATGAGCAAATGAAAAAAAAAAATATACACATACATATATATATACACACACATACATATATACACATACATACATCATATATATACATAACATATACATTACACACATACATACATATATACATACACACACATACACATATATACACACATACATACCTACATACACACACGCACATATATACATACCCATACATAGAAATTCAAATAAGCACAAATTAAAGTTTTTTAATAGTCGACAAGGAACAGTTAAAAAGATCTATTTGGTCTTTAAATTTATTAGCCAGAATATGGAACCTTAGGTTTTCCTGTTTCTACCACTGTTTTTGACATTTTTGCCACTTTAAGTGGTCGTACTTCAGACCAGTTTCATTAAATCAGAGCTCGAATCCCATCTAAAATGACACCCGACTTTAATTTTCATCCATATTGACCGTCTTTCTGAGTTTTCCCGAGGGTTTATCAACTTTTTGGTCACCTAGAGTGATCGTATCGACTTTGCACCAGATTTTATCGGTTCAGCACCCTAAATAAAACATGCAATTTTTTTTTCGAAAACCCTTAATTTACCAACATTTTGCTGACCAGCAAAACGGGTTAATCACATCATATTATCCTGGCTTTCAATATGGATCGTGGCTTCTCCAAGGCAAGGTTGATTTTTGTTGTAAATTTGATAAAAAAAATATTATCCCGTTTAAGAGATAGCGAGTTTTCTTGATTTGTCTTAAAATACATATATAAACAAAAAACACACACTCTCACTCAACACACACAAACACACACACACACAAACACAACACACACACACACATATATATATAATGTTAATATATATATATATATATAATATATATATATATATATATATATTATATAATAACATATATATTATAGATTTTTTGGGAATCGTTTTTTCGTGGCTAGGGACCTTTGAAACAGGTTTCGGCCAAACTCCCGAGTTCAACTCCAGCTATGACACCCATCTTATTAGCGAATTTGTTTAAAGGTATTTGCTAAAAATAAATTAAAATGTGTTCTATTGGCGGAAAGAAGCTCAGAGAGCTTGCCAGAGACTTATTCGTTTTCTCTTTTTTATTCATTATTACTTATTTCAACAGCTTAACCATTTTAACTGAATAAATAGATAAGAATGGCAAATGCAAATATAGAATTATAGGACGCAGAAACTGGAAGTAGTTTCTTAACTATGCGTTAATTATTCTTATTTTAAGAAATGAAACCCCTCATCGGTATTTACCTTCAGAACCAATTAAGATAATATATTGAAAGTTATTTAAAATTTGTTTATTAGGTTGAGAGAAATAGAAATATGTTACAAAGCATTGTAGTCGTTTTGTTCTGTGTTAGATTGGATGGTGGCAGTCCGCAGTCAGACAACATTGAAAGAGCTGTGGTACCTGCTAATCAGGCTGTCATTCCAGCAATAAAGAGGCAACAAGATGGCTTTCCCCTGGAGGATAGTGTTGGGTCTGAGGCTGTAACGCATCACCATTACCATTCTGGGCATGTTGACCATGTGCATAAACATGTGGGGCATGGACATCACAAACACCATCATCATGGTAAAGCAGAACACAAACACAAGCACCATGGGCATGCAGAACATAAACACAAACACCATGGTCATGGGCATCACGACCATAAGCACCATGGGCACGGTGAGCATAAACATCACCATCACGGTCATCATAAGCACGGTCACAAACATCACGGTCACGCAGAGCATAAGCACCACCATCATGGCCATCATAAACATGGACATAAGCATCATGGACATGCGGACCATAAACATCATCACCATGGTCATCACGGACATAAACACAAACATCATGGCCACCATCACCACGGTCATAAACACCACGGTCACGCCGATCATAAGCATCACCACCACGGACATGGCCATCATAAACACAGCCATCACGGTCATGCAGAACATAAACACAAACATCACGGACATGCTCATCACGGTCATAAACACCATGGACACGCTGACCACAAACATCATCATCACGGTCATCACAAACACGGGCACAAGCACCATGGTCACGCTGAACACAAGCATCATCATCATGGACACCACGGCCACAAACATAAACATCACGGAGAAATGGATCACCATCATAAACACCACGGACATCATAAGCACGGTCACCATCACCACGGTCATCATAAGCACGGCCACAAACATCACGGCCATCATGACCATAAACATGGACACCACGGTCATCATAAACATGGTCATAAGCACCACGGTCATCATAAACACGGCCATCATCATCACGGTCATCATAAGCACGGTCACAAACATCACGGCCATCACAAACACGGTCACAAACATCATGGTCATTTTAAACACGGTCATAAACATGGTCACAAACATGGTCACCACGACGAAGGGCACCACGACGAAGGGCACCACGACAAAGAACATAGTGAAGGTGTTCATCATTTCGGTGATTCCCACGACTACCCTGAAGCGACCGGCCCAGAGTTCGACGCCAGTGACAACAATTCTCACCAGATCTCCTTTCCTGAGTTCGGGGTGTCTGTGGACATCTGATCTCTCACTAACAGACTGATTATTATGTTCCTTAATTATTTTTATAGATTTAGATTGTTAACTTAGTTGTTAAATAAATTTAAATGTTACGAGGAAGTTTGTTGAAATGGCTGCTCGCCCAGCTGTGGCCGGGCTGCATAAGCCTTATGTCGCCACGGTGTTCGTCCGTCCGTAGACGACTCACTCAACCCTGTCATCTCCTACATTTAACCAATTAACAAATCTCTTGGTACATTCCTCTACTATTGAGTGTTACTTACCAATAAGTCACAAGAATTATCTTCTGTAGAGGAACTAAGACACCTGCATAGACGACTTTTTTTGCGTCAAACAACTGAAGTACGCAATCCTGGTCAATTTTATTTGAAATGCTTTGTTTTTAAAAAAAAAAACTGTGAACGGATATTGCTATACAGCAGTGGTTTCCTTTGGCTGGTCTCAGTCTGAGGACGTTTCAAGTGGTCTGCAAAACATTTTTAGAAGTTAAAAAATCACATACAATAAAATAATGAAATTTACAAACAATGTTTGTTCGTCTGAATCTTCAGAGGGCTCGTCGTGCTCATTTAGACTAGAAGTTAATCACTGATATAACTTTATTAGTTGAGAGCTCGAGTGTTGCCCCGCCTGCTGATGATGGCGTTATGCCGAAACCGTTCCAGGGATATTCATATCCAACACCAAGTATCGACGGTAGCTGATTCTTCGATTACTTTAGAAAGACTTTAAACTTGGTAATCTTACCAAGTCTTGGGTCTTCATATAGTTCAATAAAGGGATCTCCTTTTTTTTAAGACCTTAAAAAGAAATAGAACGACCGTTCTATTTCTTTGTAGCAGAATTAAATGCAGTAAATATCTATTCATTAAATTCTACAATGATAATAAATAAAACAGAGTGGTGGCTTTCTTATAATTGAGCTAAAAATTTTAGAACAAAGCCTAAATTTTAGGTTTCTTGAAATAAGTGGTTCCCTGTTGTCGCATACAAAACTTAAAGAGATCATGTTTTAAGAACTAATAACATTTTTTAATAAATCGAGTGTTTATTAGAATCGGATGACTGCAACCGAAGTTACAGTGATTTTTTTTATATTCGCGCTTTTTTGTTTATCAATGCTTAATTAGCGTATAAACCATAGATACACAACACTCATTTTAACAAGAATCAAGGCCGTCTAAATCTTAAGTTAAGTTAGGAAGAATTGAAGAAGTGAAGAATTTTCAAAATCTCTTTTTCTTCTTAAATAATTCTTTTTCCCGCTCTTTTTTTGACTTAAGAAAACCATAAAAATGGTTTTTATAGTTACTTAAAGAAGAATGTACAACGTTATCTGTTTTGAATGATTACAATATTTTTTAAACGATGTGATGTGATTGTTTTGATTGTTTGTTTGAATATTGTAATATTTTTTATAAAATATATATTTTTCTTTTTATTTTTGAATGATATAGTTTTTGAAATGGATGAGGTTCCTACGTCTGTAGACATATAAACTAGAGATAAGAACTAGATATATAAAGTAAAGTAAAAAAATATATTTGCAAAAAGTCTTTAAAAAATGGAAGAAAAAGACCATTGAAAAAGCATGTTTATTTAATTGTATTAAATTGTTATTGAGCTCTGCTCGTTGTTTCCATAAATAAAATGTTGTAGACGGTAGAAAGAAAAGAAGTTTATTATTGTAGTTATTAGTAGTTTGTGTTTATTTAAATTGTATTAAATTGTTATTGAGCTCTGCTCGTTGTTACAATAAATAAATAAATAAAATGTGTGTAGACGTTAGGAAGAAAAGTAGTCTAATACAGCTATATGTGTAATTGTATCTTTAAAACTTGACTTAACAACTCAGAGGTTGTAGACGTGTTTACGGAAGTCTAAAGAGCGGGAATTTCAAAATAGTTTGTTCTAAGTGAGAATTCTCACTTCTTCGATTCTCCTGAGGAATTCTTCACTTCTTCCTAACTTAACTTAAGGTTGTAGACGGGCCTTCAGTTTACTTAATAACTGCCAGGAATTCCACCAGCAGGCGTGGATATTCGTTGAAATGCGCGCTTTCTTGCTTACAATCCAATTTTTGCTATTATCCGGTAATATAATATATATATATATATATATATATATATATATATATATATATTATATATATATATATATATATTACAACTGCTCAGGTATATATACCTGAGCAGTAGCGTTTTTTTAATTTGTCAAAGAAAACGTGCATATTAATCCCATAGATTATACACTACACAGCACAGGAATATTTGCACTCATTTGAAGCTCAGTTTATTTTTTAGCGCATTTTCTTTGAAAATTTCGAAAACATTAAATACTAGGTCGTGACGCTACAGCTCAAGTTATTAGATGTATTCGGAAAAATTAAGCAAAATAAGATCGATAAGTAAGAAAGCGCGCATTTCAAGGAAAATTCGCGCAGCTTGCGCACCAAGCTAAGATTCAAACCTAGGAACCATGACTTAGTAGAATTGACTTGAGTAGAATTATCGACTCTGGGCAGGTTTTTATACACACAGCACCTCAAAAAACATCGAATTTTCGACTTTTTGATCACTTAGAGTGCTCCCATCGACTTCGGACCAAGTTCATTCGATTCAGCGCCCCAAAAAACCTTTTGTGCAGCGAAAAATAATAATCTTGAACTTATTATCTGTAACTCTTTTTCTGAGTCAGCAAATAGGGTTAATGATGTCAAAACACTCTGGTTTTTATAGGGTTTGTGTCCTCCCATGGTTGATTTTTGTACCAAGTTTGATACAAAAATATGTATCCTTTCGAAAAATCCGCTGTATATATTATATATATATATATATATATATATATTATATATATATATATATATATATAATATATATATTATATATATATATAGTATATATATATATATATATATATATATATATATATATATATATATATATATATATATATATATATATAATATATATTATATATAGGTCTTGCTTTAGGACCTCTAAAACGAATTTTAGACTGACTCCCAGGCACAACCCTTCACCCCCTTCTCTAAAAAATTAGAATGTAGAGAATGCCAATAAGTAACTAACTAAAAGTTGAATAGCTATGGAATTTCCACCACTAATTTAATAGTATTTCGACAATCTAACGATATGTCGAACATGGAAAAGCAGTAAAAAGAATAAAAATTTTAGGCCATTAAAATTTTAAAATGTAATAGTCAATATTTTCAAATGGCGACTAATATCATAATTTTGTGGAAACATTGACCACATATAGATGTATATTTATGTCAAATTTCACTTGATTACTTAAGCGTTTGATTTGTATCGATTTTTTAAAATGTTTGATGGTTTTTTATGTGAAATTGGTTATCGAAGTCCGAAAAATATTATCTTAGTATAACGAATATCTTTTATAAATGATTCACTAAATAATATTAATCATACGACAAGAGTCATGAATTGAGTTTTCCTATGTTGCGACATTATCCCGTTTTCACCATTCCTATGGACGTAAAATGTTTTAAAAATTAAATAAATTCCCGCTTCACCGCTTCTCTGGGACCAGAAGCGGTGCTGATGCAGGTAATTGGTATAGCACGAGTCAGCAATAATTTTCCCTATTGCTGCAGTGTAACATGTACTATTTTTTCGTAAAAAAATAGTAAAAAAGTCTGTGTTGTACCGTATCGAAAGCTTTCTTTAAGCCAATCTGTACAGCTCTATGTTTATATAGAACGAATGTTTAAATACTAGGTTTGTTTAAATTACTTAAAACAAGCGGCTTAAACGTTAAACGTTTTTTCGTGTGCACTTCTTAACTCCGTCCATTATTTCGAGTGATATTTGTTTTTTTCCCCTTTTAAATATTAATTTT
>JACMZG010001908.1:61731339-61764984 GCA_018340805.1 Microvelia longipes
TAGGGAGATAAGCGAAGCAAAATGTTCAAAGTAGAGAGGATAAGCCGAAGGCCAATTCAAAAGTAGGGAGGATAAGCGAAGCAAATTAAAGTAGGGAGGATAAGCGAAGCAAATTTCAAAGTAGGGAAGGGATAAGCGAAGCAAATCCAATGTGACTAAGTTCTGAGGTACCTGATTTTTTTTTAATTGTGTCACTTTAAAGAAATGGGTAGTTGTGTTCTATATTTTTGTGCTTTAATAAATAAGTATCAATAATCATCTTAAAATTTATTATTGAAATATTAATATACACATAATACACTTTACAAAATAAAAATAATAATTACATTTTATTAAAAAAAAAAATAAATAAAACATAAATTGCTAAAACTAGATCTTCTTGAGCATTATAAAAAAATATATATAAGACAGCAAACGTAATACTATTTTAATTAGAACTTTTTGTTGCTGTTTTTCTTTTTTTTTTTTTGTCTGGTAGCTATATTAAAAGAATAGTTATTTGCACATTTACAGGACAAAAACATATTCATTCCACCTGAACTTTTTGGCTGATGATGAAAATCGAAAAAAGTAACTTCCTTAGCACCCGTGGAAGTTATCAGGAGATAATGAAATAAAATTTAATCGACTCTTTGAACATTACATTTAAAATGGATGTCGTATTTTCTTTCTAAATACACATCACTAGTACACCCCAACATTTCAGATAGATATTATTATTTCTAAATAATAATATTTCTAATCATTATTCCTACTCTGGCCTTTGATGTAAGAGTGAAGCTACATATATTGGAACAATGAAAGTATTTCTCTAGTATCTATATTGTTTAGTATTTATATCTAATGACTGACACACGTAGCAATTATTTTTAGCAAATTTTCATTTGAAAATTACTCTTCTGAGGGTGTTTACGTAACGCAAGACCAAGATTTTAGTCTGTGAAAATTTTAAACTCATCATTCTCTTTATACAATTTTACATATATTTAATTAAAATGGTTAATTTTATTTAAATAAAAAGTAAATCAATGATTAACTAAGAAAAGAACTAACGAATTTTCTTCTAACAATAATTCATAACTTGCATAACTCGTACTTATTTCCTTACTTAAAAATAATTAATAACTATTCTTGGTAACAAAGATTAAATGTGATGATTGATAAGTTTATTTAAAAATTATTATTTATATACATAAGTAAAATAATAGAAAAACATTATAATTCATCAACTACAATTAAAATTATAACACATAAATTATTTATATGAACAACCCAAAATTATTTCTCTATTAATTAATTATTTACATGAATAATCTAAAAGTAGTCTCTATTTATTAATTAATTATTTATAGTAACAACCCACAAGTATAATTAATTATTCATATGAATAACAACGTACAAGTAGTCTCTATTAATAAATTAATTATATATAGGAACAACCCACAAGTAGTTTTCAATTAATTAATTTTTTTTATGAATAATCTACAAGTACTTCACTATTAATTATTATAAGAACAGCTCACAAGTAGTTCTCTATTATTAATTATTTATATGTATAGTCTACAGGTATATTATCAATCAATTATATTAATTATTAATCATGAAGATTTAGGTCTTCCGGTGGTGACCGCGTCAATGTAGATGAAGAATCCGACGTTTCGCTTCCATTGTGGGACGAATCTTCAGGGATGTAGGACATCATGGATAGAAACACAATGCTCTACAAAACTGAACACGAGGTTTCATGGAAGCGAAACGTCGGATTCTTCATCTACATTGATGCGGTCACCACCGGAATGACAACAACCGCGGAAGCCTACGCAGTTTATTAATTATTTATAGGAAGAACCCTCAAGTAGTTTTCAATTAATTAATTATTTATATAAACAACCCAAAAGTAGTTATCTAAAGAACATCTCACAAGTAGTTTTCTAATAAAGTACTTATATCCATTTCAGCAGTTTTTAATAATTTATTTCAATGAAAAATATTGTAAATAAATTATACAACTATAATCCTTACTTATCAGTAATAATAATTGTTTAAAATACCAAATTCTTTTCATTATTTACAATTTTATTTAAGTAATGCTAAAATTAAAAAAAAAATAATTCAAAACTCATAAAAATTTCATTTTTGTTAATAAATGTTTAAAATACATTATGGCTAATAAGAACAAAGTTATTTTTAAATTAAAAAAATAAAGCAGGATAATTTAACAGATCTCGAATTTCAAATAAATAATAGAAACATAAAATAATTTGTTTGTTTTTTAGACACCTCAAAACATATTTTGTTTAAGAAATATAATAAAAAAATAAAGTTTTAATCAAACATAAGGTGGGTAAAAAACGAGATTATTTAAATATTTTCACTTTTAAAAAATACTATTTTGTCTAATTAAAAATATATAAGCCTAATCGGAAGTAGAATAGATTAACAATTGAATCCTCTACCCTCCTAATATTTCAATGGAAACTTGCCAAAGTTTTAGTAATGCTCAGCAAGTATACCTATCAAAATATTCTTTTAAGATGATTTTTAAGAGGATATAAAATTTAATTCTAACTTCCTCATATTATAAAAGATATGTATTAAGGCAATAGTGAAGAAGATAAATTGTAATAAATACAAGACTTTTCAGTTAAAAATAGTTATTTATGCAACAAGGATGAAAGTAAGTTTTACAGCTCAAGTTAAAGTTTTCGTACTAAGGCAGCGCCGAAGGAGGAAACTTCATTAGCTCACGAGGCCGGTAGGCCGAGGAAGATAAACTAGTTAGCTCCCGAGGCTTGCCGAGGAAGTTAAACTAACATTTTGGCTCCCGAGCTTGACGAGGGAGATAATACGAGAGCTGAAAAACTTTCATCCTTTGTTGCATATTAAATTTTATGTAGCACTAAAGAACTAATACTAACAACTATTAATATTCTTCAGCTCCTTAATTGTTATGTGTTAGTTTAGTTTATTCTTTACCATGTCAATTTACTCTTGATAAAGAGAGAATAAAGCCACTATCTTCACATTATTTATTGTAAGCTGTCAATAGAATAATGTTGTAATACTATATTTGTAATTTAAACATTAGCGTGTGTATATTGTATATTCTACCCGTAGTACCAACATAACACCAAAAAAAACCCAAAAATTCCTAAAAATTTTACTAAAAAATTCTGTCAAGTTGGCAACACTTTCACTTTTCCTCCCTAGGGAGTAAAAGTACATTTACAGTGTGAGATAACAAGACTGTAAGTAGCACTTACAATACAAGGAGTAGATAAAAGATTTATTTAAATACTAAACCTGATTCTTCATTAAAAGGTTATAATAGAACATAAATAGTTTAGGACCAAACCATAATTACAAACTATTAAAACCCAAAATCATAAGAACAAGCATTCAAAAATTTGTTGTCTATTATATAGTCTATTCTATAGTATTTATGTTTTATGATTGTTTCTGAGGAAGACTTGGATCCACATTCGAAAACTTTTTTCGAATGTTTTAAATAAATCTTTAATTTTTAAATAAATCTTTTTTGATTGAACTCTTTTATTGATAATCTTATCATGTTTGTTGAAGTCACAAACAATTATGAAAATCAAAATGCAAATTCTTTTTTTTAATGTGTTTTAAATACGCCAGTTATAAATTAATAGGACAATACTTTTTTTTATTAAGTGTTAACAGAAATGTGTTTAGTTGGAAACTAGAAAATTAATTCTCCCCATTGAAAATAATATTTATTTCAATGAAACAAGAAGTCATCACAAGTGCAAACAGTATAAAAACAAAGGGGTGATAGATGAGTCTTGTAGATCAAATACCACACTATACATTTACAAACCGTTGTGGATTTAAATATCAAGAAAACTGGCCAGCAGATCTAAGCCAGCTAAACAAATTGGACCTTGTGCAATAAATTATCACACTTGTATTAAAAGAAATATGGAAACACATAAGGACACACCAGCCAAGCCTGCTGGTGAGATAAAATATTCCTAATGACACGATAAGATATTTACTTGACAGGTAATGAGAGATATCAAGACAGGTTATTTCTTATCAGAAATGTAACCATTACAGATAGTTAAACTTTCAGATAGGTAGGTTTTTCCATCACTGGCAAGGATTTCCAATTTATAAAAAAAGAAGTTATAGTTGACCCCAATAAACACAATCAACAAATAACAATGAAACTTGTAGTAAAAACAATTTTAACATTATTCAGTTTATTTTTGTAAGGAAAGAGGTCTAAACCTAGAACTTTAACTTTTATTAACTTTTAACTTTGGTTAATAGATTTTAGGGCCTATTTATGATTATACATTTAAGACTATAATAGTTTAAAAGTGATGTCTACCACATTTACATTTTAAAAGTGAAATAAATAAATAAAAAATTAAAATAAATAAACTAAAATGATTTTAAGAAAATGGATTATATAAAAATTATTTTAAAATAATTATAAAAATTCATTTTATAAAAACTAATCAGACTTTTCAAGTTAAAAAATAGTATTTTCTTTTAAATAAGAAATTACATTTTTTAATAACTAACATATTAAAAAACTTATACAAGATTTAAAAAAATATGAATTGAAAAATGCGTTTGAAATCACAAATTTGTTGATTCAAAGATAACTGTAACTGTGGAGGAATAAATGGAATTTTCTGATCCTGTTGTTTTTAAATTATTTTTTTTAAATGAGTGATTCTTAGGGAGTTCTAAAATGACCGAAATGACATCACAGGCATAGTAGGTCTTGATTCAGTAAAAAATTGTAGGGAAAAATCCCATATTATCAATATTTTATTTTTATTTACATTGAAAAAATTCAAGAAAGTAAGGAGTACACAAAATATTAATAGCCTTTAAAAAATTAAGAACCAATTGACATTAGTTGTAATTTTCACATCATGGAATAAATAAAATTTTCACCGCAATATGAACAACATTTTTTGCTACCTTATACCTTTTTTGAAATTCCATATAAATTTACTGGGCACTCAAATTAGTGTTTTTAAGATTTCTTTATATATAGTCATCTTTCTTTTCAAATAATAAACCAAAAATGTGCAAGTAACTCATAGCTAGCATAATTTTGATTAAAGTAAGTAAACAAAGGAAATCTAAATCAAGCATTTTTCAATCCTATATCAACATTTTGCTAATAACAAACTTATTGTATTACAAATTAAATTTAAATTGTACAAGTTAGAATAAAAAATATGAATTCATCTGCATCAGTATAAGTATAACATGTATATAAGTATCAGCACTTAATTAATATTAAACTTATACTTTTGTGGTAATCCACAAAAGTATAAGTTTCAAGTATAAATACTTTATACTACCATTTAACAGCTTTCCCCCAAAAAAGAACAAGTTTTAAAACATTTAAAAAAAAAGTAAAATAAAGTATTGTTATAAAAAAATCAACATTGCATAAAGTTATTTATTTATACTTATTAACATTATTTATTGCCACAATAGTTTAAAGTATAATATCTATTAATATTGTAAAACATATTTAAAATAATTATTCCTCCAACCATACATATTATAATACATAAATGATTTTGACCCGACCAGCCAAAATAAAAACAATAAATTATATTCTCTTCTTATAATATATTTACAACAAAATAAAAAGTTTAAAGTCAGGTGAAAATAATTATAATATAAAAGAATTGGCTATGAGTTATATTTAAATGCGTATGTGGTGCGATCTGACATTGACCAAATTTAATATACCATCATATTATCTTCAAAGAGTATAAATGACGATTTAGACTATTATGTCAGGGTAAATCATGTATGATTAATTTAGTCTGTAGATGTTGAATGTATTTATTTATATAAATGAATATAAAGGATAAATGTTTACTACGATTAGAAGAACGCAGAGCACAGAACTATCTGATGATGAAAATATAATTTTTGTATGTTTTTTAATTCCACATTCTAGGTTTGGCACATCAAAGTGAGACATTTATAAAGTTTAATTAAATATTATTTTTTTATTACTGATTATTATTATTTGTATATGATATTAAGGTTCTAGTCTACATTATGTGTTTAAAAAATATTATATATCAAAAATGAGATATTGAAACAAAACTATAATTTTGTATTTATATTGGACTATTATAAAATGGTTAGAAAGAATCTCTACATCATTCGCTATTCTTTTATTGCCCGTACATTTACAATATTCGTTAATTGTGTTTGTATCATTTACATTGCGTTTTCTTATAATAAATTATCACCAAAAAAGTACAAATTTCATTTATATCCCAGAAGTTAAGTTTCAACAAACCAAAGTCAATGCCTGACATCTATAGTACAGTCAAAAACATAAAATTGCTAAGCACTATATTTGAAATAAAGTTTAAAAAAAAATAACACTTATTTTATTTACGAATTATGTAATAACAAAGTTATAATATTGCTACATCAGATAAAATACACCCAAAGAAGAAAAATTATAAATTCAGGTTTAATTGATAATTACAGTATCCAGTGAATACAAGGCACATTCACATCCAACTAGAAGTATAAATATTTTACTAGAAATACAAAACAAGTCGGTGTAATTTATGCTATTTAATCCTATGCCTCTGTTTACAAAGACTGATATTGTCAGTATTTTCTTCCAGCCCCACTTCGTTCAGGTTTCTTACCCTCGAACACGTATTGAAGGTAACTTGAAACAAGTATAAGCTGGGACTGGGTTGTATCTGAAGAACTCAGATGATGGTATACAGAAAACATGCTCTTGAAAAACAATCACAATATTTTTAACTAACTGAATTGCAATCAATACTTAAGAATTTTAATCACATAAGTGTTTAGGTCCTACATAATGACATATGTATAGTAGCTTTGTTGGTTTTTTCCAACAGGTCATTTATGGTGTCAAGGACAGTAAGGGGGGGGGGGTTTGAAAACGAAATGAAGAAGAGAGGGCAATAACAAAAAAAATTACGAAGGACCCCTAAAAATTAACTTATTTAGGAGTCAGGGAGAAACAAAAAATTAAACTGGCTTTACTCAATCAAAAAATTAACAGGAAAGTATCGATCCATCAAAAGTAAATACTTTGAGTCAAAAATTGAGGTTATCTCTACACTTTCTCATGAGAGCGTACAATACACAACAGAAACACCATATTTGCAACCGGCAATAAAATTTATCACAGGAAATATGAATAACACATAAATTTTTGGACACCCACAGATAACTATGGAAATAACCTGGATTCTTTCCTCATACCAAAACAAACAAACATATTTCACTCACTACCCATTATCTTGTTCATTCTTTGGGAGTATACAACAGAGATACTTATAAATTTAAGCTTATACAACAACTAATAATATCTACAGTATTCTAACCCTTGAATGAATTAAAATATTTTCGCTAAGATTTTATATTAAGAAATTATTGAGAAAAATACAATTAAAAAAATAAAAACAATTTAATAACTCTATTCAACCATTTAAAACAAACTTGATCAGTTCTGCCTTTGACTAATAACATTTAAAGTTTTTACAAATAAATGCTAAAAAAAACAAAAACAAAGGTCAACGTGCATTTCCTCAACTTGTTATATCCTAGAACTTTCCTAATAAACTGAGAGGGTTATGCCTCTCATATTCCCACTATACTCGACATGATACTAACCATAATTTTAGTTATGAGGATAACTTATTATAATAATAATGAGATTTTGTAAATATAACACTACAATATTACTTAAAAATAAAAATTTTTAGGGCTAGCTCGTTTCTTAAAAAAGTCAAATAAGGAGCTGTATTTAAAAAACTCTACCATAAACCATATCGACTTTTCTTGATATAAAATTATGGAGCGCGCGCGGAGGGAAACCAAAGCATTTATTATAAGAATTTCCTTACACGACGAATAAAACTCACTAATACCAATATTTATTATAATTCCCTTTTAAAATTGTTTTTTTTTTTTAACTTTAAAAATTGCAAGTTCATGATTTAACATACAGAAAAGACCTGTGTTTCAGTTTTACACACACGAGAGTGTAAGAACACTAAAAAGAATAACTCTTGTTTGTATCCATACTCAAACTTCCTCATCTAGAGTGTAAACAATATTTTCTCTTAGCGTCATTCAGTAGAACACTGCATACATAGACCGAGAGACTACTCATTCAACCTAAAAAACTGTCGTATCATGTCAGAATCAACCCCTCAACCATAAGCCGGTTACACGGCTTGGTAAATATACATAACCGGAGATTTGGATCAGAGTGAATCTGAGACCTTAACATATCAACTCACTTTCATACCTTGCCTTTATCGAAGCGCGACTCTTATTTCTGAATGATTAAAGACTTACTACTAATATCACTAAACAGACATATTTACCTAACGACAACACAACCAAAAATAAAAAGATCGAGAGTTAACTTAGTTTAGAATAGTGGGTTAGAGGTAGAATTAGCAACCATATAGTTCTCACGATTCTAATGTTGTAAGAGGGAAAACGGGAGACAAGTAAAATACTTTTGATATTAAAACTGGTACATTTGATTTTTACAAACTTTGGATGAGTTACTTAAAGACTATTCTGTATCACTTTCTAATATTAAACTCAGAAATACACAAAACAGAACCGTGCTACAGTAAAATTGGCTGGTGTTGCTTCCACTAATACTTTTTTAAATTCCCGCAACTAGAGCAAGTAAGCTAAAATTAAGTTAAAAACAAGCTACATCCGCAAAATCCACATATTTTTTTAAAAAAAGCAAGGTTAAAAGGGAACAAACATTAGGCAAAGTTACTGGGTTCATAATAATTCTTCAATAGAAAAAAACAACTGATTTTGATAAATACGAAGCCCAGTGACAAGATTAAGCACCAATCAATCATTGGGCTATAAAGTTCTTTAATTTAAAACAAAAAAGAGTAAAGTCACCAAATTTTAAAACATCCCTATATTGCTAAACAAGTGAAATAATTTACAAAGCTAAAGTTTGTCCCTATAGGGTTGTAATAAATAAACATCACGATTATTGGTGAACGGTTTCGGCTAAATGAAGCCATTTATCAAACCTAAAAATAAAAAATATATTAAATTATTAGACAGATAATACATTTAAAGACTAGTATTACAAAGAAAACCTACAACATCTCAATGAGTTAACAGAAGAAAAGAAGAGTAAAAAAATACTTACACATTGAGAATCTTTATAATTGCACAGTTCCAAACAGGAAAGACAGAATAAGGCAAGAAAGACACAAAAGAATCAAAATCAAAGCTAAAGAACAAGAGTGGTCTAAAAAATGTATTTAGTAAAAAAAGGGCGGTACGAACCTGTGTTTTAAAATTAAGATAAAGTTGGTGAGGGAGTAAGAATCAAAAAGAGGGCAGTAGAAGACGTAGTAGAACAAAGCAAATAAATAAGAGGCTGTACAAGGGAAAGTGAAAAAGAAAAATACACTAAGACAATAAATCTAATAGAAGATAACCTTGCGAAGGTAACGGTATTCACTTAAGAAAACAATACATCGGAAAGATAGCCGAGCTTTAAGTAATCATAACAGACTCAAAAACAAAGAAAAACAACATTAAAATTTGGAAGTTAAACTCCGGAGTATGAAACCTTGTATACCAGAACTTTGTGTCTAGTCACTTTTTTTAAGTTTAGACATTGGGTGTCTACTGTTGCCTCGTGTAAAATGGGAAGAATTCTTAACGGGCTTCCATAAGTTTTCCTTTTTTTTTGGCATTTCTTTTTTTTTCCTAAATTATTCTGATGTTGGCAGAAAGAAAGCATGAATGGAGCTCTATAGCAGAGGTGGAATATGCTGGTTTCATGCAATCAATGCAGTACTAGTTTGACCGGTCTTAAGACTGTGTAATTCATTGGTAATGTAGGGTCCTATGGCTTGAGTAGTTGCCGCTCTCCAAACCGATATAAGGTTTTGGCTGCAATCTTTACACGGTATTGAACCATTTATTTGGTATGTTTGTATAGTTAAGTACCAGACTTGGTTTTTCATACAATATTTTATCTTTAAGGGTTACTATGTAGTAAGGATGTTTTTAATAACGATCCAAGCTTTGTTGATCACATATTTGTGAACCCCATAGAGAAAATTTTCAACTACAGGTCAAATTGGCTCTAATAGTTTTTACTGAATTATGCCTTCTGAGAGCCAACATTGTATTACATTATGTTGTCATTGATTGATGGGTCGCACAGGGTTGTTGAACCCAGCACGAGGTTATTAATAGCAGTAAGCCTTAAATAAAGGGCCTCCATAAAAGCTCTTTACTAGCACACCTCACCACGATACGAGATAGTTAAGTAGTGGGAGGTAAAAATAAAATATTTGTTCATCTATCCAAATTTGTTATGGATAATAATGATAATTTCTAAAAACTCCATCCTAAATTAATTTTTATTTTATCATTACAGCTATTTGATTGTATGGGGTCTTATTAATGGTTCGACGGTGGACTCAGTAGAGCATATGCGAGAACACTATATCATACATAGATGATTAATAACATTTTGCTTGTGTATGTGGTCTTTTATAGAAATATCATATTCCTCTGTCACACGAAAATTCAACACTAGTAACACGACCGACTTCCGCGGACATCAAACTCGACAACCTACATCTATATAACACTACTTCTGTTTAGAAGGGCAATAATAAGTACCATAACATGGTCATTAATACGCCAGTCATCATTCGACTAGGCTATTCACAGTTAACACACATAATTTACGAGTGGTAACGATTGCAGCCAAACCTCCAATTATGACTGTGGAGTAGAGTGGACAGACGTCTATACCTTCACCTTTTCAGTGCAGCCCATGAGAACCCGCTACTTCAACACACCAAAATGGACTGAATACACGCTCATTATACACTGAAAGACAAACAGTATAACCTCCAAGTACTGCTTACATTAGGATTAAAGAGAAATCGCATTCACAACTTTGAAACGAAACTAGCAAGTCGGCCATTCCATCCTTTATCTACTCTAATACTTGCCGTGTTAACACGATTGCAGCAAACATATATCGGGTTGAGGAGGCGGTCCACCACCTACTCAAGCTTTATAGGACCTATTACCATGTTACACATATTCACATGCTCTCTTTAAGCAAGTCAAGCTAGTACTTGTCCGACTTGCTGAACATATCCACACCGTTATACCGGGATTTCATTTTGATTGATATTTGCCGAACATCAAGAACATTTTACCCGATAAAAAGCTAACAACCAATGAAATGCCCAAAGGAGATATATATAGGGCACAAAATTACTTAATTGATTGTGGGATTTAATTGCCTCTTTTTTTTTAGTAGCATTATCTATGGTAGCATTTCATATTCACACAGCCTACTTTACCGAATGTTAATATGTTTACTCTCGTCTAGTATATACCTTCCTCCAGGTTATCTTAGTTTTTTTCTAGTCATTATTAATTATCTAAAATTCTTGTACAACAACAGTTTCTTCCTCGAAACCACAGCCTTCTCTTAGTATCTTTCCTGTTGTTAGTTCGTTTGTTTTTACTTATTTCCCCTTAGACTAAACTATTTTGTATCTTTGATCCACTTTTCTTCAGTCTTATTTGTTTTTCTTAGTAGTTCTCTTTTTACGTCTTTTATGATTCTTAGCTCTTTCGATGTAAATTTAGCTTTTTCTAAAACTATAACGCTATTACCTCCAAGTAATATAAATATAACTATATATCAGTTTATTCTAGTACTTAGTATAAAATTAACTTCTTCTTCTCCACTTATCTATCTATTTTGTTCTAATTATATTTAGAGAACAGAGGAGCGCAGCACTATATAATATATTGTGTCTTGAGCTTTGCCACTCAATATTTCTACTGCGGCTTTCTTTCAATATGATATGTAACATAATTCGGCTTTACTTAACAACAAATACTTTACCAATATTTTTTGAAACTAATAAAAATCTAAGCAGCGAGGAAGGTTCTCAAAACTCCTCTAATTCTACATAATATATTATCAGGATTTTTTTAATAAGAAAACTAAACGATGTTCTACTTTTGGGGGTATCGACGCCTTGTGTATTTGAAAAGTTTCTTGTGTATGAGAGGGCTCCTCACTATTTTATGACGCCGATTTATTATAATGTCTTCTTTTGCCGTGCTACTGTAAATAGAACTGTGCAATTCCACACATGAGTAATATCATCCAGATTGGCGAATAATAATGATAGGAGTTCTTTAGTTTACTCTCTATTTTCATGGTCCACTGTCTCTCTTTAAGAGCTACATCACTGATTGGGTTGTTATATAGGTTAGCTTTTGTATGCACATATTCTATTTTCTAGTGGATAATTTTACCATAGTGCGAGATTATAATGGAATCATGAAGTATTAATTAAGAGAGTTATTATTACCATACCGGCGCGCTCTATCGATAAGAGAGCTATTCTAAAGCACCGAACAAAGATATCTTCATCTAAAATATAGAGTCGTATTTTTATTTACATCCAAGCAAGAAACATATTCCATGCTGTCATCATCTTTACTATTAATAATATTTCTGTTTTGTCGTTTATACCTGGGTATCTAAGCTCTCTGAGACTATACTACTGTAAACTAACATACACAATAATGAAAAAAGAGAACGTGCTTAAGTTTAAAAAAAATATAAACATATATATTAAAAAAGTTGCTCAATATAATAATAACAATTGTACTACAATTACTACGTGAAACATATATATCAACACACTTATAAGACAAAGTGCGAGTATAAGAAACTGAAAAGAGCGATACATTACGATATATAGAGTGCAATTATAAAATATTTTGAATAAAATTATAATTTTTTGTCAATACAAATGAAACAGGACACTTTAACAAAATAGAACGTATATAAATTTGTTAATCACAGGAGCAGTTTAAGAATATTATATAAAATAGCTAAATAAGTATTTAGAATATAAAAGTAACCCAAGCATATATTTTAAATTTTATCTCTATTCTATTGAAGGCTGAGAAATAAGAGTCCATAACCACGACAACATATCTACGCATCAATCACAAACGCACCACACACAGCACAACGCGTATACTAGACTCCAAGCTAAGTAAAAACATACGCCGCACAGACACACACACCACACAACACACACCACATACACGACACACCCACTATTCAATATCAAGTAGAAATTATATATATACTATGAACTATTTATTCCATAATACCCTGTATATCTAAAAACATAAAATACAATTAAAGAAAAAATTGTTTATAATAGAGCAATATAAAACAGAGAGCAATAGTGATGGACTCGAGAGTCTCGCTTTTCTAGTAAGAGCTAAGCACTCACGAGGACAGTCTTCATCTTGAACTGTGCACGAGTACAAAAGTGGGTTCAAATCTCAGACACTATATTTAGAGAAACATAACATATTCTAAGCGTTGCAAATATAGCGAGTTGTTTGTGAATAGCATGAGAATCATTGAATTAATATTAAGAGCCAATAAAAATAAATATGGCGAGTCCCCCATCTATGCGTTATATATCTATAGATATTGCTTGTAAACACTGTTCTTTGACACTATAGGTGCTATCAGTTTTTAAGTAGCAATTTCCTATCCGAACATGTTCGGTAGCTCTCTTAAGGCATTACGTCGACAAGTATATATACATGTATGTTCAACAGTAAAAATAACGCAATTCTTCTATTCATTTTAGAGAGATATATACTTACTAATATAGTAATGGGCAACTAATATATGTCAATATACTATTTTACCTAATTACTATTTCATACACATGAGAATCTGAAGTTAGCTAATAGAGTATCTCTATAGATGTTTCCCATTTATGATGTTCATCACTACATTTCACTTTTGTGATATTATTATTAATTAGTCTTTCTACCGAGAACGTGTCTACACGTGCGTATTTATAACACCGAAGGGATGCCTGAGTACAGTATTAACAATCTAAACGGTTCAGTAGCAAGGGCCATCCAGTGACTATTGGTATGGTCATTAGTTGAGCCTGGCGTTCATAAAAGTGAGCATACTCTGCCACTTTTAGTATGTGATCCGGTCCGTCTTACATTACCCTATAATATGTCAATCAATAAAACCGAGAACTAACATTCTGAATCCAATAAAATGAAACTGGGGCTATGATTGTTTATTTAACCAATACACAGCTTACACGGCTTATGTAATACTCAAAAAACATCAACCATACATTTAAAACACTTTTTTGAAGATTGTGACTCTTTTTGAAAGTGTTTGTCGACATGCATATACGTATACTTAAATACCAACTACATATTTCAATAACAAATTAGGGGATCGGCGAGGACATTAACATAGGTTGATTTTGTAAACCCAAGTTTCACAATTCTATCATGTGATGAATACGTGTTAGAAGTCTATTGCGTCATAATATTGTGTCCCATATATTGTGTCCAAAAAATCCACCGCCTCACTATCCCCTTCCATGACCACAACGGATCTCAGTGGAAACCTTCATTTTTACTTTGAAAATTTAACTAATTCTTTTTTTTTATTTATCCATCTCCACGGAAAAAGTTTTTTTATATTGAAAATTATTAGAAAATGATGAAAATCTGTGACAATATTTTTTTTTCTATTTAATTTTAGGAACAGTAAAAGGAGTACTTACATGTCTCAATAACGCTGCCTCTAACATTTATTCTACTCACTCTCATTAGGTAAACTGTGATAATACAAGACCTATTTTAGGGCTTATTAGTTCCTATTGAGTATTCACTTGAGGTAGGACAGAATCTAACTTATGACATCATAATATGGGTGGCGAACCTGCTGAAATGGAGTACTCCAACATGATCATAAATATCCAATGCTGAAATGGAGTACTCACATGACCATGAATATCCATGCTGAAATGCGAGTACTCACACTGATCATGGTACCAAACTGCTGAAATATGAGTACTCACATGATCATGTTGATCCCCTCCCTTATGCTGAATATCGGTAGGATAGACCTAACTATCAATGAAAGTCATAATACGATTATCAAAATGCTGAACAATCCAATGTTGAGAACTGTCACACATGAATTTCATGGAGAATTAATCTACAAATGCTGAACATACGATGAATACATCTATCATTGATTCATGGCATATATCAAAAACACATGACTGAAATGGTAGGTGAGGGACTCACATATGATCATGGATATCCAATGTCTGTAAATGCAGCGTGACGTTTACCGGCCACTTCGAATTCGATTTGGTTGGTCGGGCGGATTACTCAACTAGCTTGAAATACGAAGTGTTACTTTTCACATATCATTGAATATAACCCAATGCAAGCATAATGGAGTACTCACATGATCATGTGAATATTCCACATTGCTCACTGAAAATAAGAGAGTAACTTTCAAACGTGATGCATCGGATAATTCTAATTTGCTGAAACTGGAGTACTACAATGATCATGGATAATCCAAGTGACTGCATAATAGAGTTACTCAGCATGATCATGAGTATATTCACTAATGCTGAAAAATGGGATGGAATACTCACATTGATCCATTTGAAGGGTATCCACATGCACTGAACATGGAGTACTCACATGATCATGGATATCTCAATGCTGATAAAATAGAAGGTACTCACATGATCATGGATATCCAATGCTGAAATGGAGTACTCACATGATCATGGATATCCAATGCTGAAATAGAGTACTCACATGATCATGGATATCTAATGCTGAAATGGAGTACTCACATGATCATGGATATCCAATGCTGAAACGGAGTACTCACATGATCATGGCTATGAAAGGCTACAGTTTATTAATGGTTACCTAGAAATTTCAATTAAATATTTATCTATTAAAAAACCCCTGCCAATCACGATTTTAAACAGATCAAGTCTTGTGCCAAGCTTTAAGTTGTTCCATCCTGACCACGTGGTAATTAAGATTTCTACCAAAGTAAACTAGAAATACTCACAACAAGAAAGACAGGAGCGAGGCACCATATTAAAATCCATAATGGTGATAACTTATGTCCAAGTACGAATTCAAAATCATTGCAAATATTCCTCACTCCGTAAATCCAGAGGAATCCTATCAGCTCTAACGATGTAGTCATGATGACAATACGACCAATCACTACTGAGTCAAATAGATGAACTAGGGCCCAGTCAGACTGTAAAACAAGAATTTATTATCTTACTAAACTATTCGTATAATTATCTAAATATGAACTAAAGGGAGGGAGGAATGGAGGAAGAGGAAGTCTACTTCCTCTATAGATATCATGAGTTACAAATATTGCTGAAATGGGACCGATTTTGGTACTTCTAGATATTGAGCTTACAACAATTTTAAAATCATGATTAATTTTTATTTCACTTTAAGGAATTTTGGTTTTGAAAACATGTTAACTTTTTAAAATAACCCAAAAGTTTATTTTGGAATTCATATCTCCTTCACATCGTTTTCATAAATTAAGACAATAGAACTTCCGTGTTTTATTTGTTTGGCAGTTGCTTTGTGACACAATTTTTACCCTGAGTTTACACACATTAGACAGAATAAAAGAGTGATAGGAAATAAATGAGGTGAGCATGGGCACAAAAGTTGTACTTGAGCCTGTTTGTTTATGCCCCCTATATATTTTTGTCCTCTTCCCCTTCCATTTCCCCCTCTCAAAATGACTTTCATATGAACAATTAATAATTGAAGACGGCATCCCTTAAAAATAGTGTATAATGCAATGTTATGAAGATATACATTACGTTATTTTTGTAAATTTATTTTTGATATTTTTTAACAGACCATTATTTTTTCACTAGTAAATTAAATAATTATAATTGAAGAATGAGCAACCATTGATAATGCTTTTAGATTTGAATATCGTGATAATTTTAAATAATCAAAATAATAAATTGGCTCCATAATTACTTTGAACAGCAGCATTTAAAGTTATATTTGTCCATGAAGAAGAGATCAACAAATAGATATTCAAAATATATTAAATACCGGGTAAAGTCTTAGTTTATTATTAGAAAAAAGGCTTAGTCAAATCAATAGCTATCTAAATATGGAGTTCTACAGTAATAATAAGCCACATAGAAAAGTTGCCACACAATGGGCAAAAGAAAAAAACCAACAACAAACTCTATTCTTTCAATTAATTGTTTTATCAATTTAATTCTACAATATATTAATCTTAAAAAATAATGGTTGAAAATGGCATGCAGAGATTTAGAAAAAAATTGGGTGCGGGGTACCTCGGAACTCAAAAGTGACAAAGGAACTTCTAAAATTCATAAAATATTTCTATGAAGTATTCTGATTATTAGTAAATAATCTGAATACTGCCAAAATTGCTTTAGCTGATCAATTGGATATAAATATGTTATTTTTATTATATGTTGAATTGAGCCGTGGAGTGTATATTTAAAGGTGAGTACTTGAGTCAAGTACTCACCTTTAAATACACTGGTTGATTACTAGCCTCACTTTCACCGGCACTGATGATGACCATTAACGGTTGAAAGCCGGCTCTGTTATATAAATATAATAATGTGTGGAGAGACAAAAACCGTTCTGTTTTTAGTCATTGTTATTTTTCTTCTTTGTAGCACCTTTGTAGGTCTATAGCATCACTTCTTATTTCTAAGGTGGCAAACAAATAATTGATTGAGACACTCACAGGCAAAAGTATTAATATTCCAGTAATGAAAGACAAAGTACAAACAAGAACAGTAATTAGCCAGGATCTCCATTTGTTTTTAGTCTCTACTGCCAGGGCTACAACTATAGTATAAACAACAGCAGTCTGCAATAAAAAACACGTCAACAATGATTTACAAAATACATGGTTTATTAAATAACCTAGAATATAATGATACAATAAGATCTAATAAATTGTATTAGAAACTAAATTATTTTATAATTATATATTAATAGTATATTATACTACTAGACAACAAAATGGGAATTTGCAGGCAAGTTTCATCAATTAGAGAGCAGGCTATGATAGTATCTGCCAAGGCACAAAGCTAGTAATCAGCCCATTTCACTGACTAGGCAAAACTGAGTCAGGCAAATAGTGAATTGCTTGCAGAGGCGCAGCCGATGTAGGCGATTGCTAGAGTAATCAACAACCTCCTTTCCAGCATAGTAGCATATACTATAAATTATATTTATTAATTATTTTTATAACTGTTTGATACCTAATATCATACTATATTTTAGAATAATATTATATAGAAAATAATATTACAAACAAGCAAAAAAAATCACAGTTGACCATAAAAAAACTCCAAAATTTAATAAATAACACTATAAGTCCCTAGGAGGTAGAGTATTATCAAAAAAATTACTCGTACTGATTTCTATATCTTGTTGACAGTGTCGTTAAAATGACATTTTGCAGCCTAAAACAGTTCAGTAATGCCTAGTTTTGCTTTCGTAAGTAGATGAAGAGTAATGTGCTAAGGAAAACAAAATGTTAAATATTTTTTACATCACCCATATAGTTGAAAAACAATATGGTTGAGGTTGCATTATACTCAGAAAACTTTAAAACAATTTTATTAATCAAACTTTTTCTTTCATAATTTTTTATGAGATAAAAAAATAAAAGATAAAGATCTTGATACATCGTGTTAGATTAACCCCAAAATCTAATAATTGGACTTGATTTTTGAGCTAAGTTTTCTATAATTGGATCAGCCACTTGAGCTGTAGTGTGTTTTCAAGAAATGTCTACATATATACTCTCATTCAAACATATTGATTTTTGGGATTTGTAGGCGCCATAACAATGATTTTCCATGTAATAAGTGGGAGTTATGTTTTTGCTAATCAAATGCTTTTCCCTCTCTTTAGGATGCAGGGAAGCAATAATTTCAAAATAACAAGACCAAAGAAAACATTAAGTCCAGTGAAAAGATTTGTTGCAACATAAAGAAAAATTAAAAGTATACTAACACTGGACTGAAAATTCCTTTTGTCTTACACTTTCTTTAATTTATTCTTTTAAATTTCTATCCTTAACTACTATTTTTAATTGTATAGTTTCAATTACTAAAATGTAGGTGTAATCACCTACATTGAGCCTATCAAGCTGAGTTAACTCTAATACTTTAAACCTCATAATTGTAATATTATTCAATAAAAATATCAGAAAACTTGTATCACAGTTTTTCATTCTTGTAAAAATAAGTTCCTTCACTGTAATAAATTAATAATATGTGTTAAAAAATAAAATAAAATATGATTAAATAATGTGATTTAAACTTACCATGCTAGCAAATCCAGCCAATATAATGAGGAAATAAGCAACCAGAGCCCAAACTAATAAATCATTATGTTTGCCCGACTCTTCATATATAAGTGAATTAACAAATAATTCTGGTATCGTTAAATTGTCAATATGATACTTGGATGCCAGATCTGTGGCAGAAGAAGAGGAAGCTAGGTCTCCAGACCACATGTAGATTATCACTACAAAACTTACTCCAACTAGTACGTTAAAAAACATGTAGAATAGAGATGTCCTGTAACAATTTTATTAGACAGTTATTTGTGCAATAAGGAAACCGTAAATAAGTAAGTTTATTTGACACTGTAAATAATAGACCAAGAGCCCACGGGTGTTTTGTTAATAACAGTGTAATGGCTGGAAACGGGTTTAATTTTTTGTAAATACCTTCCTGAACAAGGATCTGCAATTCTGCCGACTCGTATCGGATGGGCGTCCCAGGCAGAACGCACTTTACAGGTCAAATTTACCACCCAAGTTAACAAACAGTGTAATGGCTGGAACCAGTCTCAATTTTTCGTTAATACCTTTCAGACACGTTGAGACTGCATCCAGTCTCAAATCTAACAACAAGACTCAAGAGGAAAAATTAGCTTCTTCTCACCGGCACTGAGGATGACCTGTATTAGGTTGAAAGCCGGTTTTGTCATCATTACATTGGTTGAAATTTATTTGTGGATAGACTTTTATTTACATCCTTATAGACAGTTAAAGTACGTAAGTGGAATTTTACTACTTATCTTAAACATCAAACTTGTCGGGAATAATTTGTACTTGTCATGAATATTTATTGGATAAATTACCATCTAGGACTGAAATATTAAGGTTTATATCTAAAATTGTCCATCATCCAGGTAGAAGCTTAAGTTATAATAAGCATAATTTTCTAAAGTAAATTTGCAAAAATTAAGAGATTTTAAACATTAGACAATTTTATAATATCTTTAACTATAAATGCGTTACAATAATAGTTACCAGAAAGCATTGCTTTTGGAGTAGATATTACCAGCACACGTGGTAATATTACCAAATCCCAGCTGGGTTGAGAAGAATAACTGGATTAATGCATAGTACCAAGTCTAAAATACAAAAAATAATTTTAGTTTTCAAAATATTTTTTTTAAAAGATTACTTCGCTAAATAAGAAGAAATATAGATTTATTTTAAACAGCACATGCAACAAAACAGTAAAAATGCATTATTAAATTATCTAATAGCAAATGTAAAGTAAAGCGTTTTATACTTATTTGTAGAAATAATATTTTTATTCTTTCCTAAAATGTTTTAGGGGTCATCAAGCATGAATTTAACCTTTATGGCATTTGAATAAAGACATTTATAGTAAATGTCAGGTTAGCAGTTAACATAATCCTTTTACCATATTTTATATACTTCAGGTAGGAGGATCTAAGCATGACTAGATCCAATTTTTTTATCAATCAACTCTGTATGGTATAAGACCAACTCTATAAGTAAAAGCTAGACAACCTGATGCCAAACACCTGAAACGGATAATTCCGGTGACACCCCGGTTTCGGATTTTTTGCTAACACAATACTTTTTCTATACACCAACATTATAAATGAGGAAAAGTAAAAACAGCAATTCCAAAGAAATAAATTTATATTTACTTTTATTATCCAAATAATTTATTCACCAAATATGTTTGAACATGACCTCATGTTAGGTTGAAAGCGGCCAATACACTATTGTTTTTGTGGAGAGACTCTATTCTTCATTTCCCAAATATACTTTAATTAATTTACAATTATTTTAATTTATGTTTAGTTTATGAACAAGCTTGTTGTCATAGTTTAGAGTCAAAGTGTGTTCAGAGTTGAAGTGTTAAAGAATTCAATTTGCATATGCTCAAAAATTTGTACATGCAACATGGTTGTGAAGTGATATTTATTGCTTTAGCAATTCATTATTGCCTTAATAAGTTTCTACAGGAGTAAAATCATTCTTTACATGATGAGTTGTATAAATGGAATACTACAGCCCCCCCCCCCAGCCAGGTTTGTTCCGCCTATCTTGGCTGAAACCTGGCAACCCTAATAAATAATGAAGATTACTTAGTTATTATTTTGTAAGAAAGATAAAATATAGAATGAAGTCTCACGTAGGATGAATAATTCGCCATGTGGTGAAAAAACACGATCAGTCCCTGGTAGAACTTTTGAACATGGTATGAAGCCTAATTTGTGTCACAAGTCAGACTCTCTACCACTGTGCCACACTAGCTTGTGGTACTGTGCCACACTAGCTTGTGGTACTGTGCCACACTAGCTTGCGGTACATTATTCTAGTTTTCACTACAGTATAGTAAATAAATATAAATTACTAAATTATAAAAACTATTTTAGAAATAAACTTACATCAAAGTTCAAAGCATAAGTCCAGTCTATAGCCAACAACTGTTTGTAACCTGTATTACTTGGATAATGTTTATAACTGACAGTGCTGTTATCTGTATCAGTTATATTGTGTATTTGGTATTTAAAACTATTATAAAAATCGTTAACCAATAAAGCTATGAGACATCCCAGAGACAGGAATACTATCAGTACTGATGACATACGAACTGATTTCCCTCCTCTGCATATACTGTAAAACACACCAATGATAATGTTGACATTTTATTAAAAAACAACAACAAATAAATAACCACCGGTTTCCAATGTATCTACCGACCACACTTCATACTGCTTAACAAAAGAGGTTAGAGGAGGTTCATTTTATTAAATTAAAATTAAATAAAATAAAATTATACTATTTATAATAATTTATATTTATTTATATATATAATACACAAGCTTGCGCTTTTTTACAAAAAGTATACAATAATGTAAATGCAAATAATTAGTACAAAAAAAAAGGAATTTAAAGTGTAACTACAATTACAATAAAAAAAAACATTTAAAATAATAAAAAGAATAATTAAAAGATTTGAAGTTGTAAAAATAAAAGAAAAAATAAGTATTCTATAAAAATAAATAAAATGAGAATATACTAAAATAATGTAATATGTCAGTAGAGAAAAGTTGGAAAGAATAATATCATAAAAAAAAAGGTCAAAATAATGGAAATGTATGCAGTATTTATGCAAATTATTAAGTAAATAAATGTAATTATAAACAGCAAAAGAAAAATAATATAATAGGAATGAATTCAAATAGGAGATATTTTTATTTATTTATTTAAGAAAGTAAAATCAACATATGATATAAAAAAAATAAATAAAAAAAAAAAATAATAATAAATAAATAAAATTAAAAAAAAATGAGAAGTCACAAAAGAATAAGAATCGTGCATTATGAAAAGAAGTAAATAAAATAATAAAACTAACAAATAATAAAAATTAAAACATAGCATAAAGTGAACTATAAAAAAAAAAAAAATAAATAAAAATAAAAGTTAACAATTACAATATCAATTTAACAAATAATTTGCTTAATTATCAAAATTATTATTATTTATTATTTCTTAATTCTAAATCATGTTTTGGCACATTAATGACCAGTCTAGAGAGATCACATATAAAAATTAACATTAAATAGTAAACATTTTAGGGGTTATAAACAAAAGTTAAACTAAAGAAACATAACATTAGGTATATAATTATATATACATTAAGTATATATTAATAACATTAGGTATATAATTAAAACTACTCTAGTTAATAGTAGACCCCTTTACTTGGGAAGCAATATAGGACCCCCCCCCCCCATTGGGCCCCTGGAGATGTAGGTTTGGGCCATTTTAGGCAAAACCCTCCTCGAGCCTTTTTGCTCAGTCCACCACTGACACTGATAGCTAGCATGATAGTAGACACACACACACACACACACACACACATATATTATATATATATATATATATATATATATATATATATTATATATATATATATATATATATATATATACAGACAAACTTGATAAAAAATCGACACAGAAGGTCTTAATCTGAGACTAAAAATCTCATTTTAAATTTTTAGTGGGAAATTTTTACTTTTTCCATAAATTTATCGTGTAAAGTAGGAAAACTAAAATTCAGATTGATTTCAATAAATAAAACAAAAATTGCATTGTAAAGCTTTTTGATTAATAATAGGTGGGATCTATCATGTGTTTTGATCTAATTATTAACAAAACTATTATTACATTAAAAAAGCATTACAATAACCATTAATAACTATGATCATAGTAAAAGCAATAAACTCAGGACAGGATACTACCTGAACTGGACTTTTGATGGTGTGGTTTATTATGTTGCATCACAGTTTACTCTAAAAGACATTTTGGATAAAGGATAAACCCATAAAAATGTTATTCGCAATTCAAAGTCCGTAGCAGCGCCATCGTCGCTGATAAGAAATTGATAACGGAAGGGTGATCGGTTTCTTAAAGTCCTTATGGGAGTTTTTTGGTTTTTCTTATTTGTGACGATTATTTCTTTAATTTTTTTATCAAAGTGCTTTAATTTAATTAATTTTAGCATAGAGATATATTACTAGAGGGGCCCTATTTGCTGAATTTTTAAACATCAAAAAAGTAACCTGACCACATTCAATTATCATTATCATCAAATAAACAGAACAAAAAAAACAGTAAATTATATAGTAGAATGTTCAAAATACAAATCACAACACAAAAAATCTGTGGGAAGCCCCAAACAATTTATTAATTATAACCTCAACTCCCTCTTGGAGGAGGTTTCAATGAGGTTATACAGAGCCCCTGAGAGCCCCACTAAAAGTGTTTCAGGCCTCTCAATGTATTAAGATAGGCTATGCCCCCTCTAGTATATATCTCTATGAATTTTAGGGCGTATGAACTCAGTAGAATCACTATTTCGTTGAAAAATAGGGTTTTAATGGGTTGTCACGAGTATTTAAATTGAGTGATAAGATGGTAAAAATCACAATATAGTGTTTTATTTTTGTTATTGTTAATTAATGTTACTTTTAAATAATTTTAGTTTACACAAACACACAAAATTACATTTTTAATTGCATTAAATTGTTTAAATTAGTTGTTACATATATTTAAATTAACTGATAACATGCCGATTTTCACCGTAATGGTGTTTTAATTTATCAATCAATTTTATTTACACACTAAAATAATAAATAACTCAATAAATTCACGTTTTTGTAAAATTTTTGTTTAATTCATCCGTATAGGTTTTATTATGTCTGGGTTAAATTGGACGAATCCAAGTCTGTAGTGATAAGGGCCTGATTCTATATTTAAAATCCTGGAATAATCGAAGTATTTATCTATGAATGATTGGCAATTCTTTTAGCACCGATGGTGGTTCTATTAATTTTTACCTCATTTATCACAAATTAACGCACAATGAAGGAATAAAAGAAGAATTTCTATCGGCTACGGCTAATTTTGATCACCCTTTCGTTTTCCCGCCATTGGTATTGCCAACCTTACAACTATCTCTTTGAATCGCGAATTGATTTAATATTTTTAAGTATTGACTAAATATTTACCAAAGCATGATGAAAGCCCAGAGTAGAAATACGAGTGTTACTAACAGTCCAAACCATATATAGCCGTCTATACCTTCCGAATCCACTGTACTCTCAAGTGGAGATTTTAATATTGTTTCACTGCAACAAATACAATCAAATATATTTTCGCTTTGTTTATTTCCTAAAGACAGGAAGCAATGTAATATCTACATATACCTTTTATTCAGTCAAATTTCTAGCCCATACCACGAAAGTTGAATGAAAAGTGATAAAATTAATACAAATAACTTAAATAAATAAATAAATAAATAAATAAACCATTTATTTGCACACATAACAATCATTTTTAACAAAAATAAATAAATATTAACACTTTTATTTGTGCAAAGTCGGCACTTCGCCGTGGTGCCCTCAGGAAGGGAGAAAAAAAATGGTTGCAACGCCATTTTTATACAGTTTTCCAATTTCCAAATAAAATTACAAATTGCTTATACTTAAGTTAACTATATCCTATAACTATAATTACTATTAACTAAACTATAACTATAATGATAATGAAAAACATATGTATATAGTTTACTATATTACTCTATGAGTTGACATTAAATAAAGTTTATAAAGATATATTTATAAAATAATTTTTCTAACACACATGCTCACTATTTTAAATTAGTGAGCATACAAATAACTTATCTACATTAAAAGATTATTGAAAAAGTATTGATCCAACACTAAGCAGATCTCTTGGCACAACTTGCATCAAACTAAAACATGTCATTCATTACTGAGTACTAATATTTTTAAAATGTTTATCACCAGAAGGCCTGCAACTAATTGAAACCTGCCAGTATAAAGTTCTACATCACTTTTAAATTCAAAATAAATTCATCAAAAGCTCAAATGAGCGGTTTTGAGATTTATTTTTTAACATATACTTTATACCATATTTTATCCATATACTAGGAAAGTTATAAAGAAAATACAATAACATATAATTTACTTATTATGCATCTCTAATTTTAAAATTATAAACATAATTATAAAAAAACTTACGTTAAGCACACATCTGCTGGATCTCCAATGCTCATCTAAAACAATTACATTTATAATGCATTATACCTTAGTCAATCAAGATTAGTAATGGATTGATTGAATGACTTTTCCACTTTAGTAGAAAAATTACTCAAAAACGTTTTTGAACTTTGGAATAGATTGCGTAATTAAATTTACTATACAGTGAGTACCATTCTACTTTGAGTCACCAATCAAGATCAAGAAATAAAATGTTGTCACTGAGCTAACTACTAGCACACTCTGTTAGTGAAGTAAAACACTTAAAGTAAACACAAGTCGCAGAATTCTCTACTAGAATGCGCTAGTGTCTTCTTTTATAATTTGTAGGCTAGGTTTTTGACACGTTACTCCAGCATACAGGGCACGTCCTCGTTTCCACTCCAAACTGCCCTACACTTTGTTTCGTAAAGAATTTCGGGCAAGAATAATCTTACTCTATACTACACTAATTACTCCTCCTTAAAGACCCGAGTAAAGTAGAGTAAAATAAAGTTCTGGCGGGAAATCACTCTTTAAAAAAAATCACTCTTATCATATGTGATAACAATAATTTATGAGTTATCGATGTATTTTAACAAAATTAAATATCTTAATAACTCTATTTATGCTATTTAAAAAAAAATAATAATAGTGGTATTTTTGTGTTTTAAAATGTTTTGTGCTCATAATAAAGTCAGTGATACTTTTTTAAGTGTTTGCTGTTCACCATACTTTTCGTTCAAATTATAAAATTATTACGTGGAATTTGAGCAAATAGTTGTTGTTTTATTAATGTGTACAATGTTTGATAAAAGAAAGAATTATATATCTCTTGTTGAAGTGATCACAACACCTTATAAAAAAAAAACATGAAACCGGATTCACTAGTCTCAACAGAAAGCTGATATATGTGCGTACTTAATTTGAACGAAAATGATTTAAAACAAGCAATTGACCCAGTTATTTTTTACAACAGATAGGGCAAATTAAGAAATTACTATTTACTCAAATTCCAAGGCATAATTTTATAATTTGATCAAAAATCAAGGAACATAAAACTTTTAACTTTTTAACGTGTCAGTCTAAAACAATTTAGATCCCGTAAAATAACCACAATTTCTAACAAAGCAACTCAAAAAATTCGTTTATTTTGTTTAGCAAGGAAGGTTAGATAACACCCAGGAAGGCTATTCACACATTTTACCCTAATTCTGTTCTCGCACACAGTTAATCCTGAGTTTACTCTATTTTACCCTAGATCACTCCAAAATGAAAAAAAATTGTGTAAAGAAGAATAGTGCAGAGTAAAGTAGTGTACTCCAGTTCATGTGCCGAACAAACCTGCTAATAGTGAGTTTGTACTATTCAAACTATATATAAGAACAATAATCAGTCACATGCTAGAAAATGTAAATTCGGGTCAAGGTGTAACTCGGAAATTTTTATCTCCTTATCGGATTTTCTATCCTAATAATTATCACCACTATCACACTCATCCTCCCTACTTTGGACTCGCTTTCCTCATCCACAGAATATACAATTCGCCAACTTTATACTGCAACGCGTCTTCGGACTCACTTCACTCGTTCTTAGCCTGTAAAAACATTCATTTCATTCTCATCCAGGAAAAGTAAAACAGCGAGACTATAACCAATTAGTATTGTGGCTCTATCTTTGGAAACCCAAAACCAAGTGCAATGATTTCCCCCAACTTTCCTCTTTCACAAAGCAAAACATATTGTTCTTTAATAAATTATTATGCTTTATATATTTCAATCTATAGCATTTGTTTTCCAAACTAAAATGACAATAGTAATTCAAACTAGCATGAATTAAGATGATTGCTTACTGTATCGTTGCACTCTAGGAAAGGTATGGGTCGCTTTATGGTCCATAAGGCCATGAAGAGCGTGACAGCCATCATAGCTGGATAGTAGACAGCAATGAGGAACGAGCTCAATACTTTGACGAACCCTACTCCTGTAACAAACACCATACACGTCAAATTAGAATGACAACATATCACATAAAAGCTTTGAAGAGTAACGGGTGTCAACAAAAAAATATTCCTTCACCAAGGTATAACATAGCGACACCACAACAACATAAAAACCGCTAAAACAATCTACTTGGACCTGAAACTACATCCAAGATTTAGAAGTAAAACTAGAAGACTAAAAACGTTCTCCGTCTCAAATTATTAAAAGTGTTATGGAACCCTACTAAAGAACCCTCGGATGATGAAAATGTTGGACCCTTCAATAAGAGTCGTTCATCAGACTTATAGATTAGAAATTTAAAAGAAGAAACGTTAAATCTATTAAAGGATCACATGTTATTCCGGGCAATAGGAAATTGCGGGGAAGTCTTCTCTTTAGGGGATGGTTGACATATGTATCTCTGAAGATTTAGGTTTTCCAGTGGTGACCGCGTCAATGCAGATGAAGAATCCGACGTATCGCTTCCACTGTCGGAGGCATTTTTAGGGATGTAGGACATCATGGATGGAAAAACAAAGTAGCTCCCACAGTGGAAGCGAAACGTCGGATTCTTTATCTACATTAACGCGGTCACCACCGGAAGACCTAAATTTTCATGACAATAACCGTGGAAGCATACACATTTATTACATGTACCTCTATTTAAAATTTTAGGATTGATCGTGGTCAAGGCTGTTAAAGCGTCAGTATTAATACTCTCATTTCACACCACGGAGGTCTTGGGTTCGCATCCCTGTTTTTAGGTTGTTTAAATAAATTCTTGCAAACTTGAGTTACACATTGAGTATAACAGTTTCAAGTATCACCTGAGGTTGTTTCCACAGGGGTTTTATTAGATTAGGCGAAAACTTCCTAAACGGAAATTATTATTTACTGCCACTATCACGTTAAGTTCCTCACTCCATCGAAAATAGTTCATAGCTATTATTATTAATCTATAAGAATTCGTTTCAAATTCTCATCAAGTTTGCATTTATCAACACTATCGTACTTCAATAAACTTTATGATACGTGAAATTAAGAATTAAATAATACGTAAAGATGTTAAACGTAAATGATGGTTGAATAAGCCACTCAATGCGTACACGGTTGATTGCGTAACGTAGGAGAACAGGCTTCAACAAATGAAACTATTAAACGAAGGAAATACGCCGGGCAGATCAACCGGAACAACTAGTGCGCTTACCTTGACTTCAAAATTCTATTTTTATAACATTTTGATTGAGTTTTTAACATAACAGGAATCTTTGATACATATAACAGTCGTATTAATAGGACATAAATGTATCATTCGAGATAAGTGATTCAATATCATAACTTCTATGATATTCAGTTAAATGATATAAGGGAAGCATAGTGATTTGAAATTTCTCTCTCCCTCTCAATAATGTTATTTGTCAGTTGTTGCCACTGCAATTAGATTCTTCTTGATCCTGAATAAGAACTAATAGGAGCCTTAGCAGCTACAGCAACTAGAGGCTCCTCAGAATTCTTAACAAGAATCAAGAGGAACCTTCATTAGAGACCCCTATTGGCCCTCAAGAAGAATCAAGAGGATTTTTTCTTTCTTGTCACTGCAACTAGACACACTTCTTAATCCTGAACAAGAATAAAGAGGAGCCATTGGAAGCAAATGCAACTATAGGCTCCTCGGAATCCTGAAAAAGAATTAGGAGGAATCTTAAGTTGTTACTGCATCTAGTTCATTGTTTTCACTAGTGCATTGTCACTGCACTAAAGAATCCATAGTTTTCCAAACAGAGATTAATGAGTTACCTTTTAGTAGAGGCACAGCTCTCCACAGCTTGGTAGTACCCTGCTGACAAAATTGTCCTAAAACTACTTCTAGGAATGCTAATGGAAATCCTAATATTAAACATAATCCTATGTATATAATCAGGAAACACCCTGAAAACAAAGAAAAATAAGTATTAGATAAAATATGATTACTGCACGAAGACTGCATAGGAATTCAAGAAACGGTGTTTGGCTGCACGGGAAAGATTTAAAGCTTTAAGCCAAAATGTACCAAATCATAATTATTATTAATGCAGAGTGTAACAACGCTCCCTTAGCAAGCGAGATGTTTACAATTTTTGTGTAAAAGAATCAATTTTCAATTTAATTTGAAATCAATGAGGATGGGTTTTCACAGAAAATCAGTACTGTGAAAGAGATCCAACAATAAAATGTTTAATTTATATGATAGCAAATAATCATTAGGACTTTTTTACACCGTAAAGTTAGGACAAGAAGTTAAGGTATTATATGAGAACAAGCTAAATTTAAGCTCTGTCCAATTCAGCTTATGGCTTTATCCACATAAATGATTTAGAGGAACTAACTAACTCGTAAACATAAAACTTTATAATAAAACTGGAAGTGCTAGGAGCTCAATCAAGTTAGTTCTATCAAGTATCAAGGAAGACGACAGAAGAAAGTAATTTAACTAATATTTTACTTTGCTTCCTTCTCTTAAATAATAAGAGGGAAGACAAATTAATAAAAAAAGACGTGTCACCCACTGACGAGCATCTAAAGATCTCAAAAAATTGGTGTTGGTGTTTTTTGTTTTAAGTCGCATTAATACAACAATTAAATACATTTAAAATTCTGGCGCGGTGGTCCGCATGTCGGGCGAATTTCCTTTGATGCGTGTTTCCGTGCTTTTTATATAAGTTTACAACTACTAAATAAATAATTCCGGCGCGGTGGTCCGCTGTCGGGCGAATTTCATTTAGATACGTGTTTCCGTGCTAAACAAACCATTTTTCTTGCTTATGCAAGAACCATGCCCATTGCGTGGTTCGGTTCATGCTTTAGAACCTTAGCAGTTACTCAATTGTCAAGCACTGCTCGTAACTCATTTTGTCTGTATTTTCCAAAGGAAATGCGCATAACTATCCAGTTGGTTGCACAAATATGCCTCTAAAATTAGAAGTAGCTCTATTATTTGCACTAGTTTAAAGCTTAGTTACTTATCTTTAAGCTTAGTCAGTTATCTTAAAGGTTTTAGGCATTTCCTTTGGAAAATACAGACAAATGAGTTACGAGCATTGCTTGACAATTGGAGTAACTGCTAAGGTTTTAAGCATGAACCGGACCACGCATGGGCATGGTTCTTGCATAAGCAAGAAAATGGTTGTTTAAACGGAAACACGTATTCTAATTGAAATTCGCCGACGGGACCACCGCGCCGGAATTATTTATTTAGTAGTTGTAAACTTATATAAAAAAAGCACGGGAACACGCATCCAAAAGGAAATTCGCCGACATGCGACCACGCGCCAGAATTATTTCCTAGTTGTAAACTTATATTAGGTAAAAACGATAAAAATGATCGACCCTTCCAGGATGTGAACCCAGGTACCCTGAGTTTGAGTGGTTGTATTGACTCCGGACCACAGGCATTCATCTCAGAGGCCCAAAAACATTGAAAACGCACCCTACTCGAAATTTAATTTTTCAACGACCGTAATTTTGGTTTTCTATAATTTTTGTGGTTTTTTTTATTTTTAGGTCACTTATAGTGGTGTATCGACTTTGGACTGATTTTCATTCGATTCAGCGTCTCAAAAACATAAATATTGACCTTTCTTTGCGGCAAAATATTAACCCTGAATTTTGCCGATTTTTTGAAAATTTCGCTGACTCAGCAAACCGGGTTAATGACGTCACAAAAACTGGTTTTCAATAGGGTTTCGTGTCCTCCCGAAGGTTGATTTTTGTACCAAGTTTGGTTAAAAAATATTAATCCGTTCGAAATAGAGTGTTTACAAGAAAGTGTATATATTATATATATATATATATATATATATATATTGATTATATATATATATTAAAGTTTCAAAAAAAAGTATTTTTTCGTCATAAGGGACCTCTGAAACGAATTTGTGTCGTGGTCCGAGGTTCGAATTCCGCCATGACGCCTATCCCATTAGGCGAATTTTCAAAGGAAATTCGCTAAAATTGAATACATAATACGAACAGAGTGCGCTGTGTTCTTTCTTTAACATTTCTCCACGATTCCTAAGTCAGAAGATCTCCATATGAGGCATCGAACGCCGAAGTACCAAGCCCAACTACCATTCCTAATTTAGGTATCGTCTTATTATTAAGTTCAAGGTGTAAATAAATAATAGAAAACAGTACTTAGTGACACCTTTTGTTAAATAAAACAAAGATTTTATAAGTCGATGATTAAGACGGCAAATTGTCTAGAAACAATGACGAAGGTGCGTCAGTGAGAAGGGTGTAACTAGAAGGACGAGAAACACCTAGTGGGAGCCCATCTTCAGGGAAACAATACAAATGTTACGAAATTTTATTACCTTTGAGTTTTAATGAATGAAAATTATTTGAAGGTTAGAAACTTATTATGATTGTGAGTAGGATGGGTGTGACGTCATATGATACTGTCGTAAGGTCTAGTACTCCGTCCAACTTATTTTCTATTTATTTTATAAGGGAAGAGAAGGTTTGATATAATAGCATCACTTACTACATAGATATATTTCACTACTTATAACTAGGATAAAGGATAAAGTAATTATGCTTCCCTAAATCCTAAAAGGAGCGGAAAGCAATGTATTAGCAAAAAACGTGACATCACATTTTCATTAAAAGTCTAAATTTCATTACCTGCAGATCAACAAAGATTAAAATAATTCTGGCGCAGATGTGCGCAATGCAGGCAAATTCTCTTTGAAATACGCACTTTCTTGATCATAAATTCAATTTTTTGTTTATTTTTTCAGTATGTGATAACCTGAGCAGTAGTGTCACAACGCATTTAATTTTTTCGAATTTTGAATTTTTTTAAAGAAAATGCGAATATTTATCTTATAGATATTACACTACACGGCACAGCATTATTTGCACTCATTTCAAGCGCAGTTTATGCTACTTTTTAGCGCATTTTCTTTGAAAAATTCGAAAAAATAAAATAAGTTGTGACGCTACTGCTCAAGATTATTAAATATACCGTAAAATAAAGCAAAAAATGGATTGATGAAAAAAGTTTAAATGAAGAGGTTTGATTTTCACAGCTTAAAAACCCACCTCAGTTTTTAATCAAAATGACATGTTTTTAAAAATTAATAAAGCCCTTCTTTTGCACCATTTGCACAAATTCTTCTTAGTTTTTCCATCCTTTACACCAAACACATGACTTGGCGTTATTCACTACAAGAATATGTAGAATAAAACCAAAACCTATAACATGACAATATTATGTGGTTTATAGATGGCCTTCTCCTACGATAGATCTCATGCCAAACGATTTGTTACGTTTCAATTTTAGCTTGTATCGTTTATTTTTAATTATAGCGAATACTTTAATCGAAGTACTGTACTTGAGTCTACATCTAGGATAGAAGTTAACTTTTTTTACGAGTCCAGCGAGTAAAATTATCATAATCAATACTGACACTATGAGTCAAGCTAATTTAGGTTTTTAATCGATGACATTATCATACAAAGGAGCCTGCCTACATAGCTACCACCTGCCACAGGCAAACTGGACTTTAAAGTAACTGCTTAATCAGACGCCCACTATCAAACAATAACTTATTACTTATAGTAACAATAAGATATAAGTGGGTGTACTAAACATTAGTTTGCCGCTTTTGATTTTTAAATATTCAGGTATTAATAGATAAAATTAACAATAGAAAAACATAGCGTTACACAATTGTTACAATATGAAGTTACAACGGGTTTTTTCTGAAGCAGACGGCTTGTGT
>JACMZG010001908.1:61765216-61782716 GCA_018340805.1 Microvelia longipes
TTTTACTATTTGTTTATAAGCTTCTCAATGAGCAAAACGATTGGAAACCATCAGAAGGTATGTTTGCCTCTAAATTCAGAACCTTCGCAGTAAATGTAACGACTGAATACGCAGTTTGTACCATACATGCGCAATTTGTACCATACATGCGCAGTTTGTACCATACATGAGCAGTTTGGTTTTTGTGTCTTTTGATAGATTATTCTCTGTTTTTTGTTCTCGATAGAGGTCACTTAGTTACACGGCAAACTGACTTAGTGTATCATCCTCTTTATTCAAGAAACTGCCCGTATTCAGTCGTTAACATTTACTGCGAGGTTTTCTGAATTTAGGAGGAACTACCTTTCTGATGGTTTCCAATCGTTTTGCTCATTGAGAAGCTTATAAACAAATAGTAAAAAGTAATCTCTTTTCTTCATTCTCTTTTCTTAGGCTTGTAGCTTGGTGCGACGGAAGGTTTTGTTATTGTTGTCACTACAGATCCGCCGCAACGGAGAGGTGAGTGGTTTAGTCTTAGAATAATACTATATATAGAAGGTGCACTACAAATAACACGAAAGGCGGTTCACTGGAGTCCTTAAGTATTGCTGCAACCATACAATATACAATTTTCTTATAGAAAAGTTAGCAATACTTCCGGTTTCTGAATATGTTCTGATGTTCTATTATTAATTACTGATTGATATCATAAAAAATCTAATATAATATCGCGGTTATGCATTACAATTTAGCACTTTAAATTTGTTATTTAACTTTTGTATTAAATTATATTAAAAGTAGTCCTCTGTAACTAATGTTAGATTCTTGTTTCCGCTTACCCTAATTTGCCATCTAAGACGGTTTTATAAAATACTCAACAGATGTTTTAAGTTATTATTATTCTCGTTCTTTACGACTCTTTCGTACATTATGATATTTACACATATTTAATAAGTTTTGTTGTTCCCTACATGTGACCAACAGTCAACCGGCTTTCGTGTTATCAGCAGAATTACATTGTGTTTACTGTCATATGCTCCTTCTATATTAGTATTATTCTAAGGGTTTAGTCAAGTCCCTAAGTTCCCGCCAAATTTTTAGTGGAAGAGCTCCAAGTCCAAAGAGGTAACGACTCTAAAATCCAATGTTGAATTTAAAGACAGACATGAAATATACCACGAGACGTAAATCCCCCACCATGGGGATTGGGGTCAATAAAAGACAAGCCGAGAGTAAAGAAAATGGAGAGGAAACCAAGCTGTAGAAAGCATTTATAGAAATGTGGTTTAGTAATTGTATTTGCACCTTTCAAATATTTTTATGACTCTTAAAGTGGTTTTTACCAAATTGTCTGTCTGTTGTGTGTATGTCTGTGTGAGTGTAGGAGTGTCTGATCATCGTATCTCCATTATCAGCATTAGCTAAATTTTTATCCAATGATATGTATCCGTTTACAAAAAATTGTTTAAAGTCAAAAAATAGTCCAATTAAGTTGATATTTAGAACGGACGTATCCTTTAATGAAAAGAACAAGAAAACAAAGTTTCAAGTCAACATGGATAGTATAGCTACGGATTTTTCTGATAACCATGTTAAGCAGCATCGATAGAGGTCAGTACCTGGATGGGTGACCGCTAATAATAAAACGGATGAATTTAGGAACTAAGACGTTCTCTATTATAAAAAAATATGGTTATGTTAGAGATTTTATACACTAATGATAAGCAAAGCGAGTCCAAAGGGGTGACATTAAACGTAGCAAATTCGATATAGTAAGGAAAACTTTAGAGAACCCCAAACTGTCTACATACTTACTGTAGGTAGGTATATATGAAAAGTATTGATATGCTTTGCGTAGTATAGTATAAACGCGAATGATTTGATGACACACTATAATGACTCAGTAATGACAAATACTTCAGAAAATCATAAATCACGAAACAATTATGCGATCAATTTGAGATTTGCCTCATATGTAGTCATGTATAAGTCTAACATATATGTCAAGTTTCATCACATTATCTGCATCAGTTCAATTTTGATCAGATTACTTGTGTACGTATTTGTACGCGATGAGGATAAGTTCTGAGGAACACCGTACCCGATTTTCCCATATAATTTTATCTAGGTGTTAATATATTGGTTGTTTATGTCTATATGATGTTTTATGTGAAGAATCATCACAATTAATATACATAGCGAACATTAAATACAAATAAAAATTAATGCCCCGGGTGAGGATCGAACTCACGACCTTAAGATTATGAGACTTACGCGCTGCCTACTGCGCTACCGAGGCTGGGTGTTCGAACAATAGAGAAAATAACAGAGGGAAGATTAACTATTATTTCCGTGAGGTAAACATCTATGTTTAACATATACTACATACCTGACTCAGTATAAGATCCCCTACACATTCAACTAACTACTAGCTAAACAATAGTAACTCTGCATTCAAACTACGCTTAAAATTAATTGAAACAGACTTTTGCCAAATCATTATTACAAATAACCAATCGAGAAAAGGGAGAAGGCAGAGATAGACGGAGATGTTTATATCCGAAGCTAGGATCTTAAACAAAAAGTATGTCAAAAGGTTAAGATCCCCCCTTAACATGACTTTACCACATATACGTCGATGCTACACTTTTTAATAGATAAAGAAGGCAAACTTGACTTTCCAGGTTTAATCCAAGGATCTTGAATAAAGGGGATGACGCATTAAGGAACTTACATACCCTATGGAAGATGTATGAGATAGAAAAATAGGAGCAAACTTACCTTCCTATGGTTATAATGAAAAAAAGGCGCCAAACGCAGGTTATGTAGGCAAGGTGTGTGAGTTTGCTTCTCAACTATTTCTGTGCTTCTCGTGATTGTTACATTTGTGGTGCTTGTTAAGTCATTTGTGCTAAATTAATTTTAAATTTTGGACCATACTTTGCCACTTTAGTGAGTGATAATTTAAGCGTGTTTATAACCTTATCCAGCAATAAACAATGGGAAACCATTGAGAGGTAAGTTTGCCTTTAAAAAGACTTGCGCTGTTAAAAGGATTGTAAGACATGCGAGTTTTACCCAGCATGGTGCAGTTGGTTTTTTGACGTGTGTTCATGCGAATTCCTTTATTTTTTAGTTTTCGATAGGGTCACTTATTTGTAGGGCAAATCGACTTAGTGCGTAATCCCCTTTATTCAAGATCCTTGGTTTGATCTTACCAGGTTAGAACAAAACGCGCAAACATCTGGTTATGTTGCTAAAACAATAATTTTAAAACAAAACAGATACTTCAAACATCATAGTTCATTATAAAATCTATTGTTTATAACCATTGTTTAATAAATAAGCTTGGCACGGAGGGGATTTCGACGCCACCCACTGTTATAAAAGTTTTTTCTATTTTTGATAATATATAAGGAAGTTGAACAGATTTCTTTCAATGGAGAACAGACGATTCTTCGCTAATTTACAAAATCTTTTGATTTATTTTTGGAATCTGATAGAATCTTGTAGGGGTTGTTGTTGGAACAGTCTGTCAACGTTGTCGGGTAAGCCGCAGGTCCAGGGTTTAAAGCTCGGGATATGCTGTTTTTTTATAAATAATATAGTATCTTAATGAGTAGTGATTTCGCTTTATAACGTAAAGCGTCACAGCGACTTTATAACATAATTTAGTATACTTAGGGAAGTAGATTGAAAATCTAAGGGGTTCACAATTCCAAGGGGGTACCCTGATCACCAAAAGCCCTAAACTAAACACTTGATTAATTTATAGTAATTAAATATCACGTAGACATACCTCCTCCGTTTATTGAATACCATCCTGGGTAATCTGAGTATATTTCCCATGCTGAAGCACAGTGATAGCACTACTAAGCTCGTGCTCAAACACGGGCAAGAAACACATTTACATCGTGATTTCTGTTGAAACAAGAACAACATCAATTAAAATTGAGACAAATAATAATAGAATAGAATAGCCATTTATTAGAAACCAAATAAACATTAAACAAAATAAAAAAATTATAAAAAATTAATAGTTATAACAAAAAAAATAACTAATATCGTGTAGCTGTGACAACATTATGTTCGCTAACGTAAACATTGGCATTTTTCTTTATGTTCCAACGAAAATTAAAACCATTTATAATTACCATTAACATAAACCTTGATTTTAATATTAGATGTATTTTTGTATTGTAGTTAATACTTGTGAGAAAAAGATTTATTGTTCGCCTTTGCAATGATACCTCCAAAAACTGTTTCATGCTTAAAGAACATAATTTAAGAAATAAAGGTACAAAAATATAAAACTTTTAAGTATAAAGACAGTGTTGTCCAGCAATCTGGTTTCAAGACCTAGAGTAAGTTTGGCTTTTAAAAGCATGACCTTTAATCTAAATTAGTCTTTCTTAGCGAAATTTTCACTAAAAAATTTATAATGCTTCCTAACTAAAAGATCTAGTTATAATTTGGATTTTAAGATTTGTTTAATGTTAAGGGCTAATTTTAAATTTGAAAGAGGGAAACTTGTAATTTTTTTCCAGATCCTTCCGGACGTAATTATATATTTATTGGTAAGGAACACTGTAAACAAAATAATTGTTAACTTTTTTATAAGGATATTAAATACGGTATATGTAAGTGAAATGTTAAATTAAAGTGCCAAAGATAAGTGAGTTAACCTAAGTACCTTATTATTGCGTAGGCTAAATAAAATACAGTTTCCTTATGAATGTTCCTTCATTGAAGTACAGTTCATTCAAATTATACATTATTTGTTAATAGTTATTAATATTTTTTTAACCGGTTTGACATAAACTAAACGGAAACATTGGGGTACTTTATTTGTGTAAAATAAAGAGATTTTTTGTGGTTTAGCGAACTTTCAGGTTGTTGCATGCAACACAGATTTGCGAGGAAAAAAAAAAATCGGATACGGGGTGGTACTCGAACTGTTCTGCATTAATCGGAATTCGCGAGAAAATTCAGGGAAATATACAAAAATAATTTCCTCTTGCATTACTATATTTCAACTCCTCCACGAGTCATTATTATGTCTAAAATAATAGAAAATAAGTATTAAATTTGTAAACAAATAAAAAAAAGAAGAATTGTTATGAACTTACTAAAATTTATATTAAAACAAGGAGAACATGAAAAAAAACTACTTACGATACTAAACTAAGAGAAACATAAAAAAAATATTTTATTTATTTTTAATGTTTAACGTTTGTAAAAGGTTTACCTCGTGTGAGTACAAAGGGACAACTTAAAAAATAATTATTTTGACCAAATTAAAATTTGACTCAAACTTACTTGAACAAATAATCATTTTTTCTTAACTCGAAGATAAAATACCGTTGAAAGATACTATGGGCTTTGTTTATAAAATCCGTTTTAGAGAATTGCCTGGCTCAATATTTTTGCTGAGTCACGTCATCATTGGAAAACATCGGTAAAAACTTGTCCTTACTGCTCAAGTGAAAATTAAAAAACATGCATTTGATTTTGATAATACTAAGATGATTGAGTTGGAAAAATAATTAATAAGAAAAACCTATTACCTTGAAGCAAATTATATCTCCAAAGATGAAAATAAAATAAATTTCATAAAAGATGCTAGAAGTATGATCATACTATAAGACAGTCATACATTTAACCAACCCCAATATTCAATTGAGCTAATCAGTCTTGCATATTTTATTTGTTTTTAATTATAATTTAATAGATTCATATCAATCTTTCAGTGAATCCTCTGTAGCCTCCATCTAATTAAGTTTAATACCTTCATTTTTAAGGATTAAATAATTTGTCGAATAATTATATTATTTTCAATTTTTTAAGTTTTTGTATCAACATATTATGTAAGTTACTAATTTCGTTTTAATTTTTTTAACAACTAGTATTAATTAAACTGTATGGTTTAACCGTTCTAACATATTTTTTGCTTTTAAATTATCTACATAAGAAAGAATTTTTGACAAAAGAGATAGTATCTCAGGTTCCTTATATGTTTTCTAATTATGTAAGATGTATTTTGCTTAAAATAGTATTTTAAGTAGTTTTTCATGTCCTTATTTGCTTAAAGTAGTATTTAAGTAGTTTTTCAAGTCCTTATTTTGCTTAAAATAGATTTAAGTAGTTTTTCATGTCCTTATTTTGCTTAAAGTTAGTATTTTAAGTAGTTTTTTCATGTCCTTATTTTGCTTAAAATAGTATTTTAAGTAGTTTTTCAGTCTTATTTTGCTTAAATAGTATTTTAAGAGTTTTCATGTCCTTATTGCTTAAAATAGTATTTTAAGTAGTTTTTTCATGTCCTTATTTTGCTTAAAATAGTATTTTAAGTAGTTTTTTCATGTCCTTATTTTGCTTAAAATAGTATTTTAAGTAGTTTTTTCATGTCCTTATTTTGAAAGGTACTTTTTGTAGATCATAAAATTCAACTTTATACTTTCCCTAATTTATACCGTAGGTATAAAGGAAAAGTATTGTGTTTGCAAAAAATCCAAAACCGGGATATTACTGGGAATATCCGTTTCAGGTGTTTTTAAAACCTCCTGAGTGGTTTGTGTGTGTGTGTGTATCTTTAATGCTATTTATGCTATGAGTGTATTTATGCTAGAAAGCTGAAACTTAGTAATAATCAGTTTACCGCTGTAGTTTAAATTTGGTTCAAGTATATATACCTTTACGTAATAAATAATTACATTAAGTTTCGTTTCAATACAACAAGTATATCCATGATTTTTGGTGGATCACAAATGTTAAGCAGCATCCAGCGTGGTGAGTGCCTGCATTGGTGACCGCTGGGAATGAAACGAATATATTTACTATCTGAGGACGTCTTGCAGTATAAATTGAACGACTTGTATATTCTGAAAACAAGCGAAGCGAGTCCGAAGCTGGGAGAATGAGCGTAGCGAATATGATGTTATGAGGAAAAATTTAGAAGTACCCGGTATACATTTTTTTCATTTTCCACTATATTTTTAGCATTATTTTTAAATCTAATTTTTAACTTTATTTAATTTCAAAACTTATCAAAAACTCTTCCATTTATCTTTTATATATTGATGTTCTAATAATTTGTCATTTAATCAAAGAATCTTAGAAATAATTTTGTATTTCTCTTGGTATACATTATGTTATTACTTCGAACAATTATGTTATTGTAAATGTCTGATATTGGGCTATAAGCCTGAGTGCATGGTAAATAAATTAATAAAACATATCACAGCCATTATTATCTTTAAATCTTTGGTTAGGCCTCTCCTTCAGTATTCTTCTCCTATCAGGTCTTCTTATTTTAAAGTCTATAAACATTCTATTGAATAAGTACGACTCGTTACTTAGTTTTAACATAAATTATATACCAATTTCAATATAAATACAATACAAGTTCATACCAATTTAACATAAATTTCTACGGGTTTTTAAATTGTAAATTTAATATACCCATTTCGGAAATTGACTATAACATTTTATTACAAGTTATAAAAATGCAAACTCTTGCTAAAACTAGCTATTCTGCTGACGTAATAAACCCTTTTCAAAATTATATGTTATAAAATTAGTTCCTCGGATCTGCAGTATTAAATTAATTTTTATGCTTCTCCTTATGTGACCAGAAGACCATAGCAGTTCCTTTACCTCCAGTAAAGTAATATATAAACTAAGTAGAGAAACAAATGCGATTTCTTTCAGACCTGGTGTGTAGTTCACATCTTGTCCACCAGGGAGTCGGCTCAAATTTTCCAATAGGCGTAGCAATCTTCCTTTACCTTTGTAAATTAAAACAAATTATTTAAGGTAATCAAAATGTTTGTTTTTATTGCATTTCTTTAAACATTTTAGTATAAAAAATTAATAATTTGTGCAAAAATACGTTTTGACGTATCCAATAGAGGTTTATGAACGAATCTTTAAATACTAGGTTTGTTAAATTACTTAAAACGAGCGGCTAATTAAACTTTCTTTTTGTGTGCACTACTTAACTTAGTACATTTTTGCGAGTTATATTTATTTTTTCCCTTAAAATATTAATTGTAATTAGTAATTTAACAACTCTAACTTAAAAATTTTGAATATAATTAAAGTAATCGCAATTTTAAGTTTTATTTAAGGCTTTACAATGTCGTCTGTATGCTCTTCAAAATCTTAATAAACATTTACCTTTACTATAGGTTCTTTTTTCCTAAATTATTGTAACAATTATTTCACAGAATTTAAGACAACATTAGCACGTAAATATTAAAGTACGAAAACACGATAAAAAGCTTAGACAAAAAGTAAAACAAAAATTAATGTTATCAGTGTTGCCAATAAAATTAAATAAAAAAACGTAAATCCTTAAAGGCTCATGCGCAGTTACTCCAATTTTAGCTATATTTTCTTTTTGAGGCAGCTATCAACAGATCACGCATGTCTGATTTTTGTAAAGGTTAGTATAGAAGTTTCATAACTTGGTTTATATATTACTTTAACCTCCAGCCATTTGACATACTGCTCTCTTTTTTCATTAATCCCAAGTTTTTAGAGCTGCTAATTCCATAACACATGATGACTTATTTAGCTATTCGCTTCCTCTACGCAAACACTTCCTTTCGAATCATAGTAATATTTAAAACACGACAATTCCTTCATTTTCTAATTAATAACCTGAATCAACCTTTTTTCTATTCTTTTTTATTATTTTTACCTTTCTATTTAATTATCTTTTTCTTCTCTAAAGTATTCATGCCTTAATTATTCTTTCATTTTCCCATTCTCATATTTTCTAGTCTTTCAAATGCACATATCTACTTCCTACTTTTCCAGTATTATTAGTTCTTACTTTTATAAGATATAATTTTTTAGTGTATATTTGTTTCCTTTTATTACCATAAAAGTTTCTTTTTTATTACCCCTAAAATAATCCTTTACATTTGACCCATTTTTTTTCTTAAGTATAATCTTTATCCTAGATAATTTTTCATTTTATAATTCACCCACTAGTTTTCCAGTGCATGGTTTATATTTATTAAATAAACATATATTCTGTTATGCCCATTTTAAGTGATTTATTTATTTTTAATTTTCCTCATTTATACCGTAGGTATATAGGAAAAGTATTGTGTTTGCAAAAAATCCCGAAAAATTCATCCCGAAACCGGGATGAAACCGGAATTATCCGTTTCAGGTGTTTTTCAGGCATCCTGAGAGGTTTTTTCAAATTTGTTTGTCTGTGTGTTTGTCTGTTATCATCGTAGTTCCCAGTATATTTATGATAGAGAGTTGAAACATTGTACAAAAATCAGTCTACCGCTGTAGTTTTGCTATTCAGATTTGAAGAATAAAAAAACGCGGAAAAATTATGCGATCCGATTGAAATTTGGCACGCATGTAGCCGTGTATAAGACTAATATACGTGCTAAGTTTCATCTCATTATCAGCATTAGTTCAGTTTTAATCAAGTGATCCCCCCTCTAAATATCCCCCACCCCACCTCTACCCGCCTCCGTGAACCCAACCTCATAACCTCATTTTTCTTTTAAAATTCCCTAAAATGTGTTATTTCACTACTAAAATGTGAGTGTGTTCTTCTAAAATATATAGTACATATGCACATACTACTACAAGTATATAGTAGTAATAGTTTTATTCAATTAATAGTATTCTAGTAGTAATATACATTAAAAAAAATTAATTGAAAAGGATCGAATAATTATGAACCGCTAATAATTTTAAATTGTTGTAAAAATATAAAAAGTCAAATAGTAGGCCTTAAACAGGGCAGTTTCAACATGAACGTTTTATAGATTCAGACCTTGGACATAAAAGTACATCGACAACAAAGAGCAACAGGTGCGGTCTTATTGATAACTTATCACATTAAAATTGAAATTTTGTATAGTAATTCGGTACAAATGAAATAGGGGCTTATTGAAAAAGTTATCAGATTGATGTCAGGGGCATTGAACAATAAAATAGCCTAATTCTAGTAAATGTGGAATTTGTCCACTAGGGACCAACCAAGAACTGTAAAAAGAAATTAGCAGAATATAATTACAAAGTATAATCAGTTTTAGTGAATTTCCTAAGAATCTTCATCTAAAGAGAGTTATTTTAACATTCTAGGACCTAGGAAATGTATCTTAAATATAATTCCAAGGTCCTAGGGTAATTAATAAGCTAACGGCAATCTATCAAGGCATTATTTTTGCTTTCAGGTTATTTTACGATTTTTCTAAATTAAACAGTATTGTAAGGTTGTACTCATGGCATAACAATGTTAGGTAACGCGTAAATAATAAGTAATATTTTTAGTAGTTTAGGTAGTCTGTTAGTTGTTCATCAGTATTTAATAGTTGGTTAGTATTTAGTAGTTAATATTTAGCAAGTAGTAAAACAAAATCAATATTTAATTTAATAATGTAAGCATATTAGTTTTATAAGAATTTTCATCAAATTAATTTAACATTATCCATTAATGGAGGTTAGGTTATTTTAATTACAATATAGCAATTGTAATTCAAAGAAAATACCAATTTCAGCATCTAATAGCAGTTGGTCAATATTGTGGGTTAATGACGTCACACATATTTCATAAACAATAGGGTTCGGGACATAACAAGGTTGATTTTATGTACCAAGTTTCATTTATCCCAGAAAGCGTTCAAAAGTTATCATGTACCATAGAAATTTCTGGGTACAAAAATCTCGTACATACAGAGGTATATTACAAGAGAGGCCCTATCGGTTGCATTTTGAAACATCAGAAAAGTTACCTGACCACATTCGATCATCAAAATAATCTAACAAACATAACAAAAATACATTTACTTATATTTATATAATAGAACGTTTAAAATACAAACCAAAACAGAATGTGCTAGAGGCCGTAAACAATTGATTTATAATAACCTTAACTCACTTTTGGAGGAGGTTTCAATGAGGTTACACAGAGCCCCTGACAGCCCCAAAAGATGTTTCATGCTCTTAATGTATCGATAGATAGAATATATGCTCTCTCTAGTTATTATCTCTGTGCATATTATATATAATATATATATATTATATATATATATATATATATATATATATATATATATATATATAAAATATATATATATTATACATACATAAAACACACACAGTGTTTAGGAGAAATCCTGGTGTCAGCTTATTTTGCAAACACAATACTTTTCCAATATGAATACGGTATAAACGAGAAAAAGTAAAAATTGATCATATTGTGAACCATGTAACACTTGGAAACAATTATTCTTATAATATATCATTTGATACTACCGAGTTTGGCAAAACATGAATAGTCGACACGATTTCGCACGATGACACATTATAATGACTCAAGTATTCTTATAATACTGATACCTCGCTTAGGACAAGAGATGTAGCATATAGAGCAGAGCTATTAATAATTTATTTACTATTTATCAATAAATAATGAAATTATTTATTTTAACCGTGGGGCTTTGGGTGAACTCACACCGGATGGCCAGTCCGGCACCTCACAGAAAAAGGGGATTCCTTTGACTAGGAATTCTGAAAGATATCAGGGTGTTAATCAGAAAACATAAGTAGTATTCAGAGTTAATACGTTTATTGATAAATGTAAGTTGACATATATATTTAATGGTATCAGGTATGCTTAACAGGTCTAGGTAAGATCAGTCAGTTTATAAGTTAATCAATTACTATGCACATACAAACGGTAAACTCTACTATAGGACAAAGAATTACTTACAGGTCGCTGCGACGATAAAGGTGAGGAGCATCTTAACTCTTCCACGATTCTCAAGCTGGTACTTTACTAATTGGTTACTGAAACCTTACAACAAGCCTTAACCAATGCCCGTGTTATATTTATCAATAAATAATAAAATTATTTCTTAATAAATGAATAATTTTACTTTTTTATTTTAAAAAAAATATTTATTGTTAAATTTTTCTTTTTTTTTGTATTTGCTTTCTTATAATTATTATTTGTAAAAATTGATCCGTTAATTTTAAATAAATAAGGAAGGTTCATAAAAATCAAATTAGCTCCAAATACTTATTATCATTACTATAAATACTATGTTGTTTTGTTTCCTATAATATTAAAACAATTGTAATTAAATAAAAATAAACATCCGTTTCCAATGAATTATCACTGTTTTCAGCGACCAACAATTTATTATCTGGTAAAGATCAGAGAAATAATCATAAAATCTTAACGCAGATACAGTATAAACTGGCTTACTTCATGCACTATCGAGTTTGGCAGTTATATACTAAATTTGTTTACAGCTCAAGTGAGTTAAAAATAAAATATATCAGTAGAAAACTAATAAGACTCGAAAATAAAAACAGTTCCGATGAATAGGTTTAAGTCTGCAATTAATACACAAAAATATTAATCTAAGCTTTTGACAGCTACGTTTAGCGAGGAATTCAATGTAAAAAGGTTACGTTATATAAAATTTAGGACAAATAATACCCTATTGCTTAAATTATGTTTTAAATATATTGTTCAGATGATTTATCTTTTAAATTTATCGCTTGACATATATGAGTTTTCAAATGTCTTATGGTAGAACCTTTATGGTAAATAACAATTAAATTAGTACATAACGATCTACTAGAACAAGAATTTTTTTTAAATATTTATTTTTATAACTCATTCTCTTACCTTAAAACAAACGTAGTAGAAAAATACCTTGTTTTAAAGCAATTTCAAGTGTCATGATGCCATACATTTTTTACAAAAAAAAAATGGCCTCGAAACCCCCCCCAAAATATCACAATATGTCAAGTTTCGTTTAAATTTGAGAAAGCCATTGAGGATTATTGTTCGCCATACGCAAAGGTAAAACCTATATAAAGATAACCACTGTATATAATTTTTAATTTATTTAAAAGACACTGGATAGGACTGGAATAACAACTTTTTACTTCTTTGAATGACTATATTTCGCCATGACTATATGACTCCAGGCGATAATATATATATATATATATATATATATATATATAATATATATATATATATATATATATATATATAATATATATATATATATATATATATATATATATATATATATATATATATATATATATATATATATATATATATATAGAAGCTACTGGATCGATTCCTCCACTCCTCTGTCAATTTCCGTCATCCTAACAACGTCATTTCGGACTAATTATTTTGGATATATATTTTTGGCATCAGGAAACCAATTTGAATCGACGCCCCCCCTCAACTTTCGTCATTTGAACAACCTCATGAGCGTCATTTTCATGATGAATATTCGCTAAAAATGAGAAAAAATGAAAATCATTTCCACAATGACTGCCAAGTCATTTCAATTAGCGCAATGGATCTTGGTTGGGGGGATGGTCATGGTCACTCTTGCTATAATTTATAACATAACGAATAAATATGGTTGTAAAGAGAAAATAAGTGTAATAATACAAAGAAAGGGAAACAAAGCGTATACCCTCGTACAACTAGATGTAAACTTAGCAGTAACTTGAGACGTGATAACTACAACTTCTTCCTCGGACAACAATAAAATCATAATTTGAGGAAAAACAACTTCCTGCTTCAAACCAATCAAATACCAAAACGGAAAAGAATTACAGTTACATCAAAAATCATTCCACCCAATATAGACGTGTAAATATTTAACTTATAATTCAAAAATGAAATAAAATTGGGTATGGGGTACCTCGAACCTTTTTATCACTTTATCGGATACACTATGCTCATCCTCACCACTTCGGGTTCACTTTGCACGAATTATATTGTAGTACGTCTTGAGACGTAAGAGCTCTTAGACGGTGAAGTTGCCTCCGTGGTCTAGGTTGTTAAGGCGTCAGTTATTGAACTGACCTTTGACATCACGGAGGTCTGGGGTTCGCATCCCAGGTTAGGCTCTCAGTTTCTATAAGATGATAGTTTAAATAAATTGTCGCCAACTTTAGAGTACACTTGGAGCGTAACGGCTGCAACTACCACTTGAAGTGGTTCCCGCAGGGGTTATCTCTGATGAGCCGCAAGGCTCTAAACGGGCATTATTATTATTATTATTATTACGTCTTCAGACTAGCTTTGCTCGTCATAAAACAGGTGAAAACTCCGTTTAATTCCCACCGGTCACCTATCCAAGTACTGAACTCGCTTAATGCTGCTTTACATGAGTGATTAAAAAACCGAAAATGTACTAGTCGTATTTAAATGATGAGTGGGTGTCTGTCATCATTGTAGCTCCTAATGCGATTAGGCTAGAGAGTTGAAACTTTGTATAAAATTTAGTCAACCACTGTAGTTGTGCTGTTGGAAAAATATTTTTTATGACGTCATTAAGCCGCCATAATTATGACTCAGAGAAAATTTGGAAAAGTCATAAAACGCGAAAAACTAATGCTATCGGATTGACATTTGGCAACCATGCAGCTATGTATAAGGCTAACATTAGTTCCATTTTCAACATATGACTTGTGTACGTCTTTATAAAATTGTAAAAAATGAGAATATAATCCAATTGAGTTGAAATTTAGTACAAGTGTACCTACGTGTAACACGTATATATACGTATTAGATAAGTACACCATGTCTCGTTTCAATACCAAAAGTATATCCATGATTTTTGTTGGATCATAAAAGTTAAGCTGCATTGAGTATGGTCAGTGCTGTACACATCCGTTTCATTCTTGGCGGTCATCCGACTGATGAAAGTGAAACTGATATTTACTATTTAATTTCGCGCCCTCGGCAGGCATGCCAGAAAAATGCCAGAGGAGTCGTGCCCTCTGGTCACCCCTATTGACGAAGTAGTTTCAGTCTGGGATTCAGTCTTAGTTCGGTTCTAGTTGGGCCACGATGTTTATATATTGCCTCTTGGCCGCTACGCAGCGTCAACGCTGAAGACAACATCGTGACCCCAGCTCCTCCCTGTGGCCTCTTTGCAGCTACATTGTTGTCTTGTAGCAGTTTGTCGTATTACCAGTTATTAAGTGGCATACTAACTACTAACGCTTATACACAATATAAGCGAATCCCCAAATCTATTAGTCGAAAAACGTGATTTGTTTAATTTCTTTAAAAATGAACAATTTTCAGGTACACTTAATCAAAAAGTGGCTCTTTCAACAACAATCTCATTCACCTTATTAAGATGTATATAACACTCATACATAGTGTTATCTAACAATCCGTCTCGGCTAATCCAAACATTTTTAAATCAGGGAAAGTTATAGATCTTTGTTTAGAAATGATAAAGAAAAAAATTGATAAAATTCTGTTGTTACAGAGGAATGAGCCAACTAGACGTACGTGCCACTAGGACTAACCACGTTCTGTTTCGATATGCCCAACTGAAAAAGAAAAGTTGTTCTCTTATCATCCAACTGTTTCTAATACATATTTCTAAAGTTTAGAAATTTCTTTGGGATAAAAGGATTAGTATGTGACCAAAACAAGTCTAGAACGTTGTGAAAACCATTTTTTTTGTTACAAAAGTGTTTTTATGGAGATTCAAAAAAATATTAAAAGTCTGAACATAAAATCTGCATTTTCATTTTCAGCGATAAGTGCGGCTAAATTACACTGCGCTTTTCCTGTTTTATACTTAAGTATACAGGAAAGTGTATTTGCACTTAAATTTCGAAACCGGGATTTCTGCGTATCTGGTTAAAGATGATACTTAAATCAATAATTGGGTCTAGTCATGGAGATATTATTATTAGAGGCCAATTTTGAACATCGAAAAAATAACCTGACCACCTTCGCTAAAAATATAATGTCATAATCATTACAAAATTATTTTATTTTATTTTTAACAATTTACAATAAGCGGCCGTTTAATGGCCGATTTTTACAGCTCCACAATTATACTAACTTATATATAAAAAAAAAACGTTAAAAATACAAATCAAAACACAAACAATGTGCGGAAAGCGAAAAGATTTATTATAACCTAAACTCACTCATGAAGGAGGTTTCAATGAGGTTACAAAGAGCCCGAAAACGATGTTTTAGGTTTTTCAATGTATTGAGATAGGCTAAGCCTCCTCTAGTATATATCTCTATGGGTCTTGTTGTGCTTTCGAAATAATTCTTCTATGACGTCATTACCTATTACTCATTACTGAGGAAAAAAATCATAAATTTATAAAACACGGAAATGTAATCAGACCAAGTTGAAATTTAAGACAAATTTGCATCTATAAGTGGTTAATGGATCTAATTCATTTCATCTTGATAATGGTGGCCATCATCAATGGCCATCATCTTGATAAATTAAAAATATATACTTTTCAATTTTCAAACTTTGACAGACAATAACTATTACTTTCCTCATTTCTTTTAAACGTACAAAATATCACTAGATAGCGTGACAAATAAAGGTCCTATATAGTAGTATAAATTCCGAAGCAATTTAACCTTTAGTTTTTGACTTATTGACAAAAATATATAATTATTGATGCCACACTTAAAATAATGAACAAGAGTCCTTTGGTCTCTTGGGTTTCAGGCGGCTTATTTTTGTTTCCTTCAATTAGCTCGTCCTGACGATATATGTTCGTATCAGATAGTCTTTGTTTAGGCCCGTATTCACCAACCTAACAACCGTTATGAAAAACAACAAAAATTTAAATGTTCATGCAACTCGAATAAATTATAGGATCGTTTTAAAATTTAGCGCGCATGTAGACCTATATAATACCACCAACTGTGCAGGAGTTTCATTTAATTAACAGTATTGGTTTAATTTTTATCGAATGACATATATAATTTTTGTTAAAAATAAAAAAATTATCTAATGAATTGAAATTTGGCACAAGTGTGTCCCTTTATGTAGTGAATGAGTATAATAAGTTCAATTACAATATATTGTTAGATATTGTTAGATGATATGTTAACAGCATAGTGTGAGGTCAGTACATGGATGGGTGACTGCTTGTAATAAAAGGATGTTTTTACTGTCTAAGGACAAGCGAAGGGAGTCCGAAGAAGTACTGTACTATAATTGGGTGATTTCCGTATTTTGAAGACGAGCGAAGCGAGGCAAAAAAAGCGAGGATGACCGCAAATTAAATCCGATATGATGAGGAAAAGATTCAAATTAGTTCCACCTTGGAAATGCGCTACAAACTAGTGGCTAGTTGGTCCTAGCATACCAATTTGGTGAATAAAACCATATGCCGAATTAAACATACATGCTCAAAATAATGTCGAGTTCCGATGTCAAGGCGGTTTCACTGATTCTTTAGCGGAGAACACACAACTATTTGCCTAAGAAAAATACACAATTCTCATGTTTTCTCACGTTCCGAGCATTTGGTTCTTGAAACTTTTAATTCACTTATTGTTTTTTAACCTTAATAATTAGCATATGCAAGAAATGTAAATGCATTATGACGATGCAAATGATATATATCTAAAGCAAAAGAATGTATACTTTGCATTTTGATAAAAAAATATATGTTTTTAATTACTTTAGAGCTTTTTTGGACTGTTTTA
>JACMZG010001908.1:61787716-61828011 GCA_018340805.1 Microvelia longipes
TTAATTTCAAGTGTAGGTATATTTTATCTAATCTAGACAGAAGAGCCGTGAATTTCTATGGTTCCTCTCATGCTTTTTTCAAGCAATCATACATATTTTACTGACTCTTATAGTCTAGTGAAAACTAGAAACAACAAGTGCCCTCGCTGTTAAACCAAACCTCCATACACTTTAAACTACAAGACAGACACACTATAGTATTATAATAAATCTACTGTGAGGGTCCAAAATTTTGCCTAAACCCAGTTTTATTTAGGGTAAGGGATCTTCAACGAGTACCTGACAACGCACAGGCTCGAGACCACCGGCTTTACGTCACTTCTGAAGGGACGTAATTTGACGCAGGACGCAGAATATTAATCCCTCTCATAAAAATCCCTGAGGCCCGTGCTGGAATTGAACCCATGACTAAATAAACTCGGAAGTTTAAAGTCTATTTATTCTGTGTTATGGCCGCGTACCATAACCACTTCACCACGGGTGAATCCAGTTTTGTGAATACTAAACATAGTTTAAAGTATAGTTAAACCGCAGTTTAAACTAGGTGGATTCGAGTTAAAGTGATCATATACCACAAGTATTAATTAAGTAGCAGGTAAACAAATCGCATAGTACATATAGGGCAGAACAGACATAATAGTTGACTAATCTGTAATTAAAAGACGTACTGTACTGGCAAAGTAATTGTGAAGTGTAATTGTAGACTAGTAGAGTAATATTACTCGGACTGTATGACAAGTGATCGAGTCATTGTCGTCACGAGGTCATCTACTAAAAATTAAACTAAACTTGAATGAATAAATACTTCCTTCCTTTACATAAAATACACATTTATTGAACACTATAATTTGGAACGCTTGCGCATGAATATTTATAATAATAAAAACGTTAAACTAATACTGAAGGAGGTAAATTAATTTTCCCTTTAGTGGAAAAATTATAAAAAATCACATCAAGAGATCTAGTTAGATGTTACTTAAAAATTAAAGCAACTTAATAATTTATTAAGGATAAATAGAGTATTATATCTCAGAAACATTATTTTACTTATGTGTTTAAATTAGTGTTTAAATATCATAGAAAAGTAGAATCAATCTTAAAAATTAAAGGCAATCGGACTAATCTGATTGCCCGGAAGAAGAAAGCATTGTCTTAGATCTTAAATTATTTTAAAAAATAAATAATTCTGGTGCGAAGGACCGCAACCCACGGGAAATTTCTTTGAAATGCGATCTTTGAAATTTTATTTCTTGCTCCAGTATTTGCTTTACAACCTGAGCAGTAGCGCCACAACTAGTTATACATAGATTATACAAAGCACGGCACAGCAATAAATGTATTGCCAATATATTACATATTTATGTACCAAGCTAGAGCGTTCGAAAATAGAAATTAACCTCAGAGTGGTTAATCCTGAAATAACGTGGCGCTCATTTCTAAATTGTATGATTAAATTTTGGTAAAAAGGAAACTTTGTCGAATTTTGGCTCAGCCCATTCTTCACTGAGCTAGGAGGGGCTGTCTTTAACCCAAGAAAGACAATGTACCTAATGTACTCATTATTTTTTTAAATGTAATTTTAAAACGTTACACTTCAACCCAAGAGGCTGATAAATGTAGCACATAGATCTTCTCTATGTGTAGAAAACATATGTTCAAAATGCCATCTGTTTAAATAAACATTTCCTTTAATAAACATGACGTCATGCAAACAGAAGTTATTTTATTTATTTATTTAAATTATTCAAAAACATAAAATTGAATGAAACTCTTCCAACATCATTTATGAATGAAAATAGATTCAATGAGAATCTTCAGAATGAAAACTCAAAAAACTCTCCTAACATGTGCTGTCATTACTTGGTCATTTTGTCCTCCGAACATGTGCTATCACTACTTGGTCATTTTGTCCTCCTAACATGTGCTATCACTACTTAGTCATTTTGTTCTCCTAACATGTCCTATCATTAGTTGGTCATTTTGTCCTCCTAACATGTGCTATCTCTACTTGGTCATTTTATTCTCCTAACTTTTGCTATCACTACTTGGTCATTTTGTTCTCCTAACATGTGCTATCACTACTTTTAATTTTGTTCTCCTAACATGTGCTTTCACTATTTGGCTAATGAAACTTTTTACGCTTTAATCTGGCCCAGGATTTTAATATCTTTTTTATAGACAACTACATTTTTTACTCGATAGAGTCTAATGCAATAGATCGCTACAAACATACAGATATATTACTAGAGAGGTCCTATTATTTCAATTATGAAACCTCAAAAAAGTAACCTAAATACCATCGATTATTAGGGTTTCGAAGATAATCTTCGAAACCCTTATACTTTCTGTCGAGCGTCTGTCTGTCCGATTTCTCATCTCAGGAACTACAATACCTAGGAAGTTGAAATTTGGTTATACATGTGTAACTATTTTATCCAACAACAGGAAAAAATATAGCCAACTATATCACACGCGCATTGTCGATTATGAGCGAATGCGCACATTCGCCAAAAAAAATATTTTTGTGAAAAATCATGTGGGGTATCAAATTGTTGTAATTAAATTATCAATACAAATACAATAGATTATATAATAGAATGTTTATGATAAAAACACAAACACAAAACACAAACAAATTGCGATTTATTATAACCTTAACTTAGTCACAGAGAAGGTACATTTAGCCCCCGAAAGGCGAAGAAAAATGTTTCCTCTATGTTTTGAGATAATGTATGCTCCATTTCCATTATTGGAATTGGCTATGGCCCCTCTAGTAATATATCTCTATGGCTACAAATGATTTTATTTTAATACTGTAGATTTACACGGTAAATTAAATACTATTTACAGATTACAATCAAACTACGTGCGTTTGAAAAAAAAACAAAACAAGGAAACAAATTATATCTCGTCTATATTAGCTGTTTAATGTTAATTTCTTTAGTTATAATTATTATAGCTCTTCATTTATTTTAAATTTTGTTAAAACGCATTACATTTTCTCAAAGCCTGATAGTGCAGTCGCAAGACTGTTTTTTTCATGACTTACAGCTCAAAATTGTATCACTGGATACACATTTATTGTAGTTAAATGCCAAAATTCAAAGAAAAGAAATTTTACAGTAAATAACTTTATAGCTTGTCATGCAACGAAAACAAGTTTGTCTTTGCCTATAGATATCGACTTCGTATTGTCATGGTCTAGGCTTAATAAGTTTATTTAAAAAAATAATTTCTTTTGATTTAATTTTATTAAATTAAAATAAATTAATTATATTGAGCCTGCTATAATCATTAAAACTACTCTAGTTAAAAGTAGACCCTTTACTTGGGAAACAATATAGGATCCCCCCCCCCCATTGGGCCCCTGGAGATGTAGTTTGGGCTCTTTTAGGCCAAACCCTCCTTAGGCCTTTTTTGCCTCAGTCCGCCACTGTTTGTCGTATTGCTTAGGGTTTCTATAGGCGTCCCGATTTTGGCAGGACAGTCTCGATATTGACATCTTTGTCTCATTAAAGTTAAAATCCCGCCGAAACTAAAAATGTCCCGATAAAACCAATTTCTAATTAATTTTTCATAAAAACCATAACGCGAAAGCATATTTCGTCTGTAACTTTTTTATTATTGATTACATTGTTTAAAATAAATTCTAAATAAGGAATTTATATTTTCAAAAACCAAATATACATTCAATAATTTAAAATTATTCTTAATTTATGATTGGTTTGTGAACAAGGTTGTTGTCGTAGTTAAAGAGTCAACAAGGCACACGGCAAAAATATTTCCTTCACTGTTGATCTTACGAAGTGATGGCATTATGAAGAATTCGATTTATTTATGCTCTAACATTTTTATATCCATTATGGCTGTAAAGTGATATTTTGCTTTAGCAATTTGTCATCGCCTAACTTCGCTCAATAATAAGTTTCTACAAGAGTAAAATCAGTCTTAACATTTAAGTTGCATAAATTTACTACAACTCTCCCCCCCCCTCCTGCTTGCTAGATTTTTCCCGCTCAATCTCGGCAAACCTAGAATTGCTTGACATATTTCGCGAGGTCTTGTAGAATTTCTATTATCATTTGTACGTTCTTTTCGAATATCTATCGTATTTTGTCACGTCTACAGCACATTTTCCCAGAATGTCTATCGTATTACGTTAAATATATTGCAAGGTCTTTCGGAAAGTTAAGTTTCTGTTGTACGTCATTTCAGAATGTCTATTGTACTTCGTGATATCTTTTAATTTTGCACGATATATCGTCTTTCGGAAAGTTAAGTTTCTATTGTACGTCATTTCAGAATCTCTATTGTACTTCGTGATATCTTTTGAGTTTGCACGATATATCGTCTTTCTCACAAGTTTTTTTTTCTTGCGTTTAATATTCTTCACAATCATATAGGTTCGATCCACTTTATCTGTGAAACCGCGATAGTCTCAATCGATTGTAAGGTAAAATAATGCTCATTGAAATGAAGAACATGATAATAAAATCTCTGCTATATTGAAAATTAAATGCATGATTTTCCTGTAAAGGAAAATCCTTGATAATGAACTATAACAATAAGTCAATGGCAGTAAAGAAATCATTACATCAATTTACCGCACACGTGAGAATTTTATAGATCCGCAGGAGCTAACTATACAATGTCAAAATGTTTATCTTACTCATACCTTTATTAAAATTATATTAAACTGATAATAAGCGTAACAATAATATATTATTGTATTGGTATTAATGCACGAGTTTACATAGATAATACAGTATTATATTTTCAGTCAGGCATAATTTACACACAAAAGATAATAAAATACATAATTTTTATAGAAATAAAAACGTCAATTGTAATATGCTTAGAAAAATATATTAACCATTATGTTTCTCATTTAGATATAAATTAATTAAGTGTGATAGGAACGGAAGCGAAACAGAGAGAAGATTAAGTTGTTGAACTTGAAAATCTTATTATTCTGATGTTTGATCCGAAATATTTTATAACAATTTTTACTTGTATCAACTGTTAAACTAAGTTTTGAATATATCAAACCAACTATTGAATATATCAAACTAAGTATTGAATACATCAAACTAAGTATTAAATATATCAAACTAAATGTTGAATATATCAAACTAAGTATTGAATACATGTATTTACATGCCATGATTGACAAGTGGCAAACAGATCAATACAAATAAGTAGTATCATTTAAATCTTTCGTCTAAAACATCTAGCCCACTCCATCAGATAATTAATTAAAATTTTGTGTCTAAAAAGTCAGAGGGGAATGTTTCTTTGTCAATGAGTCTACTTCTCAATGAGTATAAATTGACAGTCAAATTTAATTAACTATAAGACGTTCCTTTGTCGATTAACATAATTCACAAGAAATATAAATTAACAAGGATGTCCCTTTGTCAATTAACAAGGATGTTACTTTGTCAATTAACAAGGATGTTACTTTGTCAATTAACAAGGATGTCCCTTTGTCAATTAACAAGGATGTTACTTTGTCAATTAACAAGGATGTTCCTTTGTCAATTAACAAGGTGTAAGTAAAGAAAATGCATACTTTAACAATATTCAATTTTAACAAGTTTTAGGACTCCTTAAGAAAGGCTTAATGCCTCCTTAAGAAATGGATTAGGTTTAGGTAAGGAGAATGAATCGGCCCTTAGACTAGAATTGAAACTAAAAAGAAGACTTTAAGTTTAACGGAAAAATAATACAATAGAAGTTCACGGATGAACTCGAGCCACATGCAGACATAGTGTTCAGGGACTAAAGTGTATTTAGACTTAAACACATTTAGACATGAAATGGTTTGCAATTGCGACAATGGTGAATTATCAGTCAAATTATATTAGCTGATCTTAAGAATCATTTAATATAAAAAATTCAAATAGTTATATTTTCATTTTATTTATCAATTGCTATTTTCGAATTAAGTCCTCAATGTCAGTAACACGATAAAACAACGGACAAAAACAACGCGATAAAATTCCAATAAATAAAACAATAACTATTTTAACGACATCGTTAACCTAATTTAATATCAGTAAGTATTGTTATAGTGAATTTTCATTCTATCTAAAGAATGTTAACAATAATAATACTTAATACATTCGAGTGTATGAAACCATTAATATGTATTGTATGTAAAGAAGAGAAGAAAAAAATATATTGTTATGTATTCAATACATTTATAACCTTTTATACAAAAACAAAGGCTAAAGTCAAGGTATGAGATCTTTTCATCGATCAAGTTCATCTAAAATGTATATCATTTAAAAACATTAAAAGGCGACATTATTAGAGTGAGTTCCACCCTTAGAATAATACTATATATAGAAGGAGCACAGAACCGTAAACACAATGTAATTCCACTGATAACACGAAAGCCGGTTGACTGGTGCAACTAAGTAATGCTGCCAACCTGACAACAAAACATTATTTTAAATATTTGTCATAAATATCTATTAATGAAGAAAGATCGTAAAGAACAAATATAATAACTTAAAACACCTGCTGAGTATTTAATAAAACTGGTCTTAGATGGCAAAAGCGTGGCGGAATACAAGAATCTACATTTAGTTGACGAGGACTACTTATTAAATATAATTTTAATGAATACGTTAAACTACAATTTAAAATGCTTTAAACATTGTAATGCACCGATATTTATATTATTATTTTATGAATAATCAATCATTAATTAGTAATAGGACATAATAATTCAGCAACCGGAAGTGCCAACTTTTTTTTAGAAAATTGTATATTGTTAGGGTGGCAGCATTACTTAGTTGCACCAGTCAACCGGCTTTCGTGTTATCAGTAGTGCTCCTTCTATATTAAGTATTATTCTAAGGTTCCACCAATAGCTGTGTTACTAACTGTCACAGAGAATTAAAAATTTGTACACATCCTTGGTAAATATACTAATTAGTCTATTATCTTCCGAAATTCGGTATTTTACTTAGAAACACCATTTACCTCTTTGTTAAAATATAATCTGACTATGCTAGTCGAATTCCGCAGGTTTCAATACGGCGAATGCCTGTTTTTGTTCGATTCTGATGAAGGACGACCAAAGCGTTACATGTTAACTTCGCATAACTTTTAATAAACTTTTTTTAATTTCAAGTAATTTTAAAAAATTTTTAGCAATGACTTACTCTAGATCTACACTGTAGATATGTCGTCCTAAACTTTCAATTAACCATTAAGCACATATTTAAACAAAAGAAATCTTATGGTATGGTTTACTAATAAATTGTGTGGTTGGTCTGGTCTTGATGTAAGTTTATTAGTGATGAGATGACTAGGCATAAATGAGACACTGTAATATTGTATCTATAAAGTATATTTCGCTCAAACCTGTGGATATTCATGTTATAAAACCTACACCTAAAAAGATAAAATCCAAGTATAGGTCAATAATTTATAATAATCGGGAAAACTAATCTTAATCTACTCTCCTGTTAGGAACTTAAATATGAAAAAGAGAGTACTGCCATTTTAAAAATTCGCTTACTCATTCCTTGAAAAGAGCGAGGCGTTAAGAGAGGCAGTTTGTTTGAGGCATTTAATTTAATAATATTCGAAATGCAAAGAAGCGTAGAGTAAGTCTAGAGCTAAGTAGACGTGTAGAGTAGACGTGTCCTTGACTCATAATACCTGATGAACTTACTTAAGTTGAAAATCAAGTTCATTTTACATTGTCTACAAGCAAGGACATTGAACTTATGAGTTGATATGAACACGTATTTTATTTATTAGTCATTCGATTGAGTATATGTATCTGCCAATAGTATGAAACGAATATAGTCGAATATGGGCGTGAAAGGAAAACACGATTGTTAGATTTGGCCGTTTATTAGGTAGTAAATGTCTTTTCAGGGTTTCTAAAGGTTGCCATGGGGGGGGGGATATTTTCAATTTATACATCACTCTTCTAATAATTAAACTTTTATATACATGTAATACATCGCTAAGGGGTAACGCTAAAATTACAAATTAGCAGACAAAAACCAACTAGATAGTGTACCTAATCCAAATCTAGGTAGTGTACCTAACCCAAATCTAGGTAGTGTACCTAATCCAAATCTAGGTAGTGTACCTAATCCAAATCTAGGTAGTATACCTAACCCAATCTAGGTAGTGTACCTAATCCAAATCTAGGTAGTGCTACCTAAAATCCTAATTTAGGTAGTATACCTAATATCCTAATCCAAATCTAGGTAGTGTACCTAATCCAAATTATTTAGTGTACATCGATTTACATAAAATTGAAACCTATTATAACCTAAAACCTATAGGAATAACCTTTAGAAATGAAATTAATCATTAATAGGATGATAAAATAATTATACTAAATAACAATAAGTCATAAAAGGATGGCATTTTTGTTAAAGCATAATAGTATAATTGTATTCTTGTTACAAGAACATAGTATCATCTTCAGGTAATTTTATTATATAATAAGTATTCTTTTCATACGACTCCCAAGGCCAAGGCTGAGCTCAATTCTTCTTCCGCGACGTAATAATAATTTACAGATCACTTTTTACAGTTTTAAACAGTCATTGTAGTACAATAAACCAGTTCAATGTTGGAATAAATCCTATCTGCGAACATGAGTGCAATTGTTGTAACCATAACACCTTTTTAATCATGTAAATAAGGATTATTTTTTGCAGTCTTGCTATACAAAAAGGTCTGGTTTTTATATTGTATTCATAGAGAGAGAGAGAGAGAGAGAGTTACAATAATTACTATACACCGTCTCTAGACTGTGTATAATGTAAAGTTTATTGACTAGTTTTTAGGGAGTAAAGAAGCACTTTTCACTCCCAAGGGAGAAAAAGTTACTTTTTCTCCCTTGGGAATAAAAAGTGTTTCCTATAATTGGAATTATATCCATTTTTTAGGGGAGTGGTGTCTTCTAAATTTATACAGTGGACCGATCAATTTCTGTAACACTTTCCCGGGGGCGGCATCTCTAAAATTTAAAATGGGGATCCAACCAAACAATTTATTTTATTGGCTCATATTTATTTTTTTGGTTACAGTAAAAAATCAAGATAACAATAACTCATTATATTAAAATAAAAAAACTTATAACTTAAATAATTAAACAAGTAGAAAAGGGGTTTTAAATACTTGCTACGAGATTTTAGAGGCAGAAAATATTGCTTGAATGTTCTTGCAACACTCACAATATCAGGTAGAGTTGGTCTTGAAATTTGGCAATAGTAACAATATTTTTATATTAATTTTTTCACTATTATTTTCATTTAATATATTTAATAGCAAAATTAGTTTACCTTGTTTACAGTTTTAGTAATTATTTAAAACGTTTTACATTTGTGTTTTTATTTAAACAAAAACAAAAATTATGTAACAAATGACAAAATAAACAATAAAAATTTGACGATTCATAAACAGCCATAAATATCAGTGTTGCCAATATTTTATTTAAAATTATATTTATTAGGTATTTTATAAAAATGTTTAATAATTTATAATGAATCGTATTTTAAGTAATAATATATAGATAATATTATTATAAACAATAATCATGTATATCAGACGAAAATCGCCGAAATTAACCCAATAACCTGCAATATAATAACCTCAACTCATTCATTTCTTCTCCTAGGGTGTTTTGACTTTTTTACCATTATATTTAAACGTACCATAACCAAGTAAATTTCCCGTACTTAAAATATTTTGTCGACAGTGTGGTAAAATTACATTTTGCAGCTTAAAAACAGTTCAGTAATGACTAATTTAGCAGCCGTAATGTTTACATGGAAGGTTCGTATAAACATGATACACAAGCACTAAGATTATTACCATTACAGTAAGTTAAATTTTATTTTATCTTATAAGTATGCTGTAAAATGAAGTTAAGATTATCCAAACGTTATTATTTATTAACATATCCTATTACCTTATTTATTTATTTTAGCCTTTTATTTCAACTTTAGTGGTGATGTAATATAATTCAATCCATGAATTAATAATATCATTTGTATTTTATAGGTTTGTTGACATGATTGGCTGGGGTCAGGCGAAATGTAGCCATTTAAAGTAGTAAAAAGTACATCTTGAGACTGAGCATGAATGGAGTTAATTGTAAATAATTAAATGAAAAGTCTCTCCACAAAATAAAAACTTTATTGGCAAAGCACTTTTAACCTAGCTAGAGGCCATCATCAGTGCAAAACCGTTGAAAAAATAAAGGAAGACGAGTGTGTCTATGATTAAGCTTTAGATATTACATTCAGACTCTGAATCTGATAATGACCTCTAGCTAGGTTAAAAGCGCTATGCCAATAAAGTTTTTATTTTGTGTAGAGACTTTTCATTTAATTAAGTTAAGTGTCTTAAAACATTTTTACATATTATATACAATGGTGACTAATGCTAATAATACTAATACATGATGTTTTGCACTTTCATAGGTAATTTTCGAAAATATAGAAGCCTTTAAGATTTAACAAATGTAGCAGTTATAGTAATTATATTTCTAAGATTTCCACTAAGGAATTAAATGACGTTACATTCCTGTTTTTCATTCGAAACAATTGTGTCAAATCAAATCAACCTTCACCTCTACTGTTGTTTGAAGAAGAAGCTTTACTGAACTAATACCTTGCCGTTTACTCCATGACTAATTCATGATTATACGGATCTAACCATCATTAATCTTCCTGAGGCAACACTGTCTCAATATCATGGATATAAACTATTTTTCAGCACAAAAACCTTTCATGCGTTGTAGGTTTTGGAAGACATTTAAGTCTAGAGAATAAGAAGTGAGAGGTCCATTTATTAATTTAATGTTAATATTACTAACTAGAATTTGAAGAAAAAGTTGTTTAAGTTACATAAACATGCAATATTATCTACAAGTAGTCGACCAACAAGGGGGGAATAATTATAAGGCCCTAGTGTCGTCTTAAAAAAATAAATGCAAATCTGAAAATTTTGTTAACAATATTTATATTTTTGTTATAAATGACAAATCTAAACACTAAAGTTTAAATCATCTTTAGGCACATCTGTCAAAACTTTGATAATACCCAATTTTTAAACTTTTTTGTAAGGGTTCTAGAAAATTTACTTACGGCCCTAGCTTTATACTGGCTATAAACAGAATAAATAGTAAGTCATCGTTCAAAACTTATTTTTAGAGCACTTTGTTGCTCTAATAAATAAGCACTTTGTTGACCAAAATAGCAGCTCATATAAAACGCGTGTATGAACAAACAAACGTAAACTTAAATTGCTTGAAGCCATGTAATGGCATATTATACAACATGCTACATTCGTTGGATATTACGTCACATATTACAACCTTCGTTGCAATCTATTAATGCGTCAATAAGTTGTGATGATTAAAAAACTTTGTTATCAATATATGCAAAATTTAAACGCTCGTGATTATTCAATAAAAACTAAAAAAAAAAAATTATTTTTTACAACAACAATAATATTATGCTGCAATAAGTATTATGTGCATGTTTAAATATAGGTATTATCAAGTTAGCAAACGCTGTTTCGAAGCGTAAGGTGGATGCAATCTTTAACAAACAAAACAGAAAACTGTCATTTCAATAAACTCATGGACTGGACTAAGCATCTCCCTAAACAATTTGACTTAACATGTAATTTAATCAAGGCGATCAAACCCAGTGGCATTTATTTTATATTATAGTCCTGAACTAGTTAAGTCCTTGAATAGAGAGAATCAAACTATTACCTATCTAAAGCTTTGAGGACTTACAAGTATAAATGCAATTAATCAAGTATACAATAAGACAGTGCAACTAATGAGACATGATAAGGTTAATTTAGCAAATTAGAATCACTAATTAGTATTGTTTAAGTAAATTTAAATGAATTTAAGTCAGGGTCAGGGAGATCATCAGTTAGTAAAGTAGTAAGACTAAAAATTAACATCGACCTAACTTATATTACTGTGATAGTAGAAGCAGGAGCCACTTGAGGTGAGGAAGTAGTCAAAGTCAGGCCTACACAACACACTCTTACTAACCAAAGAATACAATTGGGGAGGTTAACAAGATATTTTTCAATATCTTCCCAACAAAGAGAAAAATGCTCCTGATCTCCAGAAGGTGTATAATGTGAAGATTATTGACTGGTTTTTAGGGAGTAAGGAAGCAATTTTCCTCCCTTAGGAATAAAAAGTGTTTACTATAATTGGAGTTAGAGCCTATTATATCTATTTTTTAGGAGAGTTGTGTCCTCTACATTTATACAGGGCACCGATCAATTTTGTAACATTTTCCCGGGGGTGACATCCCCAAAATTTATAAGGGGGACCCGACAAAAAAAAATATTGGCTCAAAATCCGTTTCAGGTCCATTGCTGTTTAACTCTTAGTTAAATGGAACTTGGACGAGACATTTGTACTGAAATGAGACTTGCAAAATATGAATAAAAGAGAGGCAAGAGGCAACGCGACGGAAAATCCGCATTATTAATTATGACACTATTTCCTCAATACCACAATAATAAATTGCGTATAAAATACCTTTTGTGTTCCGATAAACTGACCTCTTTTGTGGCAAAATTAAAGAATCATATCAGGTTATACCGCCATACCTGAAACATTAAAATATTTATTCTTAGTTATATAATTAATACGTGCTTAAGGTAAAAACGCTGGCTCTGTCAATACATTGTCTTTAAAATCAGTGGAGAGAGACTGTTTCTTTCAATTCCTTTTAAGGTAAAAAGGATAAAAGTGAACCAGACACAGATTGGTACTCAAGGGCAATATTTAAGAGTGACAAAAGGCTACCCGTAGGAACCTTTTTTAAATCCCCAAATTGCTCTGTCACTATTTGCCGTAGATGATTAGTTGCATCGTGCTTAGAATATACTCTTCGCTAGAGGCATCTTAGGGGTATAATATGGCGAATACCAATTTAAATTCAATTCTGACAAAAATTGATGCTGTAGTTTGGGAAATAAAGTATAATTTTTGCGTGATTAATTAGAGCAAGGTCATCATTCAAACATTACGAAGTCAAATAAGATAACGAACTTTAAGAAATGCATACATTCCAAATAATATGACAATAAAAAAATAATATGGTGAATACCAATTTTATTATCATTATTTTTTGAATTTTTATTTTTCTCAGATTTAAATCTGGTATTTTACAAGGTGATAGACGGGTCAATGCCAAGCCTATTTTCCTTTTTCATTCTGTCTTATGTCACGTCGTCAGTCTGAAGCAATTTTCTTACAATATGACATGTGTCGATTATTGCTGCTTTCTGAAGGGATTTATAAACATAAGGGCTGATATCTAACTTATTTAGGATTTCGTGAAAGCTGAATGGAACAACTCCGGTGGAAGAGAGTACTATTGGAATTATTTTAACTTTCTCCATTTTCCATAGCCACTGAATTTCTATAGCTAGTTCTGAATATTTGTTTATTTTTTTGTTGTATTATTATGTTTTTTTAATTCTTAGCCTAGGCTAGTTTTATATAGTCTGATTACATAGACTACGCACTGTGTTATCTTTAAAGATACCAATGGTATGAAGGGTATTTGGAAAAGTGACAGTGGGCATTTAATAGTACAGTCACTGTTCTGGGAATTCTGGGATCCCTTCGGAATGTATTTTTGTAAGGAGAGAGTTCATGCTTACAAAAAGAAATGAAATCCTAAAAAAAAACACATGCGTGTAAAAAAGAGCCAAGTCTAGCGTAAAAAGTTGTGAGATCATTGAATAAGCTGTCGTGAATCCCAATAATGCTTGTAAATATACGAGGTCTTGGTGGGTTTCACTTTGCGATTTGGCTATTACGCAGTTTAAGGTAGTGTGGAACATACACATGTTCCACATACATGTGGAACATCTATATCTCTATACATATGTTTAAACATCTTGTATAGAGTGTAAACATACACTGTAATCATATATTCAGCCTATTTATGCATTTCTGTGTCTGCTGCGTTCTGTCCAAGTCCAGAAAGTGAAACCGCCAAGATAATAATTGTGATTGAACCTAGTAAAAAACAAACAAAATGTTTCTTATGAGAATACTTAACTGTCAATAGGCCCGGAGACTCCAAGATAAGTTTTACGATTTTAACTATAGGGAACTTGAATGAACATAAGGCCGGAGAGCCCGAGGTTAACTTTTATAATTTAAACCATTAGACAATTGAACTGACAATAGGCCCGGAAGGTCCAATATTGAAGAACTAAAATGAGTTCCCAGAAGGCCCAAAAAAAAGTCGCTCAAATTTTCTGAATCATTGCGTAAACATAAATACTTATAAATACTTACTTATAAATACTTATAAACATAAAACATATAATTGTCTTTATTTCTAGGTTCTTCTAAATTTAAATATTCCATACAGAGAAACGAGAATTTATCACATAGACAAATAGAGAAAAATATTAATTAAATAATTTTCAATCAATGATATCAGGTGTTGATAAGATTAAACTAAAATTTTAATTAATCATTGACAAATTGATAACAGTTATAAATGAATTGATAACAAGAATAATCAAAGAGTCAATAAAAATATAAACAAACAAATACATTTAATGTACAGCGATAAAATAAATAATAAAAATAACAGTGAAAGTTGAGATGTCCGTCCTGAAGATTTATTTATCCAACTACAAGATTATCATCAGCGAAAAAAGTTGGGTTTGAATTAATGTGGTTCTCAACAGTGGCAAAACAGGATTATCACTTCTAAGATCATCATCAGTGCTAAAACGACTTTTAAGTAATAAAATCATCATCAGCTTTTAACTAATATCGTCATCATCAGCATGAATTCAGCTTTTTAATGAGAACACCATGACCTTTTTTTATTTAGAATATAATAAATATCATAGGTACATTGCATAACTGATTTTAAAAGAAAAAACTTAAGCATTAAGCACAAACAAGATACGGAAAATTGGGATTGTTGTTAATAGCAGCCAACAAACATATGACGCTGTAGCTATTTTAGTAATACGGCAAAACGACAGAACTGGTTCTGATGTCAATGGAACCTGCACGAGACAGTAGAACTGGAACGAGACCAGCCCTATATGAATTAGACTTGTATTTCAACATTGCCAAACTATATATAAATTAGGTATTTGAAATTATTACTACAGCACTTGTTTCGCAATTGTAGTGTATAGGACTTAAAATGTAAAATAATAAATGAACAACGGATGTTCCAATACCCAATGTGTATAATTAATACATCAACTTTATTAAGATATATATATATATAATATATATATATATATTATATATATTATATATTATATATATATATATATATCAGGAGGCCTAGCGGAATCAATCTCCTCTGTTCCCTATCTACTTCTGCCAACCGAACAAACTTATAAGAATTATTTTCTCTTGGCATAAAATTGGCTAAAAATGCATCTAAAGCAAAGTTAGTGAGATGAGTATGAAAAGGAGAGGGAGTGGAGAGAGTGAATTCGAAACATCTTTTTCCGATTTTAATTATATTGCAACAATCTTAAAAATTTTTGCTCTTTGGCACTCATAATATTTTTTGTAAAAGGGATAAGACAGACATTTATAAAATTGTAGTCATAGTACCAGCGAATTCTGATAGTAGGCTTGGCACCTCCGAATTCAGCAAAATAATAGTCTACTATCATACTATGTTATTACCATCCGGATTTAGAGGTGCCAGCGAATACAGATAAATAGTAGACTAAGCACCTTTGATAACAGGTAAATAATTGTCATAGCACCAGTGAATCCTGATAGATAGTGGGGTTAGCACCTTAGAGTACAGTAGGAAAATAGCCTTGGCACATTACAATTTTGTTAGCTAGTAGTTTTGACGAATCCGAAATTCAGCCAGATTACTATCTGGCAGAAAAAGAGTCGGCCTCCCTTAGTGTTTGATAGAAATATAATATTATAATACTTTAAAATACAGACAAAATAAAAAACAGGTAGCTTTACAGGTTTTAAAAGGTTAGCCTTGAACCTGAAGATAGCCAGGGTAGGAAGGCATTATCGGCGACAAGCTAAGGTCTGACGCAGGTAAAACAGGTGTCCCATCACAAACTCAATGAGATTTCAGCCTACTCAACAAAATACCTGGGTTCATTCACATTCTACCGACGGATCCCTTTTGTAAAAAATTTACAATCAATAACATGAAAAAAATATTTTAACCTTCAGAGCAATAAGATTTCTAACAAATCATAGATTAAAGGATAAATCTATTATTGATTCAACGAACTTTCTACAATGACGAGCCACAAAGAGACAGAATTTATGTTTTATAATAATAAAAATAAATATGTAGCTTGAAAAAATTATAAGGAGTGTGGGAAAATGTCAAGAAGGAAATAGAAATAAAATTGTGTTCTCCCAAACCGGGACTTTTACTTATTGAAATAGACTTCATTGTGGTTAAATGATAAAGATAGGACGGTTTCTAGAACCCAGATAAAATGCAGTTATTTATTTCTGAGGTTTACTGCATAAAGGCATAAATACACAAATATCGGCTAAAGTTTTTTCATCTAAATTGATTTGGTGGAAACAGAAGACGAATTCTCAGTGAAATTATTGTTCTTTTAGTCTTAAACCAAAAGCTTTGAGCCAGGTAGTGTCATATTTGAAACCATTGCGCGTTGTAAACGAGTCGAGTTTATTGGCACATCATTGCTAGCACAGATTTTCATCCAAGATACTAACTAATTGTGATGCAGGATTACAAATGATATAGGTTCATTAGTCGGAGTGTTAAGACTAGGGAAGACCAAGTGATTAAAGTGGGCATGTTGTTTAATCATAGGGAGTGAAAATTCTGGTTTCAGATTGCTAAATAATTATTTACGACCCAGATAATTTTAACACTTTTCTTTTCCTCGAAATATCTGGTTGAAGGAAAAGTCTCAAGAATTTCCTGGGAAATCACAATTTAAGGTAATCAAAGCTACATGTTGGCAAAAATATTTTATTGCATTAATTAAGACAAATAGGTCTATATATCAAGGGTAAGTAGAAGTAGAAGAAGTTTTGAGCAGCACCAAGATAGCAGAGGTACTTAAACTTGAACACGAGTATAACCCTAGCAAGTAGCTTACGTCTTTAAGGCCATACAAACTACTTCTTTTACGATTGTAGAACCCTACAAAGTCCCCATGCGCCACCAAAACAAAAGAAACTAGAGGAAGCATAAAGAGCATACCAGGGGATTTTGGAGCAAAAAGCCGAAATCGTGTCACCATCGTTTATAAAAAAATAGGGATACTCAGGAAGGGATTTAAGTTATAAAGTGGATGATAGAAAAAGAGTTAACGATATTGAAGATTAAGTTATTTTCTGATCATATTCTTATACAGTCTTCGATAATTAAAACAGAGCCAAACATAATCGAAAAATAACATTATCTTTAATATTTTTTCATTGTTTTTACCCCCTGCTCTAAAGATTTTAATAAGGGTGCATTCGTGACGCTCGAGCGCTCAGAGCGCTCGGATCAGTGTGTTCAGTGGTGGAGGGGGATGGTGGGGACAAAAATTCCCCCACCATCTTACTGACCACACTTGGTCTCGCGAACGCGTTTTATTCAGGCTTGTGTGTACAGTTATTAGGTTATGTTACTGTTGTAATTTTTTCAAAAATTCAATCATTTAATTAAAACTAAAACGTATAAATTAAAGAGAAACAGCACAAAACAGCAGAAACACAACACAGTAACAGCACAGCACAGTACATGTGAATATAAAGGTGAGGTAAATTTTTGTATTTCCCGCTAAGAAGGTTTCAATTGAATAGGAGTGGGGAGAAGTGATCGAACTGAACCTGCCGAAAGCACGATTAGTAGCATCAGTCCCACCACTACTATCCTGGCTTCCCGCTTCTTTTGGCTCCTCCCCCTGGCCACGCCTCTGAGCACAATCATGGTAACTAGAATACACCTCTTGTTCAGAACGCTCTGAGCGCTCGAGTGTCGCGAATGCACCCTAAGTATATATAAAAAAAATATTTTAGTGAATGTGATATGACGCTAATGAGGTTGTTCCGACGGACGGAAGTGAAGGAGGAATAGGGTGGAGGTGATTTCATTGGCTTCCTGATATATAATATATAAATAAATAAATAAATAAATAAAGCACCACGAGAATATTGCCGCATTATAACCCTCGTGCAAATTATCTCTAAGGTCTAATTGTCTTTAAGATGTATGTATCATGATTCTATCGACTGCCCTAAGAGTCATTGAGTCACTCATGAATGTAATAGAGTGCGTTATTTGCAAGGGCTAGGAGCATTATTCGCTAGAGCTTTCAAAGAGAGAAAATAATCTCACAAAATGTCTCTTCAGTCCATTAATGTCCTACATAACAGTGCATAATCGAAATTAATCACCCAAAAATAAGATGAGAATTCAAAGCGTTCTGAAGATATTTTGGATCACATGATGTAAAACCCAAACATAATTTCCTATACCGCTAAAGGTTACGTCAGGTGTAGTTAAAAGTGAATGTAATTATAATTATATTCATTATTATATTAAGATGATATATAACTAATATGTAATAGCAGAATATGTAAATGTGAACTGATATAGGTACATGTGCTACGCTCTGGTGACTAAATAAAGTGCTATAGTCTTAGTGTAATTATAACCAGTTATGTTTTTAATGTTACAGTTTGTGCTGAGAGACTCATTACGAATCTAAACAAATTATAAAGTTCAAGTTTGGCAATGCAAACATACCTTAGTTTGGCAGTGGGGCACGTTTTGTTTCTAGTTAAAGCCATAGAAACTTTAGTCACGGCTCTTCTGTGGATGAAACGCAAAATGCGTCCACTAGGACTCATTAGGTAGAACAATATCTTTAATATAAAGGAGTTAGCAAAAAGGGCCCAAGAACGAGGCCAACTTGCTAGGTGATCTATCACCTCTCCCTAATTACTATCAGTATCAATGTTCTGCTTTTAAGAGAAGAAAAACACCTCGATAAAAATATGCATTCCAGACAATTAAATTCTGCATTGACCTCAGAAACAGAAGCTTGCTATCTCATCTTATTTTTAAATACTTATATATTTATCTCGTCTTTAGCATGATTTGTTGAGAATCTGTAAAAATAATTAGCTTTAAAAGCTGTTACTGCAGCAGCTATATGGTTGTAAGAATTCACTACCCTTTTATCAATTTAATCAGTCATAAAAACAAAATGTTACATCACTCTTTTATTCTGAGGTTAAGTATAGTGAGACTGAAGTAATATAACATAACATAAGGTAAACATCAAATTATGAGGAAGAGCGAAGCAATTTCAAAGTTTTGAGACTAAGGCCCGTATTCAAAGACATTTTCTATACCTTAACCTAACATTTTCCTTAAGGGCTCCTTAAGGAACCCTTAAAACTTTCTCAAGGAGACCTAACATTTTCTTTACCTAAACTGTAAACCTAACATTTTCCTTAAGAGCTCCTTAAGGAGACCTAACATTTTCCTTACCTAAACTGTAAACCTAACATTTTCCTTAAGGCTTCCTTAAGGAGACCTAACATTTTCCTTACCTAAACTGTAAACCTAACATTTTCCTTAAGAGCTCCTTAAGGAGACCTAACATTTTCCTTACCTAAACTGTAAACCTAACATTTTCCTTAAGAGCTCTTAAGGAGACCTAACATTTTCCTTACCTAAACTGTAAACCTAACATTTTCCTTAAGAGCTCCTTAAAGGCTTAAGGCTCCTTAAGGACCTAACATTTTCTTTACCTAAACTGCATTTTCCTTAAAGGAGGTAACCTAACATTTTCCTTAAGAGCTCCTTAAGGAGACCTAACATTTTTCTTACCTAAACTGTAAACCTAACATTTTTCTTAAGGAAAATATTAGGTTTAGGTAAGGAAAATGTCTTTGAATACAGGCCTAAGTATTCAGATAGTCCAAAACCGAACTTTTCTACCCAACGATTAAGTATGAAATATTTTCTATAATAAAAACAAAATACTGATTTTAATTTAGTATAATCAGAACAATTATCTGGTGCGAAGTAGCTCGGAACTTTTCCTCATCCCTGGGATTCGCTACGCTTATCCTCCCTGCTTCGGACTCGCTACGCTCGTCCTCAGAATATACAAATCGCCAAATTTCTACTGCAGCATGTCCTCGGGCTCACTTCGCTTGTCCTCAGATAGTAAGTGCATCCATTTCATTCTCAGCAGTCACCCATACAGCACTGACCATGCTCAATGCTACCTAACTTTTATGATCCAACAAAAATCATAAATATGCTTGTCGAATTGAAACGAAACTTAGTGCACTTTGTCATTAAGAACGGTATACACTGGTACTAAATTTAAACTTAATTAGATCATTTTCTGATTTTTAAAGATTTTTAAAAAACGTACACAATTCATTCGATACAAATTGAACTACTGCTGATACAGAGATGAAACTTAACACATATTTTAGTCTTATACATGGCCACATGTGTGCCAAATCTCGATCAATGGCATCATTTTTTCGGGATTTATGAATTTTCGAAATTTTTGCTGTCATTATTACGGGTTAGTGACGTCATAAAAAATTATTTTCTGAATAGCACAACTACAGCGGTAAATTTTATTATTCTACAAAGTTTCAACAATCTAGCATTAATACACTAGGAGCTACAATGATAACAGACACACACAAACACTCGGACAACTTTGTGAAAACCACCCAGGAGTTCTTAAAAACATCTGAAACGGATAATTCCGGTGACATCCCGGTTTTGGATTTTATTGCAAACAATACATTTCTTATATACCTACGGTATAAATGAGTAAAAGTATAAATACTATGTCATATAGTATTTTCTTTAACCAAACACAATGTTTGGATGAATAAAAATAGTTAATAAAAACTTTCTATTCTACATTTATAAAATTAAATATTTTCTCGAATAACAACTTCTTTGGTCACCTGGTCATACTGGTAAATGTATTATACTTGATGTAATATTTAATAGACAATGGGCTTTATTTTGGGGTTCAAAAAGGTTTCTAAACGAACAAAAGGTGAAAAGAAAATGGTTTAATATATTGTATTAAATTAATACTGCCGGCAGGATTTCCTTATTTTCATTAATTGTTCATATTAAACGTTATTAGGAATAATTAGCTGTGTTGTAAGTGTGAGAATATTAAGATGTAAATTGGATATATGTAGTTAAATCTCATATGAGATTTAATATGAGAAAATTGAAAAAATGGCAAGTAAACATTTTTTTTAAATAGTCGATTTCTTGCACATAAAAAGAGTATCGATAATTTTCAGTACGAAACCATCTAGTTTAACAGAATATGGCTATTAGACACATTTTATATGACTATGCAGGATCTATTAACGCTCTTATAAAATTTCGGTACCAAACAGAAAATAAATGACATTATCTCGAGCCAGTTTTCGTAATTAATTTTGAGAGGGAAGAGTTCCTTGATGCAATATTTTGCAAGTTATACAGCCAGTGGCGTAACTATGGCCCCACACGGGCCCGCAATGCGGGGGGGGGGGCAACGGTTAGGGGCCCCCAAAAAGATAAAAGACAAAAAGCCCCGGCAGAGATTAGTATAGTCTGACTTAACATCAGTAAGTAACGGGGCCCCCTAAAAGATTTGCATACAATCTCTTTGCCTAAAAATGGGGCCCTGGGTGTAATCTTAGTATAGTCTTTCTTAAGAGCATCCAGTCGCGGGCCCTTTGTTTGAGTTTTATACAATCTCTTCACCTCAAAATGGGGCCCTGGGTGTAATCTTAGTATAGTCTTTCTAAAAAGCATCCAGTCGCGGGGCCCCTTGTTTGAGTTTTATACACATGCTGGGGGTACGAATTGCGCATGCTTCCAATAATCAACTGCGCAAGTTAAATTTAGATGCACACACACAACTGAAGGTTATAAACAAATAGTAACAAGTAATATGCTTTATTAGCTTGTTGCCACCTCGTACCCTAATTCTTATTAAAAATAATAAAGGTTGGCCATTTAATTATTTCAGTTTCCCTTAACCTGAAGTGTTAACATATATGAACTCGTCTTATCCTTGTTACATAACCTGCGTTTCGCGCTTTTTGCTATAACCTTTCTAGGGAAGATAAGTTTGCTCCTTTACTCTATACTAAAACAACTTCATGGGGTCAGTTAAGTTCCCTAACCGCGTCATCCCCTTTATTAAAGATCATTAGTCAACACTCACACACGTATAACTTAACCTCCCTCCTATGTCCAGGCCTTTTACCATATTTTACTCAGATTTGTATAGGTCTTTGTCTCTTGTCTAGATCTAATTAATATTTATTTATATAAACGGCAATGCAGAATAAACTGAGAGATCAGGTAAAGCTGTAGAGAAGAAATGGGAAAGTTGTGGAAACTTCTACAACACTTAAATTAGAAGAAGAAGAGTTACAGAAAGATTTAAGTAAGATAAAGATCCCCTTATGAGATCCTAACTATTACTATTAAAGAACTAAAGATATTATAGACATCAAAACTAAGTATAAACTAAGTGATCTCTAGATGAATTACAAATTTTAAAATATGTTATCACATAATTATAATAAAAATTTAGTAATGGGAAGTAGAACAAACCTTCATTAATTCCAGAGAAAATATTGCAGGCAATAAATTTCATTAAAAATTATTAACAAACTAACTAATACGTAAGGAAAAGAGTATTGAACACCGTGCATAGGAAAATAATACTGAATAACATTACAACCAACAAGTAGTTAATATTGGCACAGCTGTTTTTTAATGAGCTGCTAAATCCTAATGAATGAAGTTACTCTTCACGTTGTTTATTTTATGAAAAAAACAGTTAATAATACAAAAGGGTATAGTTGACGGAAAAAGTAAACAAAATTCAGAAAGGTTAAGAATTAACAAACAAGCTGAATGGTCCTTTACTTAACGGAAAACACCATTTTTCAACCAAATCAAAAACAGAATATTGCTTTTCTTAAAATTTATCACAACACTTATAATGATCTGCGCAAATCTTATATTTTGATGCATACTTACCTTCTGACGACTGTTTTCCAACTGTAGGTTATAAACAAATATGTTATCAACCATATATACATGGTTGATATAAAAATCGGGTACAGGGTACCTGTTGAATATACCTGATAACTTTTTCTTTTACAACAATATTTTTCCACGCTGTCAAATGATTAAAACCGTGTGTAAACCGTCCGTAATATGAACCATATACGAAACATTTTCACATAGATCGTCGCTCACTACTTGATAGCTTTTATATATTTACAACATTAAAAAAACGTTATAATTAAAAAAATCGCCAACATATAATAAAATTTGAATGAATATAAATTTAATGATTCTTAATCGTATATAATTAGCGAGTTCTACTTTCACTAGATTTCATATAAAATACACTTATTTGAAAGTAAAAAACACAAGTAACAAATTCGACTACTAACTTAATGACCGATAACATCTGGGTCGCGAAGGTGGGTACACTTGGTAAGTACGACCAGAACAACTTAAAACAACAAACGACACGGATCGTTTTAAATTAAAGTTAACTACCGTCTTAGTCACCTGTGAGGATAAAATAAAGCACAGATATTTACAGGTTTCTAGCATGAAAACTAAAAAAAATATTTAAAAGATTAGTTACAAATACAAACATTGTTTATAATTAAAAAAAAAAATTTCAATCTCATTTTAAAATGTAAAGTTCAAAAATTAAATTTCTCACTGTTCAAGCTAATCTTGACGTATAACGCGGAAGAGTAAGTTATTTTGAATAACTTTGTGATGGTCAATACAGTAGTCTACTACAAGGTTTGAAGGCTCAGAGTGGGGTAATGCTGACTGGATTCACTCTAATATTTTCCAAACAAATTCGTATTTTTCAACTTAACTCACACTAGAGTAAAAATCAAGATTTTATACGAAAGGGAAGACTCTTTTGACCTGGATATTGATGACATCACAAATTAATTGATAATTTCATCTTTAAAATTAGTGAATTACAACTCAAGTGAAATCTCAGTTTCTAATTTTCAGTGATAACACATTAAATTTTCTATAAAACTGCAGTACACATGAGGAAAAGTCAAAAAGGTCAAATAATTTAATTTTGTGTAAAAAACAAATAATTGGAATTATAAGTGTAGAAAAAAAATTAATGATAAAACAGAATAAGTGAAAAACAATTAAACGCCACATAATTATTGATTATGTTCATAGCATTGAGACAGAAATGTAAATGAATCTGAATAAGCATAATACAATTTGAATGAGGAAAAGAAAAACAGGAAAATGCGGCATCAATTTCAAAAAAGACTTCTTAGATATTTCCAGGGCTCCAAAAATTTTTTTTATACGGCAAACTTTTAAGACACGAGTTTAAGTTTTTTTTGTTGTACAAAAGTCGAATAAAAGAATTTAGGAATACTTGCGTTAGATGGTTTATGAGGATCCAGTAACTTTCGTCACGAAAATAATTAATATTATTAAACAAAATAACCAAACAATTTTAAAGTCAATGTCATACATTACACTGATAATGTCTTTCAGGTAGAAAAGCAAGTGTTATCTTATCTAGAAAACAAGTTAATGTGGAAAACGAAAAACAGGACAGTAGTTTCATAAGCGGAACAATGTAATATCAACAAGCGTAACACAATTGTATATGGAGACAACTACAATTGTATTGGCAGAACAAGCGTAACAATGTTCGGCAAACAAGAAATATTTCAAGTGTAAGTATAGCAGAGCACGCATCAAGTTGTCTAACAATGTATATGGCAGTAAAAAATAAGTTACAAAGGTAATAGACAAGCGCAATCACAGTTTGTCTAACAATGTATATGGCAATAAGAAATATACAAGTGAAGTAGTAGCAGAACAGCAATCAGTTGTTCTATAACAATGTATACTGGCAATAAGAAAATAATTTACAAAGTAATAGTAGCAGAACAGCAATCAAGTGTCTAACAATTGTGATATGGCAGATAAAAATAATACAATGTAAGTTATAGCAAAACAGCAATCAAGTTTGTCTAAAAACAATTGTAATATGCAATAAGAAACTAATTTTACAAAGTTAAGTGTAGCAGAACAGGTCGCCACCCACCACCCCTCACACCTTTGTGTTTGCGCACACCACCCACACCACACACCCTCCATCAATTTGTCTAACAATTGTATATGGCAGATAAAAATAATTACAAGGTAAGTAGTATCAGAACAGAATCAATTGTCTAAACAATTGTATGCAGATAAGAAAATATTACAAAGTAATAGTAGTAGCAAAGAAAGCATCAAGTTTGTCTAAACATTGTAATATGCAGATACAAAATAATTACAAAGTGTAAGTATAGCAGAGCAGCATCAAGTTGTCTAAACAACGTATATGCAAGACAGAAAAATAATTTTTACAAAAGTGTAAGTAGGAGCATAGCAGCAATCAAGTTGTGTCTAAAATGTATATGCAGACAAGAAAATAATTTACAACGTGTAAGTAGTAATAGCAGAGCAGCAATCAAGTTTTTAAACATTTAATATGCAGAACACGAAAATAATTACAAAGTGAGTGTACCAGAGCAACACAATCAGGTTTCTAAACAATTGTTATGACAGAAAAATTACAAAGTGTAAGTAGAGCGAGCAGCAATCATTCAAATCTACAACATCATAAAAAACACGACAAAATAATTTACAAGGTAAGATAGCAGAGCGCAATCAAGTTTGTCTAAACAAGTATATGGCAATAATAAAATATTACAAATTAAGTAGTAGCAAAGCGCAATACGTTTGTCTAAACCAATTATATTGCAGACAAGAAAATAATTACAAAGGAAGTATTAGCGAGAGCATAAGTTTGTCTAAACAATTGTATATGCAGATAAGAAAATAAATTTACAAGGAAGCACACAGCACCAATACAAGTTTGTCTAACAATTGTATATGCAATAAAATCAACTTTACAAAATGTATTAGTAGCAGAGCAGCAATCAAGTTGTCTCAACAATGTATATGGCAGACAAAAAATAATGACTACAAAGTGTAAGCTAGTACGCACAATCAAGTGTCTAAACAACTGTATATGGCGACAAAAACTAATCAAACAAAGTGAAGTAGTAAGCAGAGCAGCAATCATTTGTCTAAAAATTGTATATGCAACAAGAAAAATAATTTACAAAGTGTAAGTAGTACAGAGCACATCAATGTGTCTAAACAATTTGTATATGGCAACAAGAAAATAATTTACAAAAGTGTAGTATAGCAGCAGAGCAGCAATCAAGTTTGTCTAAACAATTGTATATGGCAGACAAGAAAATAATTTACAAAGTGTAAGTAGTAGCAGAGCAGCAATCAAGTTTGTCTAAACAATTGTATATGGCAACAAGAAAAAATACAAGTTGTAAGTAGTAGCAGAGCAGCAATCAAAGTTTGTCTAAACAATTGTATATGGCAGACAAGAAAATATTTACAAAGTGTAAGTATAGCAGAACAGCAATCAAGTTGTCTAAACAATGTATATGGCAGACAAGAAAATAATTTACAAAGTGTAAGTAGTAGCAGAGCAGCAATCAAGTTTGTCTAAACAATTGTATATGGCAGACAAGAAAATAATTTACAAAGTGTAAGTAGTAGCAGAGCAGCAATCAAGTTTGTCTAAACAATTGTAATATGCAACAAAAAATAATTTACAAAGGTAAGTATACAGAACAGCAATTCAATTTTGTCCAAACAATTTATACTGGCAAACTAATGAAATAAATTTGTCAAAAGTGTAATATACAGCAGACAGATAATATAGAAGAAAATAATTAACAAAGTACAGTAGTAGCAGCAACAGTTGGTCTAAACAATTGTTATGAGATAAGAAATAATTACAAAAGTGAAGTAAGTGAAGCAGGAGCACAATCAATTTGGTCTAAACAATTGTATAAATGGCAGATAAGAAAAATTACAAATGAGTACGTAGCAAGCAGCAATCAATTTAGTCTAACAATGATATAACTGGGCAAGAAAGAAAATATTTACAAATATGTAAATTAGCAAACAGCAATCAGTTGTCTAAACAAACAATACACATGATAAAAGTTACAGTAGTAGCAAACAGCAATCAAGTGTAAACAATGTATATGCAGATAAGAAAATAATTACAAAGTGTAAGTATAGCAGAACAGCAATCAAGTGTCTAAAATTTGATATGAGATAAGAAATAATTACAAAGTGTAAGTATAGCAGAGCAGCAATCAGTTGTCTAAACAGATTGGTAAAAATGTAGTAAAACAAAGCTAATCTTGTATGTAATAAGTTACATGAACCATGCAATAAACTAAAAGAAACACACACACATGTATTCTGATAAGAAGAATATAAATTAATTTTATCAAGAAAAGAAAAACGTACAATCAAAGTAAATGTCTCAGTAATTTGATTCAAACTTGTCAGCCTCTCACATCCTCCACCTCCTTGTTTGCTAAACAGTTTATGCTGAATTAGTTAGCCGGCAACGTAGTTGTAGTACTAGTGTTGCAAACCGATTTATCGTATATGTTGCTATAACGGATTATGCGTATGTTATTGCTATAACCCTTAATATCTGTTAATCCACTGTTTGCTAAACCGATTATGCGTTTAGTTTGTTGGTATACACAAAACGATTTATCTGTTAGTCTGGGCTAAAACCGATTTATGCGTATTAGTTGTTGCTAACCACCGATTTATCTGTAATTATTTTTCATAGACCGTTTTATGCGTATTAGTTTGTTGCAAAAACCGATTATGCTGTAATTATTTGTTGCTAACCACCGTTTTAAATGTGTATAGTCTGTTAATATACCGATTCTGCTGTTATTCACAGTTGTTGCTAATACCTGTTTATGCTGTATAGTTGTCTGCAAACATACCCCACAACACCGCACTTCAACTAGCCCCTACCACCCACCGATTATCTGTATTGTATAGGCTATAACGTATATACATAATAATAAGTAATAGTATAAAATAACCGAATAACGCTGTATTAGTTTGTTCTGATAACCGATTATGCCTGTATATTTAGTTTGTTGCTAAAACGATTATGTGTATAGTTGTTGCTATAACCGATTATCTGTATTAGTTTGTTGCTAAACGTGTTGCGCTTATAACCGTTTTAGTTTGTTGTATACCGTCTTTATGCTGTATTAGTTTGTACTATAACCGCTTTATGCTGTATTGTTTGTTGCTATAACCGTTTATGCGTAATAGTTTGTTGCTATAACGTTTATGCTGTAGTTTGTTTAAGTATTTGTTTACTATAACCGATTTATGCTTTATTAGCTTTTTGGCTTTAATTAGCCTTAAGTTATAACACCGCTGAAATTTAGTTAAAATAATACTGCGGTTAAGCGTAGCTTAACCACTCGTACCGCCTAAAGCGAAGTTTTACACCCTAGACTTTGTATAAATACAAATTTATGATTTTTGTAAGGATCATAAAGTTAAGCAGCATTGAGCGTGGTCAGTGCGGTATGTGTGACCGCTGAGAATGAAACTGATGTATTTACTATCCGAAGACGTTGCAGTAATACACACACACACACACACACACACACACACACACACACACACACACACACACATATATATATATTAATATTCTATTATATTGTATATTCTGAGCTGAGGATGACGTAGTGAATTCGATATGATGAGGAAGAGTCCGAGGTATTTCCTTTAGTTATGAAAACTTAGCGTATAGTTAACTAATTGATAAAAGGGCAGGTATTGTACTCTACACTACAGGCATGTTTCGTCTGTTCCGTTATAAGAATTATGAACTTTTTTAAGAGAAAAGACACGATGTAAGGCGAAGATAAATCCGCATAATTAATTATTACCACACTATAATCTCAATGCCACGGTAATACACAGCGCCAGAACAAGTACCTTGTGATACGATAAACTGACCTCTTTCGTTGCAAAAGTAAACAGTCTTAGCAGGTTAAACCTCCTTACCTGAAACAATTAAAATATTTATTCTTAATAGTATAATTAATACATGCTTACGTATTAAAATTGTTAAAAAAAATAACAAACATAGGAACTCAAGAACGTTACTCGAAATTGAGAAATTACGCTTTTTTTCTTTATAAGCTTGTCTTTAATTTATTAATTCATTGTAAAGTATAAAGATAAAGTAATTCGGAAAATTTTTTAAAGCACGCGATATAGACATTGGAATAGTAAGACTACAGAAACCTTAAAAATGTAGTGAACCAGTAGGTAGGGTCTCCTTGAATTCCTGAACAATGTTGGACCTTTTAACTCATTAAGGCAGGATATGCAGTATATACAGTAGGGTCTGCCACACCTGCTTCCACCTGTCTAGGTAGTATAGGAAAGCACATAGTGTAACAACAACAAAACAAGGAACAAATCATTTTAATAAAATATAAACTAAAGAACGAAAGAAAGTATGAAAATAATAAAAAAGAATTAAAGAAATTAAAACGAAAATACGTGAAAAGAAAAAAGTAATGATGAAAAGTTTAATAATTACATAACAGCGGAAAAGAAAGATATTCTAAACAAGAAAGAAAAGAAAATTCAAAGAAATAAAGTCGTAAGCTTTGAAGCGAGTTTCCGTTAAGTTAACAAGTACAATATTAAATGCCTTATGAATAATTTATGAGGGATTTAAAAATCATAAGTTGAAGGTTAGCGTGGTTACTGTAGTGTGCAGTACAGGTCACGTGTTAGAAGTGTGCATGTTGTTTAGTTACAGTAAGAAGTAGTAATTAAAGTAAACCATAGTTTGGTTTTTAAACAAAAGTATATTAAAAATAATGATTTCTTATTTGTGACCTATAGGTTATACTTGACGAATTGGTTATCAAATTGTTATGAATTGAATTCTAGAAAAAAATAATAAAGACTTTATTTCTCTCTCTCAACGTATAGGTTACAAGTTGAGGAAAGATAATTAGTAACCAGCTAATTCATGTAATTGTTTAGCTTCTAAAGCATGGATATAGTATAGCATACCTAAGAGCTCTATTAGTTAATTTTTAAATATTAAAAAAGTAACCTGACCAACTTATGCAATTTATATAATCATATGAACGAAACAAATTTACAGTAAATTATATAGTAGAAAATACAAATCAAAACACAAAAAATGTGCAAATCAATAGATTTAGAACATTTACAAAACTCTTAGAGGAGGTTTCAATGAGGTTCCATAGAGCCCTTAGGGCCCCAAAATTATTTTTCAGGCCTTTTAATGCATTGAGAAAGGCTATGCCCTCAAGTAATATAAATCGCTATCAGGCTCCAAACCTATTTTCTACAGTTCCATAACACGATAACAACCTCTACGAAAACAAACCTAAGGTAATAAGCAATCACAGACCTAAAAGTCTATATTAAGGTATATGAAAATCTTTAATTACATTTCAATTTGTCATATAATCAGACAAAATAATGTCATAATCTTGGGTAAATGGAGTTATAGAGAGCTTTCAATTTACATGCCGACGCAAGCAAGACGTTACACGGCACAAAGACGCATGACTCGTCAGACAGACAAGGACACCTTTGGCGTCAATACCCTGGTATACATGATATATGTTGTTACACACACATATATACATCTCAACAAGCTACACTACTAAGTAGTATCAACACATAAAGTACCTGACAATGACAAGTACTTATTCCTTCGTATACTTTGCCAATAACGTGTATTTGTCAATATGTTGTACGTGCCCACATACTTTATCGTACTAAGTCATAAAATGCAGTCAGGGATAAGCAAGTCAGTTTTCAATGAAGAGCAGTTGACTAAAATACTTTAAGTAGAAATATTAAAAAGAACAGTGAAACCCGAATAAATAAGTATTGTTAATTCAGTAGTCCAATTCAGTACAACAATAAAATAAAAATTAAAAATTAAAAAGTATCTTATTTGTGGACTTATAAAACAATACATAAATAAAAACAGATTTGTTACACAAAAAGTAGAAAGAATTCTACAAAATGAACCTAATTGGCAAAAAAGAAAATTTAAAGAAATGATAAATGTAGTCAAATTTGATAACAATGTTAATTTTAAAAAAGATTAGAAAAATTAAGCTCCATTTACTCAAATTTAATAAGAAACTCTTAAATCTTGAAATTCTTAATTTAGTTTAAAATATGTTTTTCAACTAAAATCATTGGTAACACTGTTTTTTTTTAAATTCTTCAATGTAACAGTTTTTAACGGTTTTTTAAACATAGCTTACCAAACCATACCAAGGTGCAATATGCAATATATGAAGTAGTCTGTAAAATTTGTATTTTCATTTTATATTTGTTAAACTCTGATGATGACTAATTTTTAGTCGAAAGCTTAGTTATAATTATATATTAAAAAATAAAGGACTTTTTGTGTAACGAATCTGTTTTTATTTATAAAAATTATTATTAAGTATTAATAAATTAGCATTAGTTCTATAAACCTATTAGAAATAGTATTTGCTTATTATAATTTATAAATCCTTGCTCTATAAGTAGAATAGAAAAGAATAGAAATAATACATTCATATATAATTATAAAGTCAGGCCAATTAATTTCATTATAAAGTAGACATAATTTTCATAATAAGAACCTAAAAATAAAATATTTATACAAATGTTTGAGTGGCTAAGAATTACAAATAGAACTATAATTTAAAATTTTGTTTTAATCAATTATTTAATTAAAAATAATATAAATAAAAATTAAGAAAATTATTTATAAATGAGAAAAAGGAAATCTTGATTTAAAACCAGATATAATTTAATTCAAAAGGTTATTTTGTGTTATAAAATAAAATGTGGTTTGATCTTGATTTTAAAGATTCAAATCAAGTCCTTGCGGTAGATTACTAATTAACTACTTACATTTTATTTTTCCAATAAAACGTCATAAATTACAATTAAATAAGTAGAGAGAGACAATTTTTCTCATTTATTTTCTATTTTCATTTATTTTTTTAATTAAAAATTACGCAATTTTAAATTACATTTTGAATTTAAATTCTTATTAATTTTAATGGAATGTTTAATCTTAAACATAGACATCTGAGCTTTAATGCAATGTTATTCTTATACATTATTTAATTATCTTATTTATTCCTATTAGGTTTATTTATTCTTATTATGTTCAGTTAGACCCAATGCAGATATAAACACTTGACAGGTTTAGTGATTTTTTGAAAATTTCGCTGAATCATTATTGTGGGTTATTCCATAATAACCCACAATAATTGTGGAGTATTCCATAATAACCCATAGCAATTGTGGGTTATTTTCACATTAACATATTTCATAAACAATAGAATTCGGGTTATAAGCAAGGTCAAATCATTGATATATAGTCCGTTAGTGCACTTATTTATTACGAAAAGGTGTACACTTGTACGGAATTTAAAGTTAATTGGATCATTTGCCGAGTTTTTGCAATTTTTTAAAAAACATACACAAGTCATTTGATTAAAATTGAACTAATGCTGATATTGAGATGAAACTCGGCACATATGTTAGTCTTATAATAGCTACATGAAATCAAATTTAAAAATTGATCGCAACATTTTTTTCGCGATTCATGATTTTTTTTAAAATTTTTGTCATAACTGAGTCATTATACACACAAATTATTTACCAGATGGCACAACTACCATAGACTGATTTTTGTACAAGTTTTAACTCTCTAGCATAAATATGGGAGCTACGATGATACAGACATACAGCCAGACCTATGTGAAAACCACTTTTTCGAATGCCTTAAATGACCTGAAACGGATAATCCAGGTGACTACTCATCACCGATGATTCCGGTTTCGGAGTTTTATGCGAACACAAAATTCCAACGGTATAAATGAGGAAAAGTAAAAATGGCATCACATTTTTACATTTCCTTTAGTGTATAGGAAGCCTTTTATTTTTAGGTACATAGGAAAAGTATTGTGTTTGTTCATCAAAATGTTGACGTATTCACTTCTATAAACCATGAAAGTTAATAGAAAAGTTGAAACTATATGTGTAAGTGTGCGCTTTACCACAGGAAAAACGGAATAATGGCACTTATGTTAATGAGAGTTAATGATCTGGCGCCGAAGTCCTATGCATTCGTAATTTCCATTTAATGCTAGATTCTGCAATCCTTTCTGCTTAATATTTGTTAGCTTTTGTATCGTTATAACTAAGCATAGCATCTAGTAGTTGTAGATTTATTTTTAGTACTAGCATTTAGTAGTTAAATTAAATGTTTTGTTACCTATTTGTTACTTATATTTTGGATTTTTAGGTAAGCGTGTAGATCCAATAGGTTAAAAAACTAGCCGATCCTTGCTAAGTTTGACATACAATTTTCCGTCTCATTTTATGTCTCCATGGAACATTAAGTAACAAGTAGTAATGCTACATCAAGTTACGAAGATAAATCAAACGGAGAAATGGATCCAACAAGCTAGCATTTCAAATGCAATCAACACTAGGTCGCTATCGATGTTTCAACTATTTACTTTAATTTATACTAAAGGAAATTTACAAGGAACGAAGAAAATAGCGTCTCTCACAAAATAAGGTTTATTAGCAAACGCTTTCAACATTACATGAGGCCATCATCAGTGCCTGTACAAATATGTTAGGAAAAATGAAACAAAAAACCAATGTTTGTATATAAAAAAAATGCAAATAATAATAACAAAGAACACAAATCAGGTAAAAATATTAAACAGACGCGAATATAAATAATAGTAAGCTACATTAATATAATAAATAAAAGTAAAATAATAAAATTTATTTGAGTTATCTTAATAAATTAAATCATGACACAGCCAAAGTAGCCAAACATAATTCATTTTTATTTCAACTTCAAGGGCTACTTCAGAAAATAGCTGACCTCTGAAGCTGAGTCTTTTTCAGCAAATTTTAGTGACATTTTTTTTGGAGAAAAATTAGTTTTTAAATTCACTTCATTTTTTTATATCCATGAAATATTAATTTTTTAACCTCTATGCAGCGATTTCTGTAACAGAGCATGTTACAGAAATAGCTGTAAAGAGCCAGGCTGCTCTTTGACAGATTCACATGAAATGAATGATGAATGATAAATATATTAGGAAGTTTCATTTATCTGACCTATTTTCTGTATTTTTTTTTGTGAAAGTAAAAGTAGATTGTTTACCATGAAAATTATCCAAGGTTGTTAAGCGGGAAATCCCTTTCTCTTTTCTTTTAATAATTTCCCATATATTTCTAATTAGTAAACTATTTAACTTGGTTTTGTAATATAAGGATGTTAATTATCATGAATTTCGTGAATCGTTTTATTCATCGTAATTCACAAAGAAGATTAAGAAAATTTTTGTTCATTATCCAACTCACCGAATGGTGTTTGTATTCATCTGAGTAAGAGCTGCTTTTATATTACCTAACTTAAAATGTTTTAGCAAAAGGATTTTAAAGGTTTTTTAGCCAATTTTACTTTTAAAGTTTTACCAAGGAATTCAACCACTCATTTTCAAGTAGTTTTTGATGAAATATATAAAATATTAAGCTATAAAATTTTTACACCAAGAATACATATAATATAAGTAGAATATATAAATATAAGCAGTTAGAAAATATTTTAAATTGGTTCAACTTCACATAATCAGATAATGTATTATCCAAAAATATAAAAAATTAGTTTAGTAATAGGTTTAAAAAAATATATTTTTTGCATAATAATAATAAAAATACAAAGAGCTATTTATAAACGAAAAGCCATCGCAACGACTAACAAAAAACCTCAATGTTTAGTATGCGGTTACTATCATAGTGTGAAAGATAGTTTTAATAAGGGGCTTATTTGCTTAGATTAAAGTGAATATCAATAATTACTCAGAGCAATCATGTGAATAGAGGCTAGAAAGCTACTTTCCTGATGACCATTACACTCTGCTTATAACCTTTACATCGTAAACCATAAAACCAAATAAAAACTTTCATTTTATCTAAAATATACTTACAAAACTGTAGAACAAAAAGGAGGCATAAATATATTTTGATGTAAATGTTAGATCCAATATAAGTTCCACATAGTCAGTGGGTGTGTACCTAGAGGCCTAGCTGTTTAGGGGCCCATACAATATATAGAAAAATAAAGTAAACAACTAATGAAATGGGTCCATGCCAGCAGATTAGCACAGACTATCTAAACATGATTAAGTCCGGGGCTCTTATAAGAGTTGTATCAATCTTCTTCGGCTAAATAATGAGCCCTGGGTTTATCATAGTAAATCTTCCTTAAGATCATTAAGTTCGGACCCCCTTGGTGTTTTATAGAATATCTTTTCCTAAAATAGAGCACCCAAATTTTAGTGAGTCTATCTTAAATTTGTTGTAAGTATAAATTAATGACTTTAACTTCTAAGGACGAATCTGAAGAATAAATATATATATATATATATATAATATATATATATATTATATATATATATATTATATATTAATATATATTATATTATATATATATATATATAATATATATATATATTATTATATGTATGTATGTATAGGGGGCCCCTTAAACGTCTTGCGGGGACCCAATGTTGTGTTACGCCCCTGCGCATAGTCTCTCCGTTTTCTTACATAAAATTCATTTTTATAATTTTTTTTTTCTTAATTTTTTTGATGGCCTTTAATTACGTCAATAGTGCTTAGTGAGATATTAAGTAAATAGTGTTTCCTATATAAATAGATTTAATTATGGCAAGGCTGTTTATAAAGCAGTTTCAGATTATGTAGTTTAAGATGAGTACAAGGATGGTGGCATTTTTTTTTATTATTTTATTTAAGTGTGTGTTCCACTTAAGTACTACACACACTTTTAAGCATTAAGATGGGAAGACCCTTATTGTACAAATATTGCATATTAGTATAATTCTACCAGAGCCATCAGTCAATGATTAATATTTCTTTTTGAAAATATTATACCATCGTAATAAAAGTAAATAAAGTTTAAAGAAAAAAATATTATAATAAAAAATTATAATAAGTCAGTGTTAATTTTCATTTTTGCGAATTGCAACGAAAAAATTATTTATACCAAGTCAATATTACTTTGGATGTAGCAGAAGATCAATTATTTTATTGCTAGCAGCCAAAACTCACGAATCAGAGGACCTAAGAAATCAATTTATATTATGAAAGTAAACACAATAAGAGTTCAACAGTTTTATTTGGCAAAAAAGGCTCAAGTTATCTTGACAAAAGATAAGAATAAGAAAGAAGAGGATTTCTTGCGAGGTGTCACAAAAAGTGACAAAACATCTTGGTCAATAGATCGTTCTTAAACTGCATGTTCAAACGTGTATAGACTGTGACATTGTGATTTACACAGTTAAAAAACACGAGGGAGGTGAACAAATATAGAGAAAAATACACATCTCATTCTATTATCAAAAACTTTAACTACTTCTAGTAGAAGCTAAGTTGCTATCTAAAGTAACAGGTGGAGAGATCTGTAGTTCGCAGCTCGGGTTGTAATATTAGTTTGCATAAACATACTAGCAGTACAGTATATTGCACTGGAATCACTAATTATACTCTGACAAGCGCTGCTTAGCGTAGTAACCAATTCCAACGTAAAATCATCACGATTTTGCACAATTCAAAGCATTTTAATAGTGCAGTGCAATTTTGATATTATTATCTTTCGTTATCTCTAGTTGCTTAACATCAACTACATTTAATGAATAGCATAATTAGCAAGTAACAACTCGCATGTACGACAAATTGAGCAAAATAAATAGCAATTTCAAACTCTTATGTAGAACTACGAAAAAAGTATACAATTAAACATAAACCTATTGAAACTAAATTAAGTAATCAAGAAGAAGAAGTTAAGTTAACCATAATAAAGTTCATCTTAAAGTCAAGCGTGGCGTGAGAATCGCGTATGAAAGGGATATTGCATTGATATTGAAAACGATTTATAAACAGATATTTGTTCAAGCAATTATCAATAAACATTATAGTATCCATGGGAAAGTCTGGCAGTTTATACAAAGTGTATATAATGTATAACATTTTAACAATGAAAGCTTTTTATAAATTATTGTAATAGTTTTATGTTGATAATATTTTTTTAGTCAATAGAAATTATTTGATATTTGGTATTGAAATTATATTTTGGTATTACTTCTGTCTAGTTAGTTCATTGTCAAGATAACCAACAAATATTAGAAAATATAGTGAGCAAACTAAGATAAATGATACAGCATTGCAATGTATTATTGATTTTTAACGACTGAAAATACTGTAGACGTTGATTGTACAAATCACTAAGCGCATCCAATAAGCGGCTAGAGATAACGAGGATTGTAACATCAAAACAGCACAGCATAATAACATTGCTTTGAATCGTGCAACATCTAGATGATTTACGTTGGCATGGGTCAACGTCAAATAGTCAACGTAATAAATGCGTAGTCTTACGCAGCACTAGTAGAGTAAATAAGATATTCCAGTGAAATAAACTTGTCATATCTTATTAATAATTTATGTTTTTATATAGTATTAATATACTTATGTTCTTATATAGTATTTATATACTTATATTCTCATATAGTAATAATATACTTATGTTCTTATGTAGGAAGAAAAGTCGTAAAAAGAAGAATACGAGGAACAACAGGCAACACGTGTCTTTCATATAGAAATTCGCTTAAAACAAATTAATTTTCAAGAAAGAAAATATTCTGGCCCAAGTCGCATCCCGTTCAAATTTACTTTGAAATTTTTTTTCTTTATTTTCATTAAATTTTACAAGAAAAACAATAGAAATCTGTCATACATTAAGATATACAGTAAAGAAAGATTACCTAAAATAAAGCGTCAAGTTACTAAATCTTTCTATATCTAATTAATTCTTTCTTATATTTTATTTTATTTACTATTTATGAAAAAATGCATCCTTGAATAAATGGAATGTCATTAAGTAGGTTTTTATATATTTTGAAAATCATTTGCAGACAGTTTTTAACTTGGTCATTAGAGAGTTGTACATTTTTATTCCCAATATAGTAGGACCAACTTCAGATTTTAGACAATCGTTTTTATCGCATTTATCTTAACAATCTACTTTTTCTACCTTAATCAGCAGCAATACTATTCAATACTCCATTTTTTCTGGATTTTCCAAAGGAAATGCGCACATTTATTTCAGTGGTTTTACAAAACTATGCACGTCATTATTTGCTTTAAATTAAAACTCAGTCAATAATGCTACTGAAGGCGTTATCATAAAAAGGTTTTAGCGCACTTGTTCATGTTAAGCTTAGAAAAAGGGACAAGAATATTTCTTTTTCTATTATTAAGTTGATGAATCAAAATATCAAAAATTTTATCTCATCAGTTTTTTATCAAATGAAACCGTTTCAGGACATATAGATCATAAATATTATTATATACAGTTTTCTTCTATAAGTAGATTTGTTATCAAACTTCAGACGGCTAAACTGATACATGAAAATCTGCACACAAACTAAGTCACATTAAATGGGAACCTAATTATATATTAAAAGGTTTATTCTCAGAGGGCTCGTCGTGCTCATTGAGACTAGAAGTTAATCACTGATTTAACTTTTAGTTGAGAGCTCGAGTGTTGCCCCGCCTGCTGATGATGGCGTTATGCCGAAACCGGTCCAGGGTATTTATATCCAACAGCAAGTATCGACGGTAGCTGATTCTTCGATTGCTAATTATATATTTTGGAAAATCCGGAATAAAATTATAAAAATAAGTCGACCGGGAGGAAATAACATTAAATTTTGCAATTTTGATTCTTTTTAGCCATTTATTAGTGGAAATGTTTTTTTAATTATAGTTAGTTATTAGTATGTGTGGAGAGCTACTGAGAGCTCAATGTTACCTAAACCAGACCTGAGGCTACCGAACAGCTTTCACGAGATAAAATAAATAAAAATTCTTAGAGCCTCGCGGGTCTTAACAGATAACCGTTTATATGGCGGATAACCACTCTCTTTAATTTATAACGAAACCTTTTTTTAAATTTTAGATACTTTAAATTTAAAATAACTTATGATAAAAATTAAGAGCATACTTAAACTTTAAATATTGAGATCTGACAACCCAAGAACTCCGAGAAGCAAAGGTCATGTTAGCAATAAACCTTTGTCGCTGACAGTTCGAAGACGCAAAATCAAAGAACACTTCTCAAAATATTATTTATAAAAGGGATAATGGTTTGATTAAGGCTTAAATAATGATTTTTCTTTTTGGTTAAGCTTAATGGTTTTTGTGTGCAACAACCAACAGTCGTTGGTCATTAAGCAGAACAGTACAAAATAAACAACTAATGATTAGTAAAATAAATTTTACATGCATATTTATGACGTCATAGGGTACACAATGTACCGTATCAATACAACCTAAACAGATAAGTTTTAAATTAAATATATTGTATAATATAATGATAGGTAGATAAATACGAATAATTTCCTCAGTATAACCTTGTAAACTGACACATTACGTTAACTATTACAATTATATAACAACAAGTATTCTTATATTTATAATCGTATCAAATGTCATTATTTTTTTTGTTGATTTCATTTTACTCGTAATAATAATGAATCTAAACAAATTAAATTCACTTTAATGAATTTATTATCATTTATTGATGAAACAATTATTACTTTTACTTTATCATATTTTCCAAGCAACACTTTTTCTCAAAATGGGAAAAATAATGTGTTCGCACATAAAAAATCTGAACCGATATTCACCAGCATTTTTTGTTCAGGATAAGTTACTAACATGAGTGTGAGTCTGTCGTTATCCTAAGGTCTCAATATGTTTTAGCTGGAAAACTGAAACTTGGTACGAAAAAACAACATTTAGGTCTGTATCTCTTTAGTAAAAAAATCATTATTATAACGTCTTCAAAAAAAGCTAAAATTTTAAAATTCATATAAACACTGAAAATTATTGGATGGTTTTAGGATAACCATCTAAGGAAGTCCAAAAGATAATTAGAAGAATTAATAATAGTCCATTGTGTACTACTTCTAACCAAATTTTTCTGAAAATATACCTTAAATTATAAAGAAAAACCATAGTCTGCCTATCCAGAGTAGAGTCCATGCTCAAAATTTCATAAAATCTCACTAATTTAGGTTTTCTTTAAAAAAAATCTTTTTTTAATGTCTAATTATT
>JACMZG010001908.1:61829011-61864158 GCA_018340805.1 Microvelia longipes
AGTAGCCAGAGCAGCAATCAAGTTTGTCTAAACAATTGGTATATGGCAGACAAGAAAATAATTTAACAAAGGTAAGTAGTAGCAGAGCAGCAATCAAGTTTGTCTAAAACAATTGTATATTGGCAGATCAAGAAAATAATTTTAGCAAAGTGTAAGTAGTAGTCAGAGCAGCAATCAAGTTTGTCTAAACAATTGTATAATGGCAGACAAGAAAATAATTTTTTACAAAGTGGTAAGTAGTAGCAGAGCAGCAAATCAAGTTTTGTCTAAACAATTGTAAATATGGCAGATAAAGAATAATTTTTTTACAAAGTGTAAGTAGTACGCAGAGCAGCAAAATCAAGTTTGTCTAAACAATTGTATATGGCAGATAAGAAAAATAATTTACAAAAGTGTAAAAGTAGTAGCAAGAGCAGCAATCAAGTTTGTCTAAACAATTGTATATGGCAGATAAAGAAATTAATTTACAAAGTGTAAGTAGTAGCAGAGCGCAATCAAATTTGTCTAAACAGATTGTATATGGCAAGATAAGAAAATAATTTACAAATGTAAGTAGTAGCAGAGCAGCATCAAGTTTGTCTAAACAATTGTTATGGCAGACAAGAAAAATAATTTACAAAGTGTAAAGTAGTAGCAGAGCAAAGAATCAAGTTTTGTCTAAACAATTGTATATGGCAGAAAGCAATAATTTACAAAGTGTAAGTAGTAGCAGAGCAGCAATCAGTTTGTCTAACAATTGTATATGGCAGAAAAAAAATAATTTAAAAAGTGTAAGTATAGCAGAGCAAATCAGTTTTCTAAACAATTGTATATGGCAGACAAGAAAATAATTTACAAAGTGTAAGGTAGTAGCAGAGCAGCAATCAAGTTTGTCTAAACAATTGTATAATGCAAGACAAGAAAAATAATTTACAAAGTTGTAAGTAGTAGCAGAGCAGCAATCAAGTTTGGTCTAAACAATTGTATATGGCAGACAAGAAAATAATTTACAAAGTGTAAGTATAGCAGAGCAGCAATCAAGTTTGTCTAACACAATTGTATATGGCAGACAAGAAAATAATTTACAAAAGTGTAAGTAGTAGCAGAACAGCAATCAAGTTTGTCTAAACAATTGTATATGGCAGACAAGAAAATAATTTACAAAGTGTAAGTAGTAGCAGAGCAGCAATCAAGTTTGTCTAAACAATTGTATATGGCAGACAAGAAAATAATTTACAAAGGTGTAAGTAGTAGCAGAGCAGCAATCAAGGTTGTCTAAACAATTGTATATGGGAAGACAAAGAAAATAATTTACAAAAGTGTAAGTAGTAGCAGAACAGCAATCAAGTTTGTCTAAACAATTGTAATGGCAACAAGAAAATAATTTACAAAGTGTAGTAGTAGCAGAGCAGCAAATCAAGTTTGTCTAAACAATTGTATATGGCAAGTAAGAAATTAATTTACAAAGTGTAAGTAGTAGCAGAACAGCAATCAAGTTTGTCTAAACTTGTATATGGCAGACAGAAAATAATTTACAAAGTGTAAAGTAGTAGCAGAGCAGCAATCAAGTTTGTCTAAACAATTGTATATGGCAGATAAGAAATAATTTACAAAGTGTAAGTAGTAGCAGAGCAGCAATCAAGTTTGTCTAAACAATTGTATATGGCAGATAAGAAAATAATTTACAAAGTGTAAGTAGTAGCAGAACAGCAATCAAGTTTGTCTAAACAATTGTATATGGCAGATAAGAAAATAATTTACAAAGTGTAAGTAGTAGCAGAAACAGCAATCAAGTTTGTCTAAACAATTGTATATGGCAGATAAGAAAATAATTTACAAGTGTAAGTAGTAGCAGAACAGCAATCAAGTTTGTCTAAACAATTGGGCAGATAAAAATAATTTACAAAGTTAAGTCTCAAAACAATTGGTAAAATTGTAGTTAAAACAAAGCTAATCATTTGTATGTATAAGTTTAACATGGTAACACATGGCAACATAAACTAAAAGAAGAATAAAACATGTATTCTGATGAAGAAGAAATAAATTTATTTTTATAAGAAAAGTAAAACGTAAAATAAAAGTATGTCTCGTATAATTTGATTCAACGGTTGTATGCTGTATTAGTTTGTTGCTATAACCGATTTATGCTGAATTAGTTAGTGGCTATAACCGTTGTATGCTGTATCAGTTTGTTGCTATAACGATTTATGCTGTATAGTTTGTTGCTATAACCGATTTTATGCTGTATTATTAGTGGCTATAACCGTTATATGCTGTATCAGTTTGTTTGCTATAGACCGATTTATGCTGTTTAGGTTGCTATAACCGATTTATGCTGTATTAGTTTGTTGCTAAAACCGATTTATGCTGTATTAGTTTGTTGCTATAACCGATTTATGCTGTATTAGTTTGGTTGCCTATAACCGTTTTATGCTGTATTAGTTGTTGCTAAAACCGATTTATGCTGTATTAGTTTGTTGCTATAACCGTTTTATGCTGTATTAGTTTGTTACTATAACCGATTTATGCTGTATTAGTTTGTTGCTATAACCGTTTTATGCTGTATTAGTTTGTTGCTATAACCGATTTATGCTGTATTAGTTGTTGCTATAACCGATTTATGCTGTATTTAGTTAGTGGCTATAACCGTTATATTAGTTTGTTGCTATAACCGATTTATGCTGTATTAGTTTGTTGCTATAACCGATTTATGCTGTATTAGTTTGTTGCTAAAACCGATTTATGCTGTATTAGTTTGTTGCTATAACCGTTTTATTGCTGTATTAGTTTGTTGCTATTTATGCTGTATTAGTTTGTTGCTATAACGTTTATGCTGTTTAGTTTAGTTTATGCTGTATTAGTTTGTTCTATAACCGTTTTATGCTGTATTATTTGTTGCTATAACCGTTTGCTGTATTAGTTTGTTGCTATAACCGTTTTATGCTGTATTAGTTTGTTACTATAACCGATTTATGCTTTATTAGCTTTTTTGGCTTTAATTAGCCTTAAGTTATAACACCGCTGAAATTTAGTTATCAAATAATACTGCGGTTAAGCGTAGCTTAACCACTCGTACCGCCTAAAGCGAAGTTTTAACACCCTAGACTTTGTATAAATACAAATTTATGATTTTTGTAGGATCATAAAAGTTAAGCAGCATTGAGCGTGGTCAGTGCGGTATGTGTGACCGCTGAGAATGAAACTGATGTATTTACTATCCGAAGACGTGTTGCAGTAATACACACACACACACACACACACACACACACACACACACACACACACATATATATATATAACATATTCTATTATATTGTATATTCTGAGCTGAGGATGAGCGTAGTGAATTCGATATGATGAGGAAGAGTCCGAGGTATTTCCTTTAGTTATGAAAACTTAGCGTATAGTTAACTAATTGATAAAAGGGCAGGTATTGTACTCTACACTACAGGCATGTTTTCGTCTGTTCCGTTATAAGAATTATGAACTTTTTTAAGAGAAAAGACACGATGTAAGGCGAAGATAAATCCGCATAATTAATTATTACCACACTATAATCTCAATGCCACGGTAATACACAGCGCCAGAACAAGTACCTTTTGTGATACGATAAACTGACCTCTTTCGTTGCAAAAGTAAACAGTCTTAGCAGGTTAAACCTCCTTACCTGAAACAATTAAAATATTTATTCTTAATAGTATAATTAATACATGCTTACGTATTAAAATTGTTAAAAATAAATAACAAACATAGGAACTCAAGAACGTTACTCGAAATTGAGAAATTACGCTTTTTTTCTTTATAAGCTTGTCTTTAATTTATTAATTCATTGTAAAGTATAAAGATAAAGTAATTCGGAAAATTTTTTAAAGCACGCGATATAGACATTGGAATAGTAAGACTACAGAAACCTTAAAAATGTAGTGAACCAGTAGGTAGGGTCTCCCTTGAATTCCTGAACAATGTTGGACCTTTTAACTCATTAAGGCAGGATATGCAGTATATACAGTAGGGTCTGCCACACCTGCTTCCACCTGTCTAGGGTAGTATAGGAAAGCACATAGGTGTAACAACAACAAAACAAGGAACAAATCATTTTAATAAAATATAAACTAAAGAACGAAAGAAAAGTATGAAAATAATAAAAAAGAATTAAAGAAATTAAAACGAAAATACGTGAAAAAGAACAAAGTAATGGATGAAAAGTTTAATAATTACATAACAGCGGAAAAGAAAGATATTCTAAACAAGAAAGAAAAGAAAATTCAAAGAAAATAAAGTCGTAAGCTTTGAAGCGAGTTTCCGTTAAGTTAACAAGTACAATATTAAATGCCTTATGAATAATTTATGAGGGATTTAAAAATCATAAGTTGAAGGTTAGCGTGGTTACTGTAGTGTGCAGTACAGGTCACGTGTTAGAAGTGTGCATGTTGTTTAGTTACAGTAAGAAGTAGTAATTAAAGTAAACCATAGTTTGGTTTTTAAACAAAAGTATATTAAAAATAATGATTTCTTATTTGTGACCTATAGTTATACTTGACGAATTGGTTATCAAATTGTTATGAATTGAATTCTAGAAAAAAATAATAAAGACTTTATTTCTCTCTCTCAACGTATAGGTTACAAGTTGAGGAAAGATAATTAGTAACCAGCTAATTCATGTAATTGTTTAGCTTCTAAAGCATGGATATAGTATAGCATACCTAAGAGCTCTATTAGTTAATTTTTAAATTATTAAAAAAGTAACCTGACCAACTTATGCAATTTATATAATCATATGAACGAAACAAATTTACAGTAAATTATATAGTAGAAAATACAAATCAAAACACAAAAAATGTGCAAATCAATAGATTTAGAACATTTACAAAACTCTTAGAGGAGGTTTCAATGAGGTTCCATAGAGCCCTTAGGGCCCCAAAATTATTTTTCAGGCCTTTTAATGCATTGAGAAAGGCTATGCCCTCAAGTAATATAAATCGCTATCAGGCTCCAAACCTATTTTCTACAGTTCCATAACACGATAACAACCTCTACGAAAACAAACCTAAGGTAATAAGCTAATCACAGACCTAAAAGTCTATATTAAGGTATATGAAAATCTTTAATTACATTTCAATTTGTCATATAATCAGACAAAATAATGTCATAAATCTTGGGTAAATGGAGTTATAGAGAGCTTTCAATTTACATGCCGACGCAAGCAAGACGTTACACGGCACAAAGACGCATGACTCGTCAGACAGACAAGGACACCTTTGGCGTCAATACCCTGGTATACATGATATATGTTGTTACACACACATATATACATCTCAACAAGCTACACTACTAAGTAGTATCAACACATAAAGTACCTGACAATGACAAGTACTTATTCCTTCGTATACTTTGCCAATAACGTGTATTTGTCAATATGTTGTACGTGCCCACATACTTTATCGTACTAAGTCATAAAATGCAGTCAGGGATAAGCAAGTCAGTTTTCAATGAAGAGCAGTTGACTAAAATACTTTAAGTAGAAATATTAAAAAGAACAGTGAAACCCCGAATAAATAAGTATTGTTAATTCAGTAGTCCAATTCAGTACAACAATAAAATAAAAATTATTAAAATTAAAAAGTATCTTATTTGTGGACTTATAAAACAATACATAAATAAAAACAGATTTGTTACACAAAAAGTAGAAAGAATTCTACAAAATGAACCTAATTGGCAAAAAAGAAAATTTAAAGAAATGATAAATGTAGTCAAATTTGATAACAATGTTAATTTTAAAAAAGATGTAGAAAAATTAAGCTCCATTTACTCAAATTTAATAAGAAACTCTTAAATCTTGAAATTCTTAATTTAGTTTAAAATATTGTTTTTCAACTAAAATCATTGGTAACACTGTTTTTTTTTAAATTCTTCAATGTAACAGTTTTTAACGGTTTTTTAAACATAGCTTACCAAACCATACCAAGGTGCAATATGCAATATATGAAGAGTAGTCTGTAAAATTTGTATTTTCATTTTATATTTGTTAAACTCTGATGATGACTAATTTTTAGTCGAAAGCTTAGTTATAATTATATATTAAAAATAAAGGACTTTTGTGTAACGAATCTGTTTTTATTTATAAAAATTATTATTAAGTATTAATAAATTAGCATTAGTTCTATAAACCTATTAGAAATAGTATTTGCTTATTATAATTTTATAAATCCTTGCTCTATAAGTAGAATAGAAAAGAATAGAAATAATACATTCATATATAATTATAAAGTCAGGCCAATTAATTTCATTATAAAGTAGACAAATAATTTTCATAATAAGAACCTAAAAATAAATATTTATACAAATGTTTGAGTGGCTAAGAATTACAAATAGAACTATAATTTAAAATTTTGTTTTAATCAATTAATTTAATTAAAATAATATAACTATAAAATTAAGAAAATTATTTATAAATGAGAAAAAGGAAATCTTGATTTAAAACCAGATATAATTTAATTCAAAAGGTTATTTTGTGGTTATAAAATAAAATTGTGGTTTGATCTTGATTTTAAAGATTCAAATCAAGTCCTTGGCGGTAGATTACTAATTAACTACTTACATTTTATTTTTCCAATAAAACGTCATAAATTACAATTAATAAGTAGAGAGACATTTTTTCTCATTTATTTTCTATTTTTTTCATTTATTTTTTTAATTAAAATATTACGCAATTTTAAATTACATTTTGAATTTAAATTCTTATTAATTTTAATGGAATGTTTAATCTTAAACATAGACATCTGAGCTTTAATGCAATGTTATTCTTATACATTATTTAATTATCTTATTATTCCTATTAGGTTTATTTATTCTTATTATGTTCAGTTAGACCCAATGCAGATATAAACACTTGACAGGTTTAGTGATTTTTTGAAAATTTCGCTGAATCATTATTGTGGGTTATTCCATAATAACCCACAATAATTGTGGAGTATTCCATAATAACCCATAGCAATTGTGGGTTATTTCACATTAACATATTTCATAAACAATAGAATTCGGGTTATAAGCAAGGTCAAATCATTGATATATAGTCCGTTAGGCACTTATTTATTACGAAAAGGTGTACACTTGTACGGAATTTAAAGTTAATTGGATCATTTGCCGAGTTTTTGCAATTTTTTAAAAAACATACACAAGTCATTTGATTAAAATTGAACTAATGCTGATATTGAGATGAAACTCGGCACATATGTTAGTCTTATAGATAGCTACATGAAAATCAAATTTAAAATTGATCGCAACATTTTTTTCGCGATTCATGATTTTTTTTAAATTTTTGTCATAACTGAGTCATTATACACACAAAAAATTATTTACCAGATGGCACAACTACAGCTATAGACTGATTTTTGTACAAAGTTTTAACTCTCTAGCATAAATATACTGGGAGCTACGATGATAACAGAGACATACAGCCAGACAACTATGTGAAAACCACTTTTTCGAATGCCTTAAATGACCTGAAACGGATAATCCAGGTGACTACTCATCACCGATGATTCCGGTTTCGGAGTTTTATGCGAACACAAAACTTCCAACGGTATAAATGAGGAAAAGTAAAAAATGTGGCATCCACATTTTTACATTTCCTTTTAGGTGTATAGGAAGCCACTTTTTACTTTTTTAGGTACATAGGAAAAGTATTGTGTTTGTTCATCAAATGTTGACGTTTCAGCTTCTATAAACCATGAAAGTTAATAGAAAAGTTGAACTATATGTGTAAGTGTGCGTATACCACAGGAAAAACGGATAAATGGGCACTTATGTTAAATGAGAGTTAAATGATTCTGGCGCCGAAGTCCCTATGCCATTCGTATTTCCATTTTAATGCTAGCTTTCTTGCTTAACAATCCATTTCTTGCTTAACTATTTTAGTTCATGCTTTTGTACTCGTTATAACTAAGCAATAGCATTAGTAGTTGTAATAATTATTTATTAGTACTAGCATTTAGTAGTTAAATTAAATGTTATTGTTACCTATTTGTATTACTATATTTTTTGGATTTTTAAGGTAACGCGTGTAGATCCCAATAGGTTAAACAAAACTAGCCGATCCTTGCTAAGTTGACACTACACATTTTTCCGTCTCATTTTATGCTCCTCCATGGAAACATTAAGTAACAAGTAGTAATGCTACAATCCAAGTTACGAAGAATAAATCAAAAACGGAGAAACTGGATCCACAAGCTAGCATTTCAAATGCAATCAAACACTAGGTCGCTACGATGTTCAAAACTATTACTTTAATTTATACTAAAAGGAAATTTACAAGGAAACGAAGAAAATAGTCTCTCCACAAAAATAAAGGTTTATTAGCAAAACGCTTTCAACATTACATGAGGCCATCATCAGTGCCTGTACAAATATGTTAGGAAAAAATGAAACAAAATAAAAACCAATTTATATAAAAAAATGTCAAATAAATAAAAATAACAAAGAAACACAATCAGGTAAAACTACTTAAACAGAAACGCGGAAATATAATAATCAATAATAGTAAAGCTAACAATAATTAATAAATAAAATAAAAGTATAAAAATAAAAATAAAATTTACTTTGAGTTATCTTAATAAATATTAAATCATGACCACACCACAAAGTAGCCAAACAATTAATCCATTTTTATTTCAAACTTCAAGGGGCTACTTCAGAAACTAAGCTGACCTCTGAAGCTGAGTCTTTTTCAGCAAAATTTTAGTGACATTTTTTTTGGAGAAAGTAAAATTAGTTTTAAAAATTCACTTCATTTTTTTATAATCCATGGAAATATTAATTTTATAACCTCTATGCAGCGATTTCTGTAACAGAGCATAGTTACAGAAATAGCTGTAAAGAGCCAGGCTGCCTCTTTGACAGAATATCACAATGATGAATGATGAATGATAAATATATTAGGCAAGTTTCCATTTATCTGAGACCTATTTTCTGATATTTTTTTGTGAAAAAGTAAAAGTAGATTTGGTTTAACCCATGAAAATTATCCAAGGCTTGTTAACGCGGAAATCCCTTTCTCTTTTCTTTTAATAATTTCCCCATATATTTCTAATTAGTAAACCTATTTTACTTTGGTTTTGTAAATATAAGGATGTTATAATTAATCATGAATTTCGTGAATCGTTTTATTCATCAGTAATTCACAAAGAAGAATTAAAGAAGAATATTTTTGTTTCATTATCCAACTCACCGTAATGGTGTTTGTATTCATCTAGATAAGAGCTGCTTTATATCTATTACCTAACTTAAAATGTTTTAGCAAAAGGATTTTAAAGGTTTTTAAGCCAACTTTTAACTTTTAAAGTTTTACCAAGGATTCAACACTTTACATTTTCAAGTAGTTTTTATGAAAATATATAAAATATTAAAGCTATAAAATTTTAACCAAGAAATACATATAATATAAGTAAGTAATAATATAAATATAAGCAGTTAGAAAATATTTTAAACTTGGTTCAACTTCACATAATACAGATAATGTATTATCCAAAAATATAAAAAAAATTAGTTTAGTAATAGGTTAAATAAAAAAATATAATTTTTGCAATAATAAAATAAATAATAAATTACAAAAGAGCTATTTATATAAACGAAAAAGACCATCGCAACGACTAACAAAAAAACCTCAATGTTTAGTATGCGGTTACTATCATAGTGTGAAAAGATAGTATAATACCAGCGGGCTATTTGGTAGATTAAAGTGAAATATCAATAATTACTCAGAGCAATCATGTGAATAGAGGGCTAGAAAGCTACTTTCTGATGACCATTACACTCTGCTTATAACCTTACATCGTAAACCATAAAACCAAAATAAAAACTTTCATTTTATCTAAAATATTACTTACAAAAAACTGTAGAACAAAAAAAGGAGGCATAAAATATATTTTGATGTAAAATGTAGATTCCACATATAAGTTTCCACATAGTCAGTGGCGTACCTAGAGGCTCCTAGCTGTTAGGGGCCCCAATACAATAGATATAGTAAAAAAATAAAGTAAACCAACTAATGAAATGGGTCCATGCCCCAGCAGAGATTAGCACAGACTATCTTAACATGATTAAGTCGCGGGGCCTCTTATAAGAGTTGTATACAATCTCTTCGGCTAATAATGAGGCCCTGGGTTTAATCATAGTATAATCTTCCTTAAGATCATCAAGTTACGGACCCCCTTGGTGGAGTTTTATAGAATATCTTTTCCTAAAAATAGAGCACCCCAAAATTTTAGTGAAGTCTATCTTAACATTTGTTGTAAGTATAAAATTAATGACTTGTAACTTCTAAGGACGAATCTGAAGAATAGAATATATATATATATATATATATATATATTATATATATATATATATATATATATATATATATATATATAATATATATATATATATATATATATATATATATATATATATATATATATAATATGTATGTATGTATAGGGGGCCCTTAAACGTCTTGCGGGGACCTCCAATGTTGTAGTTACGCCCTGCGCATAGTCTCTCCGTTTTCTTACATAAAATTCATTTTTATTATTTTTTTTTTCTTAATTTTTTTGATGGCCTTTAATTACGTCAATAGTGCTTAGTGAGATATTAAGTAATAGTGTTTCCTATATAAATAGATTTAATTATGGCAAGGCTGTTTATAAAGCAGTTTCAGATTATGTAGTTTAAGATGAGTACAAGGATGGTGGCATTTTTTTTTATTATTTTATTTAAGTGTGTGTTCCACTTAAGTACTACACACACTTTTAAGCATTAGATGGGAAGAACCCTTATTGTACAAGATATTTGCATAATTAGTATAATTTCTCACCAGAAGCCATCAGTCAATGATTAATATTTCTTTTTGAAAATATTATACCATCGTAATAAAAGTAATAAAGTAAGTAAATGAAGAAAAAGTAATATTAATATAATAAAATAATATAATAAGTCAGTGTTAATTTTCATTTTTCGCGAATTGCAAACGAAAAAATTATTTATACCAAGTCAATATTACTTTGGATGTAGCAGAAGATCAATTATTTTATTGCTAGCAGCCAAAACTCACGAATCAGAGGACCTAAGAAATCAATTTATATTATGAAAGTAAACACAATAAGAGTTCAACAGTTTTATTTGGCAAAAAAGGCTCAAGTTATCTTGACAAAAGATAAGAATAAGAAAGAAGAGGATTTCTTGCGAGGTGTCACAAAAAGTGACAAAACATCTTGGTCAATAGATCGTTCTTAAATGCATGTTCAAACGTGTATAGACTGTGACATTGTGATTTACACAGTTAAAAAACACGAGGTGAACAAATATAGAGAAAAATACACATCTCATTCTATTATCAAAAACTTTAACTACTTCTAGTAGAAGCTAAGTTGCTATCTAAAGTAACAGGTGGAGAGATCTGTAGTTCGCAGCTCGGGTTGTAATATTAGTTTGCATAAACATACTAGCAGTACAGTATATTGCACTGGAATCACTAATTATACTCTGACAAGCGCTGCTTAGCGTAGTAACCAATTCAACGTAAATCATCACGATTTTGCACAATTCAATTTTGAGTATTATATATTATCTTTCGTTATCTCTAGTTGCTTAACATCAACTACATTTAATGAATAGCATAATTAGCAAGTAACAACTCGCATGTACGACAAATTGAGCAAAATAAATAGCAATTTCAAACTCTTATGTAGAACTACGAAAAAAGTATACAATTAAACATAAACCTATTGAAACTAAATTAAGTAAATCAAGAAGAAGAAGTTAAGTTAACCATAATAAAGTTCATCTTAAAGTCAAGCGTGGCGTGAGAATCGCGTATGAAAGGGATATTGCATTGATATTGAAAACGATTTATAAACAGATATTTGTTCAAGCAATAAATACAATAAACATTATAGATTATCCATGGGAAAGTCTGGCAGTTTATACAAAGTGTATATAATTGTATAAACATTTTAACAATGAAAGCTTTTTATAAAATTATTGTAATAGTTTTATGTTGATAATATTTTTTTAGTCAATAGAAATTATTTGATATTTGGTATTGAAATTATATTTTGGTATTACTTCTGTCTAGTTAGTTCATTGTCAAGATAACCAACAAAATATTAGAAAATAATAGTGAGCAAACTAAGATAAATGATACAGCATTGCAATGTATTATTGATTTTTAACGACTGAAAATACTGTAGACGTTGATTGTACAAATCACTAAGCGCATCCAATAAGCGGCTAGAGATAACGAGGATCTGTAACATCAAAACAGCACAGCATAATAACATTGCTTTGAATCGTGCAACATCTAGATGATTTTACGTTGGCATGGGTCAACGTCAAATAGTCAACGTAATAAATGCGTAGTCTTACGCAGCACTAGTAAGAGTAAATAAGATATTCCAGTGAAATAAACTTGTCATATTCTTATTAATAATTTATGTTTTTATATAGTATTAATATACTTATGTTCTTATATAGTATTTATATACTTATATTCTCATATAGTAATAATATACTTATGTTCTTATGTAGGAAGAAAAGTCGTAAAAAGAAGAATACGAGGAACAACAGGCAACACGTGTCCTTTCATATAGAAATTCGCTTAAAAAACAAATTAATTTTCAAGAAAGAAAATATTCTGGCCCAAGTCCGCATCCCGTTCAAATTTACTTTGAAATTTTTTTTCTTTATTTTTCATTAAATTTTACAAAGAAAAACAATAGAAATCTGTCATACATTAAGATATACAGTAAAGAAAGATTACCTAAAATAAAGCGTCAAGTTACTAAATCTATTTCTATATCTAATTAATTCTATTTCTTATATTTTTATTTATTTACTATTTTATGAAAAAATGCATCCTTTGAATAGAATGGAATGTCAATTAAGTAGTTTTTTATATATTTTTGAAAATCATTTGCAGACATGTTTTTAACTTGGTCATTAAGAGAGTTGTACATTTTTATTCCCAATATAGTAGGACCAACTTCAGATTTAGACAATCGTTTTTATCGCATTTATCTTAACAATCTACTTTTTCTACCTTAATCAGCAGCAATACTATTCAATACTCCATTTTTTCTGGATTTTCCAAAGGAAATGCGCACATTTATTTCAGTGGTTTTACAAAACTATGCACGTCATTATTTGCTTTAAATTAAAACTCAGTCAATAATGCTACTGAAGGCGTTATCATAAAAAGGTTTTAGCGCACTTGTTCATGTTAAGCTTAGAAAAGGGACAAGAATATTTCTTTTTCTATTATTAAGTTGATGAATCAAAATATCAAAAATTTTATCTCATCAGTTTTTTATCAAATGAAACCGTTTCAGGACATATAGATCATAAATATTATTAATATACAGTTTTCTTCTATAAGTAGATTTGTTATCAAACTTCAAGACGGCTAAACTGATACATGAAAATCTGCACACAAACTAAGTCACATTAAATGGGAACCTAATTATATATTAAAAAGGTTATGATCTTCAGAGGGCTCGTCGTGCTCATTGAGACTAGAAGTTAATCACTGATTTAACTTTATTAGTTGAGAGCTCGAGTGTTGCCCCGCCTGCTGATGATGGCGTTATGCCGAAACCGGTCCAGGGATATTTATATCCAACAGCAAGTATCGACGGTAGCTGATTCTTCGATTGCTAATTATATATTTTGGAAAATCCGGAATAAAATTATAAAAAAATAAGTCGACCGGGAGGAAATAACATTAAATTTTGCAATTTTGATTCTTTTTAGCCAATTTATTAGTGGAAATGTTTTTTTAATTATAGTTAGTTATTAGTATGTGCTGTGAGAGCTACTGAGAGCTCAATGTTACCTAAACCAGACCTGAGGCTACCGAACAGCTTTCACGAGATAAAATAAATAAAAATTCTTAGAGCCTCGCGGGTCTTAACAGATAACCGTTTATATGGCGGATAACCACTCTCTTTAATTTATAACGAAACCTTTTTTTAAATTTTAGATACTTTAAATTTAAAATAACTTATGATAAAAATTAAGAGCATACTTAAACTTTAAATATTGAGATCTGACAACCCAAGAACTCCGAGAAGCAAAGGTCATGTTAGCAATAAACCTTTGTCGCTGACAGTTCGAAGACGCAAAATCAAAGAACACTTCTCAAAATATTATTTATAAAAGGGATAATGGTTTGATTAAGGCTTAAATAATGATTTTTCTTTTTGGTTAAGCTTAATGGTTTTTCTGTGCAACAACCAACAGTCGTTGGTCATTAAGCAGAACAGTACAAAATAAACAACTAATGATTAGTAAAATAAATTTTACATGCATATTTATGACGTCATAGGGTACACAATGTACCGTATCAATACAACCTAAACAGATAAGTTTTAAATTAAAATATTGTATTTATAATATAATGATAGGTAGATAAATACGAATAATTTCCTCAGTATAACCTTGTAAACTGACACATTACGTTAACTATTACAATTATATAACAACAAGTATTCTTATATTTATAATCGTATCAAATGTCATTATTTTTTTTGTTGATTTACATTTTACTCGTAATAATAATGAATCTAAACAAATTAAATTCACTTTAATGCAATTTTATTATCATTTAATTGATGAAACAATTATTACTTTTACTTTATCATATTTTCCAAGCAACACTTTTTCTCAAACATATGGGAAAAATAATGTGTTCGCACATAAAAAATCTGAACCGATATTCACCAGCATTTTTTGTTTCAGGATAAGTTACTACACATGAGTGTGAGTCTGTCGTTATCCTAAGGTCTCAATATGTTTTAGCTGGAAAACTGAAACTTGGTACGAAAAACAACATTTAGGTCTGTATCTCTTTAGTAAAAAAATCATTATTATAACGTCTTCAAAAAAAGCTAAAATTTTAAAAATTCATAAAACACTGAAAATTATTGGATGGTTTTAGGATAACCATCTAAGGAAGTCCCAAAAGATAATTAGAAGAATTAATAATAGTCCATTGTGTACTACTTCTAACCAAATTTTTCTGAAAATATACCTTAAATTATAAAGAAAAACCATAGTCTGCCTATCCAGAGTAGAGTCCATGCTCAAAATTTCATAAAATCTCACTAATTTAGGTTTTCTTTAAAAAAAATCTTTTTTTAATGTCTAATTATTATTTCTTTAGTTTTATAGTTTATATCATAAAATATATGAGCGTCCCCTAAAAAGCTAAGCTTGAGAAAGGGGACGGTCGCTATACAGATGACGTTTGATATTTTAAGTAACTCCTGTGTTTTTTTAATTATTTTTCTTAGAGTATTAGCATAGTTTAATGGTGTTGTTAATCTTATTATGGGTTTTAAATTATTTATTTAAAATATTCTAATATATTTTAATCATTTAACAAAGAAAAAAAGTAAATATCTAATGATTCTATAAAGATTGATAAAAGGAAAAAGAAATAATAAGTTTTTCCCTGTATGGATTGACTCTGGATAGACAGAGTATACTTTTCTTTCATAATTTAAGGTATATTTTCAGAAAAATTAGGTTTGAAGTAGTACAAAATGAGTCACATTTTTTAGGCCTGCCTCTTGGAATATAAGAAGCAGTTTAAATGCTAATATGGCATAATAAGTCATTTTATAATAATAGCATCTTATGCTGATGTTGCATGTATTATTTATTTAAAAAAATCATGCATGGTTTCAGTGGTGTCTTTACTAATACTACAATTGTATGTCGTGGTCGTGACTAATATTTTAAACTGCAAGTTACAAAATTATTAGTTATCACCCTTCAATGCAGCTCTGGGAGTCTGTTTCCAAACATGTTTTCCAAAATGAAAACCCAATTTTTTTGGGGTTTTCATAATGCTTGTAAATATATAGAGTCTGGTAGAAGTATAAATTAGTCATTTCTTAAAATCGAGTTCACTAGTGTTGACTAGAGTTATTTAATTCAATATAATAAGTTTCCACTAGATGAAATAACAAAAGATTTATTTCAACATGAATATTTATTTAATTAATCACAATCAAATTTCAACCCGGTGAAAGATATCAATTAGTTTTTAGTACAAATGCCTTATCGGTAAACCCAAATAGATCATTGGTAATTTCTAAACTGTCTAAATCAGCCACACAGAGATAAACTTTACAGAACATATTTAGGTTTACATATTAGGATTTTTTATGCTGCCAAATTTAGTCTTTAAAGCAAAATTAATACATTTTTAAAATTTATAATTCAATATTATGTTGAGTCGATTGGTAAGCTACTACTCATAAGCTACTACTTATGCATAAAGTTTAGCTTTAATGATGCTAATTAAAAATGACCTACTATCACAAGAATATTTGAAGCTAATTTATTCCTTAAAACTAGAAACCTGAATCTTCTGTAAGAAAACAACTGACATTTAAAGAAAAATATTCAAAATTTAAGGACTCAGTAAACAGATATATAATTAATATAATCTTTAAAAAAATGATTAATTCACCAAATAAGCAACAATCTGCGCGACTTAAAATATTTTATAAGAACTCAAGCTTGTTTAATCTTGATAAATTTAACCTATTTTCAAAAAAAAGCCAAAAGCCTTAAAATTAAAATAAATCTAAGAGAAAGGACAGATTTACTTCAACTAACTAAATCAATAAATAAATATATATATATATATATATATATATATATATATATATATATATATATATATATATATATATATATATATATATATATATATATATATATATATGTCTGTGTGTGTAAACCACTACAATATAATATATATATTCTTGATCAGTAGGTCCTATTCTTAAACTCCACCCCATGACCCAACATCATAAGCTTATTTTTATTTTGAAAATTCGCCATAAATTACTTAGACACATTGCATTGGTAATTTTATAGAAGTGCATAATAGTCATTTATTTTGCTAAAACCTTGTCACTCCAACAAAAGACGTGAGATGTCCAAACTACCTGAAGGATGACAGCAGTAACATTTTAAACAAATTAATCACTTTTAAAAGGCAATGAAGATGTTACATTGATTGCACAAAACTTGTTTGCCAACTTGTAGTAGAACCAGTAGAGTTTAGAGTTTACGACACTCACCTGTTGCTTCCACTGTGAAGTAGGTAATCATACAAACGAGAATACAAAACTAACAGGATTCATAACTATCAGACACAATAAGTAATACTTCACATAAAGTGCATCGTATTCATTTTTAAGTGCTTTAATTATTTAAAGGTCACAAAATCATGGGATTCATCATTTGATATCCGTAGAATATCTAATAATAATACTAGGATGTAAAGTATGTTAAGTGAATGTAAGGATGTTTCTTTGTTTAATTGGTTTTTGGCAATTATTTGTTTAGTATTCTATAAAAGAAGTTCTAGAACGGAGGTCCTCAAGTCGGGCTAATTTTATTTTAAATATTCGTGTTGCTTCGCTCAACAATCTATTTCTTTTCATGCTTAAAATAATGGCTTATGATTCATAACTTTCAATATTGTCACTCAATTATTTTACAAAAGAAATGCGTACTTTCATCTCACAGGTTATACGAAACTATGCTCATCATTCTAGAATAAGCATTGTTCAGAATTATTCGTACTAATTTAAAATTCAATTTATGTTAAAATTATTTTTTTAGATTATTTCATTAGAGACATCAAAAAAAAATTAGTCACAAGTTGTAACGCTACTGCTCAGGTTCTAAAGCATGAACCGAAAACTAAAGTAACAAATGCAGTGTTGAACAAGAAAACACCCATTCATATGAAGTCCCATATGAAGAGCCAGGCCTAAAAAATGTGACTCACTTTGTACTACTTCATATGAATAGGGTGCCTTTAGCCTTATTAAAAAAAAGAGAATAAGACCAAAAAGTGAGCTTGACCAGGCAAGCTTATATTATTTGGGCAATATAAACGTTGGAGTCTCTTATTATTATTATTATTGATGATTGGGATTGGAGTCGAGGATAGACCCCATTTGCACTGCGACTGGAAGTCTATTGTACAATCCCCTCAATTGGTCCAGGTCAGAATAATCCTTTTCCCCGGACTAGGTCTAGGATCTTTTTGACCAGTGATTTGGTAGAGTCAAACTTAATGAGAGTGCTGCTACCAAAGTTAGAGAACCTTTGAAAGGCTAGGGCTTCACATCTCAGTTTCAGTTTCGGTTTCCGATTCACAGAGCCTACACACTGGGTTATCTTTAAAGATACCAATGGTATGGAGATGATTTCGGAGGTGACAGTGACCAATCAGTAGTCCAGTTACTGTTCTAAGGTCCCTTCTGTTTAGACTGAGGAGGTCCTCAGATAATTTGGGACTAGGTCCTTTTAACATAAGTTTACTGTGCCTCATGCCAGAGGATTTGTTCCAGTGGTGCAGGTGATTGGTTAAGAGCCAATCTTTAATCTTTGGAGTCTCTTGGCAAAATCAAGAATACAAGTTAAATCATAGTAATGACTGGCTAGAAAGAAGACAAGCTGAGTCTCCCAACTTCTTGACAACTCTTGTCCATTCTTCAGCTCTAGGAGCACATCTGAGAACAAGTAGTCTTAATTTTCTCCTCACTATAATGAAAACTTCACCACCGTCATGTGACTCATTTTGGAGCCCTTCATAAAAATGCGCCTGCTCAAAATAATAGAAAATCGCAGATATTCCAGTTTTCAAGAAAAAAGTGGATTCCTGTAGGTCGTGCACAAAAGATAAAGAGAGGGTTTTTAAAGCTGATAAAGTTTCCTAAAAAATGAGTGTTTTTTTTAAATCAGATAACTACAATTAAAGTTATGACATTTGTTAAATGGCCAAAGAATGCACAAAAAGCCAATATTTTTTTCAAAGAAATTCGTTGACATAAAGAAAGAGCCATAACTTTGGTTGCAGTTATCCGATTTTGATGATTTTCATTTCATAGAACATTTTATCATCTTTAAAACATTTTCTCTATATGTTTTGCACACACCTCCGTGGCCGAGGTAGTTAAGGCGTTAGTCTTTACACTGAACTTTGACACCCACGGAGGTCTGGGGTTCGTATCCCAGGTTACGCTCTCAGTTTTTAGAAGATTATTGATTAGATAAATTATCGTCAGCTTTAGAATACACTTTGAGCGTAACGGTTGCTAATACCACCCGAGGTGGTTCCCGCAGGGGTTATCCCTGATGAGACGCAAGGCTCTAAACGGGCATTATTATTATTATATGTTTTACACACGACCGACAGTGAACCACTTATTTCAAGAACATTTTAACCATGCGCAATAATATGAAGGGCTCCACTCTAGATAGGCAGACTATGTTTTTTCTTCATAATTTTAAGGTGTATTTTCAGAAAAACTTGGTTTGAAGTAGTACAAAATTAGACATATTTTTTCAGTTCTGGCTCTTGGACTAAAGAGTAGTAGCCCGAAAAATCAGATGTCCAAATACATCTACAACGACACCTTTAAAATTTGTTGTCTACCGGCCGAATTTTAGGTTCCTAGTTATTTAACCACGGATTTTTTGGCTTCTTAATCACTTAATGTGGTGGTCGTATAGAATTCGGACCGGTATAATTTGAGCACCCCAAAAACGTCAATAAAGACCTTTAATTTTGCTGACTAGACAAATCGGTTTAATGACGTAACAACAACGCTGTTTACCAAGTTTGATTTAAAATTACTAATCATTTTAATTGAAGTTAAAAATAGTTACCAATAAAAGAAGAGAAAAAAATAGTTTATATTACAGTAAGTTTTCAATAAAGCACTGTGAAAAACTTTAATCTAAATACAATAAGTTAAACTAATTATATCAAAAAGTAAAAGGATTTGAAAACTACAGGAAGAAGAGGACTTAAGGAAGACAACCAGTTGATTCAATACGTAACCATGGGAACCTTCTAACTGTTAACAATCAGATCAAAACAAAAACAGCTGATTTAATTAAAATAAGTCATGTGGGAATTCTCAAGGTCATTTACTTTAAAAGGAAGAAAGAAATAAAAATAAGTACACACTATTGTATTATTCTTAATCTACAGATGGTAATATAATTATGTTCTGGCAAAATCTTTTTCGATTTAATGCTATACAATTTCTTGTGAATTACAGTTAAATAATCGGCGGGAAAGATTTATTTTTAAGAATGGCAACACTGAATTAAAACAAAAAGTAGACAATATTAAATAGAAAGTGAAATAATTTTGTCGTTTTTTTCTGATCTTAAATTAATAAAAGAATTAAAAACAAAGAGCAATTTTCTCATGAATTAACCAACAATTTTCGATTTCTTTAAAAATATATTTTTTTGTTTCGGTACAGTAATGATTATAATTGTTGTTCTTAAGTTAATAAAAACACGGAATAAAGTGATAAGAAATTTTTTTAGACTAACATGCCTTAAAACAAAGACACAATGTTAAATCAAATTTAACATTAATTAAAATTTAATTTAAAGTTGTTTTGATAAGAATGGACTTTATCGTTTATATTTAAACCAAAAAAGAAAATAAGGAACTGAAAAGAAAAATCAATTAAATTAACGAAGACTTCAGTCCTTTTTTTATTAAAATTTATTGAAAATAAATTCACGAAGAGCTTTCGCCCAGGGATCCTGAGCTTCTTCAGTTCTTAAAATGACAAAATGAGAAAGTTTGAAAATTAATAAAATTTTTAATGTTTTTTATGTCACGTGTCTAACTAAGTAAATAAATTTTAAACGAAATTAGAAAAAGGTAATGGAAAAATTTAGATTTTAAGATAATATTATAATAAATACTGCTAAGATTGTTAATGTCTTGTTTTTTGTTCATACTGTCTTTGTCAGCTTTTATATAGAGCATTTCTAAAAATTTCCTTTTGTCTGTATGTGGTTCTGTATGAAGTATTTAATTGATATCACAATTTAAAACAGTCCAAAAAAGCTCTAAAGTTATTGAAAAGAAAAATCTAAGACTGGATTGTTCTAGTATTTAGTTTTGTTTATAGGAAACTTAATTCACTGTAAATCAGAATGAATGGACTCCAAGAAGCATGATATGAAAAAAAAAATAAAATGCCCGTTTTAGGGCCTTTCGGCCCATTAGGGTATTTACCCTGCGGGAGCCACATCTCAGGTGGGTAGCATCGACTACACTCTAAGAATTAATTAAAGTTGGCGAAATCCCTTTAATACAAATACTATCCATAAAATCTTAGAGCATAGCCCGGGCTGCGAACCCCGGACCTCCGATGCCGAAATCGAACGCCTTAACGATCACGGCCACGGAGGCAGACATTATAAACATTAATTTGGTCATATAAAGAAGCATGATATGACCAAATTAATGCTTATAATAGGTTTGTTCAGCATATCAACTGAAGTACACTACTCTACTCTGCAATAATCTTCTTTACACAAAGTTTTTATTTTAAAGTAATCTAAAGTACATTAAAGTATTTATTATTGATTGTTTAATTAGTTGTAATACATAATTAATTTCTTAAACATATATTTATTAATATTAGTTTTTTTTATATTATGTACAATTATTAGTTATTTTTCTAAATGTTTAGATTGATAGTTTGATCAAATAATTAATTTAGTTCTTTAATTTAAGATTCAATTTAAGTGAATTCTAACATGTACTTCATAATTTTATCTTCATAAGGTCTTCGGCCTTTTTGCCGCGGATTAGCAAAAAGGTCACTGCTACACGGCGTCGGTGCTGGGGGCCTCTTCGCGGCACCACGCCTCCATGTGACCCCGAATTTTAAAAAAAATATAAATTCACTAAAAGTAAAAAGTGTAAAAAACGTTCCAGGCACAACAAAATAAATAAAGTTGTAAAACAACAACATTAAAAAATGTGGTGGTATCTAAATTGCTTTGGCACTTAAACATTCCATAAAACATATCACTGATAGTTTATTACGAGCACAACACATTTTTAAACCCAAAAATTACAAATAGAGTAACAAAATTATTTAACTTTGTTGTAATACATCGAAAACTCAAAAATTATTATCACATGTGATACGAGTGATTTCTAGCCAGAAATATATTTTACTCTACTAACTCGTTCTTTAAGAACGAGTGCAGTTTAGAGTAAGATTCAACTCGTCCGAGATTCGTAACGAAACACATTGTAGTGCAGCATAGGTCAATTTAGAGTAGACTCGAGAACGTGCCCGAACATACTTACTCTAAATTACTCTAGTGTACACGTGCCGAACAAATCTAATAACTTAATACGGTTTAAGCGCATTTGTAAAACAATGACCTGTCCAAATACTATTAGTTAAAATTAGGGTGTATGAAAAATTATTAATTTCGATTATAATAGTAATTTATTTCATACAAATATTCACAAGAAAGTAACACTAATAAAAAATTAAGGAGAAAATGTAAGAGAGATTAACTCAAATTTACTCCTTAATTACAAAAAAAAAATATTAATACAAAGTATAAATATATACTTAGGAGTTTCTAGCAGTGAGAATAGATCACGATAACTCTTCAAGGCAAGCTCAAATGTAAAAAAAAAAAAATAATGCAACTTGGTTTATGGCGATATGTTGAGGAAGTTACGAAGCTAGCTTATTGTTCGAAAATTTAAAAACAAATATTTCTTGAACCCAAAGTGGCATTTAAAAAGGAGTTATACATATATATGTATAAATATGCATACACACACACACACACACACACACACACATATATATATATATATATAATATATTATATATATATTATATATATATATATATATATATATATATATATATATATATATATAATGTAAATGCAATAAAAAACAATTATACTAAATAACATTAATAAACAACTAACACATAAAGACTTTTTCTGAGCTGACCTATTTTATAATTTTTATATTTACCACAAAGCACTTAAAATCAGCTCTTATCAACATGTCCTATACCTTATTAAGAGTTCAAAGATTATTTTAATAAGCACGGATTAGTTATGAAATTCGTTAAGAATATTTTAGTTTATTGTTTTCGTTAAAAAACCAATTGAAAGGAAATTTAAGTGGATTTTTTTAAAGCTTCATTACACAATGAGTACAATAAATTTTACAAGTACCTAATTTTCTTTTGTCAGTGTTATTAGCATTACAAGCTCGTTGATTAATAGGATTATAACATAAAACAATTATTAAAAAACTTTAGACCAAATGATTTACTTTAAATGTAGTTTATTCTATGAGCCAAACACACGTATCAATTTATCTACAAATATATATATATATATATATATATATATATATATATATATATATATATATATATATATATATATATATATTTAGTCCATTCCTTTTCTAAAAAAATTCACCACAGGTCTCTCTTCTCCCCTCTATAATCCCCATTTCATAAGACAAAATTCGCGTTTAATATAATAAACTTGTTTAATATTTTATGGAGAAATTTATTGTCTCCAAGCAGAGTAAATACAAAGTTGTAACTTATTTCAGAGAGAGTTTGTCATATTTAATATCAAATTTATGATCTATGACGAATTCTTTGAGTTCTTTAACACCTTTTTGTCGATTTGTCACTGAGAGAAATTTTAGTTCATTTGTCACTTTCTTTGTGCCAAGGATCTTTTTTAAAGATGACACGATAATGCAACTTTACTGACCCCATAAACGTTTTATAAGATATATATATATTTATATAATATATATATATATATATATATATATATATATATATATATATATTATATATATACATATACATATATATATTATATATATATATATATATATATATATATATATATATATATATATTATATATATAATATACAGGGTGTTCCACATAAAGTGTTCACCAGAGAAGGATGTAATAGTACTTGCTCAAAGGGAACAAAAAATGTTTTGTAATATAAACCCAGATCTCCAACCGTTTTTCCACAAGGTCAAGGTTTTAAGTTTTATATATACATAAAACTCAAAAATATATGAATGTATTCGGTTTTTTAAGAAGTTTTTTTTTTTTTTTTATTTTTATTATTTTTTATGAGTAGAAGACGTACAATAATTTAAAACTATTTTTGTTAAGAATTATAATATAAAAAATGAAATTTAATATAAAAATACATGTCTTGTCCAATATATTAAATTATAATAATTATGATCTTAGTTCCAAGATCAAAAGGTCGTAGAATGTTATAACAGAAAGGTTATGGTATAATATCAATTTGTGGTAAGTTAAGTGTTGACAGTTTAGGACTTAATATGAAAGGAAGTTGTGTTAGATGTCATGGTCATTTTTTCATTGCGAGACGATCATACTTTCACTATCTAGTAAAAGTTATTTATTTTCAAGTGTAGAATAACCTTAAAGTTTAAATCATTACGAGAAAAGGTTTTCATGACATCAAAATGTTATGTCATTTTTTTGAGATAATAAGTGTTAAAGGCACTTTATTCAGGCTTCCAAGCTCAAATGTAAAACGGAAGTCTTTAGTACTTCGAACAAAATATTTAGTTTAGTTTAGTCAAAGAGCATTTTTAAAGTTTAAAAAAAAATCTGCATGTGACAAGCTTAACTAAAAAAAATATAAAGTAACAGGTGCATATTTTATAAATCTTAATGTCCACAAACGCTTTTTATCTTTTACAGTTTTCGCAATATTTTGTAATCTTATTTAGTTTAGACACAATAAATTTAATATCAAATTTACAAATCTGTTAAACAATTTAATACAACTAATTTATTAATTTATCTTTAATGAAAATTGATTAATGGAATTTTCTTTAAGTTTCCTTAATGAAAGAATAAGTCAAAGTTCTTCTACAAATAAAATAAACAGGACCCATAATGAATATGGTAAGGTTGTTGAGTATTTGAGCGTTAGGTCCAATAATGAGTATTTGAGCGCCAGGGGCAGGGCTGGTGAAATGGACTTTTGAGCGTTAGTATTTGAACTCACCATGGAGATCTAGAGCCGCATATCAGATTTCACTCTCAAAATAAACTGATTAGATTAATATAATCAAGAAACACAACCCTCTTCTATTGTCATCTAAGAGCAACTTCATAAGCGTAATCTCATTAAAATTCGCAAAATACTAATATTAGACGACAAGCTTGATGATCTAAAATGTGTTTTTACTGATGGTATGTCTAGACTGAGGGTGGCCAAAAGTGGTCGAAAGTCGGCTCTTACTTTTTTAATTAAAGCAGTTATAATGAAGAGATTTTTTATTAGTTTATGTATAAACTAGTAAATTCTGGCACAAAGGTCCGCATGCCGGGGAAAGTTTTTTTGAAATGCGTGCTTTCTGGCTTACCAGTCCAATTTTCGCTTACTTTTTACTTTCAGGGTGAAGGCATAAGTTCAGGTTTGGCTATAAAGCCATTCATATATAATGAACATCGTCAGGCCAGACTGGACAAAAAATTACTCAAACCAAGTTGAGGCGAACTTAGCCTCTCATGGTTATTGTGCTAAGCTTAATTCCAAACATTTCTCAGCTTTAGTGAATATTAAGTAGAAATAAAACGCTGAAGCAATGCAGTCTATATGATATATAAACATCTTGGTTTGCAATACGAGATGAGTTATATAGCAAGTAACGAAATCCTACTGTTTCTTTACGAAGCTAGACTGACTTTAGACTCTGAGTAATTGATCTTCTTCACAATTACTATTATGTAATTAAGTTACAAAAGAAAGCTAGCATTAATTGAATTTTAAACATCAAGCAGTAACGTTTTTCAAAAATGAGTAATAAATAAAAGATCACGAGAGCTGAATAGATTCCTTTATAATCCTAGACAAACTAAGGTCAAATAATTGATAGTAAGATGATTTGAGTTCCCAAATAGGAGAAAAAAGAAAGATGTCACTCCACTTAGTATATATTTATTGACAGAGCCGACTTTCAAACTTAACAATTCATCATCAGTGCCTACCAACATAGTACCAAGCAAAATAAATATAAAAAGCTGCAAAACGAAAAAAAAAATAATAAAGAAATAAATACAATAAATAAATAAATAAACTATAATAAATAAATAAAATAAAATAAAAAATAATTAAAAAAGATAAATAAGCATAAACTTAATAAATAAATAAAATGAGATAAAATATATACCGGCGAAAACGAAATAAAGATGCTAGGAGACAGACGAAATAGATTTGTCCATAGGCTGGTGTCTGACTGGAGGTTAAAGAAGGGTTGGATAGGTTTGCATTTGACAAGATCAACTGCGCGTAACTTCGCCGAGTATACATCTGATTAAAGGCCATAAATACTTACTGCAGAAATATTAATTTAGTTCTTTTAAATAAAATTGTAATACTAATACTAATACTAATAATATTAAAATTGTAATACAAGTTTGCGAAAAAATAGAGATAAACAGATTAGGTTAATATAATCAAGAAACACAACCCTCCCCTTCCGTCATCTTAGAGCAACTTCTTAAGCGTAAATTTCTTATTAAAACTAGCAAAAGAGTAATATTAGACGACAAGCTTGATGATCTAAAGTCAATTAAGATCTAAAGAGATACCAACTTCGTTCGTAAATTAAAATTTGCATTTTGTATCGATTAGTAGGTAATGCAGCGACTTGGAGACCCCCACTCCTCCCCCTAGGCCACGCCCCCTTACCTAGAAGCATTGTGAATTGATCATCCTTGATCGGTATATCGTTAGGTATAAATGGATTACTCCCTTGAACACCCTCTACCCTTACTATGTACCCCTCCCCCCTTTTCGATGTATTATTGCTCGTACCTAGACTTAACTAAATTTCGTCTTCTCCTTGTATTTACATACCTTTATATGATATTCATGTAGATCATGTAGATCCACCACTCCCACAACTCTTACATCACCCACGCCTTTACTTAAACACCCTTTTTTTAAGATTTTACCACATTTATTTGATTGAACCACCCCTCTCCTCAACTCTTGCTCCACTTTCAGTTTACACCCCCCCCACCCCCCCTCTACTTAAGACGTTTTTAGTCTAATTTTTCACCTCCTAATATCCTAACGAACGAAGAGCCTCTCCTCTCCTCCTCAATTGCTGCGTGTTTATTTTTCAAAAACATAATATCCGGTTCATCTACCTCAGTGGCCGTGATCGTTATAGTACGCGACTGTGTATGCAGGAGACTCGGGTTCGCAGCCAGTGCTAAGATTATATAAATGGTATTTCTAATTAACAGATTTCGCCAACTTTAATTAATTCTTAGCGGATAGTAGATAAAAATCTACCTGAGGTGGTTTCTGCAGAGTCCATACCCTGAAGGGTCGAAAGGCCTTAAAACGGACATTTATTTGATTTTATCCCTCTACTACTTATGACCAGATTTAATATGTCTTGCAGAGCCTACCCACCCATAACGCATGTCGGGTGGCTACTTTGTAACCATACTACCCCTACCATCTACTTCACCAATTTTTTTCACCTGATACCTCTATTATATGGGGTTAAACATATTTTCTTACCCAAAATTCTTGCGTTATGTTTAGTTTTCAGTTATAATACCCCCACTCCTTTTTCTACAGCACACCCTCTAAAATACTTGCTAACTGTGAATAACTTCTTGATCAGCTTTCTAGCTTCTTATTACAAGTTATAGCCATAGTTTTTCGAATACCATAATCTTTAGGGTCATCAAAACTTTACTTTTTAGGCATGACTTATTTGATTTGAGTAGCAAATATGACAAGATACTAGGAAACTGTCATAAGTGTGACTCCATATGGGAGAGTAAGGATTGCCTCCCTTAAATACTTTTTGCTAGATTCTTATGACTTTTACAGTACCCCCCAATTATGATACCATGTTCTCATGATTACTACCCCCCCCCATCCTCCTTCTCCAATCACAACACCCTTAGTGGTTTAGGTCATTAAATATACGCCCCCCCCCCTCCCTCCACCCAACCACTTTCTTTGGTCCAATTAGTATATACTTTCTTCTTCTATCATGTGACGAATTAAGCAGATAGAGTTCTTAGCCAAGTCCCGTATCTCCTTCAGCATAACTCGTTTGTAGAGTAACATACGGTTGTGTGTAATCCTATTTGGGTAGTAAGAGATAGAGGGCGGCATGCGCCACAACTACACTCCACTCTACATACTTCGTACTCACCCGCTCATTCAATCTTCTTAAAATAAACACTTTATTTTTATGTTTTAGGTTTATTTATAATTTAGTAAATTATTTTTATTAAGAATTGTTTTCTTTCATTTCCTATTGTATTTAGGTTTGAAGGTTTAATAACACAAGTTAAGTACAAGGTTTAATTATTTTATTACATAATACATTTTTAGGAGTTACAAACTTTAATTTCACGTTACATCTAATTTTCTTTTTTTTGTACCCCAAGCAAAGAGTCCATAATTTTCTAAATAGTTTTCTTTTTCCTAAAGTTAAGTTGAAATATCTTCTGTCCATTTACAGTAACCACATCGTGAGCTTTGGTTCTTCTTATCTGTTTCGTACAATATACTTTGGGGGTTTACTTCAGTACCATGTCTCTCATTTTTTTTCAAAGTTGACATCTTTGATGCCTCATAGTTTATAGTTATCCCTTTGACTTTTACACACAGTGTGATCGAGTTTATTTTGGGACTATAAACTTTATACGCGTAGTTCTCGGCCACCAGATAACAACTCTTTAATATACGCTTCCTTTTCCGTAAACTTCTAGTTCATCCGTCATATCCCCTAAGAAGCCTACCTACTGGAACTTCAATATTTCTGGTTGAGAAATGTATATTGTAACAATCTGTATCAAAATATACCACCCGATTATCTAGCTTGTCCAAATAGTCGTAGAGTTTTATCTTGCTTGGGCAGTCGTGTAGCTGCCCAAAACAACATTTACAGTAGGAAGAACATTGAAACATTCTTCTTTGAATCCCAGTTAATGATCACTGTCGTGTCATTTATCATTGATTTATTCACTTGAATAGCAGAGATCTGACAAGAATTTAAAAAACTCCTCCGCTTTGTTAACATCGTACTCTTAGGCTGATTTTCTTCTGACCCAATTTACCCCAGAAACTTGTAATTAGGCTTTTAACCTAATAATCTTAAGCCAGGATTAAAAGCTATTTCATCAGGATTAAGTTTAACACCTCCTTTTTCTAAATATTCTTTAATATACTGGTTTTTGATTCTGATTTGAACAGTGAAGAGGCCAGCCGGAAGCCTGTTGCTTATCCTTAAAAATTTGTTTATAAAACCAGTAAAAGCCCCTCGGTTATCTTTGTGTTACTGAATAGTTTCATACTTCCCATATTTCATAAAATATGTACACGTGATACCCTTTTTCTATGGCTTTTCTAACTCGTCTATACCCATGTCCCTGTTATGGCTCTCTCTTCCACACTATGATCACGTTTTTTCTTTAATTCTTCACAGTAGCAGGACCGACAAAGCGAAAACATTAACTAACCGTTACATTTCAATTGGTAATACAGGGTGATACAAGTCTTGCGGTGGTATATTTTACATTTATTTAGACCTTCTGTACAATTTAAATTTAGTTGACGACATTTAACATCACCGACGTAAATTTCTGGGTGACCCACAGGATATTTACCAAACTTATTCACCCAAGGGTATACGAACACCCGTCTACATATTTTAATCTTTTTCATTTTCTTAACTTTGTAATATGTTTTCAGTAGCAACCTGTTGACCTCCATAAAAACTTTCCCCTAGGATTAAGAGGTAAATTTGTAACCAGAGGGTGTGTACTAATGTAACTCTTGATACTAGAATCTTTCTTCCCTTCTTTTGTAAAGTCACATTCCCATTTTTCAATGACGTCATAACCTTTACTTCTTAAACGCTCTACTTCATAATAGTGCTAATAAAACGGTTCTCCATTGTATCCATAGGGTCATCAATGAACGGGCTCCTTTCTATTGTACCGAATACATCTCGGGCATCCTGAAAAAAGCACCCGTGAAATTTCAAACACTTGATTAGTGTTTTTACAATACCGTAATGTCAACTTTTACACCAGCCACTAATAGCTTTCTTTACTTTGGCAGCATGAATAATATCAATATTGTTTCAACGTTCTTCCCAAATCAAACCACTGGACAGCTATTTAGACTGGATATCGTTCCACTGTAACACTTTCTTAGGTATTATTCCTATAAGTAATCTTTTTTAAAGAAATTTCTTCTAAACACTTTATTACAGGCAGAAAGGAAGAGTACATGCTCGTAAAAGGACATACGTTCCCCTCTTGCTAATAAGTTTTTCTAAATTTCAAGCACGACTGGTCCTAAAATTTCTACATCGGATATACAGTATCCAATAATTTCCTTTTTCATATCAAAATGCATCATTTATTTTATGTTCTCGTACCAAATTTAAAAATTCAATACGGGCGTCTGGTTTCATATGATCGGGGTCGTAGTATTATTCAATACGAGGAAGTAAGCCTTTGTAATTTGAAAACTCGTACGGTTTAAAAGATGCGGAAAATACCCTTTTTTTCAGTTCCGTCAAACCAAAAGCTTTCGGAGTGCACTTAAAGCCATTGGGAAATAGTTTTATACCTATCTAAAAATTTAACATTGCCGACAGTCATTGAAATCAAACCGAACCCTTGTTATTAGTTCCGGTTGTTAAAGTTGTTTGTGTTATATATAATTTAAAATAAACTGATGATCGAACCGTCCACCGTTATGTGCTATAGCAATCACATCTTTGAATTTTCTTTCTTATAGTAAGAAGTGGTGGTAAACGGTGTTACAGGATCGTCCATTTCAAAATTTGTAACCTAACACCACATAGTTTTGCATAACTTGAACGTTAGTCTCTAGGCAATTCATAACAATATTGCTTAAAAACACACAAATTAGGCCTCATGAAGTAAAGGTTTTTGTTCTCTAAAGCTTTCTCCTGTCTGGTTTCTAGATCATAGATCAAACAAAAAATCTTAGTTTTTGGGTTTCCCGTGATCTTTTTGCATATAACATAGTGTTCGAAAGGCTGAATGTTTATTACATATTTTAACAAAACACTTCACCACAAAATGTTTTCGACTAGAACCTAAATAGTTTTAAAACATTTATCACATTGTGTTATTATCCTTGCACACAATACTTTTTCTCTAGGGAACCAGGGTTTCCGGTGGTTTTCGAAACACTCTTTACTCCTAATTGTCCTACGACAATTCATCACATTTATTTTCTCGATGCTAATAATACAAGCCGGTGATTGCTGACAAGCCGGACATTTACATTTTGACAGCAGTGTGCATTCTTAGGTCATTCGGCCACATGACACTTTTTCACAGTAATTATTCACACACAGGCACGCAGTCAAAGAAGTAAATTAACGCTTGTAGTTGACCATACGTAAAAATAGAAGGTTTAAACATTTACCTGCACACGGTGTCCCCTTCAAATATTACATCTGACGCTCAACTATTATACCTATATACAATCATTTTATAGCCTTCAAGGAACTTCTTGAATCTTTTTCAATTCTGGAATCCCGCATACGCTTCTTCAGGTATTACAACTCCCTGCCTTTTGAATTAANTGAATATCTCTAAACTCATTTATTTGAATGTTTTTGTATTAATCTAATTTTATCATAGTCGGGATTTATCAAATCTAGTTTTGGCTACCACTAGCGCACGAGGAAGCATAAGTTGTCCGTATTCTTAATTGTAATAATACCCTCCTCTTTGCACATTCTTCGGTAAAACTGTTAAATTTTCGGGGTCTTATACCTTTTCCCGTAGGCATACGTATGCTTGTTACACTCAAACAAAAATTAATCCGACTCTAAAGCCAGAGAATTGACTGATAAAGACTAGAAATAACCTTCCAAATGTCTCTGAATGTTACATCATCACTACCTTTTGAAACTTAAGCAGCCTTCTCCTCTTGAAAAATCTTTATTACAGAAAGTAAATCCTAAATAGTCATCAGGTTTAACAACTTTTTATTGCTTCGTAACGATTTGTTCGACGCTTCCTTTGGATGACTAAAATCACCATCAAAGTTACCTTGTGGTTTGGAATCTTAAAATCGATAGTTCTTCGGTAATACAAACTTACGGATCTTCTGCAACGTCTTTTACATGATAAACTTTTCAGACATATGACGCACGGAAATAACTTACTGAATGATCCAAACACCATTCTTAAACTTATATGGTTTCCCCCACTCCTTTTTTTTTCGGGAGCCTAGTATGATTACAGCTAAACACATCTTAGTGTTTCAAAACAGGCTTTTCCCCTAGCGGATTTTTCGAACTAATACGGCAGACTTCCAATACCGCGTTTTCCCAAAAAAAATAAATACGGACTTATTTAACCATTAGAAAATACTTTATTAACTAAAAAATCCGTATACAACTAGTAATAAAAATAAATAAAGTAATACGCCGGACTCTAACGGTTCAAAGCGTAAACTCATTTATGTTGTTTTCTAATTAGACTTTATTTAAACTACATCAGAAAATTGACTAAATAGACAGCCATTTTATTAAATATTACACCAAATTTACAAGAATAACACCTTATATTATAGACTTTTTCCTACAATACCCGACTTTTAGTACAAAATTGAAACGAAACTTATGGCCTAGAAAAAATATTACAATAATTACTAAAACATAATACATTTTCTGAAATCATAGATTTTAATGACAGACGGATTATTTAATTAGATACTTGAAATTCTTCATTTACTAAAAACTATTTATACTAAATACAGACAAAATATTAATTTACTTAGAACACTGAAACTTACAGCTAAATATATCATAAATTAGACGAAACAATGCCGAATAACCAACAAAATACCAAATACTGAAACTTTTACTAATCACAGACTTACAAGAATAAAAAATGACATAATAATTGACTAGCTACAAACAAGCTTTTACTAAACAAAAACTAAAATCATAGACTTTTCAGACCCAAATCACTAACTTTACTGAGAACAAGGATACTTACAGCTAAATATATAACATAAATTAGACGAAACAATTCTCAAATAACCAAAAAATACCAAAATATTTTGCTAAACCATAGACTTACAAGAATAAAAATGACATAATAATGGACAATAAACTATACAAGCTTTTACTAAAAAACTAAACTATACTACATACAAGCAAACTTATGACTAACTTTAATGAGAAACAAGAAAACACACAGCTAATGCTCGACATGACCAACAAAACACCAATATTTCACTAAATCACAGACTTAACAAATAACCTAAAAAATGACCTAATATATGATTAAACTACAACAAACTTTTTACTAAAAAAACTAAAAACTACTACATACAAGACAAACTGAATAACTTTATTGAGAACCTGGAAAATACAGCTAAATATATCTATAAATTAGACAAAACAAATGCTCCAAGATAACCAACAAAATACCAAAATAATGAAACTTTTTGCTAAATCATAGATTTACAAAAATAAAATTAATCCATAATAATTGACTATAAGACTTAACTAAAATCAAAATCCTTTTAGAACTAGTTATTATTAGAAATTGACTAATTAACAGCCAAAGTTATAGACATTTAGACATCAGAACATAAAATTGACTAATTAAACTCAAAATCAATATATTTAGACTAGAAATTTTAAACTAACTAAAAAATACAGACTTATTAGACCAAAATATAACTTTTAACTTAACTAACAAACGGACTTATAACAGCAACTTTACTAAAAAGTTTTGATTAATAACAATAAATATAACAAAAAAATACAAAACTTACTGAAAATATTCGAATTTATACACATAAAAAAACAATACAACTTGACAACTTAATGACTAAAATCAAAGACTGAAAAAACAATCTAAATTTACTTAATTGACATTTAGAGAAATGTTGAAACTAAGTACAAGCTTTACAACAAACAGACTTAACAGAGATAATTACTATATTAAAGAACATTCTCATTAACAGACAGGAGAAAGTAAATTATTTCTTCATCAAGACTTTCTCATTAACAGACACGAGAAAGTACAACACCCCTAAAGTAGTAATACCGCAAACGCAGGTCAGATGATACAAGGAGAAATATGTTATTTAAAGTACAATTTAATAAGTTATATTAAATTGAATCGAAAACTTATTAGTAATAGTTTATCTGGTCAGGCCCCTGCAACCCAAGAGGCACGTGGTCGATGTTACAAATGTATAAGTGTTGAGTTTAGGCTACTTTGCGAAATAATAGCGCATAAACTATTATGCTTTAAAAAGTAGCCTTATTACTACATTTACGATTTCTTAAGAAAATTCGCTACCAACATATAAAAAGTAGCGTTAGAATGACTCCCTATGACCTTTATCAGTGTCATTGGGGTGTAGATAGAGCTTAGCTACTGTAGTGTAGGGTAGTGGAGGCTATGTCCAGTCCGGGTCCTTCCACACCACCTCACTCAGTTGGTCTAGTGTAGAGCTCTAATTCTACGCAGGGTCTCGGTTCGAATTCCAACAAAAGCTCAACTTTTTGTTGATTCTTACCCATATAAATTAAATTCAACATGTAAAAACTGATGGTGACCGTGTAAGATGTAAACAAACAAAGTGACGAGCTACACATGTAAACAAACAAAGGAACACGTCATGTATGCATAACAAAACCGCAATACACATAGGTGTAAACAAACAAGAGAGTGCAAGGACGTCAGAGGTAAGTGACATGCACGTGGCCGCGCCATAGAAAAATCTTCCATGTCTGGCCATGGTAGCCGGATACTACTTTAGGGTTTGTACTTTCTCGTGTCTGTTAATGAGAAAGTCTTGATGAAAATAATTTACTTTCTCCTGTCTGTTAATGAGAATGTCTTTATATAGTAACTCGGTTAAGTCTGTTTGTTGTAAAGGCTTGTACTTAGTTTCAACATTTCTCTAAATGTCAATTAAGTAAATTTAGATTGTTTTTTCAGTCTTTGATTTTAGTCATTAAGTTGTCAAGTTGTATTGTTTTTATGTGGTAAAATTCGAATATTTTCAGTAAGCTTTGTATTTTTTTGTTATATTTATTGTTATTAATCAAAACTTTTAGTAAAGTTGCGTTAAAGTCCGTTTGTTAGTTAAGTTATAAAAGTTTCATTATTTGGTATTTTGTTGGTTATCTTGAGCATTGTTTT
>JACMZG010001908.1:61865381-61944721 GCA_018340805.1 Microvelia longipes
TCCCTACTAAACCATGGTTATACTAAGAGAAGGTTATATATATTCCTAATCTGGGGGTACAGTAGTGCCCTAGCCAAGTCTTTTTATTTTTTTCTGTTAGACCTTTCATTCATTCTTGGTAAGGAATTATTTTTTAGTCTTTGCAGTATGTGTTTAAAAACTTATGCAGTGATAAGTGTATGCGGTCTTTTACAGTGATACTTTAATAAATAACTTTAATTTCTTTTTGTTTGTGTCGTATTTCTCGTAATTTTTTGTTTTTTTTTAATTTTTGTAACAGGCATTATTTAAAAACAATTTTATAAAAATATTTTGTTTTTATTTTCGTAAATCTTATAAAACATAATAAATTATTAAGTATTTTGTTTAATTTATCTCATTTTCAATAAACATTTTACGTTTTTATTATTTTACACTTGTACACATTTATATTGTGTATTACTTAAAAATTTAAAACTTTTAATTATACTTAAAAGTTTTGTTAAATAAAAAATAATTTACTTAGTTTTTATAAAATGTTGTAAATTTACGATTTACGTTTTGTATTATGTTACATTTGTAAAAATTTCAAACTGTTTATCACTTAAAAATTTTAAACTTTCTAATAATACTTGTATAATTTAATAATAAATTTTTGTTAAATAAAAAATAATTTACTTAGTTTATATAAAATTTTGTAAATTTATATGTTTTGTTAACAACCTTTTATATAAGTAAAGATTTTATATATGAATTTTACATTGTAATCCATTTTAGTTTCACTAAAATTCACTGCCTTCTTAATTATCGTATTAGATTAGTAAAGAAGTGCAGCCAAAACATGCTTGACTCGGTATGATATAATCTGAATACAAAAAACTATAAATGGTTAATTATTATTATTGAATTCGGTCGTTTCCGTTTAATTTCGGGAATTCTGTAAAATTTCAGGAGTAGGCGTGTCTTTAACTAAAAAAGAGTGGGGGAAAGTCTTTAAAAGGAGAAGATTTGTGATAATTAGATCATTCGTTAGTTAACTTTTCAAGTTTAAAATGTCTGAAAAATTTGTTATTGTAAAAGACTGTGTCAAGAAGATCCGTAAGTTTGGTCTCAAAGGAAGAACTGTCGAGTTTAAAATCAAGCCGCAAGATGGAGCTACAGAAGAAGAACTTATAAACCGTCCAAAAGAAGCCGTCGAGCAAATAGTTGCTAAGGTAACAAAAGATATTAAACCTGATGACTATTTAGGATTTGCTTTCTGCAACAAAGATTTTTTACGAGGAGAAGGCTGGCTTAAATTTCAGAAGGCTCGTGAAGTAACATTCGAAGATGTTTGGAAAGTTATTTCTGATCTTTATCAGTCTAATTCTATGGCTTTGGAATCAGATAATTTCTGTTTGAGCGTAACAACAGTACGTATGCCTACGGGAAAAGGTATGAGACCCAGAAAATTTAACAGTTTTACCGAAGAATGCTCAAAGAGGAAAGGTATTATTACAATAAAGAATACGGATAACTTGTGTTTGATTCGAGCGTTAGTGGTATCAAAAAGTCGAATAGACGAGAGCCCCGATTATAATAAAATTAGATTAAACACAAAAAACATTCAAACTACAATGAGTTTAGAGTTAATTCAAAAGGCTGGAGTTGTAATACCTGAAGAAGGATGCGGGATTCCAGAATTGAAAAAGTTTCAAGAGTTCCTTGAAGGCTATAAAATTATTGTATATAGGTATAATAGTAGAGGTCGAGATGTAATATTTGAAGGGGACACGTGTGCAGGTAAATGTTTAAACCTTCTATTTTACGATGGTCACTACAACGTTATTACTTCTTTGACTGCTGCCTTTGTGTGTAATAATTACTGTGAAAAGTGTCATGTGCCGTATGACCATAAAAATGCACACCGCTGTCAAAGTAAATGTCCGGCTTGTCAGCAATCACCGGCTTGTATTAGCATCGAGAAAATAAAATGTGATGAATGTCGTAGACAATTTAGGAGTAAAGAGTGTTTCGAAAACCACCGGAAACCTGGTTCCCTAGAGAAAAGTATTGTGTGCAAGGAAATAACAATGTGATAAATGTTTAAAACTATTAGGTCTAGTCGAAAACATTTTTGTGGTGAAGTGTTTTGTAAAATATGTAATAAACATCAGCCTTCCGAACACCTATGTTATATGCAAAAAGATCACGGGAAACCCAAAACTAAGGATTTTTTGTTTGTGATCTATGATCTAGAAACCAGACAGGAGAAAGCTTTAGAGAACAAAACCTTACTTCATGAGCCTAATTTGTGTGTTTTTAAGCAATATTGTTATGAATGCCTAGAGACTAACGTTCAAGTATGCAAACTATGTGGTGTTAGGTTACAAATTTTGAAATGTGACGATCCTGTAACACCGTTTACCCACCACCTTCTTACTATAAGAAAGAAATTCAAAGATGTGATTGCTATAGCACATAACGGTGGACGGTTCGATCATCAGTTTATTTTAAATTATATATTAACACAAACAACTTTAACACCGGAACTAATAACAAGGGGTTCCGGTTTGATTTCAATGACTGTCGGCAATGTTAAATTTTTAGATAGTATAAACTATTTCCCAATGGCTTTAAGTGCACTCCCGAAAGCTTTTGGTTTGACGGAACTGAAAAAAGGGTATTTTCCGCATCTTTTAAACCGTACAGAGTTTTCAAATTACAAAGGCTTACTTCCTCGTATTGAATACTACGACCCCGATCATATGAAACCAGACGCCCGTATTGAATTTTTAAATTGGTACGAAGAACATAAAAATGATGCATTTGATATGAAAAAGGAAATTATTGGATACTGTATATCCGATGTAGAAATTTTAGCACAGTCGTGCTTGAAATTTAGAAAACTTATTATGCAAGAGGGGAACGTATGTCCTTTTACCGAGGCATGTACTCTTCCTTCGGCCTGTAATAAAGTGTTTAGAAGAAATTTCTTAAAAAAAGATACTATAGGAATAATACCTAAGAAAGGTTACAGATGGAACGATATCCAGTCTAAAATAGCTGTCCAGTGGTTGATTTGGGAAGAACGTCGAAACAATATTGATATTATTCATGCTGCCAAAAGTAAAGAAGCTATAGTGGCTGGTGTAAAAGTTGACGGGTATTGTAAAAACACTAATCAAGTGTTTGAATTTCACGGGTGCTTTTTTCATGGATGCCCGAGATGTATTCGGTACAATAGAAAGGAGCCCGTTCATGATGACCCTATGGATACAATGGAGAACCGTTTTATTAGTACTAATATGAAAGTAGAGCGTTTAAGAAGTAAAGGTTATGACGTCATTGAAAAATGGGAATGTGACTTTACAAAAGAAGTGGAAGAAGATTCTAGTATCAGAGAGTACATTAGTACACACCCTCTGGTTACAAATTTACCTCTTAATCCTAGGGAAAGTTTTTATGGAGGTCGAACAGGTGCTACTAAAACATATTACAAAGTTAAAGAAAACGAAAAGATAAAATATGTAGACGTGTGTTCGTTATACCCTTGGGTGAATAAGTTTGGTAAATATCCCGTGGGTCACCCAGAAATTTACGTCGGTGATGTTAAATGTCGTCAACTAAATTTAAATTGTACAGAAGGTCTAATTAAATGTAAAATATTACCACCGCAAGACTTGTATCACCCTGTATTACCAATGAAATGTAACGGTAGGTTAATGTTTTCGCTTTGTCGGTCCTGTACTGAAGAATTAAAGAAAAAATGTGATCATAGTGTGGAAGAGAGAGCCATAACAGGGACATGGGTTATAGACGAAGTTAGAAAAGCCATAGAAAAAGGGTATCACGTGGTACATATTTATGAAATATGGAAGTATGAAACTATTCAGTACAACAAAGATACCGAGGGGCTTTTTACTGGTTTTATAAACAAATTTTTAAGGATTAAGCAACAGGCTTCCGGCTGGCCTCTTCACTGTTCAAATCAAGAATCAAAAAACCAGTATATTAAAGAATATTTAGAAAAGGAGGGTGTTAAACTTAATCCTGATGAAATAGCTTTTAATCCTGGCTTAAGATTATTAGGTAAAAGCCTAATTACAAGTTTCTGGGGTAAATTGGGTCAGAAAGAAAATCAGCCTAAGAGTACGATTGTTAACAAAGCGGAGGAGTTTTTTAAAATCTTGTCAGATCCTGCTATTCAAGTGAATAATATAACAATGATAAATGACACGACAGTGATCATTAACTGGGAATACAAAGAAGAATGTTTCAATGTTCTTCCTACTGTAAATGTTGTTTTGGCAGCTTACACGACTGCCCAAGCAAGATTAAAACTCTACGACTATTTGGACAAGCTAGATAATCGGGTGGTATATTTTGATACAGATTGTACAATATACATTTCTCAACCAGGAAAATATGAAGTTCCAGTAGGTAGCTTCTTAGGGGATATGACGGATGAACTAGAAGTTTACGGAAAAGGAAGCTATATTAAAGAGTTTGTATCTGGTGGGCCGAAGAACTACGCGTATAAAGTTTATAGTCCTCAAAATAACTCGTATCACACTGTGTGTAAAGTCAAAGGGATAACTATAAACTATGAGGCATCAAAAGATGTCAACTTTGAAAAAATGAGAGACATGGTACTGAAAGATGAACCCCCAAAGTATATTTGTACGAAACAGATAAGAAGAACCAAAGCTCACGATGTGGTTACTGTAAATGGACAGAAGATATTTCAACTTAACTTTAGGAAAAGAAAACTATTAGAAAATTATGACTCTTTGCCTTGGGGGTACAAAAAAAAGAAAATTAGATGTAAGTGAAATTAAAGTTTGTAACTCCTAAAAATGTATTTATGTAAATAAAATAATTAAAACCTTGTACTTAACTTGTGTTATTAACCTTCAAACCTAAAATACAATAGGAAATGAAAGAAAACAATTCTTAATAAAAATAATTTACTAAAATATAATAACCTAAACATAACAAATAAAGTGTTTAAGAAGATTGAATGAGCGGGTGAGTACGAAGTATGTAGAGTGGAGTGTAGTTGTGGCGCATGCGCCCTCTATCTCTTACTACCCAAATAGGATGTACACACAACCGTATGTACTCTACAAACGAGTTATGCTGAAGGAGATACGGGACTTGGCTAAGAACTCTATCTGCTTAATCTGTCACATGATAGAAGAAGAAAGTATATACTAATTGGACCAAAGAAAGTGGTTGGTGGAGGGAGGGGGGGGGTGTATTTTAATGACCTAAACCACTAAGGGGTGTTGTGATTGGAGAAGGAGGATGGGGGGGGTAGTAATCATGAGACATGGGTATCATAATGGGGGGTACTGTAAAAGTCATAAGAATCTAGCAAAAAGTATTTAGAGGGAGGCAATCCTACTCTCCCCATATGGAGTCACACTTATGACAGTTTTCCTAGTATCTTGTCATATTTGCTACTCAAATCAAATAAGTCATGCCTAAAAAGTAAAGTTTTGATGACCCTAAAGGATTATGGTATTCGAAAAACTATGGCTATAACTTGTAATAAGAAGCTAGAAAGCTGATCAAGAAGTTATTCACAGTTAGCAAGTATTTTAGAGGGTGTGCTGTAGAAAAAGGAGTGGGGGTATTATAACTGAAAACTAAACATAACGCAAGAATTTTGGGTAAGAAATATGTTTAACCCCATATAATAGAGGTATCAGGTGAAAAAATTTGGTGAAGTAGATGGTAGGGGTAGTATGGTTACAAAGTAGCCACCCGACATGCGTTATGGGTGGGGTAGGCTCTGCAAGACATATTAAATCTGGTCATAAGTAGTAGAGGGATAAAATCAAATAAATGTCCGTTTTAAGGCCTTTCGACCCTTCAGGGTATGGACTCTGCAGAAACCACCTCAGGTAGATTTTATCTACTATCCGCTAAGAATTAATTAAAGTTGGCGAAATCTGTTAATTAGAAATACCATTTATATAATCTTAGCACTGGCTGCGAACCCGAGTCCTCCTGCATACAAGTCGCGTACTATAACGATCACGGCCACTGAGGTAGATGAACCGGATATTATGTTTTGAAAAATAAACACGCAGCAAGGGTTGAGGAGAGGAGAGGCTCTTCGTTAGGTAAACTCATACGATAGGAGTATAAGATGAAAAATTAGACTAAAACCAAGTCTTAAGTAGAGGGGGTGGGGGGGGGGTATAACTGAAACTAATATGGAGCAAGAGTTGAGGAGAGGGGTGGTTCATCGTTAAATAAACTCATACGGTATCAGTCGAAAAATCTGTTCTTAAGTAAAGGAGTGGGGTGGGTGATGTAAGAGTTGTGGGGAGTGGTAGGATCTACATGAAATATCATAATAAGGTATGTAAATACAAGGAGAGACGAAATTTAGTTAAGTCTAGTGTACGAGCATAATACATCGAAAAGGGGGGAGGGGTACATAGTAAGGGTAGAGGGTGTTCAAGGAAGTAGCCATCCATTTATACCTAACGATATACCGATCAAGGATGATCAATTCACAATGCTTCTAGGTAAGGGGGCGTGGCCTAGGGGGAGGAGTGGGGGTGCTCCAAGTCGCTGCATTACCTACTTCGATTTGTATACTTTTCCTTCTTTATGCCGTAGGTATATAGGAAAAGTATTGTGTTTGCAAAACATCCGAAACCGCGCATGTCAACGGAATTATCATTTTCAGATGTTTTTAAGACCTCCTGAGTGGTTTTAAAAAAGTTGCCAGTGTGTATGTGTGTTAGTCTCTTATCATTGTAGCTCCTAGTGTATTTATGTTAGAGAGTTGAAACTGGGTACAAAAATCAGTCTACCGCTGTAATTGCGCTGTTCAGAAAATAATTTTTTATGACGTCATTAACAAGCAATAATTACTCAGCAAAAATTTCGAAAAATCATTAAACGCCTAAAAATGATGCCGATCGGATTGAGATTTGGCACGCATAGACGCATAGCTATGTATAAGACTTACATATGTGCCAAGTTTCATCTCATGAGCAGCATTAGTTCAATTGTTATCAAACATCTTGTGTGCGTTTTTTAAATATTGTTACAAATCGAATGCGATACAAGTTTAAGTAAGCGGCAAAGAGGCCCAGGGACTCGGGCCTCTTTAAGTAATAATAAATTACTTTTTATTATTAAAATATTTTGTAAATTTCCTTATATGATTATAATATTATTGTAATCCATATGTATGGTCTACGACTGTAAATTGTATTAAATAAAATAACATAAAAACATTCCTACCTAAAGGCTTCGATGAAGGAAAAAAGATTACCTGCAACATAAGAATAAAAATGTATTAACATACTTAGTCGATTATTGTACTAATTAATAACTTAATTTAATTTTGTCGAGTCTATATACATTCCAATTAGTGATGTAGAATGCTCGAGCATAATCTTTTAGAGAATATTCTCGAGCATATTCTCGACAATATTCTATTAAGGCGAGCATATTCGAGCATTTTCTTTTGGAGCTACAATTTTAAAAATAACGTTAAAATAATGTTTAACTAAAAGATTAGCTGCTATTTGAGTTGCATTTAATAAATTTTGTCATAAAATATCATAGAGATAAACTAAAAAGTAATAATAACATTTTCTCTCTCTTTTTTTAGATCAATCAAACCATTTTTATAAACAAACAACTCTTTTCTGATAAGTTAATCCATTCAATATACTACTATCATATTTTAAGGTTGACTAAAATAAAAAGAAAGGCAGTGCAATAGTAAAATGTTCACTAGTAAAGGCTTAGTTAATCAAGATTCCATCTTGTCTACTCTCCATTTCTTACTTTCAGGAAATGTAGTTTTCCAAATCATTATAACAAAAGTAAAATCATATTTCAAATGAGAAGGAAGAAAATGTATCAAATATCAAATAAGTACAAAATAGAAAATGCTCCAATTTTTCAGGAGAATATTCTCAGAATATTCTCGTGCTCGGAGAATATTCTTTTGAGAATATTCTCCGACCCACATCACTAATTCCAATAATCATATATCTATTTACAACTATAGTATAGTAAAACTAGCTTTCAATCAACAAGTGTCATCCTCAGTAAAACATTGAGAGAATAATATTATTAACTTCTCTTTGAGTCAAGAAGTAATAAATTATTTGCTTGGTCTACATTCAAACTCAAATAAATTTACTTCTGGACTTAACAATAAAAATAGGTTCAATTCCTGAGTTATTTGCTCTTGTTTCAATGAACAAGATCAAGAAAAGAAAAATAAAGAGTCTCTACTCAGGCGATGAAAATTCGCCTTTAAATTAAATAAATGGCAAAATGCCATGTAACAAGAAATAATAATAATACAACAAATAATACAAAACAACAAAAATGTGGCCGCGAAGCAGCCGCAGGGGCTGAACAGCGGCCCAAGGGGCCGACGCAGTGTACCGGCTGTGTTACAAACAAGCTTGCAACTGGTCTACAAACTTCTCGAGTAGTACTCATTATAGAGAACGCAATTCTTCAACACTGTTGCCAACAAAAAAAGCCTATACCCATACCAGTATGACGATTTAAAAATATCCTGCGTAATAAATTAAGTCTTATTTAAAGCCTTTAACAGATTTAAATAATAATAATCGCTGTAGATCAATATTTGGTTACTTTACTTGTTTATACAAGAGAAAGTATGTATAACTTGAAGAAAAAAGAACTTAAAAGAGTAGCAGTCATCACTAACCTAACACAATGCATAAGCCGTAGCCTATGGCTACCTATATTTCATGTAAATAACACTGTTCGCATACAAAGGTTAATGGGAAAAGTAATTATTATTCTTAACAAGTCATTATTTAACAGGTCTAAACAAGTTAATTTTCAACTTTAAAATTAAGTTTTATAACTTTTATATCCGCTTCTATGGTAATACATGTAATAATTTATTTTCAAATTCATTTGGTTGTTAATAACTGGTTGGTCTATCACCATGAAGAGTAATCGCAGGCTCTGTTTAGTCTATCTCCTTGAAGAGTAATTGCAGGCTCTGTTTAGTCTATATCCTTGAAGAGTAATCGCAGGCTCTGTTTAGTCTATATCCTTGAACAGTAATCGTAGGCTTTGTTAGGTCTACTTCTTTGATCAGTTTATCGCAGGCTCTGGCCGTCACCTTTTAAATTTTGAATATAAATTGAGCTCTAACCCTCACTAGCAGCTCTACACCAAAAATACTCTCCACATTATACTAAAATCAGTTAATTTTATCGACAGCTGTTACAACACGCTTCGTCCCAAATTTTTTTAATGCAAGAACTCGCGTTCGTTCAAAAATGTACACCTAAAGTTACTAACAATTGTACAATACCTAATAACCTGAATAGCGAAATATTTCTCAATTTCCTAAGATTTTTGGAGCCTCTTATAACAATTTGCACTTGCAAACTGCATTTCGGTATCGAAAAATTTTACTAAATCAAGTCTCAGAGTATTAAAGCAATTTGACTCTTACATTATTTTAATTTTACGTAAAAACAACTTTCAAAAAAGATTTTACATAAGCATTTTTTTAACAATTTTTTGTAAAGAAAATACATCATAAAATATTAATTAAAGTTAAGAATATTATAACTTTGAGACATTTCAATCTAAATAAATTAGAACGATTTTTTTTTACAATATAATTTAAAATGAATCGAAAGTTTGAGCGAGTTTATTCAAATATTTTACTTTCCTTTATAATTTAAAATTATCTTGATTCATTTATTTTTATTTACGGAATTAATTATAATAATTTACTTATAAAGAATAAATTAGTTGAGTGAATTTCAAAGGTGTATGAAATATTTATAAATACTAAGAAAATGTATTCAGTAACGATAGGGTTAAATGCTAAATACATAAATATAATAAATGTGTGTTTAGATTGTCATAAACTTGGAATTTCCATTTTGAAACTTATGACGAACGATTTTTTTTTGAGAAATCCGCTTTCTATAAACTTCAAGTTCTGATCAATTTTAAGATGAGATAATAAGACGAGCTGACCTAGAAAAATTGTTTCTAAAAGAAATTCACTAAAAGTAAGGTGAGAAAAAAATTTAAAAAATTGGCTACGATCATGGGCCATTGCTAACAATTGCAGATCTATAGCATCAACTCATATGTCAGCATAGTGATACCATATATGTACCATTATTATGTACGCCAAAAATGAAAAATATCCCTATGTAATGTTATTCTCTAGCCTAAAATGCCTTAAATGTTATTCTCTAGGCCTAAAATGAAAAAATATCCCTATGTAATGTATTCTTTAGGCCTAAAATGAAAAATATCCCCTATGTAATGTTATTCTTTAGGCCTAAAATGAAAATTATATGTTATTCTTTAGGCCTAAATGAAAAAATATCCCTATGTAATGTATTCTCTAGGCCTAAAATGAAAAATATCCTATGTAATGTTATTCTTTAGGCCTAAAATGAAATATCCCTATGTAATGTTATCTTTAAGCTAAAATGAAAAATATCCCTATGTAAGTTTTCTTTAAGCCAAAAATGAAAAATATCCCTATGTAATGTTATTCTCTAGGCCTAAAATGAAAAATATCCCTATGTAATGTTATTCTCTATAATAAAAATATCCTAGTAATGTTATTCTTTAAGCCTAAAATGAAAATATCCCTATGTAATGTTATTCTCTAGGCCTAAAATGAAAAATATTCCTATGTAATGTTATTCTTTAGGCCTAAAATGAAAAATATCCCTATGTAATGTTATTCTTTAAGCTAAAATGAAACATATCCCTATGTAATGTTATTCTCTAGGCCTAAAATGAAAAATATCCCTATGTAATGTTATTCTTTAAGCCTAAAATGAAAAATATCCCTATGTAATGTTATTCTCTAGCCTAAAATGAAAAATATCCTCTCTATAAAATGAAAAATTATTCTTTAAGCCTAAAATGAAAAATATCCCTATGTAATGTTATTCTCTAGGCCTAAATGAAAAATATCCCTTTAATAAAATGAAAAATATCCCTATGTAATGTTATTCTCTAGGCCTAAAATGAAAAATATCCTATGTAATGTATTCTTAGGCCTAAAATGAAAAATATCCCTATGTAATGTTATTCTTTAGCAAAAATGAAAAATATCCCTATGTAATGTTATTCTTTAGGCCTAAAATGAAAAATATCCCTATGTAATGTATTCTTTAGGCCTAAATGAAAAATATCCCTATGTAATGTTATTCTTTAGCCTAAAATGAAAAATATCCCTATGTATGTTATTCTTTTAGGCCTAATGAAAAATATCCTATGTAATGTTATTCTTAGGCCTAAAATGAAAATATCCCTATGTAATGTTATTCTTTAGGCCTAAAATGAAAAATATCCCTATGTATGTTATTCTTTGGCCTAAATGAAAAAATCCCTATGTAATGTTATTCTTTAGGCCTAAAATGAAAAATATCCTATGTAATGTTATTCTTTAGGCCTAAATGAAAAATATCCTATGTAATGTTATCTTTAGCCTAAAATGAAAAATATCCCTATGTAATGTTATCTAGCCTAAAATGAAAAATATCCTATGTACTGTTAAAGGCTAAATGAAAATATCCCTATGTAATGTTATTCTAGTAAATGAAAAATATTCCTATGTAATGTTATTCTTTAGGCCTAAAATGAAAAATATCCCTATAATGTTATCTTTAGCCTAAAATGAAAATTTCCCTAAATGAAAATGCCCTATGTAATGTTTTCTTTATGAAAATCTATGTAATGTTATTCTCTAGGCCTAAAATGAAAAATATCCCTAGTAATGTTAATCCCTATGTTAATAAAATGCCTATGTCTCTAGCCTAAAATGAAAAATATCCCTATGTAATGTGCAAAAATGAAAAAAATCCCTATGTAATGTTATTCTTTAGCCTAAAATGAAAAATATCCTATGTATGTTATTCTTTAGGCCTAAATGAAAAATATCCCTATGTACTGTTATTCTTTAGGCCTAAAATGAAAAATATCCCTATGTAATGTTAAGCCTAAATGAAAATATCCCTATGTAATGCTATTCTCTAGGCCTAAAATGAAAAATATCCCTATGTACTGTTATTCTTTAGGCCTAAAATGAAAATATCCCTATGTGATGTTATCTCTAGCCTAAAATGAAATATCCCTATGTAATGTTATTCTTTAGCCTAAAATGAAAAATATCCCTATGTAATGTTATTCTTTAGGCCTAAAATAAAAAATTACCAAGTTGTTATGTTCAACAAATAATAATGAAAGAATAAGTGAGGTAAATAAACTGCAAGTAAAATAACTAACATCAATAAATTATTTATAACTAAATATAAATGAATTAATTACACAGGTGCACAGCACACTCATAGCAGATAATAAGCAAGGTAAATAGGCAAATGACCTTGTTCTTTTCATACAACTAGTAACTGTGTTAACACTAACACAACAAATATCTCATTAAAAATAGAACTTGTTTTGTTCAGAACTCGTCTTGTCAAAATAAACAAGTATGGATATTACGACCTCTATACATAGAGGTATTTGTTAGAGCAGCGTTTCCAACCTTTTAAGTACCGCGACCCTATATTTGCTTTTCTAAGTTTGGCGACCCAAATGCATTTATTTGCATAACCTGAAAATTGTAGGCGTTTTTATTTATTGCCGAACTAGTTATGACCCTACAGACATCGTTAAATCATAATTTTCATGAGGTTTTTATACTTAAATAGAAAACTACACACTAATTGGAGTTCAAAAGAAGTATATTATATAATTAATAATAGCAATAAAATATAAAAATAAAAAAATTAGCATTGTTAAATATGAAAATGAGCATTTATTATTTAAAGGAAAATCAAATAATGATTTAGTAAAAAAAAATAATAAAAAAATAAAATATGTATGATATCAATGACTAATTTGTTGCTGTTGGTTTTCCACTAATAAGTCAAGTCGTGTTTTGTTTATTCATTTCACTACTTTAATTAAACGCAAAACTATAAAATAAATAAACTGATAAAACAATTATAATTTAAAAACTTGTACGCGATATTAAACTACGTTAAGCTTGTTAAAACCAAATTCACATATAATTGAACATTATAATTTTAATAACCCGAACCTTTAAAAGAAGTAAAGAAACTGTTAAGCACAGTATTATCATAGGTATAACAAATCATCAAGTTAGTAAGAATTAGATAAAGGCGGGTATTTCTGTCGTAAAGGACTTCTAAGAAATGTTTTGGCCGCGGCTTAAAGTATTATCAATTTCTAAAAATAATATCTTTTTAAACAAATCTGTTATTTGCTTATAATAATCATTTCACATATAATAAATCTTCGTCATTTTTGGTTGTTAATAATTAAAAATTTGGCGACCCAAAAAATTTCGACCCAAGGGTTGGGAAGGGCTGTGTTAGAGAGACCATACCCTATCTTATTGTACGGCACAAGGTTAAAATCAGTCGACAGCGCGGGTTAATAGTGTTGAGGAACCAATGAGATTGGCCTGATTTGAAATTGAGGGCGTAGTATCTAGGACAAACATCATTGGCTCCCTCGCATTATTTTCCCACGCTCTCAACTGATTTTAGCCGTGTGTCAGCCTTGTTGAGTTTGCCCAAGTATCCTCGTATATTTTACCCCTTCTCTCAGAATGAATCAACTTAATTAATCATACAGCAAATTAGTTTCAAGTAATATTGAGAACAGGTATGCTTGAAGTGTGAATCAAGAACGAGATCGCTAGGAGTTATGGATCTTATTATTTAACCTTTTTTTATTTGCAATTTAGCCATTATTTTGTGAATTTAGATTTATTCAAAAGTATATTATCTTTTTACTGCCTTTATTTTAAATTCAAGCAATAAATTAGTTATTTCATTGAGTTACTAGTTTAAGATAACCTTTCATATGTCAAATTTGGACAGGAGCCTAGGGTTTGTTCTTCTCCCCACCCCAACGAAGTAGGCAAAAGAACATGGGGCCTTATTTTTATAAAAACCGCAGCCTATACTTGATTTTGAAAAAAAGCTTAGGCCTATGGAAAGTTTTGAAAAAAGTCTTGAAGATACTTGGTAGCTCGCCTAGCCCTACTACCTACAAAGTTGGGCTTAATTTATCTGTAACACTATAGTGAATCGTTTTCAATTATTCTTCTTCGGTTTTCAAAATTAGTAAATTTTTACGCTATTTCTAAAGATTTCGAATTTGTTAGGATTTTGAGTAATTTTTCAAATTAAATTATTATAAGTTACTTATTTTGTAAGTTTTTGGCAAAGCAAACTAATCTGACCAGTCCATTGTATATAGTACATAGCAGGGAGATTTCAAGTCAGGCAACTGAAATGAAAAGTAAATACTAAATAATGATAAAACAGGACAGAACTGTATAAGTAATAAATTACAGTGACTATGATAATTTCTTGCATACAAGTAGATACTGAGTAAGAGGCCTGTAGCCGGTAGCCGGTAGCCTTGCAAGGATACATACTTTTTATTTCTTTTAATTACCATATATTGTAATACAGGTTCAACTTTACGTCATACCACATTCCACAGGTGTTACGAGTACAACTCTACAGTCTATGTGTCAAATCATTGCAAAAAAATTAAAATACCATTAAGATTTAACAGTAATATAGTAACAAGCATAGAGATATATTACTAGAGAGGCCCTATGGGTTAAATTCAGAAACATCGAAAATATAACCTGACCACCTTTGCTAAAAACATAAACCAAATAGTTAGTACAAAATTACAATAACTTATAGTAGAACGTTAAAAATACAAATCATAACTCGATCAATGATCGGGAAGCCGAAATTAATTGATTTATTATAATCTTAACTCACTCTTAAAAAAGGTTTCAACGAGGTTACACAGAGCCCCTGAGAACCCCAAAAAGATGTTTTAGACCTCTCAATGTGTTGAGATAAGCTATGCTCCCTCTAGTATATATCTCTATGGTTACAAGAGTAAAATAAATGTTTACATAAGAACACAATAAATAATTTTGAAAATCGATGGCGAACTTTCAGAGCTTGTTTTCTACGCTCGAGAAGAAAATAAATTTAATTTTAAGGGAATACTGCAACTAAGCAGTAACTTGATGCAGAATGTTTTTTTTTTCGAATATTCTAAGTATTTCTTTTCTAAACTTAAGTGAATGATTATGTTGGTAACCCTCTACCATTCTTTTATTATTTTCTACCCTATAACAGCGAATTTCATCAAAATTGCACAACATTTTGTACATACATTATTTAATTGACACCTATAGTATAGGCGACGCGTCATAAGGCGTTTGAAAAAAAAAGCGAACAATGAGTTTCAAATTACGATATCGAAAGTCGGAAGACGCAGAACTTTGTGTTGGTAGTCAAACCCAAGTTTAAAGTCTAAAACAAAAGGGCCAGAGTAATGAAAAAAGTACAGGTTTCAGGAATGAAAAAAAGTACAGGCGGAAACGATTTTAAAAAAAGCATAACACATGCTTCCACTTTTTTTAGAGCACATTATGCTCATAATATAATGTGTAATCAATATTGCTTCTTAACACCAGCATTATTTTTTACATTTATGTACTTAATATAAACCCACCTCCGTGGTCGAGATCGTTAAGGCATCAGTTATAATACTGACTTTTGACACCAAAGAGGTCTAGGGTTCGCATCCCAGATTACGCTCCCGGTTAATACAAGATTATTGTTCAAATAAATGATCGCCATCTTTAGATTACACTTTGAGCACAACGGTAGCCACTTAAAGTGCTTCCCGCAGGGGTTATCCTTTATGGGCCGCAAGGTTCTAAATAAAATCATTTATTAAATTATATAAGTAAATCGCATTTGAAAAGCTTGTACAATTAATTACATTATAACCCACTCTAACCTCAGGTTACAAATACACTCGTAAGCTGAGTACAGTTTCCATAAATACACTAGTTGCTTAAAAGAACTATTAAAATTAATTAATAATATCCAAGTAAAATTGATAAACTTTCCTATGAGATAAAATCTCACACCCTACACGCCTTACACGAGAAAATAGACAGATATTGAGAAAGGTAGCTGTGAGAATGTTTTCGTAAACTAATATATTTATTGAAAACACAATAATCTCTCATATACTTTGATCTAGACTGGACAAAAAGTGTAGTTTAGCTTATAGTTTCAGAAATATATTCAAGGCTTTTCAATAATATTGCTAAACAACACAGATAATTAACATTTTTACTAAAAATAATAAATAAATATTTTTATTTAAGGATTTAGAGTTTTACTAAACATGAAGTATATGATATTAGTTTGTAATCCAAGAGGTTTGCAATAAAATACGTCTCTCCACCAATTATTTTATATATTAAAGAGCTAGCTTTCGGCTGCATCCAGCCATCATCAGTCTAGACGAGTGTTTGGTAGCAAGGAGTACCGATATCAGAGGTAACCAGCACACTCAGAGTGTGCTGGTTACCTCTGATATCGGTACTTCCTACTACCAAACACTCGTCTAGACTGATGATGGCTGGATGCAGCCGAAGCTAGCTCTTTAATATATAAAATAATTGGTGGAGAACGTATTTTATTGCAAACCTCTTGGATTATAAGATGGACTCCACAATGCAGCCAACTTTACGGGATGATATTAGTTTGAGATTTTGGATTAGTTTGAGGTGATGTGAAAGTTGTTGGAATTATTAGATGCGATGTGCCATTGCCTTAGTTTGAGTTTTTGATATACTTTGAGTTGATTTGACTGTAGTTTGAATCATAAAACTGATTTGAGGCGATGTAACCGTAGCTTGAATTGTTAAAAAAGTTAGATACGATGTGCCATTGTCTTATTAGTTTGAGTGGTGGAAATACTTTGAGTTGATTTGACTGTAGTTTAAATCATAGAACTGATTTGAGGCGATGTGAACTTAGTTTGAATTAATCGAAGAATCAGTTACCGTCGATACTTGCTGTTGGATATAAATATCCCTGGACCGATTTCGGCATAACGCCAACATCAGCAGGTAGGGCAACACTTGAGCTCTCAACTAATAAAGTTATAACAGTGAACAACTTCTAGTCTCAATGAGCACGACGAGCCCTCTAAAGATGGTTCTTCAGAGGTCTCGTCGTAGCTGACGGTAGCTGATTCTTCGATTGATTCTTCAACTTGCGGTAAATACAACCTTTTTAATTTTAGTTTGAATTTTTGAAATAGATGCGATGTTGTGTTTTCATAGTTTGAGTTGTTAGTATACTTTGAGGTGATTTGACAGTAGTTTTATCTATTGAAATAGTTTGAGGCGATTTGACCGAAGTTTTAATAGTTACATGTGGATGCGGATAAAATTGTTGTAGTTTAATTTTCTCTCTCTAACTTCTCACTAATTGTGAAACATTTTATGAGGCCTAGCATTTTATACAAGTAATCAAATAAAAAAAGACACCCTATATAATTTATGCTAGTAATGTTTAAGTTTTACTTTACTTAGGCTTTCAATTGACCCTAAAATACCCTAACGTGATGCATAATCGAACTCATAATTGTTTCAGGATAGAATCATGCATAACTGCTATTCTGTTCATGGTGTTAGGCAAAATTAAAACAAAATGCTGTTGTCTGCCTTTACTCATTGTTGTCCAGAAACCAAACACAGGGAACGTATTCGTCTAGCCCCAATATAGTTCGGGTACATAGGGTATAAATGAGTAGTCTAGAGGGTTATACATCCATTATTTCACTTTTACCATTTTAAAATTAATAAAAAAATTAACTTATATTATTACGTCAGTAATTAAAACTGAAAAGTTTCTTCCTTAATGAAAAGCTAAGAAAGCTATAGTATAAGAAAAGATTATAATGTTTATAGTTAAAATGCTTCCAGGCCAAGGACAAACCGACCAAACTCATCTAATATACATAAATATCGTATGTTATATAAATACGATAGAGCTAGCTTATGATAACCTCTGAGTAACGCGGGCTTAAATCTACCCCTAAATCCTTTAGACCAGGATTTCTTAAACTTTTTGTTTCCACATACCAATAACCATCCAATATATATATATATATATATATATATATATAATATATATATATATATATATTATATATATATGCATAGTCAGTCCCTCTCTGTCAGACGAAGAACATAGTTCGAACGTTACTAATTTTATGTAAGTATTTCTTAGTGTTTCCTATCTTAAATTCTGTAATATAATATATATATATATATATATAATATATATAATATATATATACACATATTTTAAGTGTATTAATATATAGCCTTCCGCCTTTACAACTGATATAATAGCCCTTGAAATACAGCCTATACTACTGATAAGACGGAGACAGAAAATAAAAGGGCACCCTTTTTATCTGATAATAACAATTTTTAGTTATGAATCCTTAATAAATGTTGTAATTTTATATTTTCTAATTAATTTTTAATAATTTCTTAAAGGATTTCAGATAGATAATAAATAATAATATTTGAGTAAACAAAAAATTAGACATAAATACGTAATATAAATTCCTTTATCACGTTTATGACATTAATAAAAGTAGTTCCTGGAAAACAAGAAAATATCAAAAGTCCTTGGTTGGCGTCTTTTATTTAGTTTTGGTCCGGTAATCCGTAGTCTGAAGGAAACCACCAATATTCAGATTAATTAATCCTCATTGATTCGGATTTAAAACAGGATATTATCCTTGGCTAAAATTGATTCTTGTCAAACTGAAAGTGAAATCCAAACTCGTACAAAATACGACCGATTCCAGTTAGTCGTTAGTTATGAAAAATTGATTTAGTAAGAGCGTTCTAACCGGTGCTGTGTAGTTAGAGTTGATCCGTTACATCCCTCAGACTGTAGTCGGGGAAAATCCTGTTAAAATATGTAATAATTGCATACTCCGTAATGCAAATACAATTATCTATCTGTACCAGCCTTAAGAATATAATTCAAAAATTGGGTACATGATAACTTAGAACTTTTATCCACCGCATCAGATTTCCTGCCATCATCCTTAATACTTCGTACTCGCTTCGCTCGTCCTTAGACAGTGAATAATAATACTAATAATGCCCGTTTAGAGCCTTGCGGCTCATCAGGGATAACCCCTGCGGGAACCACTTCAAGTGGTAGTTACAGCCGTTACGCTCCAAGTGTACTCTAAAGTTGGCGACAATTTATTTAAACTATCATCTTATAGAAACTGAGAGCGTAACCTGGGATGCGAACCCCAGACCTCCGTGGTGTCAAAGGTAAGTTTGATAACTGACGCCTTAACGACCTAGACCACGGAGGCGGCTTGAAGACAATGAATGCATTTGTTTTATTCCATAAACGGTCACCTATCGTCACCTTGCTCACTCAGCTTGAATTTTATTATCCAACAAAAACCGTAGATATACTTGCCGTATTGAAATGAAACTTAGTATACTTGTTTGTTAGGTACAGAGGTACACAAGTACCAAATTTCAACTCAATTAGATTATTTTTCAATATTTTTTAAAAACGTATACTAGTCATTGGATAAAAATTGAACTAATGCTAATAATAGGACGAATCTTTGCACAAAAGTTGGTCTTATAACATAAGTTGGTGACATTAATAAAAATAGTTCCGGTAAAACAAGTTATTATCAACTACCACTACAAGATTGCTACATCTTAAATTGGTCGATACATTTTTCCGCGTTTTAGGAAGTATTAAAATTTAGGCTGAGTCATTATTGCCGGTTAATGACGCCATAAATATGTTTTTTGTTGTTCAACTAAACCTAATTATTAATACTGTAATACCAAGTTTTAATTCTTTAGCAAACATACACTGGGAGCTACGATGATAACAGACACCCAAACAAACACATACAGACAACTTTGTAAAAACCACTCAGGAGCTCTTAAAAACACCTGAAACGGATGATTTAGTTGAGACCTCAGTTACGAATTTTTTGCGCAAACACAATTCATAAATGAGGAAAAGTTAGAAAAAAGAGTTACAATGTTTTAATATTTTAAGAATGCATAACGTCAAACAACTCAAAAATATGAGAAAAAATATCGCTTTAATATACCCCCTATATACTATATTATTTGTAGTATTACTTAGCTTTAAATTATATTTTTTCTAAAAAAAATTATTCCTAAAATTATACCTATACCGATATAACTAAAAAAAACACAGACTTAATATTTCTTCTATACTAAAATATACCCTAAGGCCTGGAGTGAATTCGCCTATAATTTAGAGTAAATATTAATAATAATCAAATAAATGAATACTAAATAATTTTTTTGTTAAAAAATATTACTCAAAAAATACATTTGGATCCTCTTCCAAATACAATTATATTGCTGATTTATCTAATACAATATCATAAAGTAAATTAATTATATTTTAACCTGATGTGCAGTAAATACACTAACATTAAAATTGGTTTGCTAACTAATTATTGGCTAAACTAAGCAAACACACTTATACTGTTGGATTGTCTGCCAACTACAGCATTATGGTAGCTTAATGTAATCTACCTTAGGTAACGTTCAGAACACATACACATTAACACGGCGCTCTTCGGTGAAATGATTTTACACCAGTTGTAAACCAATTGTATTATAAATAATATACTGATAACTCACTTTTAAATTATATCAAACGTTTTATAGCTCGTAACTGTATTTTTTACATAAATATACTATAAATATATAAATAAATATCAAATCAATTAAATTAATGAAGACTTCATTCCTTTTTTTTTAAATTTATTGCAAATAAATTGACGAAGAGCTTTCGCCCAGGGATCCTGACTTCTTCAGTTCTTAAAAATTACAAAATAAAAAGTTTGAAAATTAATAAAATTTTGAATGTTTTTTAATAATCAATTGAAAATTAATTGTTTTCAAACTATTTTTCATTTTTGTATTTTTTTAAGAAAAAAAATGAAAGAAGCTCAGGATCCCAGGGGAAGCCTCTTCCAATTTAAAATTTCAATAAATTAAAAAAAGCCTAAAGTTTTCATTAATTAATTGATATTATATTATAACAGTTCGAAAAGCTCTTAAGTATAATATATACAGAATGTATATAAAAACTATGCAAATTTATAGTAATCTAATGTATATCAAACTATAATGTAATTTATATGTAAATGTATAAATATAAAACTATTGTATATTAAACTATAATGTATTTTAATGGAATGTATAATTATAATAATGTATAATTATTTAATGTATAAAAAAACAAATGTATATTAAAGTAAATGTATAATATAAAAACAAATGCACATCAACTATAATGTATTTTAATGGAATGTATAAATAATAACTAATGTATTTAAACTCTAATGTATTTTAATGTAAATTTATAGTATAAATCTAATGTATATCAAACTATAATGTATTTTAATGTAAATGTATAATATAAAACTAATGTATATTAAACTCTAATGTATTTTAATGTAAATTTATAATATAAAACTAATGCACATCAAACTATAATGTATTTTAATGTAAAACTCTAAATAAATTTAAAATTATAAACAATAAAAATTATTTACACTAATGATTTTATTATTAAAATTTATTTTCTATTGGTAAAAGCCTTTTTGAAAGTTAATTCTTTCCTAAACAAATGTAAACCACAAATCAATAAAACTTTCACACGTAATATAACTATACAATAATTTAGCGGAGCGCTATACATCAGATATAACAATTTCGTTTCGTCCGATACGTGAGTTGAAAAATTACACCATTATAATTGTAAAATTGTATTAATAGGGCAAAGTGGATTTACCAGGTGATGAGGTACAAGGCACCTCGGGTATAGTTCGCAACATTTCCTTACCTATCTCGGCAAATTTGGGTGTTTATTATGTGATCCTTCAACAAGTGATTCTTCCATTCCCTCCTGTAAAAGTCTAACTATATTCATAAGAATGTTAGGGGATATTTAATAAGTACTCGATTTGCTTATATTCTTACGAAAATGGTCCTATAACCGTGTGCTGTATAATCCATTACACAAGTATAGTTTAGTTTTTAAGATTAAGGATTCGTTTAGTATTCATCCTATGGTGTTTAATTTAAATTCTCCTAATCAATATACAAAAAACTAACACGCCTCTCCACAAAAGAATTTATTAAATAAAAGCAGAGCCGGCTTTCGGCAATAATGCCATCAACAGTGCCGGTGAGTTGAGTGCAGGCGTCTAACAGACTATCCAAGGACTGAAGCCTGACTGAGTGTTGGTTTTTTGTATATTGAGTATTACTCCACTGCGCTTTAAGAAGTCATGACTATCTCCTAAAACGTGTCGTGTCCTAAGTGTTTAAAGTGTACTCTACAGTCTATCTGTAAAAGATATTTTAGCATCAGAGAATAAGCATATGTCTCTTAGATACACACTAAAACTACAATACTATTGGGAGAACAAAGAGAAATCTGAATACTAGACACGCAAGATACTGACATGACAGGTACTAATACAGGTATGTTCTATCGGCCTAGATACAATTACTCAATGACTACCCATATACAATTTTTTCATCACCAACGTATCAGGATTGCAGTAACCGATACAACCTGCACAGGGAATGACAACATAACATTTATCAGGTGATAAATGAAGCTCTAGAGTTTAACACAATCATTTGACCCATCATACATAAGCAATCCTCAAGTATGCCTTACCAGTAGATCTTTGTAGGTGTAAAAATTCTCCGTTTGATTAAGGTGTAAAATTCCCGTTTTATAGGGCCTTTTGGCCCATCACGGTATTCGACCAGCGGGGACCACCTCAGATAGTTAGCATCTACTATCATCTAAAGAATTTTAAAAGGTGGCGAAATCGTTTCAATATAAATACTATTATATTACGATCTACGAGCTTGGAGCATCATACAATTTTAGAGCATATAATCTTATATAATTCAAATAATCTTAGACCGGGCTGCGAACCCTGAAGCTCTGGAGCAGAAATTGAGTGCCAATACGATCACGGCTACTCTTTGTAGCTGTACTAATTTGCACTTAATAAGCAGACAAAGTATAAAAACTAAAATGTACGAAATTCAAAAACAATAGATAAGTAGACAATTGTTTAATTATATATATGAAACAATAAAATTAATTATTTTTAAATAATGAAAAGTCCCTAAAACCTAAATTCATAAATCGGGTCCGGAGTACTTCGAAACTTGTCCTCACTGCATCGGATTCGCAACGCTCACCCTGAGAATATGAAAATCACCTAATTTATGAAACAGTACGTCTTCGTACTGACTCACTTCGCTCGTCCTTAGACAGTAAAAACGTTCGTTTTATTCCCAGTGGTCATCCATCCAGGGAGTGACCTCGCTCCATTATTAAACGATTTTTTTCAAGAGTATACCACATGTCATTCGATAAAAACTAAACCAATGCCAATGAGGTGAAAATTGACACATTCATTGTTTTCATACATAACTAAATGCAAGCCAATCTTCAAACATTTTCCGCCTTTGAATTAACAAAATTTTTGCTGTCATTATTTACGGTTAATGATGCCATAAAAAGTATTACATATCCCGGATAGCACAACTATACGTAAAGATAGATGTTTATGCAAAGTTTCAACTATAAAACAAAAACACATTGAAATGAAATATAATAACAGACTCACACACACCCACTCATACAGACACACAACTTTGAAAAACACTCAGTAAGTCTTAAAACTTGTAAAAGATTCAGGTGAAATTCCAGTCTCCCATTTTTAGAGAAAACGCAATACCTATGGTGCAAGGAAAGGTATTGCTATATACCTATGGTGTAAATTATAAAAAGTCAAACTCTTAAGTAATTAGTGATAACACACAAGGGGCTACGATGAAAACAGACAAACATAACAGACATCAATGCGAAAACCACTCAGGAGATCTTAAAACGTCACAAATGGACGATTCACCTAAAATCTTTTTTTTATGTTTTTATTGCAAACATAATACTTTTCCAAATATCTATGCTATAAATAAGGAAAAGTAACATAAAAGGATCATTTCCTTTTACTTTTATATGTTATATAAAAGGTTTAATAAATACGTTTATTGTTAAATTAAGGTTACAATAAATACTTTGAAAGTCCCAACGCACATTTAGTAAGAATTGCAATGGTATAAAATAATTACAACAGCTTCTTGAATCTATTAATAATTAAGATAAAATTAAAATAATAATACTACAATAATTAGTATAACTAGATATTAATTAAAATAGATAGGTATTCAGGTAAATTGAGTGAAGAGTGAATAAAGTCATAACGTAAAAACTGAAATCGAACAATAGAAAAGAAATGAGAATTTATTAATAAAACAAGTGAAAAGAAAATAGAAAATGACGTGAAGACAAGACGTGGATACGTGAATTGTTTAGCTCACCGGATCACTGATCATTTAGCTCACTCGTCCACTGGATATATCCTCTAGCATATCTCTATAGGTACGCTTATCTTATTAAGAAGATGACAGAAATAGTCGTAGAAACAAGTAAAATTTATTTCAACGTTTGAGTACAAACATAAGTCCTAAAGTGTTTAATAAACTTAGTAGGGTTGTTTGTCATGAACATTAAGGACTTCCTGAAATAACTACTTCAAGTAAGATGATGATTTCAACGTTTTACTTTCATATTGGAAGGACATCATGGTTCATAGATAAAATAAATCATGACATAGATTGAAAAAGAAGATACGATGCTCAATATAACACGAACATTTGCAGTTTGTAGAGCTTTGCTTATTATCCGTAATGATTCACATTCCAAAAGTTTTCTTAACATTGAAAGCGACACGTTAATTGCACCTTAACGTTTACCCAATTATTATAGCAAGACCAAATACTTGTTAAAATTTTGTTTACATTGAATACAGAAGATAACAAAAATATTTCCTTCATAAACAGAGCTTAGCTATAGAGCAACCTACATAGATAACTCCTTCATTCCAGTAATGATTTTTTTAGGGCAACTTAAAGTTTTTAAGTTATATAATATATATATATATATATATATATATATATATATATATATATATATATATATAATATATATATATATATATCTATATATTATATATGTTGTGTGTGTGTGTGTGTGTGTGTGTGTGTGTGTGTGTGTGTGTGAATGTGAGCGTATCTGCGTGTAAGAGACACATACACCAATACGAAACTGGGTATTATAGACAGATGTTGGGTAGGTTAAAAAACTTTTTGTTTGCAAAAAAATATATTGCAATTTGTAAAACATTTATGATAAATGTGTAAGGCTCGCGAAGCGGCTACAGCGAGTTTATTGTTAAAGGTACCGCAGACCTAATATACCAATAATCACTTACTACATCGATTAAACAAAAATGTAAAGCAATGCGTGCGATAAAAGCTGTTAATACATTGGTAACCTACATTCATCATCTTGTTATGTATGAGTGATCAGTTACTGTGTCCATGTGTGTTAATGTAACATGTAGTGTTTTCGTAATTATAATCACTACCACTAATATATTTCACTATCACCTTCGAAACAAGTGTAGTAAAAAAATGTAATTAACGAAATAACTATTCGATAAAAAAGTGAAAAGACGTTTAAATGAGAGAAGATGGAAAATAGATTAATAAAAGGATACTTTTACAAAATCTAAAGGATGTTACAGATCTTTTTCACCGTCAAATACATCTTTAAGAAAAGATGAACATCGACAGCAAAACATTAACAAAGATAATACGCCAATATTATAGAAACAGCAATAGGAAAGAAATAAAGATTTTTTTTTAATTTATAAAATGAACTGAGGTAATCAAGCTTGCAAAACATTTGTAATTAATGATAAAATATCGGGTACGGGGTACCTCGGAGCTTTTTCTTATCACATCGGAGTCGCTACGCTTATTCAATCTACTTCAGACTGGTCGCTCGTCCACAGAATATAAAAGTAGTTAAATTTATACTACAACACGTCTTCGGACAAGCTTGGCTCATATTAAGATAGTAAATACGTCCGTTTCATTACCAGTGGTCACCCATCCAAGCACTTACTACACTCGTTGCAGTTTAACTTTTATGATGCAACAAAATTCATGGACATACATGTCGTAATAAAACGAAACTTTGTGTTATTTATTTATTACGTAAATGCGTACACTTGTACCAAATTTGAACTCTTTTAGATTAGATTCTTTTAAATTAGTTTCTTTACCGATTTTTTACATATTTTTTTTAAAATGTTCACTAGTTTAATTGATTAAAATTGATAAAAAATTGACCTAATGCTGATAATAAGTTGAAACTAGGCACAGATGTTAGTCTTATACATAACTGCATAACAACCACTCAGGAAGCTTTAAAAACGGATAATTCAGGTATTTCACCCGAATTATGTCGGGATATCTGAAACACGGGTATCCCGGTTTTGGTTCTTTTTTTGCAAACACAATACTTTTCCTATTTACTAATGGTATGAAATGAAGGGAAGGGAAAAGTCAAAATTTTGCACAGCGTCTCATGCTAAGACACAGTAGTTGTAAACAGACTACCTCTGTCTTTCAAGGTTTCAAGCGGTTGGCGAAATATTTTTCGCCGAAATATATTTAACTCCGTCATATTATACAACTAGGCTATGAAATGAATCATTTTACCAAAACGACTATATTGATAGGCGAGCGAAGCGAGTCAGTAAAAGGAACTGAGGTAAAAACAATCATTCACATCTAGTTTATGTTATTTTTCAGAGGTAAAGCGGTAAATAACATTTACAAGCAGTTTTATATCCCGCTTCAATAGATAAAGTTTTAAACTTTGGTGGAGTTGATACCATCTTAGTGTCTTTTAAAATTATATCAATCATTTTAAATAATTGAACGAACGTAAGTGAGTTCTTACATTTCAGAAGATTGGGACGGCGCGTATGTTTGTTTGTATGTTTGTTTGTGTGTTTGTTTGTACGTGTCGCGATAACTGCCGTAAAAATTGACCGATTTTGATAAAATTTTGTATACAGGTAAAACTAATTATGTGTCAGAGCTGTATAGTTTTTGGTAATATTCCGAAAAATATTTTCAAAATGGCAGCCAAAATGGCGGACCGGATAAAAAAAATTTTGAGCGAAAAAATCGTGTTGTATATCGTTTGAAAGCTCTTAAAGAGTAGAAAAAGAAAATATATGTTTCATGGTCAAAATTTAAAAATTTTTTGAAAAATTATTAAAAATGGCGGCTAGAATAATGAACCCAAAAAATTTAAAATTGAAGGAATAACTCGAGTAATATATTGTTGTAAAGCTCTTGATTAGTAGAACAAAAAATGTTATATACTAAATTCCGAAAAATTCAACATGGCGGCCATAATTTAATATAATAATTAGTTTTTACTAATTTTATAAGAATTTACAAGATAAAGATCTATTGTAATATACTTTAGATACTTTTATACAAGTAAAATTAACTATATGTCAGAGCTGTATAGTTTTTGGTAATATTTCGAAAAATATATTCAAAATGGCGGCCAATATGGCGGACCGGATAAAAAATTTTTGAGCAAAAAATCGTGTTGTATATCGTTTAAAAGCTCTTAAAGAGTAGAAAAAGAAAATATATTTTTCATGGTCAACATTTCAAATTTTTTTATTAATTTAAAAATGGCGGCTAAAATAATAAACAAAAAAAAAAATTTAAAGCGAGCCTTCTTTTACCATTTATTATTATAAATATACGCGAGCCTTTTTTATTGCATTAATATTAAATATAAGCAATCTAGCGAGCGAAGCGAGCCTATTTTTAACGTTGTATTATAACAAATATAAGCAATCTAGCGAGCGAAGCGAGCCTTTTTTACTACGCATTAATATTAAATACAAGCAATCTAGCGAGCGAAGCGAGCCTTTTTTACAATATATTTTATTATAAATATAAGCAATCTAGCGAGCGAAGCGAGCCCATTTTTAACGTTTTATTATTATAAATATAAGCAATCTAGCGAGCGAAGCGAGCCTATTTTTAACGTTTTATTATTATAAATATAAGCAATCTAGCGAGCGAAGCGAGCCTTTTTTACTATGCATTAATATTTAATATAAGCAATCTAGCGAGCGAAGCGAGCCTTTTTTACAATATATTTATTATAAATATAAGCAATCTAGCGAGCGAAGCGAGCCTATTTTTAACGTTGTATTAATATAAATATAAGAAATCTAGCGAGCGAAGCGAGCCTTTTTTACTATGCATTAATATTTAATGCCTTCTTTACTATGTATTATTATAAATATACGCAATCTAGCAAGCGAATTTTTTTTTTACAATATATTTTATTATAAATATAAGCAATCTAGCGAGCGAAGCGAGCCTTTTTTTACATGCATGAATATAAATCTACGCAATCTAGCGAGCGAAGCGAGCTTTCTTTTACCATTTATTATTATAAATATAAATGGCGAGCCTCTCTTACTTGCATCAATATAAATCTACGCAATCTAGCGAGCGAAGCGAGCCTTATTTACAATATATTTTATTATAAATATAAGCAATCTAGCGAGCGAAGCGAGCCGTTGTATTATGTAACGTTGTATTATTATAAATCTACGCAATCTAGCGAGCCTTCTTTTACCATTTTATTATTATAAATATACGCAATCAAGCGAGCGAAGCGAGCCTTTTTAATATGCATTAATATAAATCTACGCAATCTAGCGAGCGAAGCGAGCCTTTTTTACAATATATTTATTATAAATATAAGCAATCTAGCGAGCGAAACGAGCCCATTTTTAACGTTTTATTATTATAAATATAAGCAATCTAGCGAGCGAAGCGAGCCTATTTTTAACGTTTTATTATTATAAATATAAGCAATCTAGCGAGCGAAGCGAGCCTTTTTTACTATGCATTAATATTTAATATAAGCAATCTAGCGAGCGAAGCGAGCCTTTTTTACAATATTTTATTATAAATATAAGCAATCTAGCGAGCGAAGCGAGCCTATTTTTAACGTTGTATTAATATAAATATAAGCAATCTAGCGAGCGAAGCGAGCCTTTTTTACTATGCATTAATATTTAATGCCTTCTTTACTATGTATTATTATAAATATACGCAATCTAGCAAGCGAATTTTTTTTTTTACAATATATTTTATTATAAATATAAGCAATCTAGCGAGCGAAGCGAGCCTTTTTTTACATGCATGAATATAAATCTACGCAATCTAGCGAGCGAAGCGAGCTTTCTTTACCATTTATTATTATAAATATAAATGGCGAGCCTCTCTTACTTGCATCAATATAAATCTACGCAATCTAGCGAGCGAAGCGAGCCTTATTTACAATATATTTTATTATAAATATAAGCAATCTAGCGAGCGAAGCGAGCCGTTGTATTATGTAACGTTGTATTATTATAAATCTACGCAATCTAGCGAGCCTTCTTTTACCATTTATTATTATAAATATACGCAATCAAGCGAGCGAAGCGAGCCTTTTTTAATATGCATTAATATAAATCTACGCAATCTAGCGAGCGAAGCGAGCCTTTTTTACAATATATTTTATTATAAATATAAGCAATCTAGCGAGCGAAGCGAGCCTATTTTTAACGTTGTATTATTATAAATATAAGCAATCTAGCGAGCGTAGCGACCCTTTTTTACTATGTAAATGTTAAAGATACCTAAACTAGCAAGCGATGCGAGCCTTTTTGAGTTTATACTTTAAAATAGTATAGCATCCGAATGTTTTGATAAACTCATTTCGCTTGTTTTAAATTAATATTTTTTTTTTTATGTATTCTTTGCCGTGAGTTCTTGATGCAACGCATTACTAGTTAAGTAAATTTCTGTATACATCTTAAGTTGTTTGTGTCGGTTTTTTATAGCACGCAGAAGGTTCGGAGGTTATATGTACCATTCTTTTAAAAAGTCTCTTTTTTGAACGAACGTAAGTGAGTTCTTACATTTCAGAAGATTGGGACGGCAGGTATGTTTGTTTGTACGTGTCGCGATAACTGCCGTAAAAATTAACCGATTTTAATAAAATTTTGTATACAGGTTAAACTAATTATGTGCCAGAGCTGTATAGTTTTTGGTAATTTTCCGAAAAATATTTTCAAAATGGCAGCCAATATGGCGGACCGGATAAAAAAACTTTTTGATCGAAAAAATCGTGTTGTATATCGTTTTAAAGCTCTTAAAGAGTAAAAAAAAATATATGTTTAATGGTCAAAATTTTAAATTTTTTTGAATAATTTAAAAATGGCGGCTAAAATGATGAACTCAAAAAATTTAAAATTAAAGGAATTACTCCAGTAATATATCGTTGTAAAGCTCTTGATTAGTAGAACAAAAATGATATATACTAAATTCCGAAAAATTCAACATGGCGGCCATAATTTAATATAATAATTAGTTTTTACTAATTTTATAAAAATTTAATAAAGATAAAGATCTATTGTAATATACTTTAGATACTTTTATACAAATTAAATTAACTATATTTCAGAGCTGTACAGTTTTTAATAATATTCCGAAAAATATTTTCAAAATGGCGGCCAATATGGCGGACCGTATGAAAAAATTTTGAGCGACGAAATCGTGTTGTATATCGTTTTAAAGCAATTAAAGAGTAGAAAAAGAAAATATAAAGTTGTATTATGATAAATATACGCAATCTAGCGAGCGAAGCGAGCCCTTTTCACTATGCATTATTATAAACATGCGCACTGTAGCGAGCGCAGCGAGCCTTTTTTGTTATGCATTAATATAAATCTACGCAATCTAGCGAGCGAAGCGAGCCTTTTTTACTATGTATTATTATAAATATAAGCATTCTAGCAAGCGAAGCGAGCATTTTCTTTATATGTATTATTGTAAATATAGCAATCTAGCGAGCAAAGCGAGTCTTTTTTTATGTATTATTATAAATTTAAGCATTCTAGCGAGCGAAACGAGCCTTTTTTTTAACTATGTATTATTGTTAATAAAGCAATCTAGCGAGCGAAGCGAGCCTTTTTTACTATGCATTATTATAAACATGTACACTCTAGCGAGCGAAGCGAGCCTTTTTTGCTATGCATTAATAGAAATCTACACAATCAAGTGAGCAAAGCGAGCCTTTTTTACTATTATTATTATAAATATACGCAATCTAGCGAGCGAAGCGAGCCTTTTTTACTATTTATTATTGTAAATATAGCAATCTAGCGAGCGAAGCGAGCCTTTTTTTATGTATTAACATAAATATACGCAATCTATCGAGCGAAGTGAGCCTTTATTTTAACTTTGTATTATTATAAATATAAGCAATCTAGCGAGGGAAGCGAGCCTGTTTTACTATGCATTATTATAAACATGTACACTCTAGCGAGCGAAGCGAGCCTTTTTTGTTATGCATTAATAGAAATCTACACAATCAAGTGAGCAAAGCGAGCCTTTTTTACTATGTATTATTATAAATATAGCAATCTAGCGAGCAAAGCGAGCCTTTTTTACTATTATTATTATAAACATACGCAATCTAGCGAGCGAAGCGAGCCTTTTTTACTATGTATTATTGTAAATATAGCAATCTAGCGAGCGAATCGAGCCTTTTTTTATGTATTAACATAAATATACGCAATCTATCGAGCGAAGTGAGCCTTTATTTTAACTTTGTATTATTATAAATATAAGCAATCTAGCAAGCGAAGCGAGCCTTTTTTATTATGTATTATTATAAATATAAGCATTCTAGCAAGCAAAGCGAGCCTTTTTCACTATGTATTATTATAAATATAGCGATCTAGCGAAGCGAGCCTTTTTATGATGTATTATTATAAATATAAGCATTCTAGCAAGCGAAACGAGCCTTTTTTTTAACTATGTATTATTGTTAATATAGCAATCTAGCGAGGGAAGCGAACCTTTTTTATTATGCATTATTATAAACATGTACACTCTAGCGAGCGAAGCGAGCCTTTTTTGCTATGCATTAATATAAATCTTCGCAATCAAGCGAGCGAAGCGAGCGAAGCGAGCCTTTTTTACTATTATTTTTATAAATATACTCAATCTAGCAAGCGAAACGAGCCTTTTTTACTATGTATTATTGTAAATATAGCAATCTAGCGAGCGAAGTGAGCCTTTATTTTAACTTTGTATTATTATAAATATAAGCAATCTAGCAAGCGAAGCGAGCATTTTGTTTAACTTTGAATTATTATAAATATAAGCAATCTAGCGAGTGATCGAGCCATTTATACTAGAAATTATTTTAGAGATAAGCATTCTAGCGAGCCTTTTTTACTATGTATTATTTTAAATATAAGCATTCTAGCGAGCGAAGCAAGCCTTTTTTACTATGTATTATTGTAAATATAAGCAATCTGGTGAGCCTTTTATATTATATAAAATATTAAAGATACCTTAACTAGCAAGCGAAGCGAGCCTTTTTTGACTTTATACTTTAAAATAGTATAGCGTCCGAATGTTTCGATAGACTATCTTCGCTTGCTTTAAATAAATAATTTTATTTTATGTATTTTTTTGACGTGAGTTCTTGATGCAACGCATTACTAGTACTTTAATTGATACATATACTAAATTAATGTAAATTTAATTTTTACTGTAATGAAACAAGAAATACATTACAGAAAGTAACAGATAAAGCTAAAACAGTATTGCCCTCTAGCGAAACTTTAGCTCAACTACAAGAATAATGTTGTCTTCAGCGCTCCTCGCGGCAAATAGATGAACTCCCAGATGTACATAAAACGTTTCTTTTTGTACGCCGTACAAAAGAAGTCACCGATTTACTGCGGATGGATAAAAAATTTTAAATTTCACGTTCTTTACGTTAGACTTAAACTCTTTAATAGCTTTATGTACATACTTTAGTATTTAGTAGCTTCATTTTATTTATACTTAAGTTAACTATTAACTAAGCATAATTTTTTTTGAAAATTACTAACCGCGTAAAGGTTAAATAATGAAAACTACGAAGTCTCTCCACAAAACAAAACTTTATTGGCAAAGCGCTTTCAACCTACAAAAAGGCCATCATCAGTGCAAAACCGTTGAGATGTTAAAAAGGAAGAAGAATGAGTCTACGGCCCGTATTCAAAGACGTTTCCTAACATTCTCTAACTTTTTTCTAACATTTTCCTAACATTCTCCTAAACGTGTTTTTAAAAGTCTTTTAGAGGCTTCGCATGATTTTTATTTAGTAAGAACCTAAGGTAGTTAAGTCATAAAGTGATACCATTGTTAGTAAAGTAATATATCGCAAATATCAATGTTATTAACTTATTAACCTGGATTTACGACACACTTCGTCATAAACAACAATGCGACCTTGCTTTGGCGAATGTTAAATATATTAGAACTTTTATTTACATATGTTTTCAGTAAACAGTAGAGTTAAATACAAATACAATGTTCAATTATTGTAACAGCTTTCATAAATAAAGCAGTATCAAGCGTTTCAAGTTTGAACGTGGACCAGGTTGTACGAATCCAAAGGTGTCTAAATGAAGACCTGTTAATCAGTGCAACACTGTTTTCATTTTGCTAAATCATTTACACAATTTTGTTTTTCGTATTTTGTCATCAAATTCATTTTTGTTTGTGTAAATTTTTTTTGGTATAATAATGGCTGAATTATTCACACCGGACCAACTGAATTTCCTCTTTGAATCGATAGCCCGCCACAAACAGACCATAGAAAATAAAAAATATGATTGTGTTAAAAGAATTTCAGGGTAAACTCCCTAATAGTAAGGTAAGTGAATTAACAGTAACTCATATTATGTAAATTTATGTAGATAGTTATTAATACGACAAAGTGTGTCGTAAATCCAGGTAATAAGTTAATAACATTGATATTTTGCGATATATTACGTTATTTACAATGGTATCACTTTTTGACTTAACTAACCTTAGCTTCTTACTAAAAAAAATCATGCGAAGTCTCTAAATGACTTTTAAAACACGGGAACGATCATTTAAATTTCGTGGCTTAAAAACATTTCCCTTACCTAAACCTAAAGTGAGTGTTAAGAGAATGTTAGGAAAATGTTAGGAAAAAGTTAGGTGTTAGGAAAATGTTAGGAAAATGTTAGGAAAACGTCTTTGAATACGGGCCTACGTTTTTTTTACTTGATATCAGAGTCAGACATATCAGGTTTTTTACTGATGATGGCCTCTTTGTAGGTTGAAAGCGTTTTGCCAATAAAGTTTTGTTTTATGGAGAGACTTCATAGTTTTCATTATTTGTAATGAACTCCATTCACACTCATTCTAATCATTCCCGTGAAGGTTTAGTCATTTTATCGCGGTAGCAGAACGCTAAGGGAAGAGGTTCACCACCTGTGTTTTGTTCATATTCCAGGAGTATCATGAGTTGGAAATCCCTGTATTAAGATATGACAATACTGATTAACACTCGGGAAAATACCTTTGCTATAATAAAGCAAGAATATATGCATCCAACACTTAGCAGTGCAATCGTGGAATCTTTTAAACCATAGGGGGACAAATTAAAAACTATTTTTTAATCAAAAATAGCTCAAGGGTTTTTCTCTTTTAATGTGGGCAAAACAACTTTAAATGTATAATTATAATATTGTATGTATACTAAAAAAATAAAGAAATTTATAAAAAAAAAATCAATTTCATTGTGCTGTTTTAGTATGATTTCTGTTTTACAGTGAAAAAAGTGTAACCTTTCTAAAACATTGTTGTTCCATTTAGATCTCAGGTAAAAAATTAAACAAATAAAACTCATTTAAACAAAAATCCATAATGTTATTAGGTAAATAAATTCATCAAACATGTAGTCCAACTATTATCAACAAATAAACCATAAACCAAGCAAAACAATCACACACAACTCCTAACAGTATAATCATTCTATTGTGAGATATAAAAATATTTATAGACATAACATCACGCTTATCTCAGGACGCCATAAATACAATGTAAATCATTTATTTATTATTTTGTCATTTTATAACAATAGTTTTAATCAATACCAGGAACTCTATTGTCAATTTTATAGCTATTTTCAGTTTTTTATTTAATTGTCATATACGGAATGCTTGGGAAATAAATTATTTGAAATTGTTATTTTATATTATTTATTAAATTTTGTATCATTCTGAAATATTATATAATGACGGCGAAAAATCAAAAACTTATTTATAAAATAACTATATATATTAATATTTTTATATTACTTATTATTAAGACTTAAATGTTCCTAAACATTGTATATTCTGTTTTTATAGTATATATTTTTTTTCATTGTATATTCTGTTTCTTTGTTTTTTTATTGAAAATAAAAAGTATTTGTATTTGTATTGTATTTGCTAAATAAATTCTCAGCCAATATATAATCTGTAATAGATGAAAATAAAAATAAATTTATAAAATACATAATTACTTTTTGCATTAAATGAATTTCTAGATAAGAGCTAAAATCTACTCGAACTTTTGATTTCTCCATAGCGCAAAGGAGAGCAGAGTTATAAGAAACTCCTTTACCAACAAAATTTAGCATTTTTTACTATTCCTCATTTATACCGAAGTATAGGTATATATATATATATATATATATATGTATATATATGTATATATATATATGTATATATATATATATATATATATATATATATATATATATTATATATATATATATTATATATATATATATATATATATATATATCTACCTATAACAGTATAGGTAGGTACTATACTAACTACTATACTACCTATACATATGACGGTATAAATACATTTATTTTATTGTTATTTTTTTTTATTTATAACTTTTTTTATACAGCATTACTATTCCACATTTATACCGTAGGTATATAGGAAAATTATAATAAAATTAATTATTATTTTTCGTTTAAAAATTTAAAGGAAAAGCTAGCCACGCACAAGCCTTAAGCTTATGTGGCTAGTAAGATCTTATTTATAAACAAATAACATTATGAATAGATGTAATAAGACTTTTAGAGCCTTTTGTATGATTGTATTGTGTATTACTCTGTAAATTATTTTTAAATAAATTATTATTATTATTATTGTTCGCAAAAAAACCGAAACCAGGATGTCACCTGAATTGTCCATTTCAGGTGTTTTTAAGACCCTCTAAGTGGTTTTCGCAAAGTTGTCTGTCTATATAGCTGTGTCTGTTAACTTCGTAGCTCCCAGTGTATATATGCTATACAGTTGAAACTCGGTACAAAAATCATTAATTAGGGCTTATTGTGCTATCCGGGAAATATTTTTTATAACGTCCTTAACTTGCAAACATGAAATTTCGATAGTTTATAAAACGCGGAAATATTTATAGATCAATTTGAGATTTGCTACGCATGAAGTCCAACATATGTAAGACCAATATATGTGCCGAGTTTCATCTTATTATCAGCATAAGTTCATTTTTTGTCGAATGACTTGTACACGTTTTTTTAAAATTGTAAATATTCCCATTAAGTTGAAATTGGGTACAAGTGTAACTTTACGTAAAAAATAAGTTCACCAAGTTTTGTTTTAATTCGACAACTATATCGATGGTTTTTATTGGATCATAAAAGTTAAGCAGCATTGAGCATGGTCGCACTGACCACACTCAATTAGGCACTCTAAATGGATGACTGCTGGAAATAAAACAAATACTATTTGAGGACAAGCGAAGCGAGTCCAAAGTAGTGTGGATGCGCGAAGCAAATTCGATGTGATAAAGAAAAGTTCCGAGGTACCTCGAACCTGTAAATAAATTTTTAATAATGATATATTTTTATTGGTAATTAACGCTTAGTTAACAAAAAAAGCATATATATATACTTCAAAAATCACTCATTTAAGAAGTAAGATACTATTCAATTAAAGTGTACAACTGCCGTGTAAAAAAATATCTTTTGATGATTTCTCGAAAGGAAAATAACTTGCAATGCTACTTATTCAAAATGACTAAAACTTAAGAAAAAAAAACAAAAATCACAGCAACATTTATGGTTATAATTATTTCTTACAATTTTTAGAAACAATATTAAAATTAGGAAAACAAAATTAAGGAATAATTAAAATTTGAAATTAGGGATGAATAAAATATTTATAAAACAAGTCTAGGTGTTGCATGATAATTTTTTGGTTACTTAATTCCTTGTAGCGCTCCTAGGTTAATGTTTTAATAAAAGTATCATGGTGATTTTCCAAGCCATTCATTATTTATACTGGTTTTGTCTGCACCTGGACTTTCTCCATTATTCATTCATATTTGAATTCGTTGAAAGATCAGTTCTCATAGTAAGACATCTATTGTTTCATTGGAATATATTTCTTTTGGTTCGTGCGTTTCCGCTTCGTTTTGGTGACGATCTTAGAAAACAATGAAATTATAGATAGTCTGGGAGCGCCACAACTTTGTATAGAGTAATTTTGAAATATCCTATTTTGGATATTTACTTCCGATTATTGTTTAGTCGCATGAGCAAATCCTACGGTTTTTATATATCGAAGAAAACGTAGGAGTACAGTTCTTGGTGAGTGAGGGGGCGCTGAGGGGGCTTGACAAAAGCTGGGAGAAAAACCAACCTTGCATCATAATTTCCACCATGCTGAAATTTTTGTAAGATACCAAAAAGGTCAATAATCTTAGTGAACCATCTGACACTCAACGATGTGGATGATAGGAGAATCACATATACCCGTATAAAACTATATAAAATAATAAATTACATCAACATGTAGATAATTCTTGTACAAGTATCTAATCATAATAAACTTAGGAAATATTTCTAATAATAATACTAAATACCAATACTCATTAAACTTGCCTTAATGCATTAGTTTATACATACTAAATAATAGAACCTAGTGAATTTTAATCATCTGAAACATGAATTTGGGTGTGAATAGATATAGAAAAAATAGTATAATACTAGTATAGATCTACTATATAGTAATAAGAACTCACAATAGATACTATATCATAAATATATAAATCTTTAAAACAAATTATGGCACATAAGGGATTATTATTTATCTGACATTGCAATCTAAATTTCTTATTAATATGATATTGTATATATGTGATATTCTTATTTCTTAAAATAAGAATTTATTAATAAAAAAAAAAAAAGGTAATAATATATATATTAAGTAATATTTAAAATACTGTATACGTCATTTAATACAACTTAGATCAAATAATCAATCCTAAATTTATTAAATCATAATATATTAAAAATAATAAAATAAGATAATAATAACAGTTTACGGATTGGCTGGAAAATACAAATATTCCTATAATAATATCTATATAAATAATAAAGAACATAAATATAGGGGGAATATTTCAATTAGAGGGGCTCTATCATAGGTCAGTAAGATATTTAGATGGATGATAACATGAAATAAGTATGGAGCTCTAATATACAGTAGTCATCCTTAAGGGATTAGTTAAGTTAGATTATAACTTTAAGTATCTTTTATAGCAGTAGGTATATAGTTTTTTTGATATAATAGAAATGTAAAAGGTGTCATACCTTACAACTCTTTTTTTCTCATATCCTCGGTGACATTCAGGAAAGGTCTTAAATCGAAATTGGCTGTGTTTATCATTGCAAATGTTTTAATAGCAGACAGTAGAAGTGCTGTCTTAGCGAATTTTCACCATAAAAATGACGCATATTACTCATTTGTTCTGTTGAGTTGATATTGTATAATGAATGATAGTTTAAGGCCGAGAAAATTACTAAACAAATTTAATAACTTTCTATCTAAATTATGTTTTATCAGTTAACATAAAAATTAATTATGTCTGTGGCATCGCGACAGGGAAAACACTAAGGTCAGTAAACTGTTACTGTGGAATAAATATTTAATTATAAAATAAAATAGAAATTAAATTCAAAAACTATCTTTAGGGTAGCTTTAATTTATTAAACCTTTATTTAATTATCTTTATCAAGTAGCTAGATCATATATTTATTTACTTACTTGAGGTTACTCAAATTTACATACTTTATTACTAAGTTACTCAAATGTCAAAATTTTACAATCAAATAAAAACAACAAAAAATATTCTAAATTATTACACTGCATAACAATGTAATACTGCATAAACATAGACAGCAAATTTTGAAAAACAAACTTGATTAAAAATAAAATAAAAAAACATAGTCTTACATGACAAACACTAAACATTTAGAGTGGGAATACTAAGTTATCTGATGTGATTTGTTGAGCCTATAAGTGAATATTGATGTAAGCTATATATCAAGTGCCATAATTGTGCTTCTTAATATAATTGAACTCCTCAACGACAACAATTATAAAATATAGGCTGAATGAAAAGTCAAAATTTTATTTCACAATAAAATATTGTTTGCACTTCGAGTCATGTTTAGCAATATTCATGTTACGGATAGCTTTATTTACAAAATAAAAATACTGTTGGCTACGTACGAGGGCTGCTCCCCCATTCATTAATACAATTCAGCATACGTGAATGAAAATGCACGTAGTAAGCAAGCTCCATTGTATCAATATCTGAAGTTACGTAAACTAAGTTTACGTAGCGAAAATGCACACATATTTCATTTGATACTACCGAGTTTTGCAAAACATAAATAGTTGACACAATATAATTGTAAGACACCTAGGAAATGTAACAAGAAAGATGCATTGCTACATCTGGGAACTGTTCCATCATTCGACATTCGTCATCATTAATGGCTCGACATAATGTCATGTCCCACTCTGTTTCGCAATATAATTGCACAGTTATATTGTGTCAACTATTCATGTTTTGCAAAACTCGGTAGTATCAAATGATATATGTTTTGCTTGCCATGCACGATGACGGTAAGAGAGGACCGCTCATGTCTGGTAAATACTTCACATTATATTCTTCGGAATTAATTGAAGGTCAGAGTGAGTTCAGGCTCTGTCGGCGCACTGATGAGTTAGACATAACGAAACAGAGTGGGACATGACATTATGTCGAGCCATTAATGATGACGAATGTCGAATGATAGGATAGTTCCCAGATATAGCATTGCATCTTGCTTGTTACATTTCCTAGGTGTCTCTCGCACAGTTATATTGTGTACACACATATTATCAAAATACAATTATCTCATCGGCTCATTTTTGTTAAAAAATTCTCTAATAATGTGCAGCTAGTAATAAGAGTAGGGACAAAGTCTGGATAAAAAGAGCACATATTTGGGTCCTCAAAAATGTCTTCAAAAAATAATAAGCTATTAATCTTAGAGAGTTTTCTTACAATATCACACTTAAGAAATGTAAGTTTGGTATAACTAAAAAGGTTAATATAAAAAAACATATACATTGGTTGGGTACATAATATTTAAATGCGTCAATTTACTTAATTAACTAAAAAATAAGTCAATATATCCGTACACATGCTCCTGACACATTCATACTAACCACAGTACACCTTTTAACTATTTTTACAAATCTAAAAACCCTTTCCACGCTTTGCTGGTCAATAATTTATTTTCTAAAAATTAATCAAAACAATATTTTATTGATTATTATTTCACAAAGAATGGAATTAAAAACCAAACAATCTTATGATATTGCATTAGATACAAGGATAGGTATTTAAATCCAGTGTTATTGACCTTTATTACATCTATCATGAATGTACAGTTTTTAGTAAACTATTTGTCAAGTAGGTCACATTGATTCAATTTTTTTAATTTGTAATTTGATCCATAATTAAAACTAAGTTAATCACTAAGTCAAAAAAATATAGGGAAGTAGTCGTCCTTTTATTGGTTGATCTTTTATATTTGTTACTATGGATATTATCCGTATTTAAATCTTTTATAATATTAATAACTTACAGGGGGTGAAACAATGACATTATTCCACAGATATCTTCTTCGGTCAGGTTAGACTGACCGACTCGGGACTTCCCAGCCTAAAAGAGGTTTCAATGAGGTTACACAGCCCCCCCCCCCCCCGAGAGCCCCAAAATGATCTTTCAGGCCTCTCAATGCATTGAGATAGGCTATGCCCCCTCTAGTATATATCTCTATGGTACAAATACCCAATCCTAAGCTGACTAATGATCTCTTCAGTTTTAGCAAAAAGGATCACAGAACATTAACTTGAATATTATCAGGGCACTGCCGTCTTGGCAAATACCTTCAAAGCATCGCTATCGGTATCTGTGAATCAGATACCAAAACCGCCTTTCATGTTTTTCATTTTTATTGAAAATGGGAAACCCATAGAATTTTCTTTAAAACACGAATTGAGTTACGCCTTTTGAGTGAACAAAAGTAAGTTTCAGTATAATTATGTATGGGTTTATTTACCTGCATCATATCTTAATAATGCCATTACAAATTATACAAAAAATAACATTTTTATTTTTTTCATCCTTGAAAAAGGGTAGCAAATAATTACTAAATTGTAAAAAAAGAACTTTTAGATAAGTCTCCACCATTATCAAAGATAAAAATTTAAAAAAAAACCCTGAGTATTTAACGTTCAAAAGAAAATTAAATAGATTCTAATAAGAAACTAACATTAACTCTATTTTTTCGAACCATCTAATATATAGGAACCAGACAAGACAGTAATAATACAACTGTATTTGTCGTAGTTGTATAGCTTGTAAAACTGTCATATATCACACAAGAAATCAACAGCCTAAAATTTAATTGAACCGAATTATAAAATTATGTTTTAATATAAACAATAATAACACAAATAAGTAAAATTTAAACCCAAAAAGGGATTTGTAGGGTCTAATCTTATCTTAGTGCTATTTGATAACATATATATGGTTTTACAAGGATATGAAACGTGGAATAACTAATAATATGAGGATTGATTTTCTAGGAGTGGAGGAAGTCAACCGCAGACACAGGTCAATGAGTTTGTCAGCTAGTTCAGTACGAAAAACCAATATCGAACTTGGTAAAAGTCATCGGACATCAAAAAAATACATTGAGAGCAGTAGTTTTTTTTTTCTTTCTCTCATTGATATTGTAGGCAAATAGAAAAGTTATTGTGATTGCAAAAAAATCCGGAGCCAAGATGTCACAGGAATTATCCGTTTCAGGTGTTTTTTAGACCTCTTGAATGGTTCTCACAAAGTTGTCTGTCTGTATATTTGAGTGTGTGTGTCTGTTATCATCGTAGATCCCACTGTATTTAAGCCAGAGAGTTGAAACTTTGTACAAAAATCAATCTACCGCCGTATTTGTGCTACACACACAGACAACTACAGACAACTTTGCAAAAACCACTCAGGAGGCCCTTAAAACGCCTAAAACGGATAATTCCGGGGACAACCCGGCTTTGGATTTTTTTGCAAACACAATACTTTTTATACCTACCGTATAAATGAGAAAAAGTAAAAATACCATAAAGGTACTCGTTTACTCTGTATTCAAAGACAAGCTCTAGCACTTAACTAGGGATAAATAGCAAGAGATAAATATTACATATTAAAGAAAAGTGATCTGTTCAGAATAGTATTTATAAAAAAGACTAAGGATTATACCTTACTCGATTATAGATGTAAAAGAGAAGATATTTACCTGAAATCATAAAAACAGAGTTATTAGTAAAAAAGATTTTATTAGAAACAAGTATGTCAGACAAAACAAGGGGGTTTTCCTGGTTTAAGTTTTTTATGATGGTTAAGGAACCAACCGACACCACTAAAGATTGAAGGTCTTTCAATGAAGACCGCGTCAAGATGGATAATGTATAATATGACGATTTGCTTCCTCCCTTGAAAGGCATGATCAGAGATTTAGTACGTCGTGGATGGAAATAAACATTTCTATTAACAGAAAGTTTTCCTTCATCTATAAGTTAACTAAACGCAGTTTACTAATAAATAAAAATTGGGTACGGGATCCCTCGGTACTTAACCTCACAACTTTGGATTTGCTTCGCTCCTTCTCAGAATGTCATGATTATCCAAAGCATTATTATTTGACAATATATAGTCGTAGGATATGTTTCGTAAGATATAAATTGAGTAAGATATATGAGTCGTAAGTTAAAATTAAAAGAGCATAAGTTATAGGTCGTCGGAGTTCGGATAATTACGATGAAACCTGGGTTTTAGATTTTTAAGGTAAACACAATACTTTTCCTATATACCTACAATAGAAGGTGAGGAAAAGTAAAAATGCCAATATTTGTATCGTATAAATTGGAAAATAACATTCCAACAAGACAGTTCAGCATATCAAAACAAGACAGTTTAGCACATCAGAACAAGACACTTTATCACATTAGAACAAGACAGTTCAGCACATCAAAACAAGACAGTTCAGCAAATCAGAACAAGACAGTTCAGCACATCAGAACAAGACAGTTCAGCACATCAAAACAAGACAGTTCAGCACATCAGAACAAGATCAGTTCTAAATACCAACATTTTAAATATTTCGATGAAGTTTTTATAACTTTGGGAAACCGTTGAAAGAAATTTATCATTTTTAAAAAGTAACTTCTTCGAAAAGAAAACTTTCAAGAAATTAAGTTTTACTAAGGAAAGAATAATTTCAAATATCTTAATCCGACTGACGAGGAAATGATTTACAGCTTTCTTATTACTTTCAACTGTTTTTCCCCCACAATCTATTTCCAAATCGCTTTAAGGGGTTTAAGTGATTTCCCTAACACCTCAAACCATAATAACGGTTTGTAACGTGAGGGCACGTCATAGTTCAGGTCCAGGGCAATTACCTGCATTCAAACGTCAAATGTACCTTTGATTAGGTACCTTGTTTCGACTACAAGTCAAAGTAGATATGAACCTTGTTTCTTTAAAAGTACAGTTATAGCTGTATTTAAGTACAGGGATTTCACCTATATTTCCTTCTTCTAGATGTATCTAGATAACACGACAACCTTCACAAGGTCTTAATGCAACCTTCACGACTTTAACCTTCAAGTCAAATATCTTCTGTAAGTTACATCTCAGCAAAGGTTAGTTTGTAATGAAGAATAGCGTAAACATTTCTAAGTATCACTTCATTATGTTGAGAGAAAAAGACAAATGTTCAGGGATAGACATTTCCTCTAGAATTAGATTACAAGCAATATTTTAATTTTGTTTTCAAAGGGACATGTAGAAATAAATATTGAAGCTAACGGAGAATATTTTAATTTTCTTATTTTCTTGACATTTTTTAGTTCTTTACTGATTACAATATCAGGTAGGAGAGCATATATTTTATCAACACTTTGAAAATTATTGATGGCATTTCATTTATACGCAAAGCCTGAAAATATATAGAATGATAACTCTTACCACAGTTATTTCTAAAAAATCTACAAAAACTTAATGCCAGAAAAATCATAACATTATGATTTTTTTAAATCATAATGTCATAATTGCGGTTTAATAAATAATTAAAAAATATTTTCCGAATAGCACAACTACAGCGGTAGACTAATTTTTGCATGTATATTATGCAACTTGACAACAAAATGAAGTTTTGCGGACGAGTTATATAAATTAACCCCCAAGCCGAAAGTGAGGACAGGCTATGGAAAATACCAGCCAGGCTCATGAGGAGGTTGGGAATTAGCCCATTTAACTGACGACACTAAGTCAAGCCAGGCAGGAAATGGAGCTTTGCCATTTGCAGGTGATTCATAGAAAGAGTCAGCAATATTTCCTTTGCTGCCTAGAAGCATATACTACTTTATTTACTTACAACAGATAAATATACAATACATTATTATTCTTTCAAATTTTATGTTTATTTTCAATCTGTGTCTGTAAAACACTAAGATTACAATAAACTATTAAATTAAGATAGGAAACAATATCATAAAAGAAGAATTGGAAGGAAAAAGGTCATTAATTACTAGCTAGAAAATTTTGAAGGCAATAAAAACTGATGTGAAAAGGTAGCAATATCAGATATAAATAAATAAATAAATAAATATATATATATATATATATATATATATATTATATATATATATATATATATATATATATATAGTTCTAGTATTTTTTGTTTTTAAACATTTCGATGACAATGGTAAAATGATTTTTATTCATCTTTCTATAGCTCAAAAACAAATAACTTATGCCTATAGTCTTGCTACAGTAAATAGATAAATATTAATGGTTACTTGTTATTTTTTACAGCAATAGTGTAAGTAATTATTTTATAGGGATGGTCTTCCTATACTACAGTCAAAATTGAAGTGATTGGGGTAAATAAACAATAAAATTAAAAAAGTCCTGACAATCCATTTAATTTTGAAGAACACACTTTCCAAAAACAACACAATGAAAAATATATAAAAAGCATAAAAAAAAACCTAACAAAAATGACGAAAAAAGGAATTTATTAAGGCGCAGGAATTTATTTAAAAAAAAATTGCCTTAGATCAAGCCACTAAGTTTAACAATGATAATCCGTTATCATTGTGACCACATAATCTGCAGATGTGAAATCTTTACAGATACGATAATATTTTTATGTTTTTATATAAAACTAAAAGTAGAGCTAAATAATTTATGAATAGTTGACAAAACTCGTTTTTAAAAAGTTAAAAGTAGGAATATTTTATTTAAACAATTAGCATGTATCGATAGACATGCATAAATAAATAATAATCAGATAATACACTATATAATAGCTTAAAAAAGAACATAAAACCGCGTCTTTAGATGATTTTATATCTTTGGATAAAAAAGCGAGTTCGAATCTTTTCGTAATTTTATAAGGTAACAATGGGCCAGTGTTTCATGAAGGTTTGAAAAGAAGCTCTTCATGAAAGTATTAATACGATGGAGAGGTTATAAAAGGTTCTTTGTATGAGCGAAATAACGTAAAAAACAACTGTTATTCACAGACAAGTGTCTTTTTGACATAGTAGGCGTTACCGCTAAGTTTCTCTGAGGAACGCGACTCGACGTGCGTTTCAATCAGACTATGTGTGTCAAGAAAACAATAAACAGTGCGAGGTGTGACTGATAATAATACTAATAGAATTAAAGATGACAATGAAAATGAAAAGGTTTGCATTGGTATGTAGAGCGAACTTAAAAACCAAGTTTAATTCTAACCAACTTAAAAGGCTAAATTCGTCAGACATACTTATACTTGTTAAAGGGTTAATCAGTTCTATTAGCGACGAACTTCAATAACAGCATAAATCAAGATAGTTAAATTTTTCAGATTTTGTTACTTTAAAAATAAGTTAAGAACAGGCGTCGGGAATAATAAATACGAAAATATATACTAAAGATGTAGCTACAATTATAGGCCAAAATATTTCTTTCTAAAGGAATAAAGAAATCCCCGTATAAGTATTATTGTTGACAATTCCAGGAATCTTCTTATTAATATCTACTTGATTCCACAGACACAGTAGACATAGGTTCGATCCCAAGACCTTAACGTAATTAATAAAACACCCAAGTCTCTCCACATATAATATTTATTGACAGAGCCAGCTTTCAACATTTCGGTCATCATCAGTGCCGGCGAACGATGTATAAAGGTAGTAAGGAGTCACTTGTTAGCTTTGACAAATCGGACTATGTCCGATTTGTCAATTGCAGAGTCACTTGCAGAGTCACCGATTTGCAGAGTCACTTGTTTGTCAAAGCTAACAAGTGACTCCTTACTACCTTTATACATTGTTCGCCGGCACTGATGATGACCGAAAGGTTGAAAGCTGGCTCTGTCAATAAATATTATATGTGGAGAGACTTGGGTGTTTTATTAATACTGTATACTTCACTTGCGCTTCTTCTTTGTCTGACCTTAACGTAAGATGTTAATGATAGTAAATATAGTCTAATCTTTACTTAAAGTTTGTAGTAACTTTTAGCCAATAAAAATAGGCTACAAAATTGTAACATATCCATGGATATGGTATAAACAAAAAGGCCTACCGTTTGTGTCTGCAGACACAAACGATAGGCCCGCAGCTAGTCAAAACTTGTAGGGGGAGGGGGATCACCAATTTTAGGTAGGGGTTACACGAACTTTAAGAGACTTTGCTGAAAACTGCTTCAAATGGGGCGAAACCCCCCCTCGTCCGGGTTTGCAAGCTTGGCGTTTTTTCTTTGAAAAGCGTGTGTCCTTGCTTAACAATCCATTACTTGCTTAAGTTTTCGGTCTGTATTTCATAAACTGAGTTGCAGCATTACTAAGAGCGATTGAAATTGCCAAATCATGGTTCATATATGGCCACCATACATTTTTAATGACAAGCCATTTCACATAAATGCTATACGCAGGACAGAAAATATTTTTTTAATTAAAAAATTCTAACATCAAAAATAATATAATAAACATAAAACCACATAAACCTAATAAAAACAAACAAGTAGAAAACCCACAATCCTTATTAAAATGGAAATTTCAAAAGTCACCATCAACTCTGTCTCAATCAAAGCTCAACAAAATTATTAAGTAATATTAATCACGAAGAATTGGATAGTGAAAAGAAAAGCGTTAATACACAGTGTTGTATTAATTATCAGAGCAAAACAATAACTAAATCCAGACTTACTACTGTCTCTAGATATCAGTGAGAGTCTATACCCTTACACACGTATTTCGACATGCATGTAATATACAGATTTTTCTGCTATTAAGTATAAGTCTTGTAACCGCAGATAACTGAGTAGGCCATGTTATGTAGTTTTAATTAGGAAAACTCACTATATTAAAAAAAAAGAAGAATAGAATAAAATTGAAAATAAAATAAATTTAAAATTAAAAAATAAAGACAACATAACTTAGCATTGTAATTTCCCTTGTGAATTAAAATTTGTAAGAGTAACGTCAAACAAAGACAATTGGGCTGGACCAAATGTCTATTGTACAAGTATCTACACACCGTTGAGTAAGGTTGGTGTCGAGGATAGACCCCCATTTGCACTGCGACCAGAGGTCCATTATATCTACACGCCGTTGAGTAAGGTTGGTGTCGAGGATAGACCCCCATTTGCACTGCGACCAGAGGTCTATTATATCTACACGCCGTTGAGTAAGGTTGTGTCGAGGATAGACCCCATTTGCACTGCGACCAGAGGTCTATTATATCTACACGCCGTTGATAAGGTTGGTGTCAAAGATATACCCCCATTTGCACTGCGACCAGAGGTCTATTATATCTACACGCCGTAAGTCGGGTGCCATTTCCTTCAGACACGCCACGGAGTACATATATAATATGCTTCTTAGACAGGCCTTTATTGCCAATTCCTCGGGTAGAAGAATACTAAATAGACAGCTATAGTATATCTATATAAGTCAGCAAAATATATAAGTCAGCAGAACTGATTGGTGATAAGGCCTTAGCACTAGTACTAAGGCTTTGTTTGAATCTAATTAATGAAGTTATTCAAGAATTTTTCATCCCCGTTAATGCTTCGTCATACTTAAAAAAACTGTTAATACATTCAGAACCAATAGAAGCATACAACAAACAAGATAGAAGGTTTGCAAATAATAATAATAATTATGTGTACATAAAAAAGTAGGCCTCAGCGGGGACCGTGTTTTTTATGATTTTTAAAAATAAGATATGAAAAGATGTCCATATTTGGAATCCATTTTATTGCCATCTGAATATTTTTTTTTAATTTAATAGTAACAATATAACAAGTACAGTTAAAAGTCCTCAAAAGAAACGCAATGGTTTCAAAAATACCGCTTTAAGAGGATCCCATTTAGACAGTTTTTACTATGTTATTATAATTAAAAAAAAGTAACAAAATATTTAAAAAAAACAGAACTCTGCACTTAAACTGTATTAATTTGATATTAAAGTTCGATTCAATAGGTATTTATTTCTGCTGTCAAGACTTGTATGATTTTTGCTAAATTTGATTTGCACTCGCTAAAGTAAACGGCCTTGTCGAACCTTGTTTTATAATATAAATAGACCGGTTTTAACAATCACATGCTGTCCGTATAATTACAAACATCGCATTAGTATAAATAGACCGGTTTTAACAATCACATGCTGTCCGTATAATTACAAACATCGCATTAGTATAAATAGTTGACATGCGAAAACCGAGTAAACAGATACAACTTTTAAGGCTCAACACTCAAATCTTATGGGCCAAATATCTCCTGCTGCTACTACAAGATTACCTTCCATTATTTAGACTTAGACAATTGGCATTTTCGATTTTTGCAAGTTTGAAATTTCAAGTACATCCAATGATAGGCTTTATTTGCAGAATATAAAAATTAAAATTGTGATTGAGAGAGTCGAGATGTTAATGTTATTATACAAGTAAAAATAGTTCCGATCCTCGAGAACATTTTCCGCCCGTTAAGTGCGTGTAACCTCAAGGCAAAAACCAATATAAGAGATCTACTAGGGACAAGGATGTTGAATAAAGGGGATGACGCATTAAGGAACATTTCTGACCCCATGGAAGTTGTATGAGATAGAGAAATAGGAGCATATAAAGAAGGCGCCAAACGCAGGTTATGTAGTTAAGTTGTTATACAATTCTTGGTTGTCAAGTTTGCTTCTCAACTTTCTTCAGTGCTTTCGTTATTGTTACATTCGGTGCTTGCAAAGTCATTTGTGCTTATATTTTACATTTTGGACTCTAGGTAGCCACTTTAGTGAGAGTAAGTGAAGCTTTACCGTTTACTTTTCGTAGAGAGTAAGTTAAAAGTGTTAATATTTTGTCTTTTTTTAGCCTAGTGAAATGTTTTGCTAGTTTTCAAGATTCAATTTTGGTTGTTATGTTCTTAATTTTCTTAAATGTTGTTAATTTTAAGCAATATTATATAACAAAAAACAGTTATGAACTGTTGAACTTTTTTCAATTTGTTTATAACCTTCGCAAGCAAAACAATGGGAAACCCATTGAGAGTTAAGTTTGCCACTAAATTTTAAGACCTGCGCTGTTATAAGGATCATAAGCATGCGCAGTTCGTACCAAACATGTGCAGTTGGTTTTTACGTGTGTTTCATGTTGCATTCTTCTCTGTGTTTTGATTTTCGATGGGGTCACTTTGTTGAATGGCAATTCAACATCCTTGACTAGGGAGAATGAATGCTCCCAAACAAATTTCCTTTAACAATATTTTAATGAGTTAAAAATAGATTCACAGCTTTAATTGAACGGCCAAAACGGCTCCACTCTGGATGGGCAGACTACGGTTTTCCTTCATAATTAAAGGTGTATCTTCAGAAAAATTTGGTTCGAGGTAGTAACAAATGAGTTACATTTTTTCAGGTTAGCTCTTGGATTATTAAAAATAATCAAATAAAAAGACCTAAGGTATCGATCAAAATATTCCAACTTCGATCAAAAATACAATGTAATTCGGAAATTAAAACTTGAATTTTGCATCGAGGTGTTTTAAGCGAATTTCCGAAGGAAGGAATGTGCCAATGCACGGACTGGGGAGGTGTTTTTCTGCAAATAGTGAGTGGCAAGATAGTGGTCGTACTCTCAGTGGTAGCACAACCCCATATTTTCAGGATATGTAGTTAACATTATCTCTCAATTTTAATTCAAATTATAAAATCACATTAAAGTTTAAAAATTGACAGCTTTATTTAAGAATTCCAGAAATAAATTCACGATCAGTCAAGTTTTCAATTTTTAACGATTTTTTTAAAATAAAGAGGCAAAAATTACCCTAAATAAATAAATAAAATATGGCTCCGGTATACACAAAATAAATATTGTATTAATTTTGCCAATAAAGAACTTGTTTAAAAAATATATTTTTTTAAATTTTTGATGACTGTGCAAAATAGGTTATTGAAGTCTGAAAAAATCGTTTTCTGGGCAGCACAACTAGTCTTAAGGTCTGATTTTATCTTAAGTTTCAACTTTCTAGCATAAAACAGCTGGAGTTTCGCATGACACAGATGTAAACAGATACACACTCACAGAGAAACACTTCATGGGAATGCTTGGAACAGATGATCCGGACCTCGTTTTCAAATTTTCAGAGTGAACATAATACTTTTACTTACACATACGGTGAGGAAAAGTAAAATCTATACTATTTAGAAAGAACTTTTTAATTCATTTCATTCATTAATTTAAGTTCACGTTAAAAAGAATAGAGGTGAGCACTATTTTTATGACAATACCCCCGGAAAATCCTTCTAGCGGAAGTGGTTAAAAATTAAATAAGCCATACATGATTAAATAATGTCAGGAACAAAAAGCCAGTTCTTATTTTGTCATGTTCTAATCAGTAACATCACCCAATGTTTTCCAACCATAAAAAATAGCAAAAACAATACCCGTCTGACAATAAAATTAAAATAATTATTACTTCTACTCATTTTATGACACAAACTAAAACAATTAGCATTATATAATTACTCAATATAAAAATGATTTCATTGGCCGTCCCGAATATTGGACATATTTGATAAAAGAGACATAGCAAGACGTAATATAAGGAAATTAATAAACAATAGATGGGGCTAATTAGATTGTACAGAATAAAATAGGAAATAGATATTGTTAGAAATTAATAACCATACTGGAGATGACAAACTAATAACAGAAGGTGTAATTAACAAGATTGTCTTTTAAAGATAAATTCAAACAGATATGACTACAAATTTTACTTTATAGATGATTTTAAGATGTTAGATAAGGCACATAATAGCCGGCCACTATGATTTATCATTTGATCGTTAGGAGACTAATAGTTAAAACAAAAGTGCTTCAGCATCTTTGCCGCTTCGAAGCCTCGGCCACTATGCGGCATTGCGCCTCCTTGCAGCCACAGGGAGGCGCAAGGGTTTTGATAATAGAAAGCGGGCAAGCTTATTTTGATAATAAAATGAAACTTTGTATGTTTGTTAACTATACCTAGTAGTATATGTAAAAAATAATATGTGTAATATAGGTATAAAATGTTTAGATCAGCACGATCTAAACATTTTATGAAGATTTGTTGAAATGTTTGTGGGGTCATTATCGCAAGTTAATAACGTCACACATAATTTATAAACAGTAGGGATTGGGACATTAGCAAGGTTGATTTTCGTACCAAGTTTCATTGCGATCCGGGAAAGCGCTCGAAAGTTATAGTCCCATAGTTCATCTCGTACATACATGCACACACACAGATATATATATATTATATATATTATATATATATATATATATATATATATATATATATATATTATATATATTTATATATATATATATATATATATATATATATATATATATATATATATATAATATATATATACATATATATATATATTCATGATTCCAAAAAATCCACCTTCCCACTCCTCCCCTGCATGAGCCTAACCTTACAAGCTCATTTTTTCTGTCAAAATTTATTAAAATTAAAGACATAGAACATCCATGTGGCCGCTTCATGGTACATTTATTTATTTGTGGCACATTTATACGATATAAGCGACTTTCTAAAGGTATAAGTTAAAATATAAACGTAATTTGTTTACATTATAATTGGACCTAATAATCAGAGGACAAATGTGCGTTTCAGAGGTTCCTTTTACAAAAAGGAGGTTTTGCAGGTCCAATATTTTGATGAAGGAAATGAACCCTATTGAAAAGCAGGTTGTTGTGACGTCATTAAACTGGTTTGGTTATCCAGCAAAATAAAAACAATAGGGGAAAAAGGTAATTTAGCAGCTTTAGAAACACTGAATTTAAGGAAACAGTTGCGGAGTAGATACTCCGGTACTCTAAGTGGCAAAAAAGTCGAAAACACCGTGGTAAATAACCGGAAAAATACGGTTAATGAATTTCAAGTAAAGTTTGCACCGGCAATATTTTTCATCGTCTTATTTACACTACTTAAGTTTATAACAACAAACTATGCTGTAAGAGCCAGGCGACATTACTTTAAGAGCGTGCTTCCTTGCCCAACAATCTATTTATTGCTTAAATTACCGGTTAATGCTTTACAACCAGAGAAGAAACAATACTTGTTACTTATTTTTTTCGGATTTTTCTAAAGAATAATGCCATTTCGTAAAACATTTCCACTAATTTCATAAACTGAGTTCTAAATGAATGGGAATATAGCTGAGCAAATGACCAGCGGCAATTTTGAAATGACGACCCTGGTTTTGTTAAACGTATCAATAAATATTTGCATTTCCTTTGAAAAATCCAGAAAAATTAACGTACAAGAAGCAATGCAAAGCATAAACCGAAAATTAAAGCAAGAAATGGACTGATTAGAAAGAAAGCACACATTTCGAACAAAATATAAACGCTTGAATGACGTCGGGGACATTTCTTTGTCCCGGCCCGTTTTCCGTCAAGCTGCTAATATCCGTCTTGCATACGAAACTCATTTTAAAATCAATGCTCATGAAGTTCTATTCCTTCCTTCACTAAAATGTATTGTTTACCTTTTAATATTACATTAATACAAACATAAATATTTAGATTAGAGCAAGACCTTTTTGCTCGAAGCGCTGAAGAAAGAAGTATCTTAATTTTACAAAATGTTATACTATTTCAAGCTTTTAAAGAGTTTTAAGCTTAAATTAAACCAACTGGATTTGATTTTTACTAATGCTAATTTAAAGGTCTAGAACTTTAACCGAAGCATTTCTAAAGAGGCCAGAAGAAGTAAGGTGACTTCGAGTTTAACTTCCTTTGTACTATTTTTCATGACTTATTTAAATAGAGTAAAAAACTATTTATTTTAGAACATCATATAAGTAAACGTAACGCATATGGCTCGTCGTTCATGCAGTTATTTAAAAAACAATTGATATTCCTACAACAATACACGGCTGTGTAAATTCCGAAGTGCTTCGGTTTTTAAAAACATGGCCAAGTATCAAAATAATGCCTGATTTATCAAAAAGTTATTAGAGATAGAAACGCAAGTTTACCTGTTTATTCTCCTGTACAAGGCGAGTAGTTGAGCCGGTGGGAGTTGTATCGTGTCCCATTATTCTTGAATAAACAACACTGCACTATAATTCCACAATAAACATAAATGAAACGCTGTAATGTTCGCGAGTTCGACGCCAAACTAAATAAAACACTAACGCGTGACGACTCAGGTGCCGGTTTGTGATTAACTGATCGCTGTAAACAGCTTGGCACACGCTACACTACCCCCACCACCAATCTTCACTCTCCCACCACTTTCTTAATATATTTTATTACGTACTTCAGACATTATTCAGCCAGCAAATTTATGGCAAATTCTACATTAGACTGCTAAATCTACTCCTTTTACCTTGCAAAATAACATTTTTTAATCTAATACTTTTGTTCCAATTGAACGAACGGCAGAGAGTTCTTCATAAAACGGCTAAATAGGACATTTGATTGTTTGTACGCTATAACTCTCGTTATACAAAGACTCTATTAGACAAAAACAAAGACTCGTTAGACAAAAACACTAATTAAAAATAAAAGCCAAAAATTCTTCACAAAGAAATCAAAAAGCTAAAAATAATGACTATAACTAACAAACATACTAACCTAACTAACCACATAAATGTAAATAATACTAACAACTTATCACTAACCTAATAATAATTACCTGAATCTCATCACTAACCTGTTTAAAAATCATAAAATTATTAGAATAATTAACCTATCACAATATTTTATAAAACCTTATAAATTATAATTACTATCTTTTATTTTTAAATATATTTTATTTTATTTTTATTTCTATCTAAATAAGTTATAAACTAGTAATGCGTTGCATCAAGAACTCACGGCAAAGAATACATAAAAAAAATATTAATTTAAAACAAGCGAAATGAGTTTATCAAAACATTCGGATGCTATACTATTTTAAAGTATAAACTCAAAATTCTCGCATCGCTTGCTAGTTTAGGTATCTTTAACATTTACATAGTAAAAAAGGCTCGCTACGCTCGCTAGATTGCTTATATTTTAAAATAATACAAAGTTAAAAAAAGCTCGCTTCGCTCGCTAGATTGCTTATATTTATAATAAAATATATTGTAAAAAAGGCTTGCTTCGCTCGCTAGATTGCGTAGATTTATATTAATGCATAGTAAAAAAGGCTCGCTTCGCTCGCTTGATTGAGTATATTTATAATAATAAATGGTAAAAAAAGGCTCGCTTCGCTCGCTATATTGCGTAAATTTATATTCATGCATGTAAAAGAAGGCTCGCTTCGCTCGCTAGATTGCTTATATTTATAATAAAATATATTGTACAAAAGGTCGCTTCGCTCGCTAGATTGCGTAGATTAATATTAATACATATTAAAAAAGGCTCGCTTCGCTCGCTAGATTGCTTATATTTAAATAAAATATATTGTAAAAAAGGCTCGCTTCGCTCGCTAGATTGCGTAAATTTATATTAATACATATTAAAAAAGGCCCGCTTCGCTCGCTTGATTGCGTATATTTATAATAATAAATGGTAAAAAAAGGCTCGCTTCGCTCGCTAGATTGCGTAGATTTATAATAATACAACGTTAACAATAGGCTCGCTTCGCTCGCTAGATTGCGTATATTTATAATAAAATATATTGTAAATAAGGCTCGCTTCGCTCGCTAGATTGCGTAGATTTATATTGATGCAAGTAAAAGAGGCTCGCTTCGCTCGCTAGATTGCTTATATTTATAATAATACATAGTAAAAAGGCTCGCTTCGCTCGCTAGATTGCTTATATAAATAATGCATAGTAAAAAAGGGCTCGCTTCGCTCGCTAGATTGCTTATATTTATAATAATACAACGCTAAAAATAGGCTCGCTTCGCTCGCTAGATTGCTTATATTATAATAATACAATGTTAAAAATAGGCTCGCTTCGCTCGCTAAATTGCTTATATTTAATATTAATGCATAGTAAAAAATGCTCGCTTCGCTCGCTAGATTGCTTATATTTGTAATAATACAACGTTAAAAATAGGCTCGCTTCGCTCGCTAGATTGCTTATATTTATAAATATACTACGTTAAAAAATAGGCTCGCTTCGCTCGCTAGTTTGCTTATAATTTATAATAAAATATATATTAAAAAAGCTCGCTTCGCTCGCTAGATTGCTTATATTTAATATTAATGCATAGTAAAAAAGGCTCGCTTCGCTCGTTAGATTGCTTATATTTATAATAATACAACGTTAAAAATAGGCTCGCTTCGCTCGCTAGTTTGCTTATATTTATATAAAATATTTGTAAAAAAGGCTCGCTTCGCTCGCTAGATTGCGTAAATTATATTCAATGCATAGTAAAAGAAGGCTCGCTTCGCTCGCTAGATTGCTTATATTTGTTATAATACAACGTTAAAGAATAGGCTCGCTCTCGCTCGCTAATGCTTATTTAATATTAATGCATATAAAAAAGGCTCGCGTATATTTATAATAATAAATGGTAAAAAGAAGCTCGCTTTAAATTTTATTTTTTTGAGTTCATTATTTTAGCCGCCATTTTTAAATTAATAAAAAAAATTTGAAATGTTGACCATGAAAAATATATTTTCTTTTTTCTACTCTTTAAGAGCTTTAAAACGATATACAACACGATTTTTTGCTCAAAAATTTTTTATCCGGTCCGCCATATTGGCCGCCATTTTGAATATATTTTTCGGAATATTACCAAAAACTATACAGCTCTGACAAATAGTTAATTTTACTTTATAAAAGTATCTAAAATATATTACAATAGATCTATATCTTGTAAATTCTTATAAAATTAGTAGAAACTAATTATTATATTAAATTATGGCCGCCATGTTGAATTTTTCGGAATTTAGTATATAACATTTTTTGTTCTACTAATCAAGAGCTTTACAACGATATATTACTCGAGTTATTTCTTCAATTTTAAATTTTTTGGGTTCATTATTTTAGCCGCCATTTTTAAGTTTTTCAAAAAAATTTTAAATTTTGACCATGAAACATATATTTTCTTTTTCTACTCTTTAAGAGCTTTCAAACGATATACAACACGATTTTTTCGTTCAAATTTTTTTTATCCGGTCCGCCATTTTGGGTGCCATTTTGAAAACATTTTTCGGAATATTACCAAAAACTATACAGCTCTGACACATAATTAGTTTTACCTGTATACAAAATTTTATCAAAATCGGTCAATTTTTACGGCAGTTATCGCGACACGTACAAACACACACAAACACACAAACAAACGCACCGTCCCAATCTTCTGAAATGTAAGAACTCACTTACGTTCGTTCAATTACCAATAAAAAATAAAATAATATTCTTATAAAGAAGAGAATGTAGAGAGAAAAAGTTGCGTAGATTTCCCTCTCGCGGCGCAGGTCTTTTTCAACCTCATGCAGAGGTACTTTATAATGAACACATTAATTATTGTAAAATATGTAATTTAAAAAATAAAGAATATTTAATAAAAAAAAAAAAAAAAAAATACAGGGTGGACCAAACATAGAGATATTACAAGAGGGGCCATATTGGTTGAATTTGGAGACTTCGAAAAATAACCTGACTACCTTTAACTTTCAATATAATCAAATAAACAGAACAAAATTACAGTGACATATAGTAAAGAACATTAAAATACGTATAAACACAGATAGTGTGCGGGAAGCCAAAAAAAATGATTTAATTATAACTTTAAAGGTGCATTCAGAATACTGCGGTAGCGATGCGTCCGTCCGTCCGAGCGTAGCGATCATTGCGATGCGGAAAATGGTGGTTCCGCAATAACACGCTACGTCCGCAAAAAGCCGCTAACGCAGCGCACTCTAGTTCCGAATTTCGGAAACAACCATAGAGATATATACTAGAGGGAGCATAGCCTATCTTAATACATTGAGAGACCTGAAACATTTTAAGTAGGGCTCTCAGGGCTCTGTGTAACTCATTGAAACCTCCTCCAAGAGGAGTTTAGGTTATAATTAATCAATTGTTTTGGGCTTCCCACAGATTGTTTGTGTTGTGATTTGTATTTTATAAAATTCTACTATATAATTTACCGTTTTTTTTTGTTCTGTTTATTTGATGATAATGATAATCGAATGTGGTCAGGTTACTTTTTCGATGTTTCAAAATTCAACCAATAGGGGCCCTCTAGTAATATATCTCTATGGAAACAACAATATATTTTTCTTTACAGAAACTAAAAAAGACGAAGAAGAAAAGGTTTTAGACGAACTGTGTCTTACGATTTTATTGAAATTTCTTCATTATTTCAAATTTTAATTTATTTTTAAATCATGTCTTTTATAATGGGAATTTTTTTTAAATTTTAAGTGGTTTAATTTAAATCTATATTTTTTGGTCTAAATATTTTTCACTGACCAACCCGATCAAAACGGCGAAGTATTATCTTGTTCAATATTATATTGTAATGTACTTGTTATAAAATGTAATTAATAGTCTTGTTTTTTAAAAACCATTTAACTCTGGGATTACTTGTTAAATACTATATAGGCAGTAAAACCAAGCGAACAGAAATAATGTATACAATTTCAGTACAATTACATTAAGATAAAATAAAGTGATCAAGATAATAAAACTATAATAAATTGACGAACACCAAGAATATTATGAAATAAATTTGATTTCAGAATAGAACTTTAAAAAAAATAAGTTTGAACTAATCGAAACAAAAAGAAAAAATTAAACACTTTAGAAAGACACAGCACAAACAAAAGTAATAAAATAACAATATGGTGTTATAATAACAATAATATTCATTTTTTAGATAAAAAACCATAACTCTTTTATTAAAATAAAATTAAAATAATAAAGAATAAAACGAATTTAAGCACAGCAAGAATCAAACCCTAAACAAAACAAAAGTATTCTTCTCTAAATCGGAAGAGGGGGGGGGGGGGGTAAGAAAAATTCCAAACCTTTGAAAACGGAAAGGCTTCTTTCGCGTCAGACCTTTCTCTAAGGTGTTTTTAATCAATAAAATGCTAATCACTAGATAATTTGTGCGGGTTTAGTAGGTTTGCGGAAATTCCTATTTTCCGCAACGCTACCGCAAGTTGTTTAAGAACGTCCTATACGATTACATAGGTTGGAATTTTAGCTGTCACCGCTCGCAACGGACAGACGCGTCGCTACCGTAGTATTGTGAATGCACCTTAACTCACTCTTAAAGGAGGTTTCAATAAGGATACACAGAGCCCCTGAGAACCCCAAAAAGATGTTTCAGGCCTATCGAAAGGCATTACAGCTGGTAAATTCATTACTGAAAGGACTTTCAGTAAAATGTACCTGATGCAACATTTTAGCAATTTTGTACATTTTTGTATATATTTACAGTGTATTATATTTTTCGTATAAGCAATCTAGTGACCAAAGCGAACCCTTTTTAATGTACAATGTCTGTGTTTATTTATGTGAGTGCGTGTTTGTTATCATTGTAGCTCCCAGTGTATTTATGCCAGAGAGATGCGAAAAAATCCGAAACCGGGATGTCACCGGAATTATCCGTTTTAGGTGTTTTTAAGATCTCCTGAGTGGTTTTTGCAAAGTTTTCTGTCTGTATGTGTCTGTGGTTTTGTGTGTCTGTTTTCATTGTAGCTCCTAGTGTATTTATGCTAGAGAGTTAAAAATTTGTTCAAAAATCAGTCTATAGGTGTAGTTGTGTTATCCCGAAAATAATTTATGTATGACGTCATTAACCTGCAATAATGACTCGGCGAAAACTTCGATAAAACATAAAATAATGTTGCGATCAAATTGAGATTTAGTAAGCATGTAGTCATGTATGAGATTAACACATCTGCAAAGATTCGTTATCAGCATTAGTTCAATTTTTATCACATGACTTCAGTACGTTTTTTTTAAAAAATTGTAAAAAAAACAAAAAAAAAAATCTAATTGAGTTAAAATTTAGTACAAGAGGAATAAATTGACTGCTGGGAATAAAATTGACCGCTGGCATCAAAATTTATGTATTTTCTATCTGAGGACGAGCGAGTACGAATACATTTTGCAGTATAAAATTGGCTAAGGTACCCCGCACCCCATGTTTTTTCAATCCTATTTAGTTCATACAAATAATAACATAAAAAAATAATTTTAAGTGAAACAGAACAGAACAGGTGACTTCGACCCGAACAGAATAAGTCCCTTGTATATTGGCTGTTGTTTTATAATATTTATTCTTTTATAATGTTTTTCATGGCATTTTGCTATGTATTTAGCAAATTTTCTATACGTAAGCAGTTTTGCGGCCATCTCAACTCTACATACACTGAAAGTAATTATAATAATCTGTACCAAACGCTCTTTAATGACCATTATTAGTTACGAAAATTTACTGCAGCAATTTAACAGGTTTTTTTTTTAAATACAAAACAAAACTCATACGAGGAACTTGATAAGTATGTAGTTTTGCTTCTCTGAAAGGATTATCTCATCATCATTAAGATACCGGGCTATCCCAAGGACCACTACGTCATCTTAAGTTATCCTAAGCACGTTTACTTGATCATCTTCAAGCTCGTCATTGTTGGGATCACGATCCAAGCGATCATTTATATTTATACACATAACATCATACATAGATTAGCGAATGATGTATGGATATTCGTCTTGTCATATCTCACGCATCCACTTCAACTTATTTTTAACGAGATTATACATCTTGAAGAATGTTTCAAATCTACTGCCAACCTCTGTTCTCAATTAAACTATACATATCAAATAACCATAATATAGGCACTGCCCTCAATAAGGAGAGGTAAACAAAACACCTTCAACGCTTTTCAAAATAGAGTTCAGCAAAGAGGCAGCCAGCATCCTAACTTTAGAGAAAACTAAACAAGAGAAAATCCACACACTCCAAGACATACTTTTTAGTCATTAGCTAAAATTTCACATATTTTTAATATGTAAACGATTTATGTAAAGCTAAGAGACTTTAGCTTGATTCAAGCGCTCTGTTTTTGTCAAATCCATGAAAATCGAAAAGCAGTAAGCAATGCTTAATAGCAAGACAAGGCCTTGTCTTTAGAAAAAGACATGTCTTTAGAAAAGACATGCCTTTTTTAAAATTTAATCCTACACGTAAAATATGTCTTTTTTGTCTTTATTGGTAATCACAACTACATTTACACTGTTATAAGTAATTAAGATAATTGGATATAATTTTGACTTGCAACTTGACATGAAACAAGGTGTCTGCCCAGTGGCAGATCTTGCTGACATGAAGTATACAGAGCATGATTAAATTATTAATAATAATTTATAATAATAATATTTTTTTAATTACAACAAGTTTTTGTTGTTATTATAGATGTGTTGTAATTTCCTATCAAGATGTGGAAGTTCTATAAAATAAATAGTGCTACAAAAGAGATATTAATTTTAGATCAAAATCTTTTTATTCAAATCGCATAGCCGAGCAGCCTGCCTCCGTACGAGCACCAGTCTGTATAATTTTACTTGGGTCTTCTGTAAGTACTTTTAAAAGGAACCATTTAAATAAATAAATTTTATTTATTTATTTAACTTTATTTTAATTATTTATTTTTAAATTTTAATTGTTTCCCCCACACACAATCTTAGGATTTGTGGGATTTGTCATTGTTTTATGTAATTGATTTTTATTGATTTTTGTATATTTGAAGAATAAAAGAATTATTAAAAAAAAGCGTTTTTTAGACAGATCTCAAATTTTGTCTTAACATTTAGACCTAGGCTTATAACATAATCACAAGGGCTTAAACGAGATTAAGTTTTAGAAACAATAAAGACAAATTAAATTTAAATAATTAATTTAAAAGTACAGGGTACCTCGGAACTTTTCCTCGTCACATCGGATCCGCTAAGCTCATCTTCACCACTTCGGGCTCGTCCTCAGATTATAAATATATAAGTTCTATTCCCAGCTGTCACTCGTCCAATATCAAAAATTCATAAAACGTGGAAAAATTTGTCAAACAGTTTGAGATTTAGCACGTATTTAAAGTAAGACACACGGCTGAAATCAGTTGACATCGCGGGAAAATAGTGTTGATGAACAAATAAAGTTGGCACGATATAATTGTGCGAGAGATACCAAGGAAATGTAACAAGCAAGATGCAATGCTACATCTGGGAACTGTTCCATCATTCCATATTCGTCATCATTAATGGCTCGACATAATGTCATGTCCCACTCTGTTTCGCTACGTCTAACCAAGGATGTTGAATAAAGGGGATGACGCATTAAGGAATATTTCTGACCCCATGGAAGTTGTATGAGATAGAGAAATAGGAGCAAACTTACCTCCCTTAGGTTATAATTAAAAAAGGCGCCAAACGCAGGTTATGTATCTAAGTTGTTATACAATTCTTGTTTGCTTCTCAACTTTCTTCAGTGCTTTCGTTATTGTTACATTTGGTGCTTGTCAAATCATTTGTGCTTATATTTTACATTTTGGACTCTAGGTAGCCACTTTAGTGAGAGTAATTGAAGCTTTACCGTTTACTTTTCGTAGAGAGTAAGTTAACTGTGTTAATACTTTGTCTTTTTTTAGCCTAGTGAAATGTTTTGCTAGTTTTCAAGATTCAATTTTGGTTGTAATGTTCTTAATTTTCCTCAATGTTGTTAATTTTAAGCAATATTAACAACAAAAAACAGTTAAAAAGTATGAACTTTTTTCTATTTGTTTATAACCTTCGCAAGCAAAACAATGGGAAACCCATTGAGAGTTAAGTTTGCCTGCCTCTAAATTTTAAGACCTGCGCTGTTATAAGGATCATAAGCATGCGCAGTTCGTACCAAGCATGTGCAGTTGGTTTTTGACGTGTGTTTCGTGTTGAATTCTTCTCTATGTTTTGATTTTCGATGGGGTCACTTTGTTGAATGGCAATTCGACTTAGTGCGTCATCCACTTTATTCAACATCCTTTCGTCTAACTCATCAGGGCGCCGACAGAGCCTGAACTCGCTCTGACCTTTAATTAATTCCGAAGAATATAATGTGAAGTATTAACCAGAGACGAGCTGTGCTCTCTAACCGCCATCATGCATGGCAAGCAAAACATATATCAATTGATACAATATATATATTTTATATTGTGTCAGCTATTTATGTTTCGCAAAACTCGGTAGTATCAAATCATAAATAAAGTTGGCTTGATTTGAAATTGAGGGAGTGCTTTAACATCCAGGACTAACCTTATTGGCTTCCTCGCATTATTTTTCCTCGCTGTCAAATGATTTTAGCGGTGTGTCGTATTATAGTCATATAAAGACCAACATATGTGTTAAGTTTTATCTTATTGTCAGCATTAGTTCAATTCTTATCTAATAACTTGTATTGTCTATATTATAGGTAAAAATCAAAAAATAATTCTATTAAGTTGAAATTTAGGGCTCGTATTCCCCATTAAGTAACAAATGAGATACAAGTTTCGTTTCTATACAACAAGTATATCTAAGGCTTTTGTTGGATCATAAAAGTAAGGCAGCAACGAGCGAGGTCAGAGCCTGGATTGGTGACTGCTGGAAATAAAATAAATGTATGTACTATCTGAGAACAAGCAAAGCCAGCATATTTATTTGGTGGTTTTTATATTCTAAGGACGAACTAAGCGAGACCGATGTAGTAAGGGTAAGCGTAGCGAATCTGATGTGTTGAAGAAAAGTTCTGAGGTACCTCGAACCCGATTCTTATCTTGCAATGTCAATCTTATTGACTTGTAGCAGGTTTAGTCTACAGTCAAATTTATTCTCTGAAGTCACGCTATCAATAATTAAATCTTTACAAACCTGAAGACGGAGCAGAAAGTAACAGACGTGAGAAAACTATTGACACCCAACGTCGGCAAACTAACAACAACCTCTCTATCTCGTAGATGCGGGAAACACTTGATCATTGACAATTATTTACACTATCTTTGTCTTCTGTTGCACTGTCATTCCAAAAATTATCAAATGGCGAATCTCATTATTTAGCTGCTTATGAAATATCTTTTGTAAATCACTTTGTTCATCAATATTAATATATAAGAGCCGTTTTACAATACATAGACGACGAAAGGTTGAGTATATAGTATTCAAAAGAAGGAATCAAAAAATACTAGCGAGAGCGCTGTCAGGTACAAAAGGTATTGTATTCTTAAAATCTTATTAGCTGGGCACCACAAACAAGCCGTCTAAATGATTATAGTTTTAGTTAAAACTCGTTAGCATTAAGTTTTGTAGTTCGGCCGATGCAACTTACGAGGAAAAGCTAGATATAGATGTTATCTTACTTAGGGACGAAAATCGAGATTCTGCTTTTCGGGCAGTCAAGTTAGTAGTATTATTTTTGCCGTTTCTATAATTTTGGCAGTCATATTTTGTAGGTATATTTCATCTAATCTAGACAGAAGAGCCGTGAATTTCTATGGTTCCTTTCATGCTTTTTCAAGCAATCATACATATTTTCACTGACTCATATAGTCTAGTGAAAACTGGGAACAACACGTGCTCTCACTGTTAAACCAAACCTCCACACACTTTAAACTACAAGGCAGAAAACGTATAGTAATATAATGAATCTACAATGAGGGTCTTAAATTTTGCCTATACCCAGTTTCATTTAGGGTAAGGGATCTTTAACGAGTACCTGACAACGCACAGGCTCGAGATCACCGGCTTTACGTCCCTTCTGAAGGACGTGGTACCAATACTAGAGGCCCGTGCTGGGATTGAACCCATGACTAAAGTCCATTAATTCTGTGTATTGGCCGCGTACCTTAACCACTACACCACGGGTGACTCCTTTTTTAAACTTAAATATGCACTATTTTTTAAAACTTTCGTTTTTTATTACAATGATTTATATTTTAATTATACTTAGAGATATATCCCTTCACTAAACAAAAACTTTTCTTGTGCCGTGGAGTGAGCAAAGTCAGGTGTTTAATCCGCTGCATGTAACCTATGATACGAGCGAAGTAAGGCATTAGAAACATTCTTGATTTAACACCGTTACCGTTTACAAAGGGAGGGGAGTGTGGGGGCGGGGGGGGGGGGGGGGTAAAAGAGTGGTCGGAAAAAATGCTCTCCTTTTATTCAGGGATAATTCTTACCATTACTGAAGAACGACCATTTTTTTGATATATTAATTATTTTTATTGAGAAACGAGAAAGGGGTCTAAATACACAAATATACCTTATTACTTTTCCTCATTTATACCGTAGGTATGTAGAAAAAGTATTGTGTTTGCAAAAAATTCGAAATCGCGATGAAACCGGAATTATCTGTTTCAGGTGTTTGTAAGGCCTGACATCTTCACAGACATTCTTCAAGTTGTCTGTCTGTAAATGCGTGTGTCTGTTATCATCATGGCTCCTAGTATATGCATGCTAGAGAGTTGAAACTTCGTACGAAAATCAGTCTACCACTGTATTTGTGCTACTCGAAAAATAATTTCCTTTATGACGTCATTAACCCTCTATAATGACTCAGCTAAAATTTCGAAAAATAAATAGCGGAAAAATGATGCGTTGAGATTTGGCACGCATTTGGCTATGTATAAGACTTACATATGTATTAAGTTTTATCTCATTATCAGCATTAGTTCAATTTTTATTAAATGACTTGTGTGTGTTTTTTAAAAAAATTATAAAATGATTCAACTAAGTTTAAATTTGACACAAGGGTAAATTTGACCTTTGCACTATAAATAAGTACACTAAGTTTCGTTTCAACATGACAAGTATATCCATGATTTTTGTTGGATCATAGAAGTTAGGCAGCATTAAGCGTGGTCATTGCTGTATGGGTGACCACTGATAATGAAACGGATGCATTTACTATCTGAGGACGAGCAAAGCGAATGCGAAGACATGTTGCAGCGTAAATTTAGAAAATTGTTTATTTTCAGGATGAGCGTAGCGAATCTGATATGATGAGGGAAAGTTCTCGGGATACCTGAGAACTTTTCCTCATCATACCCGATTTTTTCAAGTAATAGTTTTAAATTATTTTACATACTTAGAGATAAAATTTAATAAAACTTTCAAAGTGATACCTAAATGAGTTAAAAATAATAAAACGACCATCGGTGCTATAAAAATTACCAATAGTTCATAGATAAATACTTCGATTATTTCAGGATTTTAAATATAGAATCAGGCTCTTATCACTACAGACTTGGATTTGTTCATCTACAAGCTGGTAGTTTACGATATAAAAATAAAACACGGTTTTATATTAGAATGTATTAAAATATTTCTAAGTACTAAGATTATTTAAAATTAAAATTAATTAACAATAAATAAAATAAAACACTATATTGTGTTTTCACCTTCTTATCAGTTTATTTAAAAACTCTTGACAACCCATTTAAAAGGTTTTTTTCCAATAAAAGAGTGACTTTAGTGAGTCTAAACGCCCTAAAATTAATTAAAATAAATTACTTCAAGAAAAAATTTAAGGAAATCGTTAAAAATAAGAAAAAATGAAGAAACCCATACATATCATAACGTTGATCACATTTCTACATTAATTTCTTATCAGCGACAGTGGCACTCCTGCGATCTTTGAATCGCGAATCACTTTTCCCCCTAAAAGAGAAAGAAAAATACACTTTATATCTATTCTGAAGGTAACATTTATTTTCATTATTGTGGAGGCCTGGGCAGTTTCCGTACAATATTTTAACTCCGAAACGCTTCGCTATTAACAGGTGTTCGTAATTTTCCATTGATAAAAGCCAGTTTGTAGGAACAACTCAAATGTTTGGAATAGGGTGTTTAAAATATTTTTAGTGACCAACAGAAATTCATATAAGCCGATTTATCCGAACACTACAATGCGATATAAAATTATACGGAAACAGACCTAAGCACTGCAAACCAACTGTTGCTTTAACCTTGGCATATGTAGGAGTTAGAGTCGCTCATCTTCATCCAAACACGTAAAAAAGGAATCTTCAGGTCACAAAGTCAAGGCTTGACAAGTTATAACCTTAAGCATTCGAATAACACACCTATCAGTCTTATGGTCATTTCATTGCATTATTATACAGTCGTGAAGTTTCCCGTCACAACTGACCTTATGTTTTCATGAAAATATCAAAATATAAAGACATATTAATTTAAATTTCAGATTATAACCATAATAAACCTTTAAAAGTTAAATCTGAAAACACCAAATGCAAAATGTTTATTTTAAATGAATTATTTTTTAAATTAACCTTGGATAGTCAAGATCATAATTTTGATTACGATCGAAGGGTTTTCAAAGTAATTTTATTCGCTGTAGAAATTGTTTAATAAATCCTATATTTGACATTCAATCATATCTTTTAGCGAATTTTCAAAGAAAAAGTGAGCTTATGAGATTGGGGTTATGGAGTGGGGGGAGGTAAATTTTTTGAAAGGGGGTCACCCTGGTCGGAAATATATTTGTATATTGTTGAAGTTATATATATATATATATAATATATATATTATATATTGATAAAAGCTCCTGCATATTTTAATCTTTTATTTCTAATGGTAAACTCAAAACCATATATATATATATATATATATATATATATATATATATATATATATATATATTATATATATATATATATATATATAATATATATATATATATATATATATATATAATATATATATATATATGCATGTATGTATAAGATTTTTGTATCCTAAACGTTTCTATGGGACACGATACCTTTTGAACGCTTTCTTGGATCAAATTGAAACTTGGTACGAAAATCAACCTTAATAATGTCCCGAACCCTATTTTTTTATGAGATATGTGTGACGTCATTAACCCAAAAACATTTTTAAAAAATCATAAATCTTCATAAAATGTTTAGATTGTGCTGATCTAAACATTTTATACTCATATTATACATCATGACGTATTTAATGTCTATAATGTGTAGTTCACAAACATACAAAGTTTCATTTTACTATCAGTATTAGTTCCGATTTTATTGTTTTTTTTTAACTCTTCGGAATCATATGTGACACAAGGCATACATACTCGTACTAACTACATTCTAATGTTAGTGAAGAGAAATTATGATGAAAGAAAGAATTGTGAAAGAATTATTTGTTAGGATTTAAAACAAGAGGTACTCGGACTCTTTGCCGCCCCGCAAAGAGGTATTGATAAAAATAGCCTCTAGTAGATGCTTCCTGTAAAGGATGGTATACCAGTGACCGCTACACTTGGCCCCCCCGCCAAGTATAGCGGTCACTGTTATACCATCCTTTACAGGAAGCATCTACTAGAGGCTATTTTTATCAATACCTCTTTGATAAAAGAGGTATTGGTATTGGTAGAGGTATCCCACTACCGTGCACCCAGATTTACGGTACTCAACGTTTTTGTTTTCATTGCATTTCTTTTTAAATTTTACTATAAAATTTTAATAATTTGAATAAGAAATATGTTTTGTCACATCCAATAAAGATTTATATATAGATTTATAAATTTTTATTTATAATATATTATTTTTTATATAATAATATATAAAGATTTATAGATTTATATTTATTTATATCCAGTAAAGATCTATTCTTTCAATACTAGGTTTGTTTAAATTTAATTCAACTAATCAAACTTTTTTTGTGGGCACTACTTAACTTTGAAAAATTTATAAGAGTGATATGTATTTCTTTCATCAAATATTGATTGTAATTTTTAATTTAACAACTTTAACCTAAAGATTTTGAATATAATTAAAGTAATCATAATTTGAAGTTATATTTAAGACAATAAACTTTCGTCTGTAAATTTTTCAAAATCTTAAAAAAAGTGTGCTTTACCTTTACTATAGTTTCTCTTTTCAACTAAATTACTATATAACGTTAGAGCTTGTCTTCATCAATTCAATTGATATTACAAATTACTATACCACAGAATTTAATACAAAATTATTAAATTAGCATGAACATATTAAAGAACGAAAACACGATAAAAAGTAAAACTCACCTAATGTTATCAGTGTTGCCAATAAAATTAAATTAAAAAACGTATATTCTAGATGGCTCATGTGTAGTTACATAGAGATATCTAGAGGGGCCCTGTTGGATGAATTTTGAAACATCGAAAAAGTAACCTGACCACATTCGATTATCATTTTCATCAAATAAACAGAACAAAAAAAGCAGTAAATTATATAGTAGAATGTTTAAAATACAAATCACAACACAAACAATCTGCGGGAAGCCCAAAACAATTGATTAATTATAACCTTAACTCCCTCTTGGAGGAGGTTTCAATGAGGTCACACAGAGCCCATGAGAGCCCCACTAAAAATGATTCAGGCCTCCCAATCTATTAAGATAGGCTATGCCATCTCTAGTATACATATATCTCTATGTGTAGTTATTCCAATTTTATTTATTTCTTATTTTTGAGACAGCTATCCGCTGATAACTTAGGTCTGAATTTTTTTACACAGTTTAGTATAGAAGTTTCCCTACTTGGTTTACATATTACTTTAGCCTCGACATAGTGTATACTTGCCTCGACATAGTGTATACTTGCCTCGACACAGTGTATACTTGCCTCGACATAGTGTATACTTGCCTGTATACTTGCCTCGACACAGCCTCGACTTGCTCGACACAGTGTATACTTGCCTCGACACCTCGACATAGTGTATACTTGCCTCGACACAGTGTATACTTGCCTTGGTGTTGAATAACGTTTCAACCATCCCCCTCTGCTACAACACTATGTTATTTTAACAATAAAACTATGCATATGTATTCTTGGTGCAGAGGTATAAATATTGTGTTTGGTAGAATTTCATCCTATTTATCCTATTTAACTCTTGAAAATTCACTGAGATATCAAATCTGAAAAGAAATTCATAAGGGATTAGGATTTAAAGGTGTAAAGATATTAAAGGATTTCCAGTCGAATTTTCCACGGCCTCCTAGATTTCTTGCCAAAAACCGAACATTGAATAACCAACAAACCTTTCGTTATCATTTGTCTCTTATAGGATTTTTTTAAGTCGCGTAAGCTATTTCTTAATTAATTACTTAATTAATTGAAATTTAATTTCATAATTAAAGTGAAATATCAATATCATCTATTCATTATTATCCATGAATAGAATAATACGTTGCAGGCAATATGGGATATGCTGGCATTGTGCACAATACGTTGCAGGCAATATGGGGTATGCTGGCATTGTGCACAATACGTTGCAGGCAATGCAGGCAATATGGGATATGCTGGTATTGTGCACAATACGTTGCAGGCAATATGGGATATGCTGGCATTGTGCACAGTACCCGATTTCCCAAATTGCCCGCTCTGGTTGGGCATTATGCACAATGCCCGCTTTCTCAACTGCCCGTAACATATACATATCTAGTATTCCTTGAAGCATATATACACTGATTACCTACTACATATATATACTGGGTGCTCCCGAATGGTCTTAGCGATACGTGTAAATGACAAAAAATTTCATTTTTCATATAATGAAATAAAAGCTCATACATATTTTCTAAGATTTCTCATATTTTTATTATTTTATTTTTAACAGTAGACCACCACGTCACTCACTCCCTACTTCCAAATTTGGATATTTTAAAAGTTGTTCAATCTGGATAAATGATACATTAAGGAGTATATATATCTTATATAGGTATATATAATGTATATATATATATATATATATATATATATATATATATATATATATATATATATATATATATAATTATATTTATATATATATATATATATATATATAATATAAGAAGAGAACTTACAGTTGGTGAAGAGATAGAAGGAGAGGATCGTCGCGTTTAATCCTCTCCTTCTATCTCTTCACCAACTGTAAGTTCTCTTCTTATTATCATTTAATACTAAGGTATTTTTTTTTCAATTTTTTATTATATATTATATATATATATATATATATATATATATATATATATATATATAGATATATAAAGGTATCTAGGTCTTGACCAGTGGAACAAAAATAGTAGCATTGTAAACTTCGATTTAAGTAACATTAAATGAGGTGGTTTGAGTACAATTTGAATGTGCAAGGGGGAGGGGGTAAATTTGAAAATTTTAACTCGTATATAGAAAAATTGTCTCAGGGAGACAATTAAACAATTTTACGGAGAATACTTTTTTCGAAATGTCAAAATTAAGCCTACTTGATTATAATTTGTTTGTTTACTTATATAACTTTTGTAAGTTAACATATATAACTCTTTGTTCATTTTCCAAAAATTGCAGTTTTTGAGTTTACTGTTAGAAATAAAAGAATAAACATATGCAGGAGCTTTTATTAATGTATATATATATATATATATAATATATATATATATATATATATATATATATATATATATATATATATATATACTCCTTGTAACACTGTCGACAGTCATTATGATACTTACTTACTTTAAAATTTTTATCAGACCTGAGGTCATGTTAAATTAGAACAGGGCTTGAATATGGGCAAATCTTTGCCTATTCTATTTCCTATAGGAAAAGATTAAAAATAAAACAGAATTAATAATACAATATTAATAGTCCATCCCAATGTTATATTTTATTGCTAAAGATTTCATATAATTACTTTCTTATAAACCTATGGTATATCTACTTTTCTATTTGTTTATTACATATATAAAAATCTTTATCCTAACGCTACTAAATACTATTTATTTTTACAATCAATATATGTATATTACAATTTATTTTATGGAAGTACAACAAACAAATGGAGTTTTTTCCAGTTCCTGCTGGAAAATTGATAAAACAGTTCAATAAAATATAAAAATACATTAAATAAATATTAGGTAGTAACATTTCCTTTTCATGAAACGAGACAAAAATTATAATAATGATAGACAAACAAAAAAAAACAAACCTGGAACAAAACGAAGGGATGGCTATGTGTTTTTGAATGTACATGTCTCTAGGACTGTGCTGACCACAGTTGTGGTTGAGGTCTTATTGGACTCAGAACCCTTTAAAGAAACAATAGAAATTATTTTTAGGAAAAATATTTTCCCAATATTTTTTGAAAGTTTATTATGACTGCCATTTTAAATGAAATGTTAGAATTTAGTTCACAAGAAAAGTGAACATATATTGTACATATCTATAATATGTACATGGTCACAGACCCTAACTTTTCTAGATTTTTTGGATCTGTGAGAGATGAAACGTGTACATTTCATGAAAACTGACATTTACATTTTTCTCATTGCAATGCATTCCCTCTTATTTTAAGGTAAGCAAATGTCCAAAATAACATTTTTTTCTGTCTATACCATAGATAAAGTATAGAACTATGAGAGAAAGCATATCAAGTACATATCAAACTGCATAAGTACACATCAAACTGCATAAGTACACATCAAATTGCATAAGTACACATCAAACTGTATAAGTTTATTAGTGTTTAGGCTACTGGAATTAGGAGTGTTTATTGATTTCCTAAATTAGTATACGAGAATCAAAAATTAAATTATATTGAATCTGAATTAAAACAGTATCTGTGTAACATTTTCAGACCCAGTCTAAATATCAGAATTATAAGAGTAACAACTTAAAAATGAATAAGAATTTCAAAGCATCTAAAACTCATGACTGTTGGGATGAATAGTGGTGTGAAAATTAACAATAGCATTATCCAAACCTTGTTTTGATTGGTTATGTAGGAACAAATACTTGATTTTGATTGGTTACATTTGAGCAAATACTTTATTGAGATTGGTTAATAGGAGCACATATTTTATTCTAATTGGTTGAGTAAGAGAAATATTTGATTCCTATTGGTTGAATAGGGTCAATCATTTTATTTTGATTGAATAGGAGCAAATATTTTATTTTGATGGGTTAAATAGGAACAAATATTTGATTATGACTGGTTAAATTGTAGCAAATATTTGGAACTAATTGGTTGAATAAGATCAAATATTTAATTCTGATAGGTCAAATAGAAGAAATTTATAAGTAATTAAGGTTATAGAGTGTTATATCTATATATTGTTATTACTCCACAAAATTTATTGTTAGATATAATCTAACTTTAACTTGAGTATTAAGCAATAAAATGACAAATACAGTAATAAGATATCTGCATTTCATTTTTACTGATATATCTTTAAAAACTTTTTAAGTGCTTGTAAAAATATTTATTTACAAGTATACTATTCAAACCAACCATTAACATTCAAAGCTTATTGTTTTTTATTTTAATTATGATTAACAAACAGTGCATCATTGTTTATCATCCAAGTAACCCCACATTTCACATTATGAAACAAAAAAAATACATTAATATGGAATCAACTATGTTTATCAATGACAAAAACTGTGTTCCCAAACAGTGTGCTATATTGTCTTGGTAATGGTGAACAATTATTTATTGTTCACAGTATTTATTGTTGATTTGCAATAACAAAATTTACATCATGAGGTTTAGTACTTAAAATTTAAGGATCTTGAAAAAAGGTGATGACGCATTAAGGAACTTTTCTGACCCCATGGAAGATTTATGAGATTGAGAAATAGGAGCAAACTTACCTTACCATGGTTATAATGAAAAAAAGGAGCCAAACACAGGTTATGTAGCAAGGTTGACAAGTTTGCTTCTCAACTTTCTTCTGTGCTTCTCGTGATTGTTACATTTGTGGCACTTGTTAAGTCATTTGTACTTACTTAATTTTAAATGTTGGACTATTCTTAGCCACTTTAGTGAGTGATAAATTAAACGTGTTTATAACCTTCTCAAGCAAAAAGCAATGGGAAACCAATGAGAGGTAAGTTTGCCTCTAAAATTTAAGACCTGCGCTGTTATAAGAATTGTAAGCATGCGCAGTTTGTACCAAGCATGTGCAGTTGGTTTTAGACGTATGCTTCATGTTGAATTCCCGCTATTTTTTAGTTTTCAATAGGTTCACTTTTTTGTAGGGCAAAAAAGTGAATAGGGCTAAATCGACTTAGAGCGCCATCCCCTTTATTCAAGATCCTTATTCAAATTTGACACCCGCAATTCCACCCATTCCTAATAGCAAAATTGTTCACAGAAACTTCGCTAAAAGTCAATTTAAAAAAGTGTTGAGGATGTTGGCATTACAAATTCATCATATTATTAATTAAATAATTATAATAATAATAATTAACTAAAATATTTATACCAATATGCAGTAACATTTCCAGTAATCATAAATAAAGCAGTAATCATAAATATATTAAAAGATTACATATAATATAACAAATACATTTTATAAAATCAAACAGAAATTTCAAAGATTACAAAATTTTAAATGAAACATTTGTATTAAATAATTACATACCATTGACTTTTAATTTTATAAAAATAGTAGTAGTAAGTAAGTTATTAATAAGTTTAAATTATTCTTTTATATAAAAGAATGAAAAGCTTGTTACAAAAGAAATATAAAGTTATAAAGCTTATCGTGAAGCCAGTAGATGGAAAGCTTTCGGTAGAGAGAAAAGTTAAGGCCCTTCATGACTTACAATAGACAGCTGGACAAAGGTAGTCTGTAGGGGAGGTTTTAGAGTTCCTGTGATAATTCATTTTCTAAACAAACTTCCTATCCTTTACTATGGTATTTTTCGTATAAACTGACTTTTATCAATCGAATGTGATGTTTAAGAGTTTATTTCTTAACAAGTTTCTTAGTTGGAAAATGAAGGCCTTTACATAGGCCTTATCATAGACCAATTACAGAATTACTAGGGCATCTGTTGCAATGCCCTAACATATTTTAAAATTAATGAATGGATAAATTGACTTACTTTCCAAGTTTGCCTTTGAATTTTTCTTGAGTTTTCTTAATTTTCCTTGACGCCTCATCTTTTTATAATTATAAACACCTAGGTTAAAATAATTTTTATATTTTTACCAACATTTAATTAAAGAAAAAGGGTACAAACAAGGTACAACTAACTATTTATAAAAATAATAATGCCTGTTTTAGGGCCTTTCAGCCCTTCAGGGTATTCGCCCTGCGGGAAACACCTCGGGTAGGTCCCATCTACTATGCTCAAAGTAAAGCTAAAGTTGGCCAAATCTTTTTACATCAAATTCTATTTATATAAAACTGAGAGCATAGCCCGGGCTGTGAACCCCGGACCTCCGGTGCCGAAGTCCAGTGCTATACGACCGCGGCTACGGAGGCAGATACAACTAACTATTTAAAATATATTAATTACTTTGTGGAGAGATTTAATTATTTTAATTTCATTGATAAACTTCAAACTTAATTTGATCTTTTTACTTTTCCTCATTTATGCAACAGGTATAAGAATATTACTGTGTTGTCACTAAAAATACAAAATTGCGGTTTCAACTGAACTATCTCTTTCAGGTCATTTTAAGATTTCTCAAGTAGATTTTACTTCTTATGTGTCAGTTATATCGTAACACCGATTCTTATGATAATCGGTTAGAACATGGTACAAAAATAAATATCAAGGTCTGATTGAGGTTTCCAGGAAATAATTTTTTAAAGATGTTATTAACATTCATTAATGACTCGGCCGAATTTCAAAAATTCATAAAATACAAAAAATTTCAAATTTGGTACGTATTTAGAGCCCTTTTAAAGACCATCTAATGTTCTAAGTTTCATTTTATTCTAAGCATTAATTAAATATTTATTAAATGACTTAAGTTGGAAAGTTGAAGTTTATCACTTTATGTGATCTACAAGAACACTTTACTTTTACTTGCATAATAATACAGCCAGCAGGTCAACCGTTTTTGTCGAATCACTTTTGTCAAGCAGCATTGAGTGAAGACAATAAGTTGATGTGTGACCGCAGGGAATAAAACGTACCAACAGTCTGATGATGAGCAAAGTGAGTCTCAAGTGGTGAGGGTGACAATAGCAAATCAGATAAGATGAGAAAAACTTCCGAGTCACCCCGTACCCAAATTTTATAATTATTTTAGCTTATTTATACTAGCTTATTTTCAAAGTAAAAAGTAAATGAAATGATTAAAAAAAATACCTACATCCACACACACAAGTTAAGTCCATAGGTGTTAAACATGTAGTTTTTTTAATTTAAAAATTTTTTGTGTTTTGAATTTGGTTCATTATTATATTTCAAAATATGATGTTACCGATTTTGATCTCAACATTTGGCTTTTTCTCTCCTTCTCTCCACGAAATAAAATTAACTGTAAGTTTCTTATATTGTATATTAATGAGTCATATAAAACTAATTCCATTAAGTAACATGTATTTTAGTATTTTTCTTTACAAATACATATCGATAATTTCCATATTCAAACCTCATGGTAGCCATAATTTACTCTAAAAATAGACTTAACTAGTGCATGCAGGCAGATCTCTAGTGTAATTCATTAATTGTAAGGTCAACAATATAAGTAAAAATAAACCTTATTAAATTAAATTAAGCATTCAGATAAATTGTTATATCTTATAAGCTAATGTCTTTATCCATCTTAAAACAACTAACTTACTTAACATCTAATTATTTACTTTTACATTTAATTGAATACATTCAAATTTTCCATTTCTACAAATAAAAAAATATAAAGAATAATTTTAACAAATGAATATAAATAAATGTATCTATAACAAGGCACTATTATAATTAATTCATTCAATTAAAAATTAACAATTATATTATAAAGTATCTGAATAAAAAATAAATTGTTTATTGAAGTAAATTATAAACAACACTTGTTTTTGAGATTCGTCTGTAGTTAAAAGCATATGAATACACAAATATTCTACATATTTAAAAAAAATAGAGATAAAATATAGTAATATAATTATAAACCATACGTCACTTATTTCTGGCACTATACACCATTTTTTCATCAAGTTTTTTATTGGCAGAAGTTTTTTATGTTGCTATCAAACATTAATAATTTATAAATTCTGCATTTGTAAAAAAGATAAAAATGATCTGCTATGACTGGTTATATGACTATTTTATTCTAAAAACCAAATTATAAAAAAAAAATATTGACCATTTGTACCCACAATTGTTTTTATATTGTATTATTACAAAAAAAAGTTTCTTTGCTCTAAACACTCTTCACAACCCTATTTGATGATTATATTCTTTTTCAATTAAGTAAACTACTTAATTTGGTAAATGTAATTATCTAAAAACATCAAGTCACAACATTTAATTACATAGTGGGATTATTTAATGAGAATATTTAAAATTGAATAGTAAATTAATTAACATTCACTACATATATTTAGTCTGGTGCTAGTCTACTTAGTTTTAGTTTTTTTCTTATGTATCTGCTACAAAGGAAACATACAAATAAGATGAGACATACTTAAAAAATTAACTTCATACCAAAGGGTAGAAAAAAATTATATCAAATAAAATACTTATTATCAAATAAAAAGAAAGTGACCAATTTTTATATTTTTGTTGAGATTTTATGTCAAGAACATCAAAATGTAATTAATCAAAATCAAAAGAAAAATAAGTGTATTAATACAAAGAGACTGATACTAATAGTATTAGTCTCTTTGATAATATTTTTATAAACTAACAAAATATAATTTTTGCTATCCTGAAAAGATTATTCTGTGGTGCTAACTCCCTTTTTCACTTAACTTATCAAGCATTCTCACTCTAAATCTTAGTTTTGTTTATCAAAACATAATGCAGAAATGAATAAAAGAGTCAATCAACACAATTTATAATTATGTCTGATAAACTTAAAGTCTATCGTTTAGTTTAAAAATCCCCAAGGTCATAAGTATTTTGGGGATTGACCAATCAGAGAAGCCGCTGCCAACCTCTCACTTAAAAAGAGAAAAAAATCCCTACCACAATAACCGCTGTATGGAAAAAACCTTCTTCCCGGCAATCGTTCACTTTGTTTGTGGTTCTTCTTTTGATTACATCGTTTTGAAAACTACTTTCAAATTAATTTTAAAAATGATATTTTAAAATAAAACTACACAAAAGAAATGTAAAAAACAACGCCAAGAAAATATGGGTAAAATAACCTGATTAGTTTACATAGTTTTTTCCCGCTCCCTTCTTGCAGGGATTTTTTTTTCTTAAGAATCAGTAGTGTCTAAACTGATCTGTCAAGATTTTTAAACTAAACGATAGACTGTAGAACTGATTATACAGGATTATCAGTTCTATTTGAACTGATTACATAGGATTATTAGTTCTATTAGAACTGATTACATAGGATTATTAGTTCTATTAGAACTGATTATATAGGATTATCAGTTCTATTGAACTGATGATGGTATACATAAAGCAAAATTAGTTCTATTATAATCGATATTATAAGACACAAAAAAAAACAATAAAAAATATAACTTAAATTCACTGATGAAAAATGTTCAAGATCTTAGTTGAGTATGAACTCTATAAAACCAACCGAGGGGTTAGGAACCAGCAGCAAAGCCGGAGTTACATGTCGCTGGCTCTTTGATGGCTATTGAGCACCTGTATTTTTTTAAACTTACAAAGGAAAAAGGAATTAGGTCAATAAATTGGTGCCCAAAATTTTCATTTTAACTCATCATTCCTAAGATCATCATACATAATCTACATAATCCTAAGATCATCATACATAATCATACATACATAACCTTACATAATCATACATAATCTTTAACCTATGACTTGCATTAAATAAATTAAAATATTAGAGAGAAGACATTAATATTCTCTCTTTCAGCTTGCTTCACTCGAGGTATATTATAACCAATAGTGTTTGGCAAGACCAAACACTATTGGTCATAATATAATATAAGATTTATAGGCAATAAGATATAAGATATCTTATTTGCTTTTAAATAGCACCAGTAGACGACAATATATTCTTCACTTGTGTTGTTGCACAATACAATATTCTGATGAAAACTAGCAGCAAAACAGACTTTACCCTGCTTCAAGAGGTAGGAAATTCTTTAGTGGCACATTGCTATGTAATTATGAATTTGAAGCACTAATGGGGCCTCATTCATAACAATAAAAGAGGGTACAATTCTTACTAAGTTCCTGCAACTTGATGATGTTAGAATAGCTAATATTGGGCTCTAATAGGACTTCATGTTTAAGAATATATGAGTAGGACAACTGACTGGGCCCTTTAATGATGTTAAAATAGACAATATTACACTCTACTGGGGCCCCATATTAAATTATAAGTAGATGAGGTGGTTTGGCACAACTGAGTGGGGTCCTGGTTGGATAAAAAGACTACATTGCACATTAACGAGGCCCCATTTAGAAGTGATTGAGGTAGTAAACACAAATAGGGACAGACGATAATAAGCTAAATTGTTTTAGATTTTTTAACCTCTACTTATTTAGGGTCCCAAAGGTCGGGGTCTTGCAATACAGACCCATAATTACGCCTCTGATAATAGCTGGTAAACATTCATAACATTAAAAATGCTCATCAAAAGTATCTTCTTTCATCACCTCCATCTTAT